>JAWZYV010011885.1:0-612994 GCA_038373885.1 Cheiracanthium punctorium
GCACGGCACTTCCTTACTGAGCGCTCTTCCTTTCAGAAAAAAAAATCTGATTTTCACTAGTCGCCATTAAAGAAGTTTTACTTAAAAAAAAAAAAAAAAAAAAAAAAAAAACGGTTTTCAGGTCTGCCATTGCACCTCACGTACAACAGCAACCTCCGTTCAGAAGAAAATCGTAGATTTCATAAAATATTTTCGCTTTTTCGTGTTTTATTCTCTAAAGGCTGATATTTCCATAAATAGGTAAGCCATTTTTTGTTTAGAATTAAAAAAATTCATTTGAAAAAAAATTCTCTGGCTGATTTCCGTGAATTGCAATCAACTTATTACAACTTTCTTATCACAATAGTTAATGAAATTTTCTTATATGTAAGTATTGTACGTGGTTTTATTTCAAAATAACAGCCGAATATGCATAACTATAACTTTATACCGTTTTATTCAAATTAGCGTAATTTCATTCTCGAAGAATTTCATTTCTCCCCGACTCTCGCCAAGATGGTGATAATTAAACACAATCAGTTACCATGACGATATTTTGTATTTATGTGACAATCGTAATTAAGAATTAAAATGACGATTTGGAACAACATGTAAGTACAGCATTCCGTTACATTTTTATTTATTTTGGGTGGCCAATTAATGTAGTTTTAATAATTAATTGTCTTCAAATTCCTTAACTTGTGTGTTTATCGCTAATTTTTTCACTTAAGTTTTCATCTAGTTCTTTTGGAGGAGTTGAAACTTGTGCCTAACTCCTAGAGATCCATGACTGCAAAGCTCGCCAAAGTGTGGCAATTTTTTAGGTTGGCGAGAGTGGGGGGATTAAAAAACGATCAGGAAAAAAATGTTAATATACTTAATTTTACAACATTTCATCAACACTTTGTCCCATTTTCGTTGGTCAGTTTTTGCTCTTAATTTGTTTTCTTTCTAAGCCTTGCATAAGACATATGGGTTGGTTGTTAATATTAGTTTATTATTACAGAAGATAGTGCAGTTAGTGAAGAACATTATTAGTTTTTTCGAGTGTTTAACACTATCTCTTTGTTTTTAAAGTAGCTCAAAAATCGCGCGCTGCCTTTTATTTTTCAAAAAAAAAACACTTTCAGTATTTTTTTTTTAAAGAAACACCTTAAGGCCATTTCATCTGAAGGGCAAACGTCGTCACAAGACTTTTGAACAGCTTTAAGAACAAACCAATGATGTAATGCACACTCGAAAAAATTAATAATGTTTCTCCGCCTATTGCTCTACGGACTGATACTAATAGTACAGCTGCATGTCTCAGGAAACTTCGGGAAAAAATTCATAAACAAAAAAATTGCCTTCCAAAATGGGCAAAGGGGTTAACCTGTTTAGGAAAGTATTGCCAAATTCCGTATGTTTAGCATTTTCTCTAACGAGTGTTTCGTAACTCCTGTAGGTTTATTGTTTGCAACAGTTTACAGTACAGCTTGCAAAGAGGCTTTCTAAATGTTGCCAAGCACAATTAAATTCTTTAAAAAATTATTGAAAATTTGATTGATTTCATTTAAAGAGAACAGCCTCAAATGTTCTTAATTTGTCCACTTTTGGCGATAGAATCGACAATCGGGAATTTAGCATTCATTCCCTCGTCAATTCAAAGCGTACGCGGAGAGGAACCGCTGCTTGCCGGCAGACAGACTGTTGTAACGGGGAAAGTAGTTTTACAGGCATAAATACCTTCCATTCAGGTGCCCGCCTCCGAAACAAATCGAATTACAGTATTGGCTCGAATACATCACGGGTCCGAATATAACGCGAACCTAAAACTTCCCTTCAAGATAATTAGAAAAATCCTATATTTACACTTCGAATTTAGCGCGAGTGAGGTTTTTAACGTAAATTAATCAGTCAAAAAACATCGCGATATATTCCGGCCAATACGTAAGTCGATTATCAAGGGCATTCAAGATAACCGAATTTGAATAATCCATTTGATCGATAAGCACATGACATTCCAAATACCGAATAGTCAAATCGCGAATACTAGTATAACAGTGAAAATTCCGAAAATTATTCGAAAAGAAATCGCGAACAATATTGGAATAGAAATCGTAAATACCATTCCACTAGCAAAATCGCGATATACCAATAGTTACAATCGCGAATACTGTTCGAATAGAAATCGCGAATACTTTTCGAATAGAAATCACGTATACTGTTCGAATAGTATAAATCGCGAATATTCACTATTCGATTGGCGAAAGTAGGTCGGTTAGGGATTGGCGAAAGTAGGTCGAAAAGTTAGGTTTTTCAGAGGTACTACTTTTTCGGGGCGTGCACGTCACTTCCTTTACTGAGCGCTACTTCCTTCAGAAAAAAAATCTGACTTTCACTAGTCGCCATTAAAGAAGTTTTACTTAAAAAAAACAAAACAAAAAAACAAAACGGTTTCAGGTCTGCCATTGCACCTCACGTACAACAGCAACCTCCGTTCAGAAGAAAATCGTAGATTTCATAAAATATTTTCGCTTCTTCGTGTTTTATTCACTAAAGGCTAATATTTCCCTAAAGAGGTAAGTCATTTTTTTTCAGAATTAAAAAAATTCATTTGAAAAAAAAATTCTCTGGCTCATTCCCGTGAATTGCAGTCAACTCATTACAACTTTCTTATCACAGTAGTTAATGCAATTTTCTTATATATAAGCATTGTGCGTGGTTTTACTTCAAAATAACAGCCCAATGTGCATAATTATAACTTTCTATCGTTTTATTCAAATTATCGTAATTTCATTCCAACGAAATTCCCGTTATGACGAAGTGTTACTGTATCGAGAGGTTCTTGTAACGGAAACATGCTCTATTAGTTTCAGTAGTTTTTGCTAAGAAATATACTCACACACGAAAAACGATGCTACCTTACGCTCCCTCCAATCGGTCTTATAAAGTAAATTTAAATGTGGTTTTTGAGCTTGTCTTACGTAGTCTGTGAGAGGAATGATTTGAACGAGACCGGGTCTAAAGTGTGTCTGTCTCGAGGATCGAAATTGAACCAACTTTTCCTTGCGTTTAAAAGTTCTTACATCTGTTCTTTTTGGAAGTCGTGCAACTTTTGAAGAGCATTTTAAAAAATCGAATTGAGCTAGGGACTACAAAAATTTAGATTTTTTCTTTAGAAGTTGTACTGCGTACTATTACGAAAAATGAACCAATAAGAGTTAAAAAATTTCAGGAAAAAATTGTTAAAATACTTAATTTTGCAATATTTCCCGAAATGTGTAACACTTCGTACGATTTTAGGACGATTTTTTTGTGCTCATAATTGCTTTTTTTCTAAATATTGCATAGACATATGGGTTGGCTGTTAAGATTAGCTTACTATTACGGAAGAAACTACTGTTAGTGAAGAAGATTTTTAGTTTTTTCGAGTACATCATTGGTTTGTTTTTAAAACAGCTCAAAACTCTCGTGCTGACTTTCATTTTTCAAAAAAATCACTTTCAGGAATTTGTAAAAGAAACACCTAAAGTTTATTCCATCTGAAAAGAGATTCCTGCCACAGAACATTTGAACTACTTTAATTATAAATCAATGATGTTAAACACTTGAAAAAATTAACAATGTTTCTCCACCCAATGCACTTTAGACAAACACTAACGGTAAAGCTGCACGTCTCATGCAACTTTCAGATAAAAATTCATGAGTACAAAAACTGCATTCCAAAATGGGCCAAGCAGTTAACCTGGTTAGGGAAGTATTGCAAAATCGTATGTATGCATTTTGTCCTCCGAGTGTTTCGAATCTCCTGTAGGTTTATTGTTTGCAACAGCTCACACTGCAGCTTGTAAAGAGGCATTCTAAATATTTTCCAAGTCTCTAGCGCAATAAATACTTTAGAGAGTTGTTCAAAAGTTGTGCATGTACACTTTGAGGGAAAGTGTACATCCACATCTGCCCAGGTTAAGAGAAGGGAGATGGTCAGCAGTTGTGCATATAGGTTGTGGTGGCCCAGCGTACATGCAGAACTGCGCAACGAAGGAAGACGGAGAAGTATATATAGCAGTGAATGAAGTGGACTGTCCATGATGCGGAATTGGTGGTTAACACTGCAATGGATGTGTTACATAGTCATGTAGCACCGTCAGTCAGATCTTCACAAAATCAAAACAACAAGATGTAAAGAAAGCCCACGATGCCATTCCACTAGTTTTCCGCAGAAGAAAACCAGTGTGGACTGACCGCTTCGCTGTACTTGACGTAATAAAAAGATTGCACAGTAATTTTTTTCCCGTAGCATATCTGGCAACAGTTTTCAAAGCGCGTCCGTTCAAGGGACGCTATCAGCAGTCTGAAAAAAAGCAGCGAAAGTTTCAAGAGATAACGAAGTAGCTGTGAGAAATTTTCAACTGAAAATAATTTTACGTATGGACTCTTCGTATGGACGTTATGGAATGGAGATATGAATGTACAATTCATCTGAATCTTTGTCACAAGGTCGGTGCAAAAATGGTTGCAGAACAGTGACTAGTGCTAAGTTCTTATGTCATCAGTTTCGGCGAACCGTTGCGGAGATCTTCGATTTTGCTTATATCGTGCAGAATTCTTCCAGGATAGAATTCAAAATTCTTGATCCTTCATCACGATATCGAATTTGAGATGGTAACGAAGTAGTTGCTGATGCAAGCTTGGGTCTTCATTCCATCGGTGTGTCGCGTTAAAATCTGTCGGTGTGAAACCCAACCATTTTGAATTTTTGTGTCTGGTTTGTGTGAAGGCTTTTGAACGGTTTGTGAATGTTTGTTGACAGGTTTTAGTGCCTGTTAAAATATTACGTACTAATATGTGAACTCTTCAACAAATCTTCATTCTACAAGATTTTGCGTACGGACAATGATCTTGTGCCAAGTACTCAGTAAATATGTTGACTAAACTTTATGTTCTTTAGGAGCTGTAGTTGAAATTTTGAATGCCATCCTAATTTTTTATGTATGAAATTATAGGTTTGTGGTAACTATAATGTGAAACATAAATTTTACTCTCTAAATTTGCTAATTTTCTTGAAAATACAGCATCTATCGTTGTATCGAAACGCGTTGTTGATTGAAGTCGAGAAGTACTCATAGTTAAATCAAATTTTTCTTTTAAAAAATCAACTAACGGCTGAGAATCTTTGAGAGCGAAAATTTAACATTAAAATCTAGGAAGTGTCCATGTTGCAGTATTATTCTTTAACTGTTTTCTTATACCATTGTCCCGTCTGGAGGTTGGTTTTGAATGGGGGGGGGGATGTCCATAGTCTATTATTTTACTTTAACTGTGTTCTTTAACTGATGTTTTCCTCTGTTTGTTGGGTTCGAATGCAGGTAGTGTAATTTTTTTGTGTTTGTCTATCACAGTGTTCTTAAGCGTTGATTTCGTTTGCTGGTAGGTCTCGAATTATTATTCTGTATCCGTGATTTTAAAATGCAGGTTCTGTCTATTATTGCGGATTGATTGCAGCCAGGGTTCGTTTCTTTGTGCTTTTCCAAAACCATGTACATTATTCATCTAAAAATAAGGATTATCGAGAACCTCCTGTGTGGTTGTGATTACATGTAAAATATTGTGTTGGATGTACCTTCACAACGCTTATTGATATATAAAATAAAGATTGATGTCTCAAAGGTACGGCACTTGACTGTTTTTCTAGCCGTTTCTTTCCCTAAGAGGTTCTGTGTACTTTTACAGGATGAAGTCGGCGAAAGCAGCAGAGCGGTCGAAAAGGTAGGTTTTTCTGTGGTTCTTCTTTTTCAGGGTCAGCGTGGAGTATGTGACATATACGTCACTTCCTTTACCGAGCGTTACTTCCGTCAGAAAAAAAAATCTGAGTTACTCCCTAGTTTCGCCTAAAAAAGTTTTACTTCAATAATTTTAACGAGTTTTACCATGTTTTTCAAGCTCAACAGAAGCTAAGGGCAACGACTAGTGTGTCCTACACTATAGTATGTTAATGCAAATATTTTAATCTGAGTTTTTCCCCTCCTATAATTTTATAATTCTGCTACAACACTCGTGAGCAGCATTTCAAAAATCTAACTCTGGAAATAGTTGTCTTTTCTAAGGTAAACTAAAACGTAACTAGTGTATCTTCTCCGAGCAGAAGAGGCGCGATTCAAGGGCTATGGGCGCCCATAAGAATGCTTGTAGAGATCTGCCAAGTCGTTTGTAAGGGGAGGAGAATCGGTAGTCTTGCACCGAAAACCTGGTTAAATCACTTCCACGTTGCAACAATACATAAATAATTGCGGTTGTATATACGTTTTCTGAGAGCTTGGGGGGGGGGGGCTCATTTTCGCCCTTAGGTATGGGCGCCCACTCAAAGAGCTGCATAAAATAGGTCTGCGTTATGTGACCCTTTTCATACTCATTTAAGCGTAATAAATTTATACATACATACAATGCCGTCTTAGCGCATTCACGAACCCGGCTGTCGCCAAGGGCATCAACCCAAAAGGGGCTTCAGCTCGAAAAAAAGCTCTTCCCAAAATTATTATTTGGAAAAAAACTTAAAATCTTGTCTGACGTCTAACGTCAAACTTAAGAAAACGTCTTCAAGCTTATGAAATAACTTTCGAAAAATTTGGGTTTTTTGAAAGGATTCACGACTTGGAAGAGGAAGAGATAACACAGCATTGCGAAAATTTGACTTCTTATTATAAAAAAGGCATTAATAAAGAAGACCTTATATTTGATAACAGTGCATCTCAAACATTACAAAACGGAAGAATGAACAACTCTGCGAGAAATGTATCGATATAAACTATCCGAAAATCAGCAGAAGGAGCAGAAAGTAATAGGGTACTGTTCATGATTCTGAAGAGGAGGCCAGTAGTTATGATTCGAAGAGGACAACTTTCAGAATTTCACTTTTGTATTATCATTTGCATACTAGTACACGACTTTTTCTTTCCGCCTTTCCCAATGTTGAAATCGCCATGCGGATTTTTACTTCCTTGTACGGAGTATACGGAAGTAATGTGATCCCGAAAAATTTCGTGGCAAAATTTCGTACGAAAAAACCGATTTTGTCTACCACTTAATTTAATTTTAGAATTTTTTCGATGCATCTCATCGTAAGTTAGCATGAACGATCATATAAACGTGTCTGCAACTCATTTTGACCAGCGGCGAGTCTATTTTGGCCAGTTTTTCCATGCCGTCTGTACGTACGTACGTACGTATGTATGTATGTATGTATGTAACTCGCATATCTCAAAAACTATTGGTCGTAGAATGTTGAAATTTTATATTTAGGGTTTTTCTAACATCTAGTTGTGCACTTCCCCTTTTGGTCTCAATCGAATGGATAGTTTATGTACAGGACCGCCCAAAAGATTCGAAATACATTACGCTCTATGGGCCGAAATTCATTAAAACAGGCACAATCCTCGCATATCTCAAAAACTATTATTTTCATTCGATTAAAGCAGAAAAAACTATCGATGCTGAGTACCAAATAATTATGGACCTTGAAATTCAACATAGGAGAGGTGTTTAAAAAAGAATTGTATCAATAATTAGACTGCTGCTTCACAATGCTTAGCTTTTCGTGGGACAACTGAACATTTGCTTCAGTCTAATAACGGAAACTTCTTAAAGTAGGTAGAACTGCTTCCCGAATTTCGTTTGTTTGTTTGTGTGTGATTATGGAAACGCTACACTAGGGCGATCTGCCAAGGGGGGGGGCCTTGGTAGGAGGACTTTCTAAGGGGTTCTAACGCGTATTCACGTTACATCTGGAGAAAAACCTACCAAAACTCCAGACCGTTAGATCGACAGCCGCGCGATGGCGAACCCGGGACACTTGCTTTCCGAGTTTCATCCAGTTATGGAAGAACATATTAGAAGAGTTCAACGCAAATCTAATAAATGTCTGTCACCTATTTAAGTAATAACATTCAAGATGAGTTGATAAATTTAATGGAATTGGCTGTTTTAAACAAGGTTGTCGAAATTACGAAAACAGCTAAATATTTTTCGGTAACCGCGATTGTACTCCAGACGTAAGCCATATTGAACAACTATTATTAACAATAAGAGTCGCTGCTTTTGACTCCAAACAAATAAATATGAAATTGAAGAATTTTTCATTGGTTTTTTAGAAGCTAGTGATTCCACCGGAGAGGGTTTGACAGAGCTTATTCTGACACATTTGGAGAAATTAGGTTTTGAGTTAAAGTGGCTTAGAGGACAAGGATACGATAATGGTTCTAATATGAAAGGAGTAAGAAAGGGTGTTCAAAACAGAATAACTGAAAAATATCCAAGGGCGTTTTATGTGCCCTGTGCATGTCATTCTTTAAACCTTGTTGTGAATGATGCAGCATCTTCTTCTACAGAGACAGCAACTTTTTTCCCTGTAGTGCAAGAACTTTACACTTTTTACTTTCCGAACATGTACCATGTAAGGAAAGTATTGTAATCATGAAAAAATTCGAATTCGAGATTTTGGTGTATTTACACGTTTTGAGGTCTTCTGAATTCATTTATGCTATTTTTACGAGATGTATGTATGTGTGTGTGTGTGTGTGTGTGTGTGTGTGTGTGTGTGTGTGTGTGTGTGTGTGTGTGTGTGTGTGTGTGTGTGTGTGTGTGTGAGTATGTGAGTGAACACGATAGCTCCTGAACAGAGCATGCGATTGAGCTCAAATTGGGAATATATGTTATAAACCACCGTCGCAAGACCGGTATTGATTTTGGTGTGTATAGGACTTACAGTTTTTCAACAGGGCTACGACAAAGATTTCTTTTACATTATGGCCTATGGAGGAAAATTCTGGAAAGTGCGCTAGCGTTTAAACGGTACATTCGATTGAGCTCAAATTGGGTATACATGTTATAAACCACAGTCGCAAGACCTGTATTGATTTTGATGTGTATAGGACTTACAGTTTTTCTACAAGGATAAAATAAGTATTTCTTTTACATTATGGCCTATGAGGTACATGTGGCCTATGAGGTACTTTAAACGGTACATTCGATTGAGCTCAAATTGGGTATACATGTTATAAACCACCTTCGCAAGACCGGTATTGATTTTGATGTGTATAGGACTTACAGTTTTTCTACAGGGCTACGACAAAGATTTCTTTTACATTATGGCCTATGGAGGAAAATTTTGGAAAGTGCGCTAGCGTTTAAACGGTACATTCGATTGAGCTCAAATTGGGTATACATGTTATAAACCACCATTGTAAGACCGGTATTGATTTTGATGTTTATAGGACTTATAGTTTTTCTACAGGGCTACGACAAAGATTTCTTTTACATTATTTCCTATGGGGAGAAATTCTTGAAAGTGCGCTAGCGTTTAAACGGTACATTCGATCGAGCTTCAATTTGGTATGTATGTTTGAATTATTCATCGATTAAAATTTATTTAAATGCTTGGTCATGATCTTAATCGTAAGTGTTCGGAAAGTCGAGTGGAGTCACTCCAGATTTTTTCTCTAGTTCTACGAAGCGTTGGGAAGTGCTTAAAAACAATGTTTCCCAAATAACTGTAAAGCCATTGAGTGCTACAAGATGGTCAAGCAGAATTGATGCGTTAAATCCATTACGATTTCAACTTTGCGAAATTTATGATGCATTAATATAAATAATAGAAGATGTCAACAGGGATGCAGAAACGAAAGTTAGAGCTATAGGGTTAGCAAAAAATATTTAAAATTACAAGTTTATATGTGGTTTAATTCTTTGGCATGACATTTTAGTTGAAATAAACTCAGTTTCAAAGCAATTGCAATCTGTAACGGTCAATTTATCAGATTGTGTAAGGATGTTATCCGAAACTTTAGATAAGGTAAAAAATTACAGAAAAACGGGATGTGATCAGGTCAAATTGCTGCAAATGAAATTGCAGAAAATCTTGAAATCAGCATAGAATTTCCAGCAGAAACTGAAGTTAGAGCCAGAAGAAAAAAAACTTCAATTTGATGAAAAAGCTGTCTACGAGCCGTTAACAGAGGAGAATAAATTTAAAATTAAATAAATTTAAACTTTTTAAACTATATTCTAGACATTGCATATAATTCTCTAAATGAACGATTCACGCTTCTGGAAACCCATAACAAAAATTTTAAGTTTTTATATGATATTTTAAAACTCAGAGATATTGATGACAAAACGCTAGAAAAGAACTGTATCAATCTCCAGTCAATATTTTCGATCAAAAATGAATCTGACATTAATGAGAGTGCTCTACAAGAAGAATTACATGATGTATCTAGAATGCTGCCATATTTAATGAAACCTTTAGACGTTTTAAAATATTTGTGCAAAAATAATTTAATTTCTTTGTATCCAAATACTATCATAGCATTGAGAACTTTGCTAACACTCCCAGTGTCAGTCACTAGTGGGGAAAGAAGTTTTTCTAAATTAAAATTAATCAAAAATTATCGAAGAAGTTCAATAAGCCAAACAAAATTAAGAAACGTGTCAATAATTTCTAGTGAATCAACATTGGCTGCTATTCTAGACTACACATCCCTAATCCACGAATTTGCTAAAGTTAGAAGAGTAAAATTATAATAGTTTGTTGCTAATGTTAGTAAAATAAATATAGCATTTGTACATTTTGTGTAGTTTTGCTTTTAAATCATAATGAGTATTTATTTTAAGGAAGAAACATTTAAGGGGTGCTGTGGCGTACACAGATTTCCTTTAACGGGGTATGAGATTAAATGTAATCCTTTCGTTAAAAATAAAAAATTAATGGATTTCATGCTAATTTTTTTCCCGGAGGGGGGGGGTTGAACCGCTTACCCCCCTTTATACTGAAGAGGCGGCATTTTGAAGACTCGCATCATACTGAGAAAATCTACCGCACGGCCCTGCTCCGACTGCTTTGGATATATACATTGTTATTTAAATTTTTGTCAGAAGTTTACATTTTTCATGTTCCTACATTTCTAATGACTAGACTACTACTTTGTGTGCTTAATATTTTTACCTATTTTTACTTTAGCATTTTTGTTTCAAGATTATTGAAACAACAGAAATTAAGTTTCGAGAACAGCGTTAACTTTCGAGTATTTCCAGAAATTAAGTTTCGAGAACAGCGTAGCTCGGATGACTAGTACTGGTTGAGGTCCAGGAAAAAAATCTTAGGTAGTCCTTGGTCTACAGAAGTTTGAGAGTCCATGGTGTAAGGTATTAAATGTGTCAAGTGTCGTGCTTGGTGGATTTTCTAAAATAATTCTATTTTCGAAATTCAAGTCAGCTTATCAGGTTCCTCGGAATTTTCAGAATCCGTAGACATCTTATTCGAAACTCAAATCCCCCTACGATTTAGGAGGAGATAGCCGAACAAGCTCTTGACGGCGACAGCGGGCGTTACTTATTTTTAGAATAGAGAGACAAAGCTGTTGTGTGCGAAACCATTATACGAAAGTTGTCTTACACCGGATACATTTTTCGAGAGGGTTTATTAAGCAGTATAGCTCTTTAAAGGAATTTTAAAAAAAAACCTAATCGTTACATGTATAAAACTATGGCGAGAATGATTAACAACGAATGCGTTAGTGTCTTATTTCCTTTCAACTTTTCTCCCTTTTCCTCGAAAAAACCCGGCGATAGAAATGTTCACTTCCGAGTTTATCGTTGCTTCTCGGTATGGATCTTGCAATGCTCCGCTTTTTCTTTCCTATGAGTAATAGATATATAGAAAGGTACGGCGACAGAGATCTATCTGTATACCACTGTCACTCGTTGCTTCTTGGCATAGTTTTTTTTTTTGTGTGTGTGTGCATCATTGTCTCAGCGATCGCACAAGCATATCTTTGTGACGAAAGGAAAGACCAGAAACCTGTGCAAATAACGTTTTATTTGATAAGTATCTTATAATCCATGCATTTGGCATGATTAGTATTCCTTGGTTCTTAATATTCTTAACCCTTTAACGCGAAGTGTTCCCGCTCTGGGAAAACCAAACTCTCACATTTTGACTGATGCCAGTCACGAAGAATAGATTTGATTTCTATAAAAATAGTTGCGGGTGACATAGCTCCACGAGAATCCTTTACTTTTTAGCACGTCATTTCCCGTAAAAAAATGGTCACGATTATTTTTAACAGCACTGACATCTGCTGAAAAATGGAAGAATGCGAGAACAACTGGATAGATTTGCCCAATGCTGAAAAAAGAGCAGCCGTTGCCATCGCTCGACTTAACTACCAGCAAGATGGCGGACGATCGAAACGTTCATCGCGTGCCACAGATCTAGAAACCCTTTTTTGACGCAGCTGGCTGTGCGCGAGTACTGCCCGCTGTCGTCAGAAAATGGTCTCTAGATCTGTGGCACGCGATGAACGTTTCGATCGTCCGCCATCTTGCTGGTAGTTAAGTCTAGCGATGGCAACGGCTACCCTTTTTTCAGCATTCGGAAAGGGTTACGCCTCAAAGGGTTAAAGGAAGAAAAGAACGTCAGAACATAAAAAATAATAATTTATGTAATGTTAAAATATTTCTTGGAAAATTTTACCTTTTTTCAAGCAAGGATGGTGCTATTTACATTAATCGGCCTTTATTTCATTTGATTTCAAAGATTATGGCAGATGGCCCGCATATAAAAAATTGATTACTGGACAATATACTAGAGGCTATTTTAGTTAAAGTCGAGGAAATATGTAGTTACCTAATCAGACTCAATCAAATAGAAGGACTGGTCATCAATGTAGGTCAGTGGCGTAGCCAAGGAGGAGGGGATAGGGGAGTCACACCCCCCCCCCATGAGGAATTTTTTGCCGTACAAAATGTATATTCTTCACTCCCTTATCGCACACACGTATACAAATTTGTAAGTGGCAGTACTCGTAACCTCACCCCCCATGGAAAATTTCTGGCTACGCCCAAGATGCAGGTTATTTCTAAAATTGATTATCACAGGGTCACGTGCTAGGGGTAATGCATCGATATACAAGAACAATTGTAAACACTGTCTAATTGAATCCGTTGCTACCACTCCGTTTAACTATTAATAACATGGCGATTCATTCAACCACCAAGCTATTGGGGGCCACTCGGGCAGTCTGCCTAAATGTTTTTCTATATCGATGAGGAAATGCCCTCCAACTGATATCATCCATTTGCTTGGGCTTGGTCATAAAGTCATAATTCTTAGGAATGCATCGAAAGTCAATTAGTTATCCACTGAAACTTTTCCCAGTCAAAATCATTAAACTAGAACATTCCTGCTGTTGACTAAAAAGCATATCCCTCAACTGTCAAGTGAATCTACTGTGTTTGATAGAGCTGTATCAAAACCTATGTATTCGTTACTGAGATGCGGATAATTACTCAGACTAGGAGTAACGAATTGCTAGTTTAGAATATCAGTCGTTATCGGATCGATCGTGGATTCGGATCGACCAGCTTCGAACTTCGAATACAGACTGCCAGGCGATCTTTGGAGGGGGAAAATGAGTTCCGGTAATCGAGTACTAATATCTTTATATTATTTATTTGTTACTGGATACCGGTAACAAATGTCCTTATTTTATTCTTTTCTTTTTATCTTATCACCTTTTCTCCCCCCCTATAATCTCCGTGGTTACTCTCGTTTTCTTTTTTGAAAGTGGCAACATGCTTGTTTGTTTAACTTTTTCAGTTCCCACCTCCCCACTGTTTTGGGAGACGAAGGACTTTGACTGAGGAAGACAACGAATTTTCTGTCGAAACGATCGTATCTTTATTTAAGTATCATTTTATGTGTGTTTTTTATACAAAGTTTTTATTTATTTTATCGTTTAAGGTATCCGACTACGTTCGGATACCTTAAACGATAAAAATTTTAATCATATTTATATTTATTTTAAAAAAATGAAATTGATTGAAAAATTTGATGAAAAAAATTGTGAAAAACGGGCTACGAAAAATGCTTTTCAAAATCATCATATGCGGCTTTGCATGTGTACTCATCTAACTGCTGGTAATGTAACAGACCGCAGGTTAAGTTGTATTTACAGAACTTTTGGATGTATGATTAGTTTAGTGTAGTGAATAAGCATTTTTCTCAAAATTCATTCTATTTTCTGAAATATAAAAAAAAAAGCTGTGAAACACAATAAAACATATCTACATCAAAACCTGAGGTCTATTACACTCACATAGATTCAAAAAATATGCATTCTAAGTTAAAACATTTATAGTTCATTAGTTCTTGAGAAATCATGTTTTTCGTGCAGTTAACTGAAAAAATTTCGTTTCTCTCTATTCTAAAAAAAAGTAACGGACGCTGTCGCTGCCGCTGTCAAGAGATTTTCGGCTATCTTTTCCGAAACGATGGGGGATATGAATTTCGACGCAGTTATCCACGTATTCGGAAAATTCCGGAGAACCTGATAAGCTGACTTAAATTTCTAAATTCCAATTATTTTAGAAGATATTAATAAAAAACTGAAAAAATAAGCTGAATGGTTGCTAGATTTGACATAAAATCATTCATTCCTTCGCAACAAAGCAATTCCAAGTATGCAGAATCGTGTGAAATTCACAAACATGAAATAGAATTATACCAATTTTACGCCAAATTAAAAAGTATGTGAAAAAATAAATGTTAAAGTGTGTTACACAAAGTTGATGATTTTCAAATAAGTTCTCTTAGAGAATATGATTTTAGAATTACCAATTATTCGTTTTTCCAAAACAGAATAACTAATAGCAACTCATTTAAAAAGCGCCATTTCGGCATCAGGTGCGATCTGGCAAAAGGATATCTCTCCAAGCAGGGCGAATTGAAACTGCGTGTTCCAAATGTTAGTACCCAATATCTTGAAAATGAAGAATAATTAAAATGCAGATTATAGTAAAGCCAGATAGGTTTATATAGGGTATTTGCTACCAAATATTTGGTGGCGTTAACTATACCATTATACAAGTTATAGTACAGCTTGGATACTTGCTATCGCTGCGAAATGATATATTTCGTGGTGCTAAATCTCCAATCTGCAAAGGATTGTGTATATGAATAAATTGATAACGGATTTTCCGGTAACCTTACATGAGCAGTAATTATCGTTTATGAGTATGTGTAAATCGTCAAATAATGAAAAGTCGCCATTGGTGGCAAGCTATTCTAGCTGTTCTGTAGTTTACATCAAAGGAAACATATCAAGTAATGTTTTCTTAGAACTAATAATAACTACACATATACATACATCGCCAAATTATGAAAAATCTCCATGCGTGGCAAATACCCAAGGTGCTCTGTAGGTTTTACATAATTAAAAATAGTGTGAAGTTTAAAATTTTGTGTGCCATGCAAACATGCAAGAACCAAGCAATGTGTAGCTCGGTAACATTCTATCTGATTCAATCTTTGGGTTTTGTCTGTTAAAATTATGCCTTTTTTACGAATAAACCTTATTAGCTTTTCAAAAAATGTGAATTTTCGCCAAATTGGCTTTTTCAACGTAGTCGGATACCTTAACACCAATACTTTGAGTGGTTTTTTTTTTTTTTTTTTTTGCCAAAGGTTTTGTGTTCATGATTTCGGTTTGTCCGTCTATCCGTCCACGCTCTAACTCTAGTAAATATGCATCGATTTCTACGAAATTTATATATGTTATTCTTATCTACTCTACTATCTATCCTATTGATAATGGTCCATGTAGTATTTATGGTGTTTCAGGACCACTCAAAATATTCCCAATAATTGCCCTCTATGGGAAGTTATTCTTTAAAGCGTATTATCATACTATATGTAGTTATGCTGATCCCTGACTCTCTATTAATGCTCCAAGAGAAAACTTTTTCCGCCAATACTGCAAAACGATTACAAAGTTAATCACAAAAAGCCTAATAACATCTACACCGTTTGTATAATCCGCTTGAAAATTTTCATAATTGTGTATAAAAAATATAGAGAACAATCTGCGATACTTTAAAAATTTGAAAATCCAACCGTTCTCTCATTTTTAAGCGATTTTTTGCTATTTTCAGCTACATATTTTATTTCCGAGAGTAAAAAAAGTTCATTATTTACTTGACAAAATTATCTGCTGCAGGTGATAATGATTTCACATTGATGTCATAGTTATCAGGATTTTTCTAGATTTATAAGTTCATTTATTTTTATTTTTATTTTTTTCCTCAAATATAATGATTTCCTCGGGATGTTCGTAGGGAAATGGAATGCGAAAAGTTTACGCACATTCCCTGAAGAGCATGAAACTCGACTTGAGTATATATAATAAAAATTGAATATGAAGTTATTTATTTTAGGTGGACGAATATTGAATATATTAAGTGTAGGCATGCTTTCATCATTTTTTTATAGCCTCCGTTGTAATTGCCTCCACAGCGGGCTTTGACTTCTAGTTTTAGAGATATTCTGATATTTGAAATGAAACAAAATTGGTATATGTTATTAAGGATTACAAGATGAAGCTTTCAATCGAAAATAGTGTCTGTATCATTTATAGTGCTTCTACAGGAGCACTCAAAAGATTCCCAATAAAATACGGCCAATGACAGTTTAGAGAAAGGCATCCATTTAAAGCATATAATTCTATCTTACAACATAATTAGCTAATAATCCGACGACGATCGTGTGCCTCTCTCAAAAGTTGCGCCAAAAGGCACCAAGTTTGTCGGCTTTTGCGATAAATTGCCAAATAGGGTGCAATAAAAAAAAATGTTTTGAAAAATGAACCGAGCTTGGCGATATTTTCATTAATTGGTAATAAATCGAAAAATGTGTAATGCGATAATATTAAGATACGATGATTTCATGGGATTTTTAAAATTCTTACTCGCGCTCGAATCAACCGATTTAGTGTGTTGTGTTGCTTTAAGGGCTATCTGCCTATGAGGGGAGGGTTGCGTTGGTCTGAGAAATTTTAAGAGTTTCTAACGCACTGTCGGATTGACATGAAACAAAATTGCAAACTTTGATATTTTAGCATATGGAACATTAATTTTAGAGTGCTAACCCTTAATAGAATAAATTTCTCTTTCTCCGTGTTCGTGTGATACTTTTAATTTGTATAACAGGAATACCCATTTATATTTTCATCTTACCAACAAGTTTATTAGGTATTTATGATTTCGGTTTGCTTGTCCGTTTTGTCGTTCACCCGTCTAGTGTTCTAACAGCCGTAAATATATAACGATTTGCGCGAAATTTGTTTTTCCTATGCACAGTACGATATACCTTATTGAAACTGGTGTAAGTAGCACTTATAGTTCTTTTAAAGGCGAAAAAAAAATCAATACATAGCACCCGATGGACAATCATTCTTGAAAATGTATTTTAGAGATATTCGGTTCTTTGAAGGAAAACAAAGGCATACATATTATTGAGGCTCTCAAAGTAATGCTCTCCATTGAAAATAGCGTCGGAATTATTAATAGTTCATCTACAGGAGCACTCAAAAGAATTCCAATACATTACAATCTGTGGCATTTGAGATACACCAATACATTTCTAGCACAATAAAATTAGTATAAAATTTTTATGTTATTCAATTAAACGATGGGGGGAAAATTTAAAGGTATTTTATAAAGTCTCTTAAAGTTGCATTTATAGTGTTAATACATTATCTTATCTCGAAATCTCGCTAGATTTAAGGAAAATACACCGCCAAATTTGGCGCAAAAATATTGTAGTGTTGGAAAGTGTTTTATAATCAATGCGTTTTGCCATAATTGATCTTTCTCGTTCGTTTTTTTTTTTTTTTTTTTGGTTTCTCCCCGTTTGATTTACATGCAAATACATCCTGTACATGGCTGCCAATACAAATTAAAAGGTTCTGTCAAAAAACCTCTTTAGCGGAGGGGAAAGTAATTTCAGCTGAAGGCTGAATATTATAATTAAATTTAGAGGTAGTCAAAATCGGTTTTATGTTTTTTTTTTTTCCCTGTGCGGTCCACCAGTTTCGTTTCGCTGTGAAACAAACAGTGCGGGAATAAATCAGCTCGCCTTACTGCAGAAATTCCTGATGAAGATTTCAGATTTAAATAGCGTCTTAGTAATTCAGTTTGGATTATAAAGACCTTTGATTTTTAAAGTTTGTTTATTTTATATATATATATATATATATATATATATATATATATATATATATATATATATATATATATATATATATATATATATATTAATACGCTAACGTTAAAATGTTTGCCTCCCTTTTTAGAAAAAACTCACAATTACTCCACATAAATTTTACATCATTTTATAAAGAATACCTTGCTCTACCGGCATCAACAACTAAAAAATTTGTTATTGCTTTTGATTTTGTAAATTAATGGGTGGAATGCAGAAGTTGTGCCCATGCAAAATGACGGCGATAACGCACCTTTTCTAGCAAACATTATCCTTTTTCTACGATGAGATTGGCGAAAAAACTTGCGTGCAGGGGCGATATTCTATAGAAGTTACGAAGTAGTGGTTTTTGTACATTTAGCAGATTTAGCATTAGTTTACCAGTGAAATCAGCAGTTAGTGCAAGGCCAACGCGCATATGAAATAAGAAGTCATTGCGGGATTCGTGTGTTACGCTTTGCAAGTGAAATCGCTCGTGAATGCAGAACCGCTCGCTAGATGGGTGCAAAAGAGTTTTGTTTGTTGCGATTTGCGATTGATTTCGTTACACAAGAATCCGGCCAGCTTGTAAAGAATAAATAAAATAAATATTTTTTGTAATTTTGCAAAAAGTGATATCACACTTATTTAGTGCGAATTATTCGTACGGGTATCGCTAGTAAATTAAAAAAACAAAATTTAGACCAATTGCTTTCATTCATTACTCCTCAGAATTTATATCACAACATTTTTCAGAGTTAATCCTTGATTTACTTTTTGGCAACAGTTACAAATTTTGAAGATGTATTACATTTTTTGTTACAATATTATTTTTTTACCTAATGATTTCTTCCATGATGAATTATTTTACTTCGAATGTAAGTCGGATACTGAATAATGCTTCGGTATGAAACTATAACTTTCTGGCATATTATACTTTGTACAGTAAGATTAAGTTAATTATATTTCTCTGTTATTGATACAGTAAATAATATTTTTCGGTTGATTCCCACTTTAGGACCCCCACTCTCGCCAACGTAAAAAATCGCCGCGTTTTGGCGAACCTTCATGCCAATAGTCCGTGATCGCGCATGCGCACAAGTTTTAACACTTCCAAGAGAAACTGGATGAAATTAATGTGAACAATTCAGCATTAAACGCACCAAGCAGGTAACGCAGTTGGCAGGTAAAATAAATGTAATGATGTACTTACATGTTCCAAATGACTTCATTTGACAAGAATTTATGAGCAGATTCTTTAAATTTACATGTATTTCCTTTATTAAAAGCGGATTCGTGAATTTTTACATTATTTTAACCAATGAAGTATGTTGAATCGCAACAATTTTAGGAAATGGAATCAGAATGTTAAAATAATTAACAAAAGAACTAATTCTGCAATGATTTTTAAAAATTTGCAAGGCAAATTTAAAACACCTCACCAAATTAAGAAACAGAATAGATAAATTCACCGAATCCGCTGTTTAGAAATAGTTATCAACTAGTAAATTCGTAAAGAACTCAATTCTTATAAGTTAAAATATTAACATTTAAAATTGTCCTAGCAACCAATTTTCAGAAGCCAGAAATTTTTGCGTCCGTGATATTAAATTATATCATTAATGCATAAATAAAAATACATATGTATACTTTAATATTTAAAGTTACCCTAGCAACCAAATTTCCCGTATCAGATTTATTTGTGCTTGACTATGCTAACATAAATGAGTTGAAATCGTCTGCTCCTATTAATACGTGCCAATAGAAATTTTCTAAACAAACATCGAAAATGCTTAAAAGGATACTAAACCTTATCGTTGCCTACGTAATACTACATATTATGAGCATTTCGTAGGCAACGGCCTTATCAAAGATCAAAACTCATGACTGATCACGTGCAAAATCAACTGGAATACCGGCTGATTACTGAGGGAAATTTACGAATAAACCCTTTGCCGTATGGCTGCAATATAAATACAAAAAATCGTAATGGCAACTGTATATCAATATTTATCGTCGCGTTGGCGAGAGTGGGGGTCCTAAAGTAGGAATCAACCTATTTTTCTTAAAAGCTCTTGCAATAAAAAATGGTATATCCGTGACATTTTTGAGAAGTACATCGACCTAAAAAATGTTGTATTGACTTTATAAAGCCGATTTGATTAAAAATAGCAAATACTGCCATTGAATATCAAAAAAATGTCTATTTTATGTCTTAAAATGGAATATTCCTGTTTTGGTACAGCTTGGATATTTGCCACTAGAACTAGACGAAATATTTATCAGTGTTAAATACGCCAATCTAATAAAAGATTATGCATAAGAATGTGTGGAGAGCTGTTTTAATGGCAAACTTAAAGGAAACGATTATTAACTATGCGCATGCTGATCGCCAAAGAATCGAAAAATCGTCATTGTTAGCAAATATGCAAACGGTCCCCTTAAAAGTGTTCTGTAAAATTACAGCTTAACTACTGCTCGTCGCAATTTTAAATTATCGTCGAAGTTGCATGTTTTTGGAGAACATTCATAGATATTGTGGTACTTACGTATTATCCCGGCGATCATTCTCGCCAAACTATTTTTTCGTCAAATGTGCTGGCAAACTGTTGCCAATCGTATTCCGAACCATCAATAATTTCATTATTTCCCATGTGCCCGGCATTTATCTTGGTAAAAATCGCTCGTCCTGGCGGACCGCCGGGATAATTCGTAAGAACCGTGTTGATTCCTATACTTTACGGTGCTTTTTAGGCAACGAGGCGATAAGAAGTTTAATGTAGTAACTTTGGCGACTTTTATTTGTTTTCTGAGACAAGGCGGGAAAACGCGCCAAGAAGCACGGTAATGTAGGAATTAACCTAAGAACCAATATTGTCTTTCAACTTGTAGTAGCAGCTTGTGAGTTTGCCACTTCTTAACGATTTTTGAAATTTTTTAGTCTGTAATCCGACCAATTTTTGTGGGTCGAAACAAAACCGTGACAAATTATAATGGCGAAAAGAAAATTCCACTTTTTTAAGTCTCAATAAAAAGCGATTGGGGCAATAAAATTGCACTGGCATGCTAACAGTACATTATTATCAAAAACAGTTGAAGAAGGTGCTTATAGGTGTTATAAGTGCCTACAACTTTGCGTGATAGAATACCTTACATGTTTACCACCAGCCATGACAACTTTTCATTCTTTGATGACTTACACATGTGTGTAATACATAATCATTTCCCATAAGGATACCAATAAAAGGGTGCTCCATATGTTTCTTTTGACAGAAATTGTCATAATGGCGTAATTGACTTAACCACTTTTCAACGGTTCTAGGAGAGAGAAAAATCACATAGGAAGATCACGTTTCAGGTTCTCCAAATATTTCATCCGACCAACGGATGGCAAATATTCAAACAGAGCCAAATATTTGTGTCAGTTCCATTCAGGCTAAAATATTGTCGCCAGTATTTTTAGGTTAATTTTAGTAACCATGAATACGAATTTATCACCAAGCCAAATAGGACCAAAAAGGAATATAATATCGAAGCTGTTCCAACGCGAAGCTCTACGAAAATACCTTGATCGTAAAAGCATTCTAGTGCTAATATTAAAACTTCGCACTATCGTGCCCTCGTTTACATACTAGGTGGGAAAATTAAAGATGCACTTTCTGACAACGGTCAAAACCTGCAAAACTAGCTAATAATCGACGTGAGAAATGTTTTACTTTAAATGGAGAGATGAAGATTAGCTCTCCGGAGCACTAGGTGCACTGCAAATCACTCGATTTCCAATATTTACATATTTGAAAGGTATTTCGACTAACCCAATTCCCAGCAAGTAACTGCGAAGACTGTTTGCTCGCATAGTCTGTCTCCGTCATGTAAACTAGGGATGGACGCGAGACGATTTTTTGCAAGACGAGACAAAGATTTTAGGCTGTTTTGCGAGACACGAGACGCCAATTCTCCGAGAACCGTTTAAAAGTGGTTTAAGTATATATATATATATATATATTTATTTTTGTATATCTGACACTTTTATATTGAAAGGCTGAAAATTTGAACATCACCAAATTAACCCTGTTGTTCTGTTTAGGTCTTTTTGACCCGAATAGAACATCCCTGTTTCCCTGTATTGCTCCATATGTTCAGGCAAGACAATGTCTCCCTTGAACTGAAGATTCACGTAATATAGTTAAAAGAATACAGGGGAGTGAAAAGGGGTAACCATGAACGTTTATGCTTTAATCACAAATGTGTAACAAAAGTACCCGATGCAAATTTTGTCCATCCAGCAATTATTAAAAAGATTATATATGCATACATATATATATATATATTGTGCAAAAATCGGGGACAAAAAACAAAATCTGATGTGCATACATCTGATTTTTGTCCAATTTGTCAATCAAAAGAGGTAAGATCTCTAAAAAGTAATAAATATTAAATTTCATTAATATACTCATGTTTTTGTGTTTGTTGTATTATTTTTCAAATAGGCCTCCAGTGGCTGAGAGGTTCTGCTCTCGAAACTGGAAGTCTGGCCTGGGTGGTGCCAGATACCAACCCCGGTCGCGCCTGTCGGCCTAACCTTTCGGAGATTTCCGTGGTTTTCTCAGAAACATAGCGTAAATACGGGCTAGAATTCCTTAGAAAGGGATCATGATATATTATCCCTTAGAAAGGGATCATATTTACGGAGGGCATTCCTCCTATAGGCCTAGGACCCTAGTGCTGTCTATCGGCCTTAATCTACAAACACAAACATACATATTTTTCAAATATACACATTTTTTGAGAAATTATTTATCTTAAGATTTACATAGTATAATAATTTTGTAAAAATTAAACTCCTGTAGCTAGTATTCGCTATCCGGGTCAGTATGACCCGAACATGAACCCGTTACATGAGCATAGCAAATGTGAACAGAACAACAAGGTTAATGTATGAGACATATTTTACTACTTGAGAATATTTTTGCGCGGGAGCCGTATTAAAATTTAAATTTTGTATTTATTTAGATTTAATCTCCGGAATTTTTTTATCGAGACCATAAAATTCTGTATGTTTTAACGTAACTTTGTAATTTATTTTATGTGTCTATGATTAATATTTAAGGAATGAAAGCCTAGGGCAATATTATGGGGACATCCTGTATATTGAGACAAACTGTAAAGCATGATGAAGATAATATTTTATTTATCATTCTTGGAAAGTTAAAATAAATTGCTGTGACTTTTTTGCCGGATGAAATTAAAATGGAATTAATTAAAAAGCAATTTCCGATTATTGGAAAAAAAACTAAAATATTTCTCGTTAAAAGTTAATAATGGTTATGATTGAACTAAGGTAAAGGTCTTGCACTGCACTACCATGTGTAAATCAATAAATGAAAACAGTATTTGTTTTATACCATGTTATCGTGATTAAAAATAAATAAATAAATGATAAATCTGGAATGCCTCCACTTGACTTTCCGAACACTTGATACCAAGCGTTTAAATAAATTTCATTCAATTCAATCGAATCTAGTGTTCAGGCACTAGTCCAGTTAAAATGATTTGAGTGTATAGCCCGCAACGTATAGGATTACTTTTTTGTAGCCCTGCAAAAAACTGCAGGGTTTACACTCACTAAAATTTATGCAGTATGTAAGACAGTGACCTATAATATGCGTACAGAATTTGATGTCAAACGAATGCACCATTTAGACCCTATCTCACATTAAATGATTTGCGTCCTTGGGCCGTAATATGTAAGAATTCCTTTTTGCAAGCCTGTGAACAAACTATAAGCTCTACGCACACCAAAATCTATGCAGTTCGTGAGACCATGACCTATAACATACATTCCCAATTTGAGCTCAATCGAATGCACCGTTTAGACGCTTTCGCACTTTCAAGAATTTCCGTCCCTAGGTTATATTGTAAAAGAAATATTTTTCGTAGCCCTGTAAAAAACCTATTAGTCCTATGCACATTAAAATCAATACCAGTCTTGCAGCGGAGGTCTATAACATATATACTAAATTTGAGCTCAATCGAATGCACCGTTTAGGAGCTATCGTGTTCATTTAGATACACACACACGCACATACATACATACATACATCTCGTAAAAATGGTAAAAGTCTGGAGTGACCCCACTCGACTTTCCGAACACTTACGATTAAGATCATTACCAAGCATTAAATAAATTTTGATCCATGAATAATTCAAACATGTATACCAAATTGAAGCTCAATCGAATGCGCCGTTTAAACGCTAGCGCACTTTCAAGAATTTCTCCCCATACGCCATAATGTAAAAGAAATCTTTTTCGTAGCCCTGTAGAAAAACTATAAGTCCTATACACACCAAAATCAATACCGGTCTTGCGACGGTGGTTTATAACATATATACCCAATTTGAGCTCAATCGAATTCCCCTTTATGCGCTATCGTGTTCTCACACACACACACACACATACCTACATCTCGTAAAAATAGCATAAATGAATTCAGAAGACCTCGAAATCGAATTTTTTCATGATTACAATACTTTTCTTACATGGTACATGTTCGGAAAGTAACAAGGATTTTCAGTTAGCAGTTGACCATCTGTAAATATTGCAAAACTAGTCGCTGACCATCTTTTGCACCAGTACTTGACCACCCAGATTATTTAAATATTACAAATTAGAAAAATGTCGGTAAGAGACTACTTACATATTTGTAAGCAAAAAAAACTTATGTGTACTGAAAAGAAGGAATTATATGGCTCCGGAACATCGAATAATTTTTTGTGGATCATCTCTTTTTCGGCTCCTGTATACAAACCACTACAGCTAACTGGTTGAAAACGTTTGAACACTCTGGCCATTTCCACATCCGACCATTCACTTGCAATTGTTGCAGTTTTTCTTGCTTTTATGTATTTCCCAGGGTACAATTTCTTTTCGTAAAAAATCGACCATCACCAATTCACACGTTATTGAGGGACTCACCAATCCACGCCATATTTATCCTTCCTTTTTGAAGAGGCCACACAAACCCTTTCGACTGAGAAAACTTCACTGGATTCGAAACTTTCCGAAAGGATGAGCTGTATCTTGGTCCGCTTAAGTCTGGAGTTTTGGTAGGTTTTCTCCAGATGTAACGTGAATACGCGTTAGAACCCCTTAGAAAGTCCTCCTGCCGAGGCATCCCTCATCTTAGGCAGATACCCCTCTCGCAGGTTTGCCTTAATTACACACAATCTTGGTCCGCTTAATTTTCTGTTTTGAAATCTTTCGGTCAAATAAGGTTTTATTACAAAATTAGCTCCGCCTAAAAATTTTTTGGTATATGCACTTCCCATAACATCCACATTTTGGTTGCGACTTTCTCTCAACTGTGTGTCAAAAATTAGTTGCATCAGTAGTGATTTGACGGCTAACTATTGAAACTAAATCAATATTAGATGACTTTCTTTGAAATTCATTTGGAAACCGTTCAATCCTTCCTCTTACCCAGGCATTATTAATTTGTTTTTTTAATTTGTAGGCTCTCATGCTGAATGCAGAACAGTGTAAGACTACAAGAAGTTTGCAAGCGAAAGGAAATATCAAGAAAAAAAGAAAAAGAGCTTCCCTTAATCTGACTTTTCTTCTGCTTAACAAATTACGTACAATGACACTGTTGGAAATTGACGCTCTCTCAGTAAGCAAGCAAATATTCTTTTAGACTTTATCTTATCAGTTAAGTAGTCTTATCAGTGAGGAGGGACAACTGTAAGAGTAAATTTGAATACTATTTAATGAAAAAAAGTCTGATGTGGACACTACATGACTTCTTTGTATATCTATTAAATTACGTATATTTAAAAACATCCCTTCCTTTAAAAAAGTATGCCTAGTTTCGCAGTACTTTCTCTGTAAAAAGTTTTGAGATCCGGGAAAAATTCCAATCGTCCATTCTATTACCTTTGACTATGAAGTGAGCAAATTACTCAAAAGTTGTGCTGAAACTAAGCAGAAAATGTAAAGAATAATTCATAACTAATATTTTATGACTATTTGTCAAAAATAACCCCATTTAATCTAAACTATTAAAATCTGCGTCCCTCTATCTGTCTGTAAAATCATCAGCTCTGGAAAGGAGGGATGGTGGATTTCGGCAAAGTTGTCCGCGGATTCTGAAAAATCCGGGGAAACCATTTCGCTAACTTTCGAAATTCGAATTACTTTAACGATATTAATAAAACACTTGCAAGTTGATAATCATAGTTGCAATTTTTGGCGATTTCTGCCAGAGTGAAATGATTTATGCTTTTGAAGTAACACAAATCGCATGAAGTGAAAAATACCCAGTTTTGCATCAAATTACAGGTTTTCCAATACGAGATAACTAATTGCAACTGATTAAAAAGTACCATTTTGGCACCAGGCTGTCTTTTCCAGCAGGTTGCATTTCTAACACGAGTGGTCCAGAATGTCACCCAGTACCTTGAAGTGTAAAATTCAAATAAAGACTTTGGTAATGTTCAAGGGCGTAGCCAAGAGGGGGTTAGGGGGTCATAACCCCCCCCCATGAGAAATTTTTTGCCATACAAAATGTATATTCTTCACTACATTATCACACACACGTATACATATATATGAGTTGTAGTAGTCGTAACCCTCCCCATGAAAAATTTCTGGCTACGCCCCTGGAATGTTGGTTAGATTCAGATTGGGTATTTCTTTCTAATAATACCTAAACCCTTTCGACTGAGAAATGCGAATAATGAGTGAAATAGGAGGCTATTTCACGCTCAATTGGTCTCCCTGGTTACATGGCCTTTCCTTGAAAAAATAATCACTTGTTGATGCGTATTAGACTATGTCCATTTATTGGGACAAACTGGGACTAAATGTATTATGTAATTCCAGTAAATGAACAATTCGTAGTCAATGTGCGTTCATTTACTGGGCCATTGTACCATATGAGCTCCCACCACCACCACCCCAACCAAAAAAGAAAAAATATAAATGCAATAATTTTTAAGCTCCCCCAACTTTTTTACAAAATGCGTACGTATAGCAAAAAGCGTTCTTGCACAGACAAAAACATAAGGCTATATTTTAAAAAAAATTATTTAAAGAAAATTATAATCGGGCTTAAGTGTTTATTTACTGGTCGGTTTACCTTACATGCAGTTTTTAATTATTCATCTCTAAGTTTTAAGCTAAGTTATCAATTAAACACAAAATTATTAAATAAACTTCTTGAGCATGTTATATTGGACATTTTGAACTACATTATGTGAACAAAAAGTATTTTGCTGTGCATAAATTTGCATTTTATAGCTTACCAGCTGGGTCCCAAAATGTGTAGCAACCCTACCTAAATAAATTTAATGAGAAATACTGTTAAAACAAAGAAGCATGATTTTCATTAAAAGGTGTCCAGAAATTTAGTCAACACTTCACTGACTATAAAGAACAGTAAGGTATGGGGTAGCTAGTTTATTTGAAAAATAGCAGCATTTTAAAATATCAACTATAACGTGTCTTATTCATCGTTAACTCCGATGTACTAAATGCGAAATTTTCGGTTTTTTGAAATTTGGTGGGATTCCAATAACTTAAATCAATTTACTTAATTTAGCGAGAATTCTGAACATAGATCGCTTGAAATCCCATAATAACTGCATTATTTTTGCCCGGATAATTAAAATTTAACGCTGAATTCTAATAAAACCTATACTCTTCCTTTCAAAAATTTTATTTCCTTATGCTCTCAGTAAATTACGCCAAGCCTAAAACTGTGCAAAGCGCTAGAACTCACTTTCTCAAAATCGTTATATCAGCCATTTTATGTTTCACCAATCTAAAAAATTTTACATATTAGTCTCGGAAATCTTCAGTCCTTACTGTTTTGCGTAATAAACATTTCATTCCTGCTTTTTTATCATTATTTCCTAAAATAGTTCGATTTTCGAAATTCGAGTTAGCGGAAGACCTTTCTCAGAATTTTCGGAATCCATTGACACCTTAGTTGAAACTCAACTCCCCGCCGTTCCGGAGGAGATAAGCCCACATACACTGGTTTCCAAAAATTAAGGAAAAATCACAATAATATCGATAACTCGCTCAAAAATAAGCCAATCAATATGAAATTTGAATATGGTGTCAAATAAATGTTACTGAGTAAAGCTGCAATATGCAAATTACTCGCGTTGCAGCCAGAATAAATTAAGTACTACAAGCATAAAACTGCATCTTTGAGATCAAGCCTGCAACTTTTCCTGTGACTGTAAGGTAAAAAATCGGGGATAGCCAATTCATAGCAATGGCCTTTAGGCATCATTTGCCAGAAGAACTGCAGAGAACTATTGGGAGATTAGAGGCAGAACAACATCAGACGCAAGTGGAAAGATGGTTATATATCAGTCCATCTGTGGTTCATAGACTTTGGCAGCAGATTCTAATGGCAGATTAGGCATCCAAGGAAGTTCAGCCAAGCTGCTGAAATACACTCGTCTTCAAGTGTTTTTTGAGTCATTTGGACTTTCATTTCCGATTAACAAAATACTTCGATATTGCCAGTTGGCCAAAATCTAGCCAAGAAGTGGCTAAATTGGCAGACCTACTCACTAAGTGTCTTAATTGGTAACCCTGTCCACACATAACTAGAGAGAAAATTCTTGCACATCTGAATCCATCTCCCCAGTGAAACAAATCGCAGCATCCATTTTTTGACCGCGAACCAAAGCCGATCTCTGATCTTTGGGTGAGCAGTAGTGCTATATCGTTTGCATTATATTTTACTGTATTGTAATTGTTGTGCAGTTATACTCAGAAAACAGGAAATGTATTTTTAGTCATGCACTGTCTTTTTGCCTATCATTGAATAGGCAATTTTTATTGCATATTACTATAGCCTGTTATTGACGATTATTACTCCTTAGCTTCCTCTGAAGAAAAGAAAACTGTCTAAAATTTCAGCTAGTGGAGATCATGAAGTGGACAGTAAATTCGATAACACTGCGATTGATACAACTTCAAATACTATCAGAAAAGACAGGCAAGAATGCTTTGAAGCGGAATCTCCATCTCTTCAAATAACTGATTCACTAAATAACAAAAATCTACTTAGCACTAGAGAGAAGCTGTCAAAACTTAAAAAGCTATTGCTCAGTACATCTCTTAATTTCGATATAAATTCTCTTCAGCAACTGTCTAGAATATTTCATAATTCCATCAATTTTATTCATCCTCAAGGATTAAAAGATATAGCACAGATTGATCGTGTTGTTTGCAGTTTCAGTGCCTTTGGTAAAGTCACGAATATACAAGATCACTGGATAGAGCGAAGAGGTATCAATATTTTCTTTTTTCAATGTACTATTGTTAGTTCTATAACTTTACTATTATAAAACTGTAATAACTTTCCTTTAGTAGATAATAACAACTAGATGTAAAACAATACTTAACAAGTAAGTTTTTGAATCTCTCAAAACGAAAAAGGAAGCACGTATTATATAATATGCAACGCAGTTCCATAAGAGCATCCAGAAGATATGGGTTAAGTAAAACTCAAAACGACTCGTTATTAGCGGTAAATTGAACCGTTTAGAGGAAACAAGTTTATCAAAATCGGTCCATAGTTTAGAACCAAAGAGTCCATGAGGCTATTAAAATAGGATTAGCATAGTTAGAAAGCTCGTAATCTATTATATAAATGTGATTGTTTGTTTGTTTGTTTGTTTATTTGTTTGCTCGTCCGGGAACTCTTTCTACACCGTTCTACTGATCGGCTTGAAATTTTGCACATATATGTAAAATGACACAGAATAGTCCTTAGTCAACTTTAAAATTCTGAAAACTCAATCGTTCCCCATTTTTTTTCGATCTTTTGATAATTTTCACCTTTAGAAAGCGTTTCCAGTTTCCGATTGTCTAAAACAGTGATCATGTGACATACCATTTATATGCTGGCGATAGACATCACTGTAGAAAAGTAGGATATTATAAATGAAATGACATCATTTTGATGTCACGAGTTTAAAAATGCATTAGAAATTTTAATAGTGAGTAAAATAGTGATCATGTGACATACCATCTATATCCTGGAGATAGACATAACTGTAAAGAAAGTGGCATATCATAAATTAAATCAAGATTTTGATGTCAGGAATTTAAAAATGCATTAGAAATCCTAATTGGGTTAACATGCTTTGACAAAATATTGCATCAAAATAATAAACTTCTAGAGCGAAATAATAAACTTCTAGATTATCAGATTCTGTAGAAAAGTAAAATAACATGAGTATTTTTTTCTTTCTTTCACTAATTCATATTAGACATCGCAACTGAGAATGACGCAATTTGGACGTCATGAGTTTAAAAATAAGTTAGGAATATACCTAAAAATTTACTATAATAAAAATTCAAAGGTATTTTGTTTAATGCATGAGCTGCCCTTGGAGATTTTTGAATACTGTGCTTTTCAGCAACGAAAGGAAACTTGCAATTTTTGAAATCGTGGAAAATTCAAAAGGTGCCACAAGGGGGAAAATACTAATTAACGTAATACATTGTATTCGTTATCGGCTTGATTACGGCCACCGTATGTATTCCCAAAAATTGCGCAAAATGTCGCCTGGTTTTGACGACTTTTGGCAGTATATATATATATATTGATTCCACCTTTTTGTTTTACAAAATTCTAGCAACTTAACAGTTCTTGCACAAAAGTTACGTCATTATCAAAATAGCTCCGAAAAATGTTTTAAATACTCATTAGCTAGGCATTACCCCCAACATCTCAATATATATATATATATTTTATTTTTTATTTTTTTAAACAGGGCTGCGCAAAAGATTTCCTTTATATTATGGCCAATGGACGGAAATTGTTAAAAGTGCGCAAGCTTCTAAACGGTGCATTGCATTGAGCAGAAATTCGGCATGTCTATGAAAGGTCACGGTCACATGATTTCCATATATTTTGGTGTGTGCAAAGTTGATAGAGAAGAATTTTTGGGGTAACCAGTTTTTCTGGGCGCTAAACTAGTAATTCGTAATCTACGCGTCAAATAATTAATTTTTTCATTTTGCTGTATCAAAATCGGTTAACTAGAAAGAGGAGGGATGCAGAGATATGGAGCAACGGGAAAGATGGAGTTTTGGGTTTCCCCACTGGTTAGCATAGGGTTTTCTAGAAACCTCGCGGAATATTTATGGTAGAGTTTAGCTGACGTCACTTTTTGAGACTTATTTTTGGCGCCAAATTTGTCGATGTTTTGCCAAAAGTTGCCGAGATTGGCGATATTTCGGACGTTTGGCTCGATTTTATTAATGGGGCCTGTAATGTTTGTTTCCCGACCTAATTGCGTAATAGCTTATGATTCAACTGTATTCCTATGACGTAATAAAAATTCGCGCTTTAAAAGGAGCCTTCGAGAAATTTCTCCTATCTTCTGCGATACATATAATTATGACAGTGCGTTGCCCCGGTGGAGTCAGTCTTGCTGCAGACTGCGAGCAAAACAGACGTCCGTTCTGTTCACTGTATTAGTCTGAGAATTGTGCTATTGTAAGCAATATTTTGCTTGATTCGAGAAGCTTGTTTTCGAATGCTGTGTGTGAATTCTTCATTGGGGAATTGTTTATGATTTTCCTCGAGTATTTCATCTGAATTCTAGCTTGTGGAACTGTTTTATTTTGTGTGTGAATTACAGCATCTGTGAAATCTTCTGTACTAAGCGAACTACGCATTGCTGGCCGTTAGTGCCTGTGAATTTTGTACAGCTGATTGTTCGACGAAGTTCTAGAAGCAATAAAGTCCGAGTTCCATCTTGACAAATGGACTTTTTACTAGAACTTCCTACGCATACTTGACTTTAGAACGACGAACCCAAGAATCATGTAGAGTTTTCTGCAACAATAGTTTGTTCACGGGACTGCAAAAATAATTCTTATACATTACGGCCTATGGATGCAAATCATTTAAAATGAGCTAGTGTCTAAATGATGCATTTGAAGAAGTTCGAATTGGGTATGTATATTGTAGGTTAGGTATGGGCAACCTTTGAAAAGTTGCGGGCCAAACTTTAGGAATTTACCGACTTTAGGTAGGCCGTACAATTGGTATTTTGAATTGTTTATACGGGTTTTGATATCTTCCGTGGAACGCATCCAAAGCCGTGGCGGGCCACATCCAGCCTGCGGGCAGGCGGTTGCCCATATGTGCTGTAGGTCATCGTTACTCAACATGTATAGATTTTGCTCTGTATAGGACTTGCTGTTTTTTGACAGGACAACAAATGAGTTTTCTTTTACATTATAACCCATGTACGGAAATTCTGAAAGTGCGCTAGTATATATAGGCAGTATTCGACTGAGCTTAAATTGGGTATGTATATTTTAGGTCACGTCCTCATGATCTGCATACATTTTTGTATATGTAGAGCTGATAGTTTGTTCACAGAGTTGCAAGAAGTACTTCTTATATATTACGGCTTAAAGACGCAAATCATTTAAAGTGAGCTAGTGTCTAAATGGTGCATTCGACTGACATCAAATTAGGTACGCATGTTATAGGTCACTGTCTTACATACTGCTTAAATTTTAGCGAGACAGTTTTTTGCATAGCTTCAAAAAGTATTCTTATACATTGCGACCTATATATACTCAAATCATTTTAAGTGCACTAGTGCCTAAACACTAAATTCGATTGAGTTGAATGAAATTTATTTAAACGCTTGGTATGTTCCGAAAAGTGTTCAGAAAGTCGAGTGAAGTCACTCCAGAATTTTACTATTGTAGACAGATAGACAATTTGTCGTAAACCTGCTAAAATTTCCATGGCATTTAATCTTTTTCAAATGAACGCATTTTTGTTTTATTTCTTTTATGCTGACGAAACTCGTCAATCATGGGTATCTAAAAACGGTTTTTAATTAATAATTAAAATTTTAAAATTTTGGGTCTCGAGTTCACATTATGAATTAATGGTCTTATATGTTCAAATTTTCGAACCTCTGCGTGCGGTAGATTTGTCTGGAGATCGCACATATACAGATTTACAGACATTCATTTTCATTATCATAGATATATACAGGATGTCCCTAAAAGATGGTAACAGACTTTATTTCTTTATCTATTAGAGGTAAATTGGCAGTGTAAATTGAAAAAAAAATGTTCACAATAATTTCGGAAGTAAGACTATGTTGAGAAAAAATGCCTCTCGTTCATTTTAAAAAAGTTCCACTATTTAAATTTGTATACGACCCCCGTACAAAAACATTCCCAGTTAGTAAAATGTTCCCCATACACTCACGGGGTGTTGAACGAAATTTGAGACTTTCATCATACAACGTCGTCGTAGAGATATCTTTAAAGAAAGATGATCGGGAACTATACACGATTTGAAAGTAAACGTTCATTGCCAGAGTGGAAAAAAGATATTCTTTCGTAAATTCCGTACGAACCCTGAAATGCTATCCTTTGACGTGATTTTTTTCCCTTCGAGAGCCTTGGAAAAGTGGTATAAGTCAGCCTTGTATCTATCTTCATGTTTCTGACACTTTTAAGGTATAATTCTCAAGATTTGTATGTCATCTCATGAGGGCATGGGGGAAATTTTACTAATTGGGAATTTTTTTGTACGGAGTGATTTGCAAATTTAAAAAGTGTAACAATTTGCAAATTAACGAAAGAAATTTTTTCTTAACGGAGTCTTGTTGCCTACATTTTGAACATTTTTTCAATTTCCACTTCCCACTTATCTCTAATGGATAAAGAGTTAAAGCCCGTTACCACCTTTTTGGGACACCTTTTTCTTATAATATATATATATACTTACTGCAATTTTTAATTTTGGCATGGTTGCCTTCCATGTGCTTACTACCAATCCAGAATGGTATGTCGATTTTTCAGTGCTTTTCTATTATTTTTATTTCTTCTTGCTTTCATATTTTTCTTTTTTTTAATAGTAGGATCGAGCCTAAAAGATTTGGAGTGAATAACTCTTTTGATATGCCACACAACTGAAATCCTACTATTTTGTTTGTCTTTAATTATAATTTTCTGGGTATGGCTCCTGAGAATTGCCGGGGGGAAATGCCATGGCATTTCCATTCCATTCATTCTTTTATCATTTTGTTTGGCTCTGTTTCTTCCCTTTTTTTCCACTTGGAGTATGTCATTTTTGCAGTAATATTGATTGTTTTACTTGATTATAGAGGAGAGGAGGGTATTATGGAATAGTCGGGAAATATGGAATACCGAGTTCTTGGCTCTGTTAGTTGCTGTTGTCACAAAGGAATACCATGAACTACTCAAGAAAGATTCCCGTCTTACAATGCAGTAAGAGTTGACCGCTTGTTGTTGCCGTACCACTCGCTACAGAACAAAGTGTGTTTTGCGATTTTCAAGAGTTTTTGTAGATACGTTTTCAAACATTTTACCTTACTCGTAAACACGTGACAAGAACATTGATGTTACGCATAAGGTACATTAAGAGAATTGTAGTTTGTTGTGCTATGGTTATTTTTTAGATGACAGAATTTTGCCAATTAGTTTTAAAGATTCATTTTCCGAGATGGCGTGTCGGGTATTATGGAATACTGGGTAATATTGTAATGCATTTCATGCCATGCGCTGAAGAACCGAAAAACTAAGACGTTGAATGCATATTTTGTCACGGAAAATTCTCCAGAGATCAGCGAGGAGAAGTTTGGATTCAATTCTCCAGCATCTCTGTAGGCTCATCATGACTGTACCGGAGCAAAGAAAGAAGATTATATGTACAACTTTTCTAAATCGACTCGAAGCAGAAATGACTCAAACATAATGACTTGAACTACAAAATCATAAAAATGTAGTTTTATAGTAACAAATAACTATACTTTATGAAGCATATGAATTGCTCTTTAACGGTTTAAACCACCTATTTCATATTAGCCGACTATTCCATATTATACTCCATTCGTAACTTTTTTTTTTTTAATATTTTTTCTTTTATAACAACAAAATAAATTGCGTTTTTCTTTACAAGTGATATTTCATTACGATTGATTATAGCATGTACTTATGCTGTTTTGGGGATTTTATTCAAAAATCTATGCAGTTAGAAATGTAAATGGTATTCCATAATACCCTCCTCTCCTCTATATATATATATATGTGTGTGTGTGTGTGTGTGTTTGTGTGTGTGTGTGTACACGGTTGTGATTGCGTGCGGTTGTATATGTGTGTATATGTGTATACAGGGTTAGAAATTACAATATTTGACCACTGGTCCAAAGGACCACCGACTCCTTGGCTTCGCAGCCCATAACCTTTATCATACATCAGTATTTTATGCAAAGAAAAAGAGCAGAACAAAAAAAATTTAACCGAACAATACATGAGCATTTCGATTTCTATTAAAAGCTGAATTAAAAAGTGTAAATACCTATTTTTGAAGACCAAATCATACGTATGGCACTATGCGATTGAGATGTATAGCATGTGTTTACAACTTTTGTATTTCTTAACGTGTATTTTTTAACCTGGAAATAAATTTAACTGAATTAAAAATAAAGCTTCACTTAAATTATAATTTACTTTCAAAAGGAAAATGTAAAATTTAAAAGGGAAGTGTAAATAAAATATTATTGGTCCGGCGGACCATCCAAAATCAGTATTCTGCTGTTGTAAATTTAAATAGATTTAACGAGGCTGTAGTAACCATAGAATATTGTAATTTAAATGACAGAATTAAAAGTGGAATTTTTGTATTCAAATAGAAAATTGTCAAAAGATCACTAAATATGTCTATTTTTACTGCCCCTTTCTTATGAAGAGCCTTGAGCTACAGCCCTGGTTGCTGTCTCCTAAATCCAGCTCTGTATCAAATCATACAAATCTGCTCACATCTATACAACTCAAACTAAAACAAGTTTTCTGTGTGTACATTTCTATCTTGTTTTCTAGATCCTTTCAAAAACAAATCTTGGGTTTGGACCGGAGCTTTGGTCACATATAGCAGTAAGGAGGATCGGAACAAAGCTATGAGAGCTATGTTTGTTCGAGAAAGACCTATGGTTGGGATATTGCTAATGAACCACCTCACGCGAATTAATGCAGTTGAAATGGAGTGGTCAAAAAAATTCAAAGACTCTCCTCAAGGCACAAGTGTCATCGTAGAAGGAATCTGCAAAAAGACATCTCATAGTCATCTTATACGAGAGTTCGCCAGCTATGGTACCGTTTTGAAAGTGACGTGGCTGAAGAGCACTTCAGTAAGGAACGCGTGTGAAGTAACCTACAAAACAGTTATGAACGCGATTGCAGCTGCTATCGCGTTGGATGGCAAAAAAGTGTTCAGATCATTATTGAAAACTTCAGTAAAAATAACTGAGAAGGAATATTTCATTCATAAAAAAGTGTGCGAAATGTTTTAGATTTGGTTGGTTATATTAGAAAAAGGAATGACCTAAAATAGTACTTGTTTTGAATACGGTAAAATATATTGTAGACTCAAAATCTGACTGAAGAATGCATTTATTATTTTTTAACTAATAATGAGTGATAGCGCAGCATATTTTATTTGAAAAGTCAAAGATGATCATGAGATAATTTTACTATCAATTTCATATTAACGTAATTATTGATAAAATCTAATAAAATTGTTTTGTTTGTTTTAATAAAGGATACTTTCAATTAGTTGTGGTCGTAATACATCATCTTTTGTACTTTATCATACTTTCAGTAAATTTCCATTGCATAATTTTAAAAAATATCATATGCGTGACTTGTCTGCACTGGAAACATCTAAGCAGGGTCGGTTTTCCGCTTAGGCACGCTAGACACGTGCCTATGGCGCCAAAGATTTAGAGGCGCAAAAAAAAATTGTACAGTGACTCAACAAAGAATAAGGATGTCTAAAAGTAAAAGATAATAAAGAGACAAGCTATGAAAAAGATGATAATTAACAAGTTTAAAATAGTTCATACTATAATACGCAGGGTGTCCCAAAAAGGAGGTAACGGGTTTTAATTCTTTATCTATTAGAGATAAGTGGACAGTGGAAATTGAAAAAATGTTAAAAATAAGGTTGGAAATAAGTCCTTGTTTAGAAAATATTCCTTTCGTTAGTTTTTAAAACGTTACGCTTTTTTAATTTGTATACGACTCCCGTACAAAATAATTCCCTATTAGTAAAATGTGCCCTATACACTTATGAGGGGACACACAAAATTTGAGAATTATACCTTAAAAAGTTTGACAGATCAGTACAAAGATAAAAAAATTATGCTTATTGACTCTATACGATTACTTTAAAGGAATCTATGTATATATAAAAAACTTTGTGTCTCTTTTACAGCACAATACATGAACGGGTGAGCACGAAATTCGGTACAGTTAAAATTCAAATGAAGGTGTTTGTGCGAATGTTAAAATTTTTGGGTAATATGCTAATGCACCGAAAAAAATTAAAAAAGTAATTTGCCACGCAGTATATCGCTCCAAACCAGGCGATGGTTCCATTGTTGTGTCAATTTTGAAATAACAACACTAAGTTTTAGCAGTACTATAGGGTTATAGTATTACAACTGCAAAAACTGAAATTATTCCCCAGTTTGGTGAAATGCTAATGACTAAAATGTACTTTAGCCCTGTGGTTGACGACTTTTTTTGGACGGTTGACAAGAACGCGAATTGTTGTAAATTCCATGTTTTAAAGCTGTCGGAAAACGAACCGAACAGGGCAAGTTGCAATCCAAGAGACGCTCCACAAAAACGCGCCAATTCGAAAATTTCTTCACAATCTCCCGCCACGCAGTTTACTAAAGAAATTTTTCTCCGAAAATATTATTGAAGAAATACCTCATTATTTAATTTATAGGCAATTAATAGGGAATGAAAATACTTCCGAAAACATACTCTCAGATAGCATATTGAAATCAGTTATAATAGAACCTAAAAATGATTATTGAATTTTTATTAATACTGACTTATTCCAATATCTGATGAATAGCGAACATATCACCATAGCCACGTTAAAATAATTCGCTGTGCTGACAATGAAATCAGTAACTATCCAGTAGAGATTTGAATTCTTTTTCGGTTACCCGGGAGCAAGTGAAAAATTGCCAAATAACTATGATTTGCGCCAAATGCTTATAAGCCTAAAGCGATTTCCAGGACACAGTTGTTTATCCCTTTCCGTATTTTGGAAGTTTAATGTAATTTTGTATTTTAATTTAATTCCACACGTTTCCCCGATTCCACACTACTTAACGAGTAATCATACAAATTTCAATAGTATATTGATATTTTCGTCTATATTGAATTCTGTATATAAATACTATTTTGTATACTGATTAAAATTTCTGGCTTTGTTTTGGAGAACGACAGTGTTTCAGAAGTAGTCTTTAAACTTTTTCCAGAAAAAAACTATTGGCGGGATTTCAGCCTGGCTAACCGTAAAATACCATTGTTTGCCACCCCATAAGTTAGTAATGAAAGTTAATTGCATCGTTATACTAATCAGAAACTTTAAAAAAAGGTAGCATTAGTCAATGGAACAAGAATGCGGACCAAGTTTATGTATCGTAATGCTATTGATTGCGAAGTTTGATCTGGAACCGCAGGCAATAAAAAGAATTTTTTTAATGCCAATTATAAAATATTCTGGTACTATTTTACCATACCTTTTCAAAAAACTCAATTTCCAAAAAGCTGCATTTGCGATGACAGTAGATAAATCTCAAGGACTACCATTCGGAAGAAGTGCAAATCCATTGAGGAATCAAGATTATTACATGTTCAGTGGTACGCCTCAGCAAATGGAGTTCAATCATTCGACGGTTTGAGATTTCGTAACTCTGAGCATAATATGGGCCTTTAGCAGAGGACCGCTTCAGGCTGAATTTTAGGAGGGGGCCACTAGACTTTATAGATTAGGCTAAATTGTTCAAAACGCAAATTGAAAGTGTGAAATTGTACGGAAACGTGTAATATCCAAGGTCGATAAAGGGAGATGGCCCCTATGACCCACTTGCTAGAGCTGCCTTTGCATTTAGCAAAATATGATAGAGTTTTTAGAAAAACACCATCTTCACAGAAAAGCATGATGGTTGTAAAATGAAATTGTACAAAAGTGGTCTATAGACAGATGGTCTCTTACCCAAGGTGGTTACTTTAGTAGGTTTCACTGTATATGGAATCTTGAGATATACTCTTTGTCAGAAGAACTTTATTCACGCTCAAATTGAAATGCTTAATGCTTTATGGTCAAATTTCGACCACTGGCCGAAAACTAGTAACTATAATTTGGCTGTATGGCAGTGCAATCTACATTCTTAGTTAACTGCAGATGTTTTGTGTAGAATACACTTGTAAAGAGTTTTCCAATAGGGATGATACAATTTTAAATGGTTAGAATGGCAACACTGCGTATTCTTTTTTGACATTTCTTGTGTCATTGGTGCTTAGTATGCTATGCCATTTAACCATTAAAAGATACACTCTTGAACAACGTTTCGAAATTATTAAATTGTTCTATCAAAATCAGTGTTTAAATGTGAATGTTGAGGGAAATTTGAGAAGAATTCATGGACGACATAATTCAGTTCTTGTGATTTAACACCTTGTGATTTCTTTCTTTCGGGATATGTTGGGCCACGAGTTTATGCTGATAATCCAATAACAATTGAGCAATCAAAAACCAACATTGAACGTGTTATTCGTGAAATACCAACAAATTTATGTGAAAGAGTGATGGAAAATTGGGTTGTCAGAATGCGGTATGTATAGAGAAGTCCTGATGCTCACATGAACGATATTATTTTTCATACTTAATGGCATAATGTAAGCTTTCAAAAAAATTTAAAAATTGTGTATCACTGAATAATTTGTGGGTGTGTGTTTTTTTTTTTAAATTGTATCACTCTTAATGGAAAACCCTTTATTTGGGTCATTCTATACAAAATTAACATATGTTAAGAAATCATTGTGTCGCACCACTTTTGATTTTCCTGAGATTTTGTAAGTAATATATACAGTACATATCTTCTGTATGACAAAACAGTTCTTTTTATTTCTTAAAAAGAAATTTTGTTCTTGAGATGTAGCCCTTTGTTCAGCCCACTGGTGTGTAAAAATCAAAATTTTAGATTCATTTTCTAAAAGTGCAGAATTTTTATTTGAATTATTAGACAGATAAGATAGAGCTTACTGGAAAGCCTATAAAATGAACTTTTTAATAGGCATAACAAAATAGATTTATACTAAGCCTAAAGAGTGTTTTGGACATCAAATAGTCATTCACAAACTAATGCTTTTTCTTTATTGTGTGTGTGTGTCATTTTAAGCATTAAGAAAAAAATGAAGGACTTTCAGTAACAAGCTAATTTTTTCCTGTTACACATATATATCTATACTATATGCAGAAAAAAAATTTAGCTGTTACTGGGAGTGCTTCATCCTGAAAATATTGCTTAAACTTTCAAAAAAAATGAAAAATGTGCTTTTTTACCCCCCACCCAAAAAAAAGTCATGTGGGACAAGTGATAAAAATCTCAAAATGTCATGGTAGGAAGGACTTTAAAACAAAACAAAAATTATCTTGTTATTTCGAAAGACAGAGAAGATGCACATTTTTGAAGTAATAGAAAAAATTCGCAATTATAATTGATGAGTCCAGAAAGAGAACATTAATGTGTATTCTCACCCCCTTGAATTGTACTTGACTGCAACTGGGAGAAGTTACAACATAACTTCATACAAGGTCGTACCCAGTGGGGTAAACCAGGGGGTTCGGTCCCCCCCCCCCACGAAATTTAAAATTTTGTTAACAAAACAATAATGATGAAGCCTTTTTGTGAAAAATTTTGCCTTTTTCACCGTTTAGTCCCCCTCCGAAATTTTTGAACCCTCCCCGAATTCTTTTTTCTGGGTACGGCCCTGACTTCATACATGAATAAGTATCTGCCAATTCTGAGGAATTGGCAAAATAATAAAGAAAACCTAAAAGAACATATAAGCTTTTTTAGATCAGATTACATCTTGTAAATATATTTCTTGTAAATGTATTCAATTAAATTGAATTCAATAAAATGTTTTATACGGTAATTCCCATCGTCTGCTTAACCTATTTTCAATTGCAGTCCGGAGTGTTCTTTGTATTACTTCAAAAGTGTGTATCCCCTCTGTCTTTTGGAATAACCAGACAATTTTTGTTTTGTTTTAAAGTAGAGTACATGAGCTACTTACCATATCATTTTGAGATATTTATCACTTGTCCCGCATGACTTTTTTAGGAGGTGATAAGTTAACCTATTCTCTATAGCAAGAAGTGCTTTTTGTATTACTTCAAAAGTGTGTACCTCCTCTGTCTTTTGGAATAACAATTTTTGTTTTCTTTTAAATCACGGAATAAAAACTTTGTATTACCTCATTTTGAGATTTTCATCACTTGTCCCACGTGACTTTTTTTTTGGCGGGGGGGGCACATTTTTCTATTCTTTTAAAAGTTTAAGCAATTTTTTTTCAGAAAGAAGGACTATCAGTAACCGCTCAATTTTTTCTGCATATAGTATCGATATGTAAGTGTAACAGGGAAAAAAATTGGTTTGTTACTGAAAGTTCATTGTTTTCTTAATGCCTCCTAAAAGGACAAAAAACATTAGTTTTTGAATGACTACTTGATCTCCGAAACACTGTATTTAGGCTTACCATAAATCTATCTTATTATGCGCATTTAAAAGTCCATTTTTTAAGCTTTCCAATAAGCCCTGTCTTATATTCCTACTAATTCAAATAAAAATTCTACAGCTTTTAGAATATGAGTCTAAAATGGTGATTTTTAGACATCGGTGGACAAAACAAATGACTATATCTCAAGAAAGAAAGTTTTAAGAAATAAAAAACTGTTTTCTGATACACAAGATATGTACATATTACCTACAAAATCTTATTAAAATCAAAAATCTTGCGGCAAAATCCATTTATTGATTTAACATGGAATGATTCATTCAGGGGCGGTCCTAGGGTACGTAGCGTGCCCCTACAAAAGTAGAAATGGCGCCTTCTTTTATGCTAGATCAAGATTTTTTTAGTTTTTGAGTTCGAAATGGCACTCCTTTGAAAATGGTGCCCCAATGCGATGTTAACTTGCTTACCGTATCGGGCCGCCCCTGGACCCATTTAATTATATTCATTTCAAAAGTTACCGCGTTGTTTTGGATTACTTTTCTTATATCTCGTTGCTTCAAATAAGTTACAGTTCTTCAAAATTTTGATCAGATTGTGTATGTGAATTATATGTTTATATATATATACTCTATGTACTGAGTGTTTCAAAATAGATGTTAAAGTAATTATCTTTTAAACCGTAACCATGGGCTTCTCAAGCTATGTGGACCAGGGGACACGTCCCCCCCCCCCAATGTTTTAACTAAGAGAGCACAGAGGGGGACCGAGGTATATAATTTCCGTTTAAAATGCTCAAAGAGTTTTAAAAAAAGAAAATAGATAGCCGAAGTCACATACCAAAGCAACTTTTTCTCTCACTTCGAGGAGGATACATTTTTTTTAAAGACTGCTGGACAGTACAGTATCGGAGTCGGATGCTCCCCTATGAAGAACCTCACACGATGGGTTCTTATATTGCTGTCTGCCCAAGGCATTAGGTTTATTCTTCTTTCCAGCGTAATTTCTTTGAAAGACTGCGTAAACTGTACAGTCGCTCTTGGGTTTGGAATCGAGAAGAGTGGTTAGTTCAAATTTCGGCCTTCAGCCGTGTTCGAACACTCGAAGATGCCTCACAAAAGACTTCCGTCCACTTCCTTCAGAGGAATAAAAACACAGACCTACATAAAATAGATCCGGGTATATGAATAGTCAAAGTAAGACAGAACGCGCGGAAGGAGCACACGGGTGAGTAACATTTTCTTGGAAATTAGTAGGGAAAAGTATTTTTTGTTATTGACCGGTAGAATTTACAGGAAGTGATCAGTCGTATGTTTTCTCTCATAGAGCATTACGAGTTTTTTACGAGTGCTCATTTCTGTTAAACTACCATGGGTCCTCCGAAAAGAAAGTTAAAATCGCACAATATTAAGAGATTTTTCATAGCAAAGAAGGAAGACTGGAAAAAAGATGAAACATTGCTGAATTAAACTATTGATGTTGCTTTAGAAACAGAAGGTAAGAACTTATTTAGAGGATATTTTTTTCCAGTGCATATCCAGATAATATTGTTTCGAGGAATGGGGGTGGGACTGTAAGAGTCTTAATTTTTTTTTTTTTTTTTTTTTTTCGTTAAACAGCTAGCAAAAGTCATACTTGTAAGTTTTGGTTTTTTTTTCGAGGAAGGAGGGGGTGTTGTTGTTGTTGTTGTTGTTTTCTAATACTGTTTACTTACACAGGTATCACTGCATAGTGTTCTTTAGTGCAGTTTTAAAACATGACCACTTTAGCATACACTTGCTCTTTTTTTTGAAAAATACTTATCGTTTAGCAAAACAACTATTACATCATTATCTGAGAAGCTTAAAAATTCATTTTATCTGTATGATGTATCGATAATAGCTTGAAAAGAGTAAGATTACAAATAAAGATTAATGTTGTTATTTTTTTTCTGCGATTCAGAATGCTGATGATGCAGCTGTTAAGCTAAAGGAAAAGTAAGATATCTAAAGGAGGTGATAAAAGTTTGTTATGAAGCATTTACTACATAATGAATACACTCCTCGAGAATAAGATAACTCTAGTATTTGTAAAATTTTGAGGAGGTTGCAAATAAAGTAGAAGAGAAAAGATTTGAAGGAGATGATAAAGTAATTTCAAAACCATGCAAACTCAAGAAGAAAAAATGTTTTCACATACCAGAATTTAAAGAAAAATACTAAAGGCACTACCCTCTAGCTCAAAGGTTTCAGTTACTTCATATTTTGCTTGGCTTCTTATGAGAACTGACTTTATCCTTCGTCTGTATTATTTTATTGACAGAAATATAAGTAATATGGGTCATAATATTCATAATGACAGTCTATTATAGAATTTCAGTTACGCAATTTTAATGTACATCTTTATCAAAATTTTTTTCTAGCATAAAAATTTAACTACCCAGAGCATTTTACTTTGAAAGGAAAGCACTTGTTCTCGAGACCAACATTTTGCGATTCTAATTTAGGCTGTTTTGAATGAGGCTAAAAGTGTAAACAAAAAACATATTTTGTATTAAAAAAAACTCTGCTGTTCGAGCCTCGTCAGGGGGAGACCCCCCTGAATCCTCTTAAATTTTTAGTTTCATTATTGCCATAGTGAAGCGATATTAATTGACTTTGTCATTTTATCGCTCATCTTTCGCGTATTTCGCCTGGTAACCGTATGTTGAACTTTTTATGAGTGTAACCTATTTATAAAAAAATACATGTGATGCTTATTCTACAGCTTACGAAATATTGTAACAATAGATTAAAGCTGTTGTGAACTAATAGTATTTAAATATATGTAAAATATACATGTGAAGCATATTCTACAGCTTACGAAATATTGTAACAATAGATTAAAGCTCTTGTGAACTAATAGTATTTAAATATTAACATGAGAGTATTATGGCTATTGATTTCCATGTTGAAGCTAGAAATTAGCTAGGGTTATATGATTTGTAACTCTGGAAGCACATCATTGTTTCATCATTATTTTCAAAGTGCAAGCAGTCTTATTTGTTTCGTTGAAAATTGCATAGGTTAAACAAAAAAGTCTGTATTCTGTACTGCGTGAAAGTATTTTTAAGTCAGTATCGAGAAAACCTTATACTAAATGCCAAAGAATTTGATATATAGCTGTGATGTTTACTATGCTAAAATTTGTAGAGTCTGTTATATCAGAAACACACACAATCGAAGTCAATAAATCAATTCCTATATAAATTACGAAATTTAAATTTTTATACGGTCCCCCGGTCCTATGAGTTATATTTAGAAAAAATTTCTATATGCAGTTTCATTCACAATATATATATTGTTACGAATTTTCGGGGCAACCCGCTGTTCTGGGGTTTAAGATAATTCAAAATTTGTATTCTACGTTTCAAATAGTTAAATTTTGCTTTTGGATGCATCAAAATCGGTCAAATAGAAGAGATACGGAGGTTTCGGTTTCCGTATTCATTAGTGTTGGGTTTCTAGAAATCTCGAGAAATATTGGTCCTAGGCCTTCGGTAACTTCACTTTTGGGGACTTAAATTTGATGCCAGTAAAGTGGCCCCTTGTAAAGATGCTTTTTCTGCATAACATGCATAATAGCCTAACATTTCTCTTCTATGACGTAATCAAAATTCCCGCTTTATGTAGAATGTTCGAGAAATAGACTTTTCTGGAAGCTCCTCGAAGCTTCTGCCTCCTTTATAAATACCAGCTCGCGCTGCCCCAAAGGTTCAGAGTGTGGAGTGATCTCCAGTCGAGAGCTGATCGAGCTGCGGATGTATACGGCGCTTTGCTCTGTGATTGAAGCGGTGTTTCCGCGCTCGTTTCTGAAGCTTTGAATTTAAGTGCTGTGTGTAGATTCTTGATTGCTGAGTCTTGAGGGACTGTTAGTGTTATCCCTCGAATATTTCCACTGAATTTTTACCTGTGGGTGTGTTATTTTGTGTGAGAATTACAGCATTTTTGAGAGCTTCGGTACTGAGTGGACTGTTATAAACGAGCTACTGGCCGTTAGTGCCTGTGAATTTTGTACAGCTGATTGTTCGACGAAGTTCTAGAAGCAAGTTTGTGTTCCATCCTGACAAGTGACTTTACTAAAACTTTCTACACCAACTGGTCTTTAGAACGACGAACCCAGGAAATAAGCAGAGTATTCTGCAACAATATCGTGGGGATTATCCTTACAACCTTCAGAACGCCACAAATATAGCAGATAGGACCGCGGGGCCGTATAAAATTATTTTTATCGTATAACATATGGGTATGGGATGAATCCCATTGAAAAAAGTAATCTACCTTTCCTAGATACCTTTATAGCCCTGTATATATATATAATATATATATATATATATATATATATATATATATATATATATATATATATATATATATATATATATATATAACAAGTAAAACACAAAACATACTACAAATAAGACATATCTCGCATAAAAATAACAGCTATTAGCAAGAATTAGAAACCAGATTTTGAATCCAAATAAAGTGCAAGAATTATTGTGATAATATAATGGAACGGAAATTATAACCACTGTCACCATCGTTAGGGGCCACAAACAGTGGATTATAATTTACAGCAAACCAAATAGTAGGGTTTCGGTTGTGTGGCATATCAGAAGAGATATTAACTCCACACATCTGGGCCCTACCCTACTATATAAAGGAAAGAAGAAATCAAAAAGATAACAAAAATTAGAAAGATAATTTTACATACCAGACCTTGAGCACATGGAAATTTTATTTGAACAATTTGTATGTGTTGCCAATGCTAAGAATTGTAAAAAGTGAAAAATGGTGTTGCCACTAAATAAAAGTGTAAAAGTGGAAAGAAGAAAGTATAGGAGTTGCCAAATACTAAAAGGTAATATTATTAAATTTTAAGAATATCCAGGTATATTAATATAATAAATATATATTGAATAATATTAAATTTAAAAGATTGAATAAAATAAATAGTATAGCAAAATTAAATATAACATATTGTTTAAAAAATATAATGATTATTATTATTGACAAAGTATGTATAATAAGTTATTGTATGACAGAAGATTAATCTAGTAAATAAGAAAAAAATAATGTTTAGGACAGAATAATCACAATATAGGAACCCCGTTTTATATATATATATATATATATATATATATATATGTAATGTATAAAAATGTAGTTTGGGTCTTACTAGTTTGGGTATTGTTTAAGCGGATACTTTCACTGTAAGTTTTGCTTTCCTGTCATACTTGCCACGGGAGCACTGAAACAATGTTTTATTTCTTTAGTTAATTGCCAGACACCAGGTCGTCGATTCTGGGTTCTTTCCACTGTACACATGTTCCCACGCCTTTGTAACCCCGGATACAGGTCATGTTAATAAATTTATATAATTCGATTAGAGATGAGAGAGAGGCGGAGTTATGTCTTAGCAACCCACGTGGTATGAGCGTAAATACGCCCGCACCTCGAAAGTCGGGAGATTTCTGCCACTAGAACTGCTTAATTAATCCACGCGGATTACTGTACCCGTCTCCCCTCCCCTCTTTTCACTCTATATTGTAACTTAAAAATAATGTTCAATAAACCGTCTTACCTGCCTTAACTCTGAAACTTTATTGGAATATCTGACACTTCATATATATATCGGACCTTACGCCATCACTTGGTAAAATGACGGACACCACACACCAGTCTTCTAGGTTTAATATTTTTATTTCTAAGTTGGACAGGGGAAGGGAGTCTTGCCGGCGACCTTTCAGTTCCTTTCCTATCTTTTCTTTTTACATTGCAGTCTCTGAAAGCTCCCGAAAGGCTAAAAGCTAAAGCTCCAGGCTCACGAAATTTCCGTGCTCTTGCTTAAATACTCCCCTAGTTACTACGCCTGTCGGCAGGGCGCGGCACGATTGCGTAGGCGTTACTCTCAAACGTAATTAGTTAACTAGATTGTCAATCAAGCCTTGAGAAATATTTGATTAGTTAGGATTTCCAAAAGGGCGCAGCAGGGAAACAGCAGAAAACGGCAAATACTGCTAATTCAACAATTTTGCTCCTTTTTGAACTCCAAAAATCGTCTCTGAGAGTAATATTTGCATGGCTGAGTAACAAACTTTACAGTTAGAGTAACAGAGATTAAAGAAGGTTTTTCAAATTACATTAAATTAAATTAGAGAGGTTTATTTTTTTATTACATATGGGGACGTAGCCAAGAGGGGATTAGGAGGGTCATAACCACCCCCCATGAGGAATTTTTTGCCATACAAAATGTATATTCTTCACTCAATTATTACACACATGTATGCATATTATGTAAATTCCAGTAGTCGTAAACCCCCCCCATAAAAATTTTCTGGCTACACCACTGATTACATATATATATATATATATATAACTAATAAGTAAAACACAATATATACTGCAAATATGACATACCTCGCACTAAAAATATAACAGCAGAAGCAAGAATTATAAACCACAAGTGGAAAAAATAAATAAATAATAATAATAATAAAAGAAGCTGAGCCAAATAAAGTACTATAAACAATGTGATAATAGAATGGAACGGCAATTATAAGCACTGGCACCATCGTCGGGAGCCACAAACAGTGGATTATAATTAAAAACAAACAAAATAGTAGAGTTTCGGTTTTGTGGCATATCAAAAGAGATATTCACTCCACACGTTCTGTGCTCTACCCTACTTTAAATAAGGGGGAAAAAAAGATATCAAAATAATAGAAATAGCACTGAAAAATCGACATACCAAACTGGAGTGGGTGAAAGCACATGGAAGGCGAGTACAACGTGTTGCCAAAGTTAAAAATTGTAGTAAGTGAAAACTGGTGTTGCCACAAAATAAAAGTGTAAATTAACAACAACAGCAACACCAAAACACTATGCAGAATTGATTTGAACGTTATTGCAGATAGTGGTAGGAAATCAAAGAAAGATTAGAATGGATATATTCAAAATAAACAGCTGTATTTTACAAAGTATTCAAAATGAATACAGATAAATCATAGATGCTGATTGAAAAGGGGTAACTGAAAGTAGTAACTAGGAAATTACAAAACTAATGCGCTTTTGCAGAAAAATATAGCTTGTAAGAAGATTTTAAAAAATAATTTTACAATAGAAAAATGGCATATAGATTCAAGTCAAGCATCCATAATTAAGTATTGGGAAGATATCCTATATGTAACGCGCAAATGCAGCTATGACAAACAGAATAGAATATAAGTAAAACACAATATATGCTGCAAATATCACATACCTCGCATTAAAAATATAACAGCAGAAGCAAGAATTATAAACCACAAGTGGAAAAAATAATAATAATAATAATAATAAAAAGAAGCCGAGCCAAATAAAGAACTATAAACAATGTGATAATAGAATGGAACGGCAATTATAACCACTGGCACCATCGTCAGGAGCCACAACCAGTGGATTATAATTAAAAACAAACAAAATAGTAGAGTTTCGGTAGTGTGGCATATCTAAAGAGATATTCACTCCACACGTTCTGGGCTCTACCCTACTATAAATAAGGAAATATATATATATATACTGTTGTGCTATTAGGGTATATATATATATATATATATATATATATATATACCCTAATAGCACAACAGTCCCCTGTGACAGAAATGCGACCACACAATACTGTCACAATAGAGTTACAAACAATCGTCGCGACTCCGCAGCAAAGTCACGCCAGAGTCGCTATGTCCTCTCGCTGTGTATTCACATTGCGACCTTTCAGAGAAGTCACTTTGGGACAGTTTTGCAACAGCGAAAGAATTCGGGTAAAAACAGTTACCGAGAACATGCACTAGATGGCAGCACCAAACTCCCAGGCAATAAAAAGCTCAGGTCCAGAATCGAACCCTCGAGCCAATGTTTCTTAGGGCAGCATCTTACCTCAGTGCTGTGATTCCCGTATCAGAATCCTTTAAAAGTAAACTGATTGCTGCAAAAGCTAGTTCTGGCATGGCTTCTTTTGGACATTTAAAATTTTTCGGGAGTACTTTATAAAATGAGGGAAAATACCATAATTAATAAATATAAATTAAAAATCTTGGAAATCTTTCTTTTTCCACATAAATTATTTTCAGGAGATAATGTGCTGTTTTATTTAAGTATTCATCCGAAAAAACTAATCATTTATTGAAATTTTTTATTCGGTTATGAAATAAATTTGTAATGTGGACATGTGGGGTTTGATATATATTAAGGTATGAAGTTATCCTTCATATTATTTTGCCTAAAAGGGATTTCATATAAAAATAAATAAAATGAATTGGAAAAACCTGCATTAGATAAAATAAAGTATTTTTGACTTAGACCCATAGTTTTACTACAAAATTTTCCTAGTGGAACTTTCAAACATACCAGGGACGTATTTAAAGGGGGGGGGGGGGAATCTGAAAGCAAATATTAAAAAACAGCAATTTTGAGACATTTGTATTTACTCTAGTAACAATAAGGTTGAAAATACCTGATAGTCCCCCCCCCCATCCGAAATTTAAACCTACATACGCTATCGAAACATATATGCCATGGGGATATGAAAGAAATTGTTAATTTTACTCACAGATACTTAGTTTTTACCATTGTCATTAGAACTCTCAACTCTAATATTTTTAAAAATAATATTTTTATAAATAATATTTTTATAAATAATATTGTCTTGTTTAAACGAAATAATTTAAAAATTAATAAATTGAACTAAATTCTATTACTACATAACTGCGATATTTTATTGAATTACTATTTTCGGATTTATTTATTAAATGTTTCACGAAAGAAATTGCCACAAAATATTAGAAAAAATGAGTCTGTTTCCAAAGTCGCAAAAGCGGCCAGTGTGACGTCATTTTGAAGTCCAAAAAAAAATCAGTAGTCACAAAATAGTCACACAGTGACCTCACAGTGGAGTTACTGAGCGACCGATCACATACTAGTTAGTCACATGGTGACTTCACAGAGGAGTCACGGAGTAACCGATCACATACTAGTCACATGGTGACTTCACAGTGGAGTCACTTAGCGACCAATCAAATACTAGTCATATGCTGACTTCACGGCGACGTCACCTGGTGGCTGGTCACAAATAAACTTCACAGTGACCACACAGTAGAGTCACATCACTCACAAGTCACAATGTGAAATAGTATGTGACAGTCCTGTGACAATTGTGACCCTCTGTGACGTCACAGCGACTCTTTTGTGACCATCTGTGCTATTAGGGTATGTGATAAAAACGTGGACGTAATGGCTGGCGCGGCTTAGGGTCATAATATCGTCAGTTTCAGGAGAGGCGACGCGGCTCGGGGGAACCCTGTCGTAGAGAATTCCCCGGCCGCCCGCTGCTAGTACTCGTAGTCGGGCCATGGGTGGAAGAAATGAGTCGAACTGCGATTATGTACTAATTTTATTAGGCGATTCGATACATATTTACATGGCAGTTATAGTCACGTGGAAAAGTCGCTCCTGGGCTGCATCAGCCCCTTTTATTAACTTTTGAGGTCGTGTCACATGATCAAAGCGCGTTACAATTATTGGCCGATCTCAGAATCTGCGCAGCGGTTTTTCAAGGTTTGCTGTTTCTTTCTAAGCGCCTAAATTCTCTTGTATTAAATGAATAAACATTCTTGTTTCGATTCTGTTTTAAATTACTCCAAGATTTTATTAAATAGCTTATAGTATATGCATTTTTGATTCGTGGTTTATTCATGAAAGTTCAAGAAAAAGTTGAAGCATTTTGTGTAGAATATTAAAAAGCAGTTATTTTCGATTTTAATGTTTTTCAACTATCATGGATCCAATAATGCATTGCAAACGATTTTTCACTATCTGCGTGTACATATTTGTCTATAAAATCCATTCTTTGTGTATAACTCATTTTTTATTCATAATTTTTAATTTAAAATTTTATTTATCGTTTTTTAATACTTAAATTTCTTGGGGCGCTAGAAGAAATTAATCAAGTATAAAAATATTCTGCATCTGTGTGTGTAAGAGACCACCTTTGGACCACACTCCTGCTCTATTCTACATTTTCGATCAATCCTAATATGTTGCAATGTAGTGAGCCCTCATACAATCCATCTTGCCAAAAAGACTTCTATTACTTTGCGGCATGCTTTTAAGCGGTGCCCTGTTAAATTAAAAAAAAAAAAAAAAAAAAAAAGATTTATATGTGCGCTGTTGATGCCATGTTATCTGGAGGCAAACAGGGGTACTCGAACATTCGATCTGGATTTTGATGACAACATACAGATTGACCTCAGAAGGAAGAATGTTCATTACAGGGGCGCAGCTGAAAAATGGACTGTAAAATCTTTCTTAGATCATCCAAAACCTCGTGACATGAAAGTCGCAATGAGGTCTCACCATCTAGTCTAGTCGAGCTACGACTAAAAAAAAAGTATTTGTGAGCCAATAGAATCTATTTTCCCAAAATTGCAATTTTTATTAGTTGTAAATAATAATTAAATTAAAACATAATTCTAGATTAAAACATAAAAGTAATTAATTATATGTTTTATTGTAGAAGAGCTCTGCAGTTATTTCTTCAATGACACTCGCAAACTTTATACTGCAAACTTGACGAAACAGGCAGTAAGAAAGCAAGTTAACTATGCATGATTAGAAAAGACGCCAGAATGCATATAAAGTCAAAATAACGAAAAAAAAAATTATGCCGTTTATCCATTTATATTGTATCTGTCAAAAATTGATGGTAGTTATCGTACACACCCCCTAACTTTCGTGAATCAGGAACAAAAACAAAAATTTATTACTATCTTTTTTTTTTTCCTTTTCCGTAAATGTTTCATCATTTTTCTTATCATTACAAAACAGAATTTTCGTGATGTTGCTGATATCATTTTAAGTAGAAATTTATTTACGTTTCGGAGAATGCATGTTTTGATCTACACGTGCATCAAATCGAAAGTTCGCGCAACTCCTTCGTAATTAAACGGTAAAATGTTCTGGTCTATTGTTGATAATGCCCAGCTAGTTGCCAAGGGCATTCGTCATTTCTGGAAAAGTCGCTGGCGAAAAGTCTCTCATAGCATTAAAATGTAGTCGTTCTGTTTGCGTTAAATTATAGTATGCATTAATACCAGTATGTGCATTATCATTCACAAAAATTTTCCGTGCAGAGCAAGGAGCAAAATAAAGACTAAATAGAGTATCCGAAAAACACTGGCCAAAGCTTTTACACTCACTTACAGGCCCGGATTGGCTCCTTTGGGGGCCCTCGGCAAAAGCTTCATTGGGGCACCCTCTTTCGAAATTTTTTTTTAAATTTACAATTTTTTTACTTAAAGAACAATTTGGGAACCCGGGCGCTTGCCCCGAATGCCCTCCCGGAATTCAGGCCCTGCCTCTTACTGGGGAATTTAGAGGGAATAGAATATTAGAATATGTAATATTTGAAAATTAGGTTTCGTGCCTAAAAATCACATTTAACTATTTTAGAGATTTTAGGGCTGTCTTTTCGGCGGCCCCTTGAGTCGCTGGGCTTCTGGAATCCTCCGTGCGTCACTGCGTAAGATTACTGGGAAATAAATAATCAAATTACTCTTATTATAAAGCAGTAAATCCATTTTTGAATGCTTCACTGGGGTCCCCTTGGGCCGGGGGCCCTTGGTGATCGCCGACTAGCCTAGCTGGCCAGTCCGGGCCTGCTCACTTCCAAAAGTTAAGCACGGAGCGGTAAAATGCAAAAAAAAATGGATTAAGAGTGCTTTGATTGGGACGAAATTCTGCAAGTAAGTTCCCTACAAGCAACAATTCCCAGTTTCTGCTCGGCCAACCACCGGCATTCATCGCAACTCATCGCTCACCGAAATTCGGTACTCGGCCCAGACACGGAATTCCATCTAAAAACGATGATTGTTATGTGTGCGGCAGACACTGATCGGTCCGGTACCCATAAAACGATTCTCGGAACGATATCCGGCCTGAGTTATCAGGCCATATGCCTAAATTTGATCAAAATACGCTGAACTGAAAAGAAATTTCGGCCCGCATAACGGCCGAGCGGCATTCAGCCGATGAAAATTGGCGCATGCGCTCTGTTCATGCAACAGTCGAGCGATGGCAACATCCGAGTATCTACCGGCAGGCGCCATGTTTATTTTCATAAGAATAGGAGACGAAAAAAACTGAAGAAGTTTTTTGGTGGTGATTAGTCAATATTGGTACGTATAACTATCATTTGTTGACATTTTTAATATAGTGTTAGTCTAATGTAAGTAAAGTATAAGTTCAAATATCTGTAATTATTTTTTTCTCTCTTGATACTGTTATATAACACTAATGGAATAACACTACTTTTTATTAGTATCTATTTCCTATCTTTACACGGCGCACAGTGTGTAATGATACTAGTTCATACAGTTAATTGTTTTTTAGTTTTAAAATACACTGGCAAAATTCTTCATTGAAACTAATAAAAAAATCATACTTCCGACCAAAACAAGCTTATTTGGTACTTATGTATTTTACAGTCAGTCAGCCAAAAAGAGCGATTTCGTGTGCGTGTGGAATACTTCAGAGACATTGTTACAATGTAGTGCATTGCAATCCTTTGGCGAAATAGGTTGGCGAAAATTATCGACTTAAAGTACCGAAAAATAAGTACCGATTATTTGCATCCGTTGACCATAAAAAAAAAAGACAAACGATGCGATTACTCGCCAAGATAGTTTCCAAAGGCATAAAGCGCAGATTCTTAGGGTTATGGAAATGAGAAGCTGTACAGCATTGATTTGATATTCAACCAACTTTTTTGTTTCGCTTTATAAACTTCGAAACCAGCGTTGAGGATTTTAGATTAGCTTAGAAATAGTATACGTAAATACAGTGATTTTTTTTTCTTTTTTAAATCTGACCACTGTTTTTTTTTTTTTTTTTTTTTTTTTTTTTTAAGCAGAACACTGGTTAATGATGATTTCAGAACCTGTGGATACTATAAACCAGACTGATACAGGATGTCCCAAAAAAGTGGTAACGGACTTTAATTCTTTTGAGATAAGTGGGCAGTGTAAATTGAAAAAATGTTCCAAATGAGGTCGGAAGTAAGAATCCGTTAAAAAAATTCTTCTCGTTAATTTTCAAAAAGTTACACTTTCTACATTTTTATATGACCCCCGTAGAAAAACATTCCCACACTAATGAAGTGATGTAGAAAATTTGAGAATTATATTTTTTAAAATTACATTTCACATTTCACATTAATTAAAATTACATAGATAACCCCTCATCCTAGGCTGATCGCCCACCCTTAGCGTTACCATCACAACACAAACAAACAAACTGGCATGAAATAAGACTTCAGAGCAAAAGTTGAAAAAAGAAGGGCTATGTCAAAATCCGTCTTTGTGGTCATTCTTTGCACCCTGCAGTCTGAATCTTGGTAAATTCTGCAAACGCAGAACATGAAAATTGTTATTGTTGCTTCGAAACCCCTCTGGCCAACTGCAGAGCGGGATCAGATCCTTTATATAAAACGAAAATGGCCTTAATTGGGCAGCTTCCTTTTATTGATCCCCAGTGAGGGGAATACCGACTTATCCCGGGTCTCCCTCCTAAATTTTGAACCAATTTCAGATGAGAGCTGGATGACCTAAGAGCTGGATTGGTACCTCAAAGAGATGTGGATTGAACATGGAAAACATTGAAGTCATAAAACATTTTTCATGCATTAGTTCCCTACAGCGTACACGGTTTACATCAGCCTCAGTCGAGAAAGGAGTTTACACTTCTAGGCACTGGCCAAGCAGGTGCTGCTTCCCTATCGGTGTTCCAATGGGAACCGAGTTTAACCAACTGTTATACTGCCGGACACCGGAAAAATTTCTTTCACCTAATGTTTTGCTGTCTTTGCGAGTGCATTCGGGATACCGATCTATTGGGGGAAAAAGTAGGTGGTCTATTCAGAAAAAACGTTTTCTAGGAAGTAATAAAAAGGTTGGAAATCCCTGATATAGAAATTATGTAAAAGAACATATGAAGCAGACTTACTCTTCATTTCCTATTCTTTGTGTAAATTAAGTTCTAAAAATTTTCTTTTTTTCTCCTAGAAGCTGCTCATAAAATAAGATGTTTGAAGAAGCTGCTGCAAAACTCAAAGAAAATACTTGTTTTGTAAATTATGTGTATGATATATTTTGTGTAGAATAATTTCAATAAAAATTTTTGGAATTTACTTTATTTTAAAAATTATTATAGCGATCTTATGTCTTACTAGCTGAAGTACCCGTCCTTGACGGGTTAGTACTGAATGCAAATTTCCAAAAAGCAAGAACTTTCGTCAGCATTGCAGGACTACACAGGAAAGGACATTTGTAGTATGTTGCCAAAGTTAAGAGGGATACGCGAAGTTAATTAATTTTTATATATTGTTAAAAAATCATTACAGAGTTAGAGAGTAAATCTACAAGCACAATACCGTCCTACCACATAAGTTAGGTAATGGTCCAACCACGGTCACGTGCCTCCCTCAAGAACTATGCCAAAAGTCGACTTTTGGTGTACGTGTGTGCATATTTAACTCTCAAATCTCAAAAACTATTATGAAATTTCATATATAAGAATGTTGTAACATCTAGTTGTGCATCTCGATTTTTGGTTCCAATCTACTGGAGAGTTTATTTACAGGACCACCGAAAAGAATTTCAGTACCTTAATGTCTATGGACATCTTCATTATAATACAACTGTAGACAGTCATTGTTTGGTACATGCCCAAAATCTCGCCGTCTGTCCTCGACCTTGGCGAGTTTTGGCTAAATATCGCCAAATTTGGCGATAGTCAGTCATTTCGTCCATGCCCAAAGTATCGCCATTTGTCATCGTTCTTGGCGAGTTTTGGCGAAATATCGCCAAATTTGGCGATAATCTGTCATTGTTTGGTTTATGCTTAAAATCTCATTTTTATATATTGTTAAAATATTACAGATTAGAGAGTAACTAAGTAATATCAATTCATTTGATTTAGTTGTAATTATGTGATGCGCGAACAAATATTTACGCATATTGAAATAATTTTCGCGAAATCTCAAAATCTAATCAATATTTTTGAAAAATTCGAAGCCTAGAATTTAAGTTAAGTGACAACCTATCCTGTCACCCAATTTCGTTTCATTCCCTGCAGTCTTTATTTCGTGATGCTGGAACAAAATTTCAGCATTTTAAACGATTTTCACAAAATCTCAAAATGTAATCAAAATATTTTTAAAATTCAACGCTTATAAATTAGATTAGCAACTACCTATCCTATCACTAAATTTCGTATCATTCGTATTAGTCGTTATTACGTGATGTTTGAAGAAATATAAACGTATTTTGAGAGAATTTTCAGAAAATCTCAAAATCTAATAAAAATGTTTAAAAAATTGGACACCTATAGTTTATGTTGAACAACCATCTATCATGTGACCAAATTTCATATCATTCGCTTTAGTTGTTATTACGTAATGCGTGAACAAAGATTCACTCAGTTTTAAACGATTTTCGCGAAATCTCGAATTTTTTTTTAATTAGGTGCTTATAGTTTAAGGTGAGTGACCACCTATCACTTCACCAAATATCATTTTTTTCACCTTTGCTGTTATTACTTGATGTGCGAACACAAATTTACGCAGTTTGAAACGATTTTCGCAAAATCCCCAAATCAAATCAAGATTTTTTAAAAATTCGACGCCTTTTTTTTTAAGTTTCGTGACCACCTATCATGACACCCAATTGCATATCATTCGCTTCAGTCGTTTTTGCGTGATGCTTGAACACAAATTTACGCAGTTTGAAAGGATTTGCGCAAAATCTCAAAATCCAATCAAGATTTTTTTAAAATTCGATGCCTATGTTTTAAGTTGAGTAACCACCTATCATGACACTCAATTTCATATCATTCGCCTCAGTCGTTTTTACGTGATGCTTGAACACAAATTTACGCACTTTGAAACGATTTTCGCAAAATCTGAAAATCTAATCAAGATTTTTTAAAAATTCGACGCCTACGTTTTAAGTTGAGTGACCACCAATCAGGACACCCAATTTCATATCATTCGCTTCAGTCATTTTTACGTGATACTTAAACAAAAAAAGCGTCACGGACAGAATGACAGACAGACAAACTTTTTTTTGAGGGTCGCATCGGATTCCCGGGTGCTTGAAACGGATAGAAATCGCAAAATTTTTGAATTCCAAGAAATGTACAGACAAAAGTCTAATTTTATTTATATAGATACGTACTTATTTTTAGTGCCAAAATTTGTAATATTGCCCCTAAATTTGCCAAGCTTAGAGACAGTTGGCAATATTTTGTGCATGACCTAAACAGAGATAGTTCAGGGATTTTTAATGTGAAAGGCATGTCCATAGACTTTAATGCACCGAAAGTCTTTCATATAAAACTGTAAATAAAATATTCAGTCAATTGGAATCAAAAAGGGAAATGCATAACTATGTTTTAAAGCAGTCCTAAATTTGGAATTTCTTCGGTATTCCTCTTTGAGTTAATCGAATTACACAAGAACATACGCACATAAGTACATGCATATGAGCAGACGTCCCTCAAATTTAATCAAACGAGATCGAAAATGCAGCATGCGTACGTACAGACATTACCAAAATACTAGTTAAAGCGATTTCTGGGATTAAGACCAATTATCTACACGAGGGATCTAGGCTTGTGGAAGGGGTGACCTTCGTGGGGGTCTTTCTAAGGTGTCCTAACCCGTATTTACGCTAAATTTCGGTGGAAACCACGGAAAACTCCGAACGATTAGGTCGGCGGACGCGACCTGGTTTTGAACCAGACACCTTCCGTCTTCCAGTTCAGAGCGCTATACGCTCGGACTAGTTAAAACAAATCGAACATGTAACATACGTATATAAATTCATACGTAGATGAAGTATACGACTATAGTACGTTAACGTATAGTATAGTTACGTATCTAGTACGACTATATACGTAAATGGATGGAGTATACGACGTACCTGCATGCATGCATATGCGCCGCGTAGTAAAAGTGTATTTCTTGTATACTGTATTGCTTCTGCACTGCATTATCATATAAGAAAAATGCGATTACAAATACATTTCAAAGATAAAAGAAATCTGTAAAACACTTGTAAATGTTATCATTCGAATTGCATCGTAGGGACGGAAAGGGTTAAATGCATGTCAACATCAAATAAGAACTTATCGAAAAGTGATACTCACCCTGGTGTTTGGCCAACCTCACGCATAAAGTGAACGGGCCAGTTCCCTAAATCCGTGTCCAACCCGATGAAAACTCATCGGTTAGACTACTTCGGACGTCTCCACGTCCGAGGGGACATGAACTGCGTGTATCCGAGCAGTTTCAAAGAGAACGGCCCGATTGCTTCTCATCGGCTGAAGGCTACGTGGCCGGTGAAGGCCCGAACAAAATTGCTAGTAGGGTTGCTCTATGTTTATTCATGAAACAAAACAAAGATTTACATACAGAGATTTAAAAAAATATATAGAGAAATTTTATAAAATATAAGATGACGTCACATTTGCATCGTTAACAAAATTATGTGTAAGTGCAAAACAAACAACAAAAACCGAAATTAATAGGGCATGTGAGCGCTCCCTCCCTTTCATACAAAGTGTACAGCGTGTTATAATACTTGTTACGAGATGATAAACCACCGCAGACTCCAGTAATCGCCATCACCATTCCTCTTGCAGGGTAATTTCTACATCTCTGAGAGTAGCTGGATTTGGGAAACGTCTTCATACAGCACAGCTGAGGGCATCCCAAAGATTCAATTGGATTAAGTCCCTGCGAGTAATCCGGCCACTCCATACGTACAATCCCCTCACTCTCCAGAAAAATGTCATCGATGGCAGCTCTACGGGAACGCGCATTATCGTACGTTAAAACAAAGGAGGGACAACTGCTGCAGCATACAGTTTCAAAATGGGGTCTGGACCCCATCTCAATACAGTACAGGTCAGTGCGATATACCAATGACACACGTGCCCAGTCCACCACAGCGGAATGCGTGATGTTCGGTGATGTTCTCGGCCCGATTACGCATGCATTGTTCCCTCCAGACCCTTACACACTTATCATCGGGTTGTAAGGCAAATCTCGACTCGTATGTGAAACGTGTTAAAACGTTGTCCCAATCAGACACAGTCCAATTCACATGCTGGTGGTACTATTTTAATCGTGCCCCCTCTGGATTGGACGGATAAAGGAACGCAAACTCGTGGTACCCGGGCGTACAGACCATTCATTTGTAACTTTCGACGAACAATAGTAACAGCTGCAACCATGAATGGAACGCGTGTGGAGGTTGATCTTCATTCCGCTTGGCTACAACATCAATATATCGATCTTCCACAGGGGTCACAACCCTTGAACAACCAGCTTCGGGAAACTGTTTGGCTGGCTTAGAATTGTTTCCACATTCGTGGAAAGACGGAATAATGAATGCCGTAGAAAAGAACAACATCTGTGATAGATTGTCCTGCTTCAATGCGTCCGACAGTACGAAAGCTCTCAGAATCCTCTTCTGAAAGCCATAGGCACACGTTCAGCTTTTAAAAAAATCGTATGAATGTTCTAAACAGTGGCGAATTAATGCAAGTTTGCCGGGGGGGGGCGGTTAGTTAGAAGATTGACATATACATCCATTTTATTGTAGCAAAATAGGATCTTTTACATTAATTTCTTTTTTCTCGGGGGGCGGGGCAGTCATCCCTTCCTCTCACCCCCCCGTTTAATCCGCCCTTGGTTCTAAACGCCTTTCATCAGTACTTACATGCAACTCCTATACAACTGATCACACCGGCCGGGGATCCTATACAACTGATCACACCGGCCCGGGAAATATATAAATGGCGAGCCATTTACATTCTATTCTGAGCAAGCATGCATATTATACATCGACATATATGTGAAAATGACCGGCCCATCGGGAAATTTCCAGTCTTCCCAGTCGGCGTATCCGAGCCTGACATGGAGAATATTTTTGCACTATTCGTTTCGCCATAACTTGCCGCAAGATGGCGATGCAGCGCATCAAGTTCTATACCGTTTGACCAATCGCCATAAAATAATTTATGCTTACACATTTGAGCACGGACAATATATTCTAACTATCCAATTATCTGTTAATCAGAACAAGATGGCAGTGCAGCGCATTATTACTTTAACTCACCATTAGATGGCAATGTAGCGCACCAACTTCTTGACCGGACAATTAATCTCTTATGAAAATTGAATACATAGATTCTTGAACATGGAGAATATTTTCGTGTTATCCATTTTGCTATAACTCGCCTCTTCATTGTGCTGTAGCACATCATTACTTTAACCCGCCATTAGATGGCACTGTAATGCATCAACTTCTTGCTTTAATTCACCGCTAGATGGCACTGCAGCATATAAAGACTGTTCAAATGGTATAGATAGATATTTGAACATGGAGGATACAGGATATTTTGGCGTTATTCATTTTGCTATAACTTGCCACTAGATGTCACTTCAAACCAATAACTTCATGACCGTTCAACTGATCCCCTTGGAAACTCGTATACATAGATGTTTGAACGCGAAGAATATTTTCGCCCCATTCGTTTTGCTGTAACTCGCCTTCTATACCGTTCAACCGCTTGCTATGAAAATACCGTTCAATTGATTTCGATGAAAATTGGTACGCACAGATAATTGAGCACGGAGAATGCTTTTACACTATCCATTTTGCTATGACTTGCCGCTAGATTAAGGTGACCATATATTCGAACGTAGAATTGAGGGCATGTCCCCAATTCTGAAACAAAATTGGGGACATTTTATAATTAATGAAATAATTGAGAATAATCTAATTAAAAACAATGTAATCATTAAAAATGTCCTCAATTGCTTCTTTACTTTTCGAGGACCTATCGCAAAAACACAGAAAATGGGGACTGTCCTCGAAAATTCGGGACGTATGGTCATCTTACGCTAGATGACGATGCAGCCAGTGCACCAACTTCAAAACTGTTCCACCAATTAACTTTAAGATTTGGTATACTTACACATTTGAGCAGAGAGAATATTTTTTTAGTATTCATTTGGCTGTAGCTCACCATTAGATGGCACTGCAGCGCATTATTACTTTAGGCACTTTCGAGAATTCATTGGTCGTGCACCGGTGTTACCGGTGCACGACCAGAGCGTTCGGAAAGGCGGAGCTCTGGAAGTAACCGCGTTCGAAAACGTTCCGGTCATGTAGCGGTTGTCTGCTCAACGTAACCAGAGCGCAACCAGAATGACCCTGCTAGCGGGGCCATCGCTAAGCAACCATAGATATAGGAATAGTGAACTAGATTGCGCACAAGGGGAGGAAACTTGTTGCCAGTGCACTTCCGGAGCAGACGACACGATAGTGGCAGAAAGACGAAAACGTCGCTGCTTACGACTGCTATGCAACAGCATTAATTTACATTTAAATACAGAATTGATGATTCGTTCAGAACCAAATTCAAAGAAAAAACATTTTGTTATGACATTTTGCTAGCTATTTTTAGTTTATTTTTGCTGTTAGATGGTCTAAAATTGTAACACATAAAATAATCGATTAAACGTTTATTTTTGCACACAAGGAAAACAAAAACTTTTTCTAAACAAAGATGTGAACTGAAATTAAGTATCAATTGTGTATTGGAAGTACTAGGGTAAAAGGCCGAGGTGTCATAGATCTCGTAAGAGAAAACTACGTTCATATCAAGGGGGGGGGGGATTGTGCTTCTTGTTACATTTTAAGAAAATCATAGTTGGGTGAGAGTTTGGATCTTTCTTTCCCTCGTAAATGTATTTCTAACGTTCTTGAGATTCAAGTACGCCTTCTTCTTTTTTTTTTTTTTTTTTTTAAGCAAAAAGGCTATACTTAGGAAATTTTATCCCTTTTGAAGTGGGAGTCCAAAACGTGTTTTTTACACGTCCTTTATATCTTAAAAAGAAACCGATTTCCAAAAAGTTATAATGTTACATTCTAAAAATATTACAATGTAAAAATTTGGAACCCTAAATGTAAACATCAGTTTTCTAAAAATTGCCTTTCTAGAACAGTGCATTTTCGCTTATGTACATCCACAACTTTGTACAGGTAAAAACATGTTTAGCTAATATTAATATTTAGGATATTTTAAATACCCCCCCCCCCCATTTTTTTTTTCTGGGGTGCATGTTTTTCACACATTTCTCATAACTAACATAGTAAATATAGATTATTTTAATACAGTTAATATATTTTCAATAGATTATTATTCTTTGTTTAAAATATACCAAGGCTCATTGTTTTGAATAAAAACATTCTCCATTCTTTAATTTTACCATACTCTCAGCTAAATTTGAAGAAATATTTTTTCAAAAAGCTTGATGGGAGAAGGTATGTGAAAATGCATGCATTTAATACATATTTATTTCATGCGTCTCCCTGTTTCCTACAGAGAAACACACACGTTTATTTTTCAGAATCCCAAATACACAAAAGTTCATTATTTTTACATCCTTTTCTGACAAACATAGCTTAAAATTGTAATAGTAGGTAAATGATGATCTCATACCAAATTTTTGTTTATCTGAAATATTTGTAAAGTTCATTGGAACAATATTTTATTGTAATTTCAATATCAAATTTGCAGTATCTAAGAAATAAGGAAGGATAAATATCAGGAATAAAGCATTATTTTATGCTGGAATTTAAGCGAGATAATTCTCCACCAAGTTGAAGCCGTACTAAAATATTTTTAAAAATCTTGTTAACTCTCAATTTAATAACAGTACATGTTCGAAGAAGGCTTACTATGTATAGCATATTTTTAGGTATTCTTCCTGATACTTTTAAAAAAATCAAAGCTAAAAACTAAAATAGGAAAGCAACATTAACAAATTCCAATGTCAAAACTCTGAATGAAAGAATGAGAGGGATGACAAAATTATGGATTGCCTCAGGTGCCAATAACCATTTCAATATGTACTCAAGAGTCCGCAGTCTAACATTTTACTTCATTTGCTTATTGTACATTAAAATACATTGTTAAAGATGTTTGTTTAATTCAGTCCTAAAAAATATCGACACTTTTATAATTTTGAAAAGCATGGTGGCTACAAGAATTAAGAAAAAAATATCCTTGATAATTCAGGTTTTATAAAAAAAAAAAAATTCTGAATTGTATATATACTTGAAAACAATTTTTGCTGATGCAAATTATGACCAATATTTTTCAAATAACATATTGATAAAATATTTATATAGATGAACGATTTTTGATGATATTTTTTGTGCAGTTCCCATGACCATATAGCAGTGACATGACCATATAGCAGATGATGATCTATATTGCAGAAAATTTTTAATTTCCCCAATTTCCTGATAATTCCCTCAATTCCAGGCTCTGTTGTCACCCTAAAAAATGTAGCTGTTAAAACCTCTTCATAAAGAAACATAAATAAAGACTTAAACAAACAATCACGTTGAACTAAAAAAAATGAATTTAATATTAAAACTAGTAATTTTAAAAGTCGTTAAAAATGCTCAAATGTGGAAAATCTAGTTAGAATAAATAAGATAAATTCAATATCCCCAATTCAAGAGTTATTTTTGAAAAATGATAGAAAAATTAATCATTTCCTGTAAAATATGATTAATAATTATTCGTAAAAAGTAAATTACGATGCTTTATTTATCTCATTTTTTATAGTTTAAGTGCCAAGTATACAATTTAAAAATAAGTATATATATGTATCGTACGGTCAAATGTTTTAGGATTATATTTATACAGAAACATGAATTAAGAAATGTCTACTTTAATTCAAGAAGGATGTGCAATATCTCCTTCAATTACTTTACAAAGTGAACGAAAAGCATAGGTAAATAGGAAATTTAAAAATACCACTGTTATTGAACATCAATTGGTATTTGATTTTCAATACCACCAATTTCAAGCATTTATTACCTGTGAAAAGATATTCCAGATCCTTTCCTAAACCTGTTGGTGCAATTATACGCACAGTACGACTTGGGCATGATAACGCTTAAAGTTAATTAAAAATAAATAAATAAATAAGATGCTGGACTAGTGGCGAAAATAGCCATAAACCATGATCAAGACACTGCTTTCTGCCACTATCATGGGCGATGCCACCGCATAGATATAGGAATAGTGAACTAGATTGCGCACAAGGGGAGGAAACTTGTTGCCAGTGCACTTCCGGAGCAGACGACACGATAGTGGCAGAAAGACGAAAACGTCGCTGCTTACGACTGCTATGAAACAGCATTAATTTACATTTAAATACAGAATTGATGATTCGTTCAGAACCAAATTCAAAGAAAAAACATTTTGTTATGATATTTTGCTAGCTATTTTTAGTTTATTTTTGCTGTTAGATGGTCTAAAAATGTAACACATTAAAATAATCGATTAAATGTTTATTTTTGCACACAAGGAAAAAAAAACTTTTTCTGAACAAAGATGTGAACTCAAATTAAGTATCAATTGTGTATTGGAAGTACTACGGTAAAAGACCGAGGTGTCACAGATCTCGTAAGAGAAAACAACGTTCATATCAAAGGGGGGGGGAGGATTGTGCTTCTTGTTACATTTTAAGAAAATCATAATATTGTGGCATAGTTTGGTGATTGAGTTTGGATCTTTCTTTCCCTTGTAAATGTATTTCTAACATTCTTGAGATTCAAATACGCCTTCTTCTCCTTTTTTTTTTTTTTTTTTTTTTTTTAGCAAAAAGGCTATACTTGGGAAATTTTATCCCTTTTGAAGTGGGAGTCCAAAACGTGTTTTTTATACGTCCTTTATATCTTAAAAAGAAACCGATTTCCAAAAAGTTATAATGTTACATTCTAAAAATATTACAATGTAATAAACTTGGAACCCTAAATGTAAACATCAGTTTTCTAAAAATTGCCTTTCTAGAACAGTGCATTTTCGCTTATGCACATCCAACAACTTTGTACAGGTAAAAACATGTTAGCTAATATTAATATTTAGGATATTTTAAATACCCCCATACGTAGGCTAATTATACATAGGCTAATTCATATTCTATGATAAATAATTTTTAATATACAAAACCAACGTAGGAAATTTAATCTCTTGCTTATAATACTTATCAATTTCTAAGGCATGAAATATACATATAAAGGCATTATATTAATTACTGTGCACAATAAAAACTTTTTAAAAGCTTTTGCTGTTTTTTTTTCTTTCTTTTCTTTTGAGAGGGGGTGGGGGTGGGGACAATATCCCATTCCCATTATCCCTCCGTAATAAGTACCTCGTTTAGGACTTACCTTTTTCAAATGCTTTGGAAAATTAAAGATAGTTGGAACTACATCATCTTTTAGCAACTTCCGATCATGATTTGATTCAAAACATTCAGCACTGAAGTGTTCTGAACAAATAAATGTATGTATATTAGGAACAAAATTATCTCTTTTTACAGCAGAAATCCATTTATTTGTCAATTCTTTATTAGATAGTGGAAACCTAAACAATCAGAAAGTTATTAAAATCAGAAAGTCATCTAGAAAAATTAAGTAAAATGACAGTTTGCAGCATCGAAGCATTGCACAAAGCCTGTGCACTTTTTGTGCACAACATTGCACAAAAAGCATCAGAAATAATCCTCCCATGATAACTTTGCTTGGCATAACTTAACTATTTTATGGCTTTTTAAAAATACATTTTATAGTGTACTATTGTTTGTTCAGACAGGGATGTGTAAACTTAAACGTACATTCAATTAAAGCACCGATTTAATAGTATTTCAGTTAATATTAAAAATTGCGTCACCAGCCAGGTTTTTTTTTTTATATTAAACTGTGGATTTGATACAACACTACAGAGCTGATAGGTTTATTTAAAAAAAAAGTTAAAATACTTACCATAAAACACTAACTTAATAAAGCTTAAACAAAAGTATAAAGAAATATAAATAAAGACTTAAACAAACAATCACGTTGAACTAAAAAAAATGAATTTAATATTAAAACTAGTAATTTTAAAAGTCGTTAAAAAATGCTCAAATGTGGAAAATCTAGTTAGAATAAATAAGATAAATTCAATATCCCCAATTCAAGAGTTATTTTTGAAAAATGATAGACAAATTAATCATTTCCTGTAAAATATTATTAATAATTATTCGTAAAAAGTAAATTACGATGCTTTATTTATCTCATTTTTTATAGTTTAAGAGCCAAGTCTACGATTTAAAAATAAGTATATATATATATATATATCGTACGGTCAAATGTTTTAGGATTATATTTATATAGAAACATGAATTAAGCAATGTCTACTTTAATTCAAGAAGGATGTGCAATATCTCCTTCAATTACTTTACAAAGTGAACGAAAAGCATAGGTAAATAGGAAATTTAAAAATACTACTGTTATTGAACATCAATTGGTATTTGATTTTCAATACCACCAATTTCAAGCATTTATTACCTGTGAAAAGATATAACCTGTTCTTTCCTAAACCTGTTGGTGCAATTATACGCACAGCACGACTTGGGCATGATAACGCTTAAAGTTAATTAAAAATAAATAAGATGCTGGACTAGTGGCGAAAATAACCATAAACCATGATCAAGACACTGCTTTCTGCCACTATCATGGGCGATGCCACCGAAGATATTTGGCAACAAGAAAAACCTCTTACTAGTATACGGATGCGTGATCTAGTTATTCCTATATCTATGTGCCACCGAAGATATTTGGCAACAAGAAAAACCTCTTACTAGTATAGGGATGCGTGATCTAGTTATTCCTATATCTATGTAAGCAACGGGCTGCTTATGAGTTGCCATCGCTAAAAATGAGTTTATCATTGAGGCCTGTTTTCCCCAGTCACAGTATTCTATTTTATTATTCTAAGTATTATAAATGTTATATTATTTTATTATTTTAAAACAATTTTTTAATACTTTTGTCGTACTAAAGAACTTTAGATGTAGGTAATCGTTTTGTGAATCTTGCGCCATTTTCTTTCATGAAAATTTATCCTAAAATTCGAACATTTTGCTCTGAATGTAAAGGTAAGTGAACCCTTATAATGTATTTAGAAATTCTAAAAATATGTATGTAAATCATGTTTAGTGAATAATTACTCATGTGTTATTTATAAATAAATTATTTTAATCAGAAATCGTATTACTTGAGTAGTTTTTATTCTTGTAAATAAGCATGACTTTGTGATACTATTTAGACAATTTAATTTTGTCAGTTGAAAATGTTATTTATCAGTTATATATGCCTTGATTATGTGATTAAGACTTACATCTGGTACAGTGCAGAAATACAGTAAATTATAAATTGTTGATTTTTGCCCGTTTATACAGAAACTTCAAATGTAGTTAATATTTTGTACAAGCGTTCATTATGCTTGCTCAATTTCTAAGTTCGATTGAGAAAGCAACAAAAGAATAATATATACTACATGAAATGTCTTTATTAAAGAATAATTAATTTAGGGATCGCGCTATAGAGCGATCAATTTTCTCCAATATACAGGATATCCCGAAAACACTGAAATGCGCTTTAATACATCATTTGTTAAAGATTAATCTTGAATTGTTTAAAATAGCGTAAGAAATACGACTACGTTCATGAAATATTCATTATAAAAATGTCTTTCTCATTTGTGTATTTAGTTATTTTAAAGTATACTAAATATCCACATGTGAAACTAAAATAAGCAATCGTGAATCATGAGAGTAAGCGCTACTTTGTTTTTCCTTCAAATTATATGCATCTATTTTCTTAATGTCAATATGTATCATAGCAAACAAATTAATCATGAGTTCGTACTTTAATTAGTAACACAATTACTACTTAAAACTACATTAAATAACGTTTGAAAGCAATGGGAAGCTTAAGAAATGCCTGATGTATACGTGAAGACTGGAGCATCCGTAGGCCTCTTTGGATGGCTCATCAAAATACACGCGCAGGCCCGTTACTAATTGCGAAGGCCCCGCTGCTAGTGAGGTGGGTTATTCCGGTTATTAGCGTAGTGTTGCCAATGTTTATTTTTGTTTTCTTGGCTTAGAATCGGATGTGGTGAGGATGACCCCGAAACCGGTTGACAATCGTGACGTCACTTAACCGAAGAATGACCGCAACCGGTAACACTGGTGCATAACCGACCGGTGATTTCTCGAACGGGCCCTTTCACTTGGCACTAGACAGCACTGCAGCAACCAATTTCCTGGTCGTTCAACTAACCGCTCTGAAAATTGGTATACATACACCCTCCAGAAAAAGTATTCGAGCAAGAGAGAAATTTCCTACATTAGTTTCGTATATTAAAAATTAATTACTACAGAATATGAATTAGGCCCCAGATAACACACTTGTCCATTTTATGTCTATTTCTGGTCCAACTCATCCATAATACATCCATGTCTATACATAGGCATCCATAAGACATCTATTTATGGACATAATCTGGAAAATCCAGAATACGTCCATGAATAGACCAAAACTAGACTTAGAATATCCAGAATATGTCCAATTATGGACGTATTCCAGATGATACACACTATGTCAGTGATACGACATAAAATGGATGTGTGTTTAGGTCCAGAAATGGACAAAATATGGAAAAGTTACTTTTTTGTCATTGATTTACATTTTAACCAATACTGTACTTACGACGCATGAATTTATTATACTTTATGTTTTTATTGATGTTAAATTTTACCCCAAAAAATTTTAAAAACTTTTTACATTCTAGAGTTTTTTTTTTTTTTTTTTTTTTTTTTTGTCGAGGAACTTTTGAAATTTAAAATACTTTTTATGTATTATTATTTCCTACAAAAGCGGTATTGCGTAAAAAGAAACTCATATCCACATGCAAAAAAAAGAAAATTCTCTAGCGACTCAACATCCAAAAACGAATAGCTGCATATTTTCTTCTAAGTTCCCAGTCCGAAACTAAAAAATCTTTACTTCAGCATTTTGACGCATCAGAGCAAGTTCCGCTGCGTATAGTGGTTAGCACACTCTACTGTGAAGACCATGATCAAGGGTTCGAATCTGAAGGAGGGCAAGTACGTAAAGGTTGGTTAAAAAAAAAAAAAAATTGGTACGAATATTTTTACAAAATTCGTTATTAAGATGTAACGATAAATTTAAATTAATCATTACATAAAATTAGCTAAAAATTATTAAATGGTTTTTGTTGATGTCCAGGATTCGACCGTAAAAGGTCTATAAATAGACAAACACGTCCATTATTACGTCCATATACATGTCCATAAGACGCCATATGGGCGTCCTATAGTGCCATATTGACGTAAAATGGACGAGAATTGGGCGAATCCTGGATGTTTAATGGACATGTCAGCTTGTCTATATGACGTCTTCTAGACGTGTTCTGGACAAGTTTGTGCCAATCCTCGTAGTAAGGCGGACAAAAATAACTGAAGCAGATTTAATATGGGAGTTAAAAGGATGTGGGAACGTCTAAAACTTCCCGTTGCCCTTTCTGAACTTTTTAATGTGCCTTCATTATTTGAAATGACTGTCCTGAAATTTTCGAATATAGTAGGGTGAGTATTGCGTGTTAAGGCAAAGCTACGCCAGGGCTATCTGCTTTAGGAGGAGTGCTTTGGGTTTGGAGAAAACTGCCCATAACTAGACCCTAAATCGATGTCCGCGTTATACGCCCGAACTCGATACCTTTCGTACTTCGGTCATTCACCATGTTCACAGTTTTTATCCACTCGGTTATGATGGGGAGAGAATATTCCAGGAGGAAAAATTAGGACAACTTCGAGTTTTCGTTAAAGTGCTATTTACTTTCAAATTAGGTGTCGGAAATTTGATTAACACTCAAGAGTAACTGCAGAACGAAATCAGCGTGAACGTTCATCCAGGAAGCTCAGGATAGTGAACGAACAAAGCCGCACTTTCCTCTTCTGTGACTGCGTCACAGTGACCTACTCGGATAAAGTTCCTGTGTGTACAATTGCTAGTTTTGACATTGGCAGATAGGATATATCTCCAAGGTCGGATCGGGAAAGGAGAAAGTTGGCATATCAGGTCGTTCGTTAAGATTATCAGATAAATAGGATATTAAAGAGCTTTTACTGTACGAAAAGAGTTACACAGAGTTTGAAATGGCTTCCAGATTCTCCTGTGTTGAAGGTGCTCCCCCAGTCGAAATTTTTGCTTTAAGCCAAGCATATAAGAGTGATACCAACCCAAATAAAGTTGATCTGGGAATTGGGGGTAAGTACATGTTTAATTATTGTTTTGATTGTCTTAAATATGTGCAATTCTCCCTAAATTCCTACATTTTCTCTTTACTTTCTCCCCTTTTTATTTTATTTCATGTGAATGCATCCCTCGCTGTTTGCATTGATGTTGATTAATTTTAATAAGCTTTCAAAAATATTATTGAAAGCAGGCCCCGATTACCGCACAGGCCACGGCCTAGGGCCCCCAAAATTTTTAAAATAGTTAAAGTTCTATTTCTAAAAGAAATGAGTTATACTAAATTTTTAACAGTAATGAAAAGAGATATACTTTGACAACACATACTGCTGAGCAAAAGAGTTTGTTTAACCTATATTCAGGGATAAAACAAATGTCATATTAAGATCCCAAGAATTCCACCATGGAGTATTCATTGACATGAAATCGTTCAATTTTGAAGTATAACTTCTACATAAAAAGCGAAAAGTTTGTAAACTTTAAGTTAAAACTTTAGTACTGGTGAGTTTGAAGCAAAAGCACCTCCCCCTCTCTTATGTGTAAAATTGTGAAGAAATACTGTATTATGATTATAAGTGCCATGACCAATAAGAAATGACTGCACAGGGGCCCCTCAAAAGTACTGGGCCTAGGGCCGCTGAATGTCTTAGTCGGGCTCTGAGTCGTAAGTATTCTCTTATACTTGTAACATTAATAACATTAAATGTTAATGTCTGCACCAGTAACGTGTTATATGCAGCTGAAGCTCATAACATTACCCATTTCCTTGTTAGAAGAGGAAGTCAAAATATAACTAAGATTTTTTTCTCATTTTTTCCCCCTGCCAATGAATAGGTTTTTAGAAAAGTATTATTAAATGTAGTTTAACTGATATATTTAAGGGTTATCATTTACCTTGTATACTGAAAATTCATAGTTCAATGTTATAATTGTTTCTGTTAATTTTTCTCCTTCATTAAAGCTTTTATATTCATATTATTGAAAGCAATATGAAGGTATTGATTTGTATAGTTCTGGATGGGGGGGGTCGAGTTGTTTTCAGCCTTAGCAAGTACTTTTGATATAAAAATGTCACAATGTTGTAATAAAAATGTCACAATGTAAAACTGCAAACATTATGCTACAAAAGTTCGGTACTTATGTATTATACTGGCGGTCATTCCCCCAAACTATTTTTTTGTCAAATGTACTGGCAAACTGTTGCCAATCGTATTCCAAACCATCAATAATTTCACGTGTCCGGCATTTATCTTGGCAAAAAATTGCTCCTCTTAGTGGACCGCCGTGATAATACACAATTACCAAAAGTTCTCATACATGCACAATTTTTTTCTCCAACATTGTTGCAAAGTCTCATAATTTCAGTTTGTTCATCTGTGCTATTATTACCGTAAATATGCATTTAAAAATAAAAAATGGAATAACATGGGAATTTTTCCAAATAATTCAAAGCTCTGCAAAATAGAAATAATATGGGAATAACTAGCCTTTTATTTTCATTGAAGGTGAAATTAATTTTTGGTACAGAAAAGACAATTTTGATGGAAATGTGGTGGTGTTATTTATGATTTTGGCATGATTTTCTTATTTTTGTTTCAAGTTTTGCAAAAATTACTCTTGAAAATAATATATGTTTAGAGGCTATAATATTGTTAAATAATATGTATTGTGTTAACCAAAATATATGTTGTATAAATTATTTCCCTTTGTGACTAAGCAGTGTGTCTTTTTTAATTACTGTGAACATTCAGTAAAATTAAATCTTGAGAATTTCTAATCCTGATTTAATTTATTTATTGTGGTAATTTATTTATTTTGTCAGTATTACAGTATTATTGAGGAACAATTATGCTTTTCCCAGCTTTTTAGATACATAAGCTGCTATTATTTTTTAATGTTTAATGTACACTTATTTATTTTAGCTTACAGAACAGATGAAGGCAAGCCATGGGTTTTACCTGTTGTTAGAAAAACTGAAAAAGCTTTAGCTGAAGATGAATCACTTAATCATGAATATCTTGGACAGATTGGCTTAGAGGATTTCACTAAAGCTGCATCTCGTATGCTTTTAGGTGAAGATAGCCCAGCTATTAAAGAAAATAGAGTAAGATTGTGTTTAATATCTTATTACTTTAAAACACTGTTTAAAAACTATTGGAAAAAAAAACATTTAAATATTAGAAAGATTGATTCTTTTCAGATACTAAGGATAGCATGCTGTACTTATTTTTCACAAATGTTCCAATGAACAAAATTTTTTCTGAAATGTTTAAGAATATGAATATAAAGTCAAGGGACATCATTTCAAAAATTTAATGCAGTTGTCCATTAAAAGTTAACCATTTAAAAGCTAAAAGGGAGTCATACCGTAAGCTGGGGCAGGTTGAGTTGGCGACTTTTTGTTCTCACCATTCAAAATATAAACATACATAGATACATAGGAAACAAAATACCCAAAACTACAAAGCACTTACCTACACAAAACATATATATATTTCAAATGCAATAAAAAATAAAATTAAACACAAACTAAACGCTACACACATCCCCATTAACTAAACACACAAAACTTACACTACTAAAATCAGGATAAAATCAAAACGCATTTGAAATAACTCAAAATTCCTCATCTATTGATTCAAATTGAATTAAAAAGTGTATGCTAATTCAGCATTCAAAAATGTACGATTGCAATCCCATGTATCATATAAAATCTTTTATATTTCTTATAACCCTAAAACTTTCCACCTATCCTTCCCAATTCACAAAAAATAACACAAAATACTAAAACCTTTATATAAATACGCAACCATAAAACAATAAAAATTCTCAACGTCAAAGCGTCAGACCAATATACACTATGGCAAGAAATAAACATTTAAATAAACAAAAGCACATACCTCAAAATTTTCACTAAATTCCTCATTTAATGATACAGACACACATTACTCTTTGTTAACAACAAACATTTATCACAAAATAAATCCATTAAATACCATTCAAATAACCAAATTTCATCCTACGACGCCACTATTTATTTATCACAAGAATTTTATCTTTATTTATACCTAACGTGACCATTTATTTTTTCCTTCAAAATGGGACATCTATTATTTTTTTGGCAATAATGTATTTTTCTCCCTCAAAGCAGGACATCTACTGTTTTTAAGGTAATAGTGTAGGGAGACTGAATTTACAGGTCTAGGTATCTTTAGTTGTTAAGAAAACGTGCAAAAAAGGTTGTGTTAATGTTAAAATCAAAATACAATGAAAAATAAAACTTTGCTAAAACACACATATGCTACAAAAAATAATGCAAGATTTACGTTTCGGGTGGTATAAGGGGTCGGCCCTTCTTCGACTTCAAAAACATCATCTGACACAACGTAGGAAAGTGAGAAATGTAAACAAAAGGACACACAGGAAAAGGAAGTTGTCATTCGGAAGGAAAAAAATTCTTATAGAAAACCAGAGTGAAAAGAGAAAATAAAGTGGAGATCGGGGAGGGGGGGAGGAACATGACTTTAAAAAAAGAAATAAAAATTAAATAAATTGAAATAGTTGACAAAGAAAGAACATTAAAAGAACAAACACAAAATCAATACATCCCCCCCCTCCCCCCCACACATTTTCTTTGCATCTTGAGAGGGGAAGGAGGGAGGTCTGGTTTTTTTTTTTTTTTTTTTTTTTTAAACAGACACTGCTGTTGGATTATTTTAGATTTTTAGCGGCCTTTATTGAAATCATTACTGTAGTTGCTCTCTTTCTAAAAACGGGACATTGCAAGGGACATTTTCTAAATGGGACATTACGGTATCCCAAAGCTGTGCTGGGGTACAATGGGACAAACCACCTAAAAATGGGACATATGGTTACCTTATTTATACCAATATTCACTCCGTTGACGATACACATCATAAGGTAAAACTAGTTCACATGAGCTCTACACAACTTTCCTACATTTTATATAAAAATAACTATAAATTTTATTTCCTAAAAGAATTTTTTTTTTTTTTCAAAAACTGCAAACAGCATTTCAGAACAAACAAGTAATGCTAAATCACCGGTCGTGCCACGTTAAAACAGATCAGTTACTGTTAAATTCTTCCAACCAATCATATAATCCCTTCAAAATCATCTGGTTACCAGTTAATTTCTTAGACCAATCCCATAATTTCTCATGACATCTTGAAACAACAACACAACTCTGCACAAGGGTTGCTAAATACCTCTTCTCTATTAGCATTGCTGACAAGCCTGTTTACTTATCATAAACTTTGGCGACGTATCTGGCTTGGCGAATTGCCCCACTTACAGTATTGTTCCCAGCTAAAATGCTGTTTGAGCATTACCTGTAAAAGAGGATTTGCTTTGGTACATAAGTATATTTAGATTAGATATTTGATGCTTTTAAGAAGAAAACCCAAAAACATATGCACCTATCACAAAACACAGCAATCCGTTATTGATCATCATTTGGCATTAGATGCATGTTTCCCTTCATAAAAATTAGCATATTAAAATTGTCATCTGAGAACAACAATCGTTTCACCAGTAAAATATCTTTTCCTCTAGAAAAAAGACATTCAACTGCAGCACTAAAGCTAAAAGGAATAGCAATGTTTTATTTAATGAACAATTATATTAAAACTGGTTCACCTAGAAATGCAGCATCCGTGGCAGACTTTTTTTGAATTTGAGACGAGCAAAGTTCTTAGTTTAGCTTTTCATAGATTTCTGGCCTTCTCTAGAAGAGGCTGGGTTTTGGTGCACAGGTATTTGATACTTTTAGGAAGAAAGCACAGAAGCATGCTCACACACACTCGCACATCTATGTATATATAAATACGCTAAGGAAAATCTTTGTGCCCCTTTTGCAGCAAATTGTGCAAACGGAGGAGTGTGAAATTCAGTATAGTAAAAGTTCATATGGAGAGGGAGGGGTTGTGCAACCGTTGAAATTTTTGTGTAATATGCCAATAAAACTCCGTAAAAAAAATTAGAGAAGTAAATTGGCGAGCAATATTTTGTGCCAAGTTGGATGATGGTTCCATTGTTGTGTCCATTATGAAATAACATCATTAATTTACAATGGCAGGCGAAGGTGGTGTACCTTGGCAGTATTTTCAAACTTTGATATATTACAAAAAAAGTGTTTGGATAATTTCAGTAAAACATTTTTTTCTCATAAATTTAAGGATATCAGGAGTTACATATATTTTTATAAAATGTCCAAATACATTTCTATACTCATTTTTAATTATTTAAATAATAGCTTACAATACAGCCAAGGTACACCACCAGTGGTGTACCTTGGAGGTATTTATTTTTAACAGATGGAGTACTGCACAGCATGAAGAAAAGTTGGTTTATTACAGTAATCTGACTTTGCATATGCCTACTTTGGGCTAATATTAGTCTAATTTTTAAATTTACAGTTTTTGAAACATAAATTTGTTCATATAGCTAAAATAATAAAGTTGGAATAGTTTAGGCATAAAATAAAGTTTAGTCAAATAAAAATAATCACTGTTTAATATCTTCTCTATTATGTGTAACCCATTTAGTTCTATTCCACGTTCAGGTGATCTAAACTTACGCAAAATGATAATTTTTCAAAAATGCAAAGTGTTAAAAAAATTGTGAAAAATATTATTCATGAAACAATAATATATAAATAATTATTAATATATTTATTGAAATATTTATTTACTGTATCATAACCTCCCGCCAGGCAGTATGCTAAAGCAAATTTTCTCCAAAAATATTATTGAATAAATATCTCAACAATTAAGAGGGAATGAAAATAATATTATTAAAGAAGTATATGGAAATATTTCTGGAAACATACTCTCAGATAACATATTAAAGTCAGTTATAATAGAACCTAAAAATGATAATTGAACTTTTATTAATGTTGGCATAATCGAATATCTGATGAATAGAGAACATATTACTGTGGCTACGATAAAATAATTTGCTATGATGACAGTTCTTCCAAAGCCCAGTAGTTTTTAAATTCTTTGACTGTGAGTGTTTTTTTTTTTGTTTTTTTTTCGGTTAGCCAGGAGCAAGTGAAAAATTGCCGAATAATTGTGATCTGCGGGAAATTATTACAAACCTAAAGCGATTTCCAGTATATAGTTGTTTATCCCTTTCCATATTTTGGAAGTTTAATTTAATTTCGTATTTTTATTCAACTAGGGGCCAAGGCCCCCTAGACTCACTACGCTCGCTTTTCGTATTAGGGATTGGGTTATTAGGGGCTAATAAGGCTTATTCGTAAAAAAGGCACAATTTCAACAAACAAAACCCAAAGGTTGGATCAGATAGAATGTTACCGAGCTACACATTGCTTGGTTCTTGCATGTTCCTTGGAACATAAAAATTTAAACTTCCCATTATTTTTAATTATGTGAAACCCATGGGACACCTTGCGTATTAGTCATTTATGGCAATTTTTCATAATTTAGCGACTTACGTATATGTATAGTTAATAATTAGTTCCAAGAAAACAGTACTTCATAGGTTTTCTTTGATAAAAACTATGGAACAGCTAGGATAGCTTGCCACCAATGGCGACTTTTCATTATTTGGCTATTTACACATGTTCACAAGCTATAATTACTGTTCATTTAAGGTTCCCGAAAAACCGTTATCCATATTTTCATATACATAATCCTTTGCAGATTGGCGTGTTTAGCACCAAGAATTATATCATCTCGCCGCGCTAGCAAATATCCAAAGTGTACTAGAACTGCTGTAATGGCACAGTTAACACCACCAAATATTTGCTGGTAGCAAGTTTTCTTCTGGTAGCAAATACTCCAGCTGGACCGAACCAGCTTTAAAATAATTTGCATTTTAATTATTTTTCATTTTCAAGATACTGGGTTCTAACATTTTGGAACTCGTGGTTTAGATTAACTTTGCTTGAAAAGATACCATTTTGCCGGATTGTACCTGATGCCAAGATGGCATTTCTAAAATCAGTTACAATTAGTTATTCTGTTTTGGAAAAACGAATAATCGCTAATTCTAAACACCTGTTGTCTAAGTGATCTTACTATTTGAAAATTGTCAACTTTGTGTTACACACTTTGATTTATTTATTGCATGTAATTTTTAATTTGGCATAAAATGGGTGTCATTCTACTTCATGTTTGTCAATGTCACACGATTCTACATACTTGGAATTGCTTTGTTGCAAAGGAATGAATGATTTTATGCCAAATCTGGCAACCATTATGTGTATTTTTCAGTTTTTTATTAATATCTTCTAAAATAATTCGATTTTCGAAATTTAAGTCAGTTTATCAGGTTCCTCGGAATTTTTCGAATCCATGGACACCTTATTCGAAACTCGAATCCCCATGGTTTAGGAGAAGATAGCCAAACAAGCTCTTGAAAGCGGCGGCTGCGACAGCGGACGTTACTTTTTTTTAGAAGAGAGAGATTTCACATGTTTTCAGAAATTCCCCATTATGTAACCAATAAGCATACAAATTTCTTTTTAGTATATTGATATTTTTGTATTTATTTAATTCTGTATCTCAATACTATTTTGTGTGCAGATTAAAATTTCCACCTTTTCTTGGGGGGAAAGGCAGTGTTTCAGAAGTAGTTTTTAAACATTTCCCAGAAAAAAAACAATTGACGGAATTCACACATGGCTAGCAAAAAAATTACATAGTTCCCCACCACATAAGTTATTAAATTGCATAGTTATACTAATAAGAAACTTAAATACAAAGGAAGCATTAGTCCATGGAACAGGAATGTGCATCAAGTTTATACATCGTAATGCTATTGATTGTGAAGTTTGAACTAGAACCGCAGGTAACAAAAGAATTTTAATTCCACTTATAAAATATTCTGGTACTATTTTACCATATCATTTAAAAAACTCAATTTCCAAATATACCTACATTTGCAATGACAGTACAAATCTCAAAGACAATCTCAAAGACAATCATTCGAAAAAAGGGCAAATTTATTGAGGCAGCAAGGTTTCATACATGGTCAGTGGTACGCCTCAGCAAGTAAAATTGAATCATTTGACTTTTTAAGATTTTATAACTCTAAACATAATGGCAATGGGCCTTTGGCCGAGGATAGGTCCAGGCTCAATTTTCAGAGGGGGCCACTAGACATTTTAGGTTAGCTTAAATTGTTCAAAATGCAAAGTGAATGTGTGAAAGCCAAGGTCAGTAGAGGGAGATGACCCTATGACCCATTCGCTGGAGCTGCCTTGGCATTTAGCAAAATTTACAAAACACCATCTTCACAGAAAAGTGTGGTGGTTGTAAAGTGAAATTGTACAAAAGTGGTCACTAAAGAGAGACAAGTCTCTTAACCAGAGTGGTCACTTTAGTAGGTTCCAGTGTAAATGGAATGGTGAGACATATTCTGTGACAGAACTTTATTCACCTTCAAATTTAAAAAAAAAACAATGCTTTATGGTCGAATTTCGACCACTGGCAGACAACTAGTTCTTTTAAATATGTATAGTTTTATTTTATAAGTGCAGTTAAAGTAAAATAATATAAGATGTTTGTTTCATTTTATTCTTTATTAAATATATTTATTTTCTTCCAGACATTAGGTGTACAAGCGTTAAGTGGAACTGGTGCCTTAAGAGTAGGAGCAGATTTTTTGGCACGCTGTGCAGGTTTTACCAATTTTTATATGTCAGCACCTACATGGCGTAAGTATAACAAGCCCAAGTTAACATTTTCTTTTATGTGTGTATATGTTTAATTTGTTGGTCTCCCCAATAACAATAAATGTCTATTGAATTAACTTATTTTCATTTTCAGTCTGCATATATTGGTTATAAATACCCTCTGTTTATTTATACAGTGTGTCCCATAATGATTGAAAGAAACTTTAACCCGTAAGCACGCGCGTCTACTTTTGTGACTTAAGCAGTCGCATGGGGTAAATCTTACCCCATTTTGTCTTCTTTATATTTTTGACTTAAAACATTTTAAAAACGAATTTGTGGACTTATAACGTAAAATACATCAGTTCTGTTACGTTTCATGGGAAGAAATCGTGCTTTTTATATTTATTTAGAGATTTTCTGGCAGTTTCTTTAAATATCATGCTTTCTGAGAAGAAAATCGCATAGGATATGCTTTATACCTAAAAACACTCATTACTTTATTAATAGGATATTAATTTCATTTAATAGTCTTTTGTCAATACATACCAGTAGTGTAACGTCCATTTATAGTTAGTTTTCATTTAGTTTATACATAGTTTACGTTAACAACGTAATGAAACATTGTTAGTCGCACGGGAGTATTTAATCCCAAAGTGGAATTTTCTTCCCTTCCGGATAACAAAGAAACGAAATTCCTTCACCCACCACAACTAGACCTTGACTTTGAAAGGTAGAAGACGGGGCAAACTTGTTCTCAAAAAATTTCTCCCATTTTACAAAGAAAAAAAGTCGCTGGGGTGAGATTTATCCCAATGCGACTGCTTACGGGTTAAGGGGAGGTAAGGCACATAATAAGAAATCAGAATCGCACAGCAATGCAGTGTCTAATATGCCATTTTTACTTACATTAATAATTTTTTTGAGAGACTAGGGGCCAAGGCCCCCAGACTCGCTACGCTCGCTTTTCATATGAGGCATTCGGCCCCTAATAAGGCTTATTCGTAAAAAAAGACGTAATTTCAACAGACAAAACCCCCCAAAGATTGGATCAGATAGAATGTTACTGAGCTATACATTGCTTGGTTCTTGCAGGTTCATTGGTACATAAAAATTTAAAGCATAATAAAATCAGAACATCTGTTTCAGCTGTATTTTTAATAATGTAAAACCTATTGGACACCTTGCGAATTTGCCACCCATGGCGATTTTTCATTATTTGGCGACTTGCGTACATGTAAAGTTAATAAAAGCTATGGAACAGATAGGATAGCTTGCAACCAATAGCGACTTTTCATTATTTGGCGATTTACACATGCTCACAACCTATAATTACTGTTCATTTAAGGTTACCGAAAAACCGTTATCCATATTTTCATTTACATAATCGTTTGCAGATTGGCGTACTTAGCACCACGAATTATACCATCTCGTCGCGCTAGCAAATATCCAAAGTGTACTGTAACTGCTGTAACGGCACGCAAAAACGACTGAAGCGAATGATATGAAATTGGGTGTCATGATAGGTGGTCACTCAACTTAAAACATAGGCATTCAATTTTTAAAAAATTTTGATTGGATTTTGAGATTTTGCGAAAATCCTTTCAGACTGCGTAAATTTGTGTTCAAGTATCACGTAAAAACGACTAAACGACTGAAGCGAATGATATGAAATTGAGTGTCATGAAAGGTGGTTACTACACTTAAAACATAGGCGTCCAATTTAAAAAAAATCCTGATTGGATTTTGAGATTTTGCGAAAATCCTTTCAAACTGCGTAAATTTGTGTTCGCACATCACGTAATAACTGCAAAGGTGAAAAAATGATATTTGGTGAAATGATAGGTGGTCACTCACCTTAAACTATAAGCATCTAATTAAAAAAAATCGATCAGATTTCGAGATTTTGTGAAAATCGTTTAAAATTGAGTGAATCTTTGTTCCCGCATTAGGTAATAGCGACTAAAGCGAATGATATGAAATTTGGTCACACGATAGATGGTTGCTCAACATAAACTATAGGAGTCCAATTTTTTAAACATTTTTATTAGATTTTGAGATTTTGTGAAAATTCTCTCAAAATACGTTCAATGATGATTTCTTCAAACTTCACGTAATAACGACTAATACGAATGATACGAAATTTAATGATATGATAGGTAGTTGCTTATCTTAATTTATAGGCGTTGAATTTTAAAAATATTTTGATTACATTTTGAGATTTTGCGAAAATCGTTTTAAAATGCTGAAAATTGTTCCAGCATCATGAAATAAAGACTGCAGGGAATGAAACGAATTTGGGTGACATGATAGGTTGTCACTCAACTTAAATTCTAGGCTTCCAATTTTTCAAAATGTTGATTAAATTTTGAGATTTTGCGAAAATTATTTCAGTATGTGTAAATATTCATTCACGCATCACATAATTACGACTAAAGCGAATCAAATGGTATTACTTAGTTACTCTCTAACCTGTAATATTTTAACAATACATAAAAATTATAACTTCGCTTTCTTTACTTTGGCAACGTACTACATTCATTCTGTGTACAATGCTGACGAAAGTTCTTGCTTTTTGGAAATTTGCATTCACTAACCCGTCGAGGACAGGTACTTCAGCTAGTAACTAATATAACTGAATGGCAAATAAGATAAAATATCTACATTGCTTTATATCCTCACTATCACTTGAGTGTTATCCGTAAGAATAATTTTGCAAGTTTTTGTTGTGCATTCATTTAAAGCTCTTTTTAATTTTCAGTTAAGAAATTCGGTAAACTTTATTTCACAATTTTTCATTTCTTCTTTCTTATTTCTGAAAGCAGAATGCAAAAAGACGGAAGTAGAGACATTGACAAATTAAAATTAAACTTTTTTCCAACTACTGCTGGATGAACTGTTGATGACGTATATAAATTTTTGCTTAATTTCAATATCATTAAAATGCACTTCAAACTATTACTGATAATTGCAGAATATAATATTCTGAAATTCTCTACCCAGTACAAGAACTGTTAATATTATACTCATCAGTATCAGAATGGAAAATACTATTGGGAATGCCAATAATATTTTTTAATATTGTGGCAATTTGTGTACTTGTATTTAAGAAGACTGCAATGAAAGCGTATCCTCACTGAAGCAGGGTTTAAGCTGAGTTCAAAAATTCTTTTGCAAAAAAGCTAAAATGAGAAAAAAAGCTTTAGCAAAATGCTGAAGGGCTGCAAAGAGAAAACTGCTATCTCCCTAGTACAGTGAATCCCTGATCTATCGTTCCCGCATTCATCGTTTTCCCATATTGATTGTTTTAGTTCTGTGGTCCCTGCACAAATTGTATTTGAATAACATTAAAGAAACCAACATGTATCATTCGCCACAATGTGACTTTCCCGTTTTTATCATTGTAAAATTTTCTCCAGATCAAAATGAAATTGAAAGTTAAGTGGATCCACATGGAATATAAACTGCATTTGCTTCTTGGTATGATTTATTGGGGTTTGATGATGATCAGATGAACAATGGTTGCATGTTGAAGAGGTTGTGTATAGTGTGAAATTATAATCATATTTCCATTATTAAGAAGTTGAGGCATGCAGTATCTTAAACATGGATGAAACATGTGATGATGCAAAACATGAAAATAATGACGAAGCAGAGGTGCACACCAGTATTAAACAAAAAAGGGTAGTGGTCATAGACGCTAAAAAAAAAAAGGCAGACAAGGCAAGGCTTTTTTTCAAAAGCGCCAAACGTGAACACTGCAGGTAAATGAAAAAACGCATTCACCATCCCTGACCTAGACCTTGTGCAGTCAGCATTTTAACAGGAAATTGTCCAGAACAAGTTAAAGAACATGTCAAAAATCAAACTGGAACAAGTCAAAAACTCCTGTTAGATTCGGGCTAATGTCTTGCATACAGAAAAAATTATTAACTAAGTATTTAATTCTAAGTTTCACAAACTTACAATTTACACATTAATGGAGAATCTCCCCTTATGGTTTATGTATGAGAACTAATCATAATGTTCATGCCGATGAGGCTGAGCCTATACTAGTTAGTATGAAATTCATCTGAAGCAATAGCGGTATTTGAAACTGCATGAACTTTTTTATACAAACATAAAATCCCATAAAAAGTCCAGAAAAATATTGTAAATCATGAAAATTTACTGTCTAATTTAAAAAATGATGAAAAACCCAATATAAAATTACTGATTTTTTAAAATAAGTATATCACTTAATTTTCATCTTCAATTTATTCATTTTGCAACAAATTATTATTTGTTATACAGTCATTGCATATATGCATAAAGATTGCTTCTTCATTTTTTGACTATAACCCACATTTGTCGTTTCCCCGCATTCATTGTTTTTTCCTACTCACCCCATGAAAAAAGATGAATCGAGGTTATATTGTATAAATAATTCCTTTTTTCTTTGAATGCTTTTGCAAAAGAAGCGAAAATACTCTAGTTGCATTTTAACATTTTCACAAGTCTTTTTGTGTTATTATCATGTTGTCAACTGTTGTCATGTAACACAACATGTGTGTTACATGAAAAATGAAGCCCTTTCTTAAACTCTGCACTGAAGAGCTGTTAATTGTACACATACAATTATAAATAAAGAACATGCTTCTATGACTATCAATAACACACATGAGTTTGTGGCTGTATGAGCATATTTTTTGATATAAATTTGAAAATGGGAAGTTCTTCCAGGCAATCTCCCTAGACATATGGCCAGGGCCTGATTACTGCTCGGGGGGCCCAAGTCTGAGGCCTGGGCCCCCAAATTTTAGGGTCCCTAAAATTAATAAATTTTTGTAGTTTGCTCCACTTTGAAAGATACCTAGGTCCGGTATCTTTCAAAGAGCTTTATCACTGGCAACAATGCGTGAACTTCTCCCTAAATCCCTTTTTGGATGAAGAGATGAAACTGTCAATCAAAGTTTAAGCTAATTAAAATTACTGTACTCCCATTGACCCTTTAGCGGTGAGCTGTATAAATTGGGCTCTTTAACCAAAAACTTACAGGGAAAAGAAGCTTTTTAAGAACAATGATGCAGTTTTAAGCTTGATAAACATTTTAAAAACAGCTTTAACAGCATGTCCACAGATCTCTGGTCCTCCATGGCTTCACCGAGTTCACTGAGAAAAGAGAATTAAAGATGGTTATATGTAAGACATCTTCATCCCTTCCTCAAACTCGAACTATAACTACACCCTGAGAATCATCTCATATACATATATATATATATATATATACATATATTTCTTTTGTAATAATGTCAATTTTGTATAGCATTTGTTAATATTTGCCATTTGCAGTTATATTATGTCTTGTTTTATTTAATAATATACTACTTTTTACTTCTAACTTGTGCAGAAAAATGCAAATTTTTAACTCTTTAAGACAATAATTATTATCATTACTGTTGTCTTCAATACCTTCCATGATTGTACTTTTTTCACTGTATATAGGCATTTGATTCTTTCTTCTTTTTGATTTTGATTCTATTTCTTTAATCTTTAGCTAATCAACGTCTAGTGTTCATGCATGCTGGTTTCAAAAATTGTCACACATACCGGTATTGGAATCCTTCAAAGAGAAATTTGGACTTTGAAGGCATGTTAGAAGACTTGGAAGTGAGTTAATTTCTTAGTTGTAAAAAAAAGATTTAAAGTTAAGTTGATAATTTTATTTATTAAATAATACGTATTGTACTGATATCCCTGCACATTTCTTTTTGTAGTAAAGTGGTTGCATCTTTGTGTTATAAAACTATATCCATTTTAAGATATTTAACTGATGATGACTGATGGTAACTTTATATGGTGGTATTGAATGCACATGAAAACAATCTGCACAATTTCATAGTGTTGACTCTAGAAAAAAAGGGCCGCCGGGGGGAAAATTTTCAAAAGGGGCACCCTGTTCTCAAAAAGGGCACTTTGGGGTTCCACGAGAGTGTACAGGTAGATAACATATAGAGTTGTAATATGTGTTCTGACTTACAATGCATAGTAAGATTTTTTTCCAATTTGTCTTAGTTCCCCCCCCCCCTTCTTTTGGAGAAAATATCCAGTAGAAGTAAGTGTAAGTGAAATAAGAAAAATAATTTGTTGATAATATTTTTGTCTAAACATGACATAAATATGTGAATTAAATCTACATAACTAGAAGTTTTGATTAAAAAAAAAACTTCTAGCATAAAGAAGTTTTAATATAAGTAATGTTGAATTTTCTTCTTAATTTTTTTTTTTCTCAAAATTGCGTGACATACATGTTTATTATTTATAAGAATAGTACATTTATTGAAGAAGATTTCAGAAATTTTTAGCCAGACATGATTTGTTAGGCAGTAGGGGAAGGCAGAGGGACTGTTAGTTTTTGTTCCTCCATTTTATCACACTATCACTACTGGACCACAATTACTGGATCTCATTCATATATGATATTTCACCTATATTGGTACAAAATTTTAAACAGAAAAAGACTGTCAGTGTAAGTGGATTATGGTAGATGGGTTTAGCATGTAATAAAAATAATAAAATTTCTGCAATGCAAGATGTATAAAATTTAATTATATAAATCAGAATTTTATTTAAATTCTTTTGTTTGCAATAATTATAGAATGAGTACCAAGTAAAGATTTTCAAAGTTACCCTTATTACTATTAGACATTATTAAAATTGCATCAAACAATTTAACTCATCCATCAATTGATAACTACAGAAATTGGGGAAATTTAATTCAGAATACAGAGGATTGCTGGAAAAAATGACCTGCAAATTGCAAATTTTGCAATACATCCTATGGTTGGAATGTACAACACCATATCAAATCAAATCACTGAAATATATTTGTTATTCCTCTTTCACTTCTAATTTAATGCTTGCTCATTCATGAAAAGTTAATATAAGTTTTTTAAAAAGTACTATTTCTTTAAAATAAATAAAAATAATTACTACATGTAAGTTTTTAGCAGGTATAAAATTAATATTTTTTTTTAACTCACAGAATTGTCCAAAGGTATGAAATAAAGTTTAAAATATTTTCAATAATTTATTTTTCATATAGCTTTATTTTTAATTTCTTGTAACATACTTAAAAAGGTCTCTTTAAAAACACTAAATTTTCTTTCTTAAACCTTGCCTTAATCTTTTTAAAATAAAAGTACTAATCAATATTTATTTTAACTATCAAATGTTTTTAATACGCTTAATATAATTAAAATAATCAATATCCTGGTGCCAAAAGTACTTAAACAAATTATCTATTAATAAACCTTCCAGAATTCCTTTTTTTTTTCAACTGAAAATAAGCTTAAATTGATGACAGTTTGTTTTATGAATAACCTAGCTGTTAACTTATGACACAATTTGTTTCCTGAAGACATCCTTTACCAGAACTAGCTTTCTTTTGCTTTTATTATTTTTTTTCCTTTCTTCATTCATTAAAATGTTGAGAATTTTAAAATCAGAAGATGTATAATATGAATATTTAGAATACCAAATCTTGTCAATAGTCTGATTTACTAAATTCTGCATTTACTCCACTTTTATGTAATTAAAACTGTGGCATAATAAGAGAGGGGGGGGGATCCGCCCCGGCGGAAAACAAAACAAAACATGGTGGCCGTCAGGACACTTAGAAATAATAAAGTGGAAAACTAAAGGACCGAAATGGGGGCAGAATGCCGAAACTTAGAAAGAATGGGACGGCAAACTGAAGGACCGCACCGGGCGCCAATAACCCTAGCGCTACATTGCTAAAGCAAAAGATCATTATTATGCTCTGATTTTGGCAAAAGCATAATGTGTTTCAATTGCTGTATTCGCGAAACGTCGCAAATCCCTCGATTTTCAGATGGATTTGAGTAGATAAAGCCACTGAACATGGTACACGGCTGAAGTGTTGAAGTTCCCATGTTCGGCGGGCCCCGCCCGCGCGACTGTCGGTCTGGAGTTTTGGTCGGTTTCATCCAGATGTACGCGTCAATACACATTAGAACTCCTTAAAAAGTCACCCAACCAAGGCACCCCCCTTAGAAGATATCCCTTGTCTAGGCTTGCCATAACAAACAAGCAAATCCCGCGGAATTTTCGAATCGCAAAACGTCGTTTTGCTAAGGCATTCTTTCTGTATCATCTGTAATTATATATGATTAGTAAATAACTGTTATACATTACGAATAATATGTACTAGGAAAGCCAATTAAAAAGAGCAAAGCGTTTAGGGGGGGGGACTTGCTAGTGTTGCAAAACTATTAAAGACATCGAGAAGAGCAATAATTATATACAGCTGGCGACGAACTCTGGTATAATGATTGTTTGATAATTCGCAACTACATATTTATCAAACGTAGCCACCGATATTTGAGGATTGACAGATGGAATCAGAAATTTTTAGATAACTTGAGAAAATTTTGAATTTCCCAACCGTATTTTCTTCCCCCAACTCCTAAGTGAAATGCCGATCGGGCTTCTTCTCGCTTGAGTCAGCAAAAACAAAACATACAAGAGGGGCCTTTTCGGGTTACTCGGCTGTTTCGCTCGCGTAAATGAAAACAAAGAAAAGGGCAGTAGCAGTATTTCGATCTGAAAGAGTAGAATATTTGAAAAAAAGCATTTTAATAAATTACATTTGTGGGAAAGATCGGATTTCATAGACGGTTTTTGTGAAAGGGCCGTTTTCAATCGAACCTATTTTTATGATGGGATTATTGTACTCAATCGTAACCGTTTTAATTAACGTATTATCGTGATGGGCCGCAAATGGTATGTAGGAAATAAAAAGTGCTGGTTGTTGACTAATAATAATAAAAATGTAAAAGCAGGAGGGCACAGAAAGAAGAGAAATAGGGCCGCCCGGCGCTAAAAAGACGACAAAAGGCCGCCGGCGCTAAAAAGATAACAAAAGCGCCGGGCGCTAAAAAGATAACAAAAAGGCCGCCGGGCGCTGCGCCCTGCCAAATTAATCTAGAGTCAACACTATTTGAGTTATATGTTTTAATTATTAAATATAATTACTGTTTATTAATTAGAGTAATTTCTATTAAGAATACTTTCTAAAAGTTTCCCTTGCACCACCATGAAAAAGTAATTGAAGTTGGTGGCTAAGTTCCTTATAATAGAGTAAAAAGTGATGACTAATAGAGCCATGCCTTGAATAAAGGGAATCATCTATTGAAAGAAGAGTAAAGGTATTAATGGCCATGTTTCATGACATCAAATAATTTACAATGCAAAATTTCATTGTAATTTAAGTATCGATATTTTAATGCATTTTTGATATTTAAAAAAAAAAAAAAGCAAAAGTACTGTTTAGTAAACAGGTGCTTGTAATGAAGGAAAGTTTTCAAAGAACAAATAATAATACTGGTAAAATTGTCTAGTAGCAAGAAATAGATGTGAAACTAAAAAAGAACAAAATTATACCTACTTTTGATTAGTAAAATTGGTTGCATTCTAATTATATACAGGGACGCACCTCACCAAAACTTGGCAATTTTCTTTCTAAAGTGGCAGTTGCCATGCCCCCAACAACTGTTGCTGTCTTGTATGATCAACAGTATGTTAAAACTGCACAAAAATTACACTAAAATAGGCTCAAGTCATTTTAATACCACTCAAAAATGCTGAATTAGTGGTGCATTTTTAACCTCCAAAAACTTTTGTGGGTCCAAAAACTTACTGTATAGACGCTAGGAAAATCTTCAACCATTGATCTATTTTTAATTTGAAAGAAAATTGAATGGATCTGGCAACTTGCTGTTTCGCCACTCAGCTAGTGTTCTGTTTTTAATTTAAATAAACTTCAGTCGATCCAGCAACTCAGCATAGCCACTCAAAAATGAACAATTGGTAGTCTGTTCCCAAAAATTAAGAACTAAATAAATGTAAATAAAGATATTTACCTCAACTTTCTTACTTGATTTTTTTTTTTTTTTCCCTGGCAGGAAGGGTCTTTCCATCTTTAAAAGATTTTCTGATGTTACTCTTTGCCCATGAAACAAATTAAAAATACATGTTAAACTAATTTATGCACACACTTTTAATGTATAAAATACAATACTAATTTTTTGTTCTATTGCTTATAGCCTAGCACTCGATGTTCTCATATAAAACAAACACCCATCACAGCTTTTAAACACTGCATACTGCATCATATCTCCAAAGTGCATTATAAACACTACCTTGCTCTGCATGTGAGTAGACGTTACAGCACAGGTCGCCCCCGAGTTACAACGTCGAATGAGGACCGCTATTTGGCAGTTACTGCCAAAAGAAACAGACGGAGTACAGCATCAGACCTGTCTCGTCAGCTCTCTTCAGCTACCGGTACGACAGTTTCAAGGCAGACCGTGTACAGACGCTTAGGGCACATTGGTCTATATGCTCGTAAGCCTGTCGGATGTGTTCCACTTACCGCAACTCACTGTCGCCTGCGATTAACCTGGAGTAGAGAGCATGCATTGTGGACACCGCAACAGTGGTCTTGTGTGATGTTTTCCCGATGAGTCCAGGTTTAGTTTGGAGTCTGATTCTCGCCGGACATTCATCTGGAGAGCGCCAGGTACCCGTTACCACCAAGAGAACACCATTGAAAGACACCGTTACGGTGGTGCAGGATGGCTCGTTTGGGGAGGAATTATTCTTGGTTCCAGAACTGACCTGCATGTTCAGAGTGTAACGATGACAGGCCACATCTATCGGGATGTCATTCTGGAACAACATGTACGTTTGTTTCAGGGCGCCATGGGTGCTGAATTTGTGTTTATGGATGACAGCGCCCGTCCTCACCGTGCAAACATTGTAGACGAATACCTTCAATCGGAGGATATCACCCGTATGCATTGGCCAGCATACTCACCGGACTTGAATCCAATAGAGCATGTGTGGGATATGCTTGGCCGACGAATTGCAGCCCGTCAACCCCCTCCCACCTGTCTACCGGAACTTCGGAGTGCATTGCTTGATGAGTGGTGTAATATTCCCCAAGATCAGATTGATCATGTGATACTCAGCATGCATAGGCGTTGTGAGGCCTGTATTGCATCGTCCGGGAGACATACTCCGTATTAACCATCCTACTAACCATGTTATACTGTTTTTTGTAAATAGGTTCTTTTTTGAAATTTGGTCAAGGGAGTAAAACTTGCAATTTTTATTAATTATGTCAAACATATAGCATCTTTTTTGCTCTTTATTTTTTGTTTAATAAATAGACTTTACAAATAAGTCAAATTTGTTTTGCTTCTTTCTCTTTCTTTGCCTGAACTTCGTTATCCTTAATTTATGGACATGAGTGTACTTAGCCATTTGAGTATAAGCATTCTTTTAAAAATATTTATCCTCATTTGATATGATTTGATTCTCTTATGCTCGTGTTTATCGTTTTAAAAATGTCATAATTTATTTTATATTTAGAGTGAGTATGTCAATATCTGGGAACTGAATTCATATTAAATTTATCGAATAACGGGTTTTGTTACTGAAAATTATTGAAAATTGTTTTCTTTACTGAAACTGTTAAAATTCCCATGTCTGAAAACCCATAATATTGAACTTTCACTATTAATTGTCTTGAAAATTCTAACATTTGGAGTATTTTGAGTATTTAAAATTTTGAATATAAATTGTATCATTTTAAACATGATTTAGCATAATTATTTTTATATAAGATAAGTCATTGAATATATTTTTTAATTTTTGAAAAAGTCAGAACAAATATTTGGTGGCATAGTTACACAATGACGATTTTTAATGGTCATGTTATTAGTGTCTATAGGATTTTCTATGCTAAATGTTCTGCTGTTCTACTCTTTTTTATCTTGAATGTTTGTAAGTATGTAAATATGAAATGAGTTAATTTTCAATGTGTTTTATTAAATGTGTCTTTCTTGTTATTTTTATGGGTATCTATGAAATAAATTTCACTTTTAAATTGCCTTTGCAGAATGCCCCAGAAGACTCTGTTATCATACTTCATGCTTGTGCACACAATCCAACTGGTGTAGATCCTACAGAAGAGCAATGGAAGAAAATTGCTGACCTAATAGAGGTACAATGATTTTTTATTCAAGTTTCTTGAATCTATCTAACCTGTTGATTCAATTTATTCAACAATAACTCATCATTAATTCATGATCGGCTGGTTTCTCTGTACTTTTTCTGTCCGAGAACTTAAATATTTGTGCGATTAGATAAACCATACAGATGTCTTGCTTTTCAAATAGTACATCAACATATCTATATAAATAAAACAGTGTAAACTGTCCGTTTGTCTGTCTGTGTCTCGCGTAGCTCCGAAACGGGTGATCGTAGACCTACCAAATTTTGTACGGAAATTCTCCAAGACGGGTCTCGACACACCTCGAAGCGATTTTTTCGAAAATCGAATTAGAAAATGTTTTATTTTATGTTTTGTCTGATTTTTAGCGATTTTTCTTGCGTAATACATAATAACGCCGGTAATTGCACTCGCAAGAAAATATATTTACATCATCGTATAGAGGAGAAAATTTTCTTTTAAAAACTGTTTGTTCGGACTGTGTAACATAATTTGCAGATTTTTGGGAATTTTTCAAATAAAATTAAATTTGACGCTGACTTTCGTAAAATATTTTTAAAACTGCTGCATCTTGAATTCTATCTCTCATAACTTTTTTATATTTGAGCAAAAGACGGAGCACACAATTCGCCCACTTTTAAAAGAAGAACGGAGGAAAAATATGAATTAGGAGAATTTTTACGAATTTTTAAGTAAAGAAGGATTTTCATTTCAGTAGCACCTGCTTATGAGTTTCGGTTTGATATCTTGCGGTTTGGTTGTCATGGATACAGTAACAATGATTAAAATTGCCAGTTGAAAAAAATAAATAAAAATGGGTCCCGCGAGCAGACGATTTCTTTGCTTGGCTCGATTTCCTTTTATAAATACTGGATTTATTTGCGAGAAGAAAAATTAAACTGAGAAAAACAATTTTAAAGCCTTTATAAATAGCGCAGTCTTATCTCTTTTCTTTTTGTAAAGGGTTGCAAGAGAGGGTGACGTATTTTTAAAATAAAAAAAAAGAAAATGTCCATTTCATGTAGTGTCTGAGGTATTTAACGCTAAAACATGAACCTAAAAGACAGCATGTCTGAGGAAATAAGACATTTTGAAAGTGAGAAGTTCACTGCAAATGGTTCATTTGCATTTTTTTGATACCGAATGACGCTGACATAGTTTTTTTTTGTGTGTGTGTGTGTGTGTGTGTCATTATATTGCAATGATCTCAGGTTATTACATATATGACGCAAATTTTAAGTCAAGAGTGAAATAATTTTGCTTTTTCTAGATTCCACATCACTGGAATTAATTCGAATTACACATGTGAGGAAATTTTTCGTTTCCTACCGTGCGAAGAACGGGCACACAGCTAGTTAATAATATTTCGGTGTTTGATGTACTTATCGAGTGAAACTGCATGGCTAATATAGTTTAGTGTCAGATTTTTCTGTGAAACATTAGTGTAGTATGGACCTAGTTTAGCTGTTAAACATGGAGGCAACAGCTCCACGTTAGTTTTAAAAGTTAAGAGTATGCCTACGAATTTTTGATGAGTTGCATAATATTGCATGCAGTTATCACGAATACAATGAAAGGTTCTAAAATTTTGAGCATTGGATTTATTTATCAAAGTTCAAACTGAAATTGTCTCATGTGTATATGTTTAGAAAAAATATCTATACATTATTCCCAAGAAATTGAGTGCATGTTTGAATAAGTAGAGGGCCCCATCATTTCTAAGTGGATTAGGCATTGAACATGGTAAACAGCTGAAGTGTGAACTGCACAGCTGTCAATTTAACGGTCTGGAGTTTTAGGACATTTTCTCCAGATGTAATGTGAATATGCCTTAAAGTTAGAGATTGGGAAAGAATGAACACCCTGTTCTTTTGAGCCTGTTCTCAAGAAAGAATGGGAACATCATGTTCAGTGATCATGACAAAAACATGTTCTCAGTTCATTAAGGTCCGACATTTCAAAATTTTATGGAAGGCAAGGACTTTTTAAAAATAAATTTTGGAGAATGCCTTGGTGAATTCCTCATTAAAAGGCTTGATTCATATTTTTTGCTGCGAAAAATTCAAATTCTGGGACCCAGACAACCCCCCCCCCCCTCTCCTGTTCACACTCTGGCTTCGTATCTGATGGTGGGGACAGAAGTTTACCGATTTTAGCTCTTTTAAGTATTTGTGGAATCTTAGCTATTTTGAGAAATAATGATAATGGTATTGATTTTCTGGGGGAGAGGGGGGGATAAGAACTTTTAGCCCAACTAACGAGAATTTTAGAGTGGATACTTGCCTAAGAATAAGAACCTTTCTTTTATGTTCAGTACGAAATTCACTCAAAGGAAAACAGTTCGTTAGTTTTTATTATTCCAGCCAAAATACTCAATTTCAATTAAAGTAAGGAATTTAATAATAAAGAAAATGATAGTCTGAACATTCACAAGTTGAAAAAAATTATTTTATCAACGTTAAAACATATAAAAGCATTAAAATATCTCACTAAAAAAATGCACTTTCACTTGATCTGATGTCGGGTCATTCATTTCACTCCTCTCCTTATTGGATGTAACAGAACCTGTTCTCAGTGAGCTGGAGAAAGGTGTTCAGTGTTCTCTTGCTGAACGGAGTGAACGAGGTGTTCTTTTGCTGCACGGAGTGAAAGAGGCATTCTTTTGCTGAACAGATGAACAAAATGCTCTTTTCTGAATGAAGTGAATTAGGTGTTCTTTGGGAACGGGGTAACAATAGGTGTTCTTTCATTGAACTGTTCTTTGGCTTTAATTCCGTGTTCTTAGTTGAATGTAATGTCCAAGTTGAAGACTTGGAGTCAGGACCAAGGCCATACCTAGAGGGGGAGGGTCCTATGGTTCTGGACCCCCTCCCCCCCCAGGTTATTACATTATATGCATATAGGTGTATTTATACAGAGATGTATCCAGAAAATTTTTGCAGGGGCATGAAATGCAGTCATGTATAAATGAACGGAATTTTTGCACAATAAAAACATTTTAAAAACTCTTACTAAAGACAAAAATTGGGCGGGGGGGGGGGGGAATATATGCTGAAATTTTTGTCCCAATATAACCACCTACCCTCCGAAATTATTTTCTGGGTACGGCCCTGGCCTGAAGCCATTTAACCCTGTAACACGCGGTGACCTCGCCGTGAGGACACCAAACTCTTGACGTTTTGACTGTTGTAAGTCACGAAAAATAGATTTGATTTCTATAAAAATAGTTGCGGGTGACATAGCTCCACAAGAATCCTTTACTCTTTAGCACGTCATTTCCCATCAAAAAATGGTCACGATTATTTTTAACAGCACTGACATCTGCTGGAAAATGGAAGAACATGAGAACAGCTTGATAGATTGCCCAATGCTGAAAAAAGGGCAGCCAGCTGTCGTCAAAAAAGGGTCTCTAGATCTGTGGCACGCGATGAACGTTTCGATCGTCCGTCATCTTGCTGGTAGTTAAGTTGAGCGATGGCAACGGCTGCCCTTTTTTCAGCATTGGGAAAGGGTTGCGCCTCAAATTGGTGTGGTTAAGATGGATGTGGTTAAGGTGGATTTTTGGAGACGGAATTTTATAAGCTGAAGCCGGAGCCCAGAGCCATGTCTTTTACTAAATACAGATTTTAAATTAATGAAAGTGACACAGAACAAGTATACTAGTTCTTTAACACTTCTAAAATGTTTCATTAAATTCAATTAAAATACTGATGAGTCTAATCAAAATAAACAATTATTAGTATTATGTCATTTTAGGAGCTTTCAGAATCAAATATTTTCTAATATAATCAATATTGTATCTGTCAGGTTCGTAATCAAAAATTAGGGCTGGCCTAGACAATTCTTTCTAGAATTGTAGTTTTTTCATTTTTTTACATACGTGCTATGTATTTTTTCCGATGCTTTTTATTTACATTTGTTATTTTTACTCAAGAATAACAAATGTAAATAAAAAGCACCGGAAAAAATTTTAATTTTACATAGATGTGCATATTTAACAGTATATTATAGAATGTTAATATTTAAAATATTTTTATCAAAATTACTATTAATATACTTGATTAAAGAAAGCCAGTATGTAGGTTACAAAGTTTTGTTCAACATTTTACAGTTGTACTAAAGCATAGTAATGTTAAAAAGGATAAATATTTTCATTTTTAAGTTGAATAAAATAGTCATAATAAAGCTACCATAAATCAAAGAACCTGTTCTTTCAAAAAGAACAGGATTGGTGAACAGCTGTTCTTTGAAAATAACATTTTTCTCCATCTCTACTTAGAACCTGCTTAAAAAGTCCTCTGCCCAAGGCAACCCCTTTTGGAAGATGCCCCTTGTAGGCTTGCCATAATGCAGAACACATTGAATAAGTAGTATGTAACATGTATAAAATATTTTATTATATTTAAATTTGTACTGTTAATTTTTTGGGATTGAAATTCTGTGATAGGTATTATCAGTAAAGCACCCTACTCGATAAATAAAACTTAAAAGAAATGTTTCAAGTCAAGACGAATGTCAAACCTTCAGGTTTTTACTTGCCTTTATGAATTAATTTTGATATGTAGCATAATATAAATGTTTCTATAAGAATTATACCGCGTGATAGATTTATAAGTTTACAGAGTGATAGTATTATAATACAGAGTGATAGATTTTTAAGTTTTTGTTAACAAGTAGATTCGATATAGTTTTGTAGTGTTAATTTTAAAAATATTTAATTTTAATTTTAGAGAAAGAAATTGTTTCCCTTCTTTGATTGTGCATATCAAGGTTTTGCAACTGGTGATTTAGTTAAAGACAGCTGGGCTGTTCGTTACTTTGTTAGTCGAGGATTTGAAATAGTTTGTGCTCAATCATTTGCAAAAAATTTTGGCTTATATAGTAAGTAGTTTGAAAACATCTCAGTAATCATTTAGTATATTTTAGTTTTTTTTTTAGCTATATTACATTTTAAAAACTATCATTGAGGTTGCAGAAAATTTTATTTTTACATTAAGTTTTGTGGTTATGCTAATATTACATATAAGGTTACACAGATGAGGTTTGATACACTGTCAATATGTAAGTAAACAAATCTAAGATTAAGGTAGAAGCTTCAAAACGTGTAGAATACTTTTCAAAAATTGACCCTTTTCAAGTTGAATGTCTTATCAAAAATAAAAGTATGTCTACTACAATCATATGTTTTCATGTTTTGGTTAATTATATATAAATGTAATAGTCAAGGCATTCACAGCTAAATATAGGTAATTTTGAATTAAAAAAATCTGTATTTCCTAAGTTAAATTAGTTGCATGCAATATTTACAGTTGGCTGAAGCTTATCTGAGCAATTGCATTTTTGCTACAGGCAAAATGAAACTATTTTTGCTGAAAACAGCCAAAAAGCAAATATTTTTGAAGGAATATCTTATTGGCCTTCAGCAACTATTTTTTGCTTGTCTTTTTATTTCAATAATCTAAAAACCTTATGTGGTTCTTGGCCAAATTTATTTTTTGCAAAAGATTTAGCTACCTGATATTTAGGATATATATATACCTGATAAGATATTAGGATATTTAGGATACCTGATATTAGAATATTAACCTATCTGGTTTAGCTACCTTAAACTATAGACTGAAATTTAAAAAAAAATTTGATTAGATTTTTTAGATTGTTTCAAAATGCGTAAATTTTTGTTTGTTACTTAATTGTTTGTTAAACTTAGTTACTCTCTAACCTGTAATCTTTTAATGATACACAGAAGTTATAATTTTGCTTTTTATACTTTTGCCAATATGCAAATTTCATTTTAGTACTCCTACAATGCTAATGAAAATTCAGGCTTTTTGGAAATCTGGATTACATGCTAACCTGTCAATGACAGGTCCTTAGCTAGTATATAGTATATGCGTTGACCATAGTACCACTGTCTTTTTTGAAATTAATAAAGAAAAAAAGTCACATTTAATTTTGTTTCCTATTTCTTATGTGTACTTTAACACATTTTTTTCCCCTTTAAGATGAAAGAGCTGGAAATTTAACAATAGTGTTCAAAGATCCATCAGCAATAGCAAACAGCCGAGCACAAATTACTCTTTTAGTTAGAGGCAATTATTCTAATCCTCCTGCACATGGAGTTAGAATTGTGTCTAAAGTTTTGAATGACCCTTCACTTTTTGAAGAATGGTAAGTATTTAGTTTTATAAGTATATATATATTTTTTTTTTCTTCTTTAAATTGAAATGTGAGTACGGTGGTACTTGATGATGGAGTACTCCATTTCAATTTTACTCTCCATCTCCACTTCATTGCATGGGATCGAACAATTAGACTTACGCCCATGTGATCTTGCTTGGCTTGTCCTCCCACTTCTCTGTGGCTTTAACAGCTCTGTTTTATACAATTTCTTGCCTCTGGATTGTCAATTTTTTATTTCATGTTTTCAGTTTTTTCAGTACTTTTTTGTCATCATGTGCTACTACTTAATGTTTTACTAGGGATTCCATATTACGTAAGTTTAGCTATTTTATATTATATATAATATATATACGCACACCGGGTGATCCAAAAGTCAGGACAAACTTTAAAAAATTAATAATTCGAAAACGAATCAAGATACAAAGATACCGTTTGCACCAAACAGATGGAAAAGAAACCGGGTTTTGTGTGGCAACAAAACAAAAATAGTTCTGTTGGCGAACAACAGATGGCGCTATTGTGTTTTATTTCAGCAAAAGTTGATTTAAAATGAAAAATGTTGACAACTTACAAGTCAGCTTAATTATAGTTAATTAGTACTACAGTAAATTTTCAATGTGCTGCCCATCATTCAGAAGTACAGTTGTGAGACAAGTCACCACACCGTTCACAGCATTTAGTAGCATTTCTTGCATTACAGCAGACACATTTTGGCAGATTCCATCTTTCAGTGCTGCTAGTGATGCCGGTTGGTCACGGTACACTTTTGACTTCAAGAATCCCCACAGCCAAAAGTCACAGGGCGTAAGATCGGGATATCTTGGAGGCCATCTCTCCAAATGTTGAGCATAGCAGATGTTAAACAGGCAGAGCAGTATGAGGTGGTGCTCCATCTTGCATAAACAGGGTGCATAGCACCTTGAAAAGTGCTTAAAAGGGACTTGATTTTAAAAATTGTTTTCAAGCACTCTTGAAAGTGCTTATTTTTTTACGTAAATTTCCTTAAGATACTTAAATTTGCAAGGAAGTGCTTATTTTTTTCTGAGCTTCCAGCAGAAACCTTTATAAACACTACGCCGCCGCTAACGAAAACAACTTTTTCCCTCCCATCCCATTGCTTATTCATCTTGTAACCGGAAGAGTGTGCCTATAAGCAGGTGCATGTGGCTCCCTGTTGACCATGACAATAGTAATGCTGACTGACACTTGCAGCCATAAGAGTTAGTCCGGGCCTGATTATTCTTAAAATACTGAATATCAACCAAACTAGTCTGTTGCGCCCAATGTGAGTTTAATCATTCTACCCCCCCCCCCCAAAAAAAAAAAGTTCATCTATAAGTTATTTGTGTTTTTCGCCGTGCGGCTTTGCACCTTGTGAAGGAGCACTGTACCGAATAAACACTGCCTTATGCTATTATTACGGTAGAAAGTCAACTACGAGTAACTGGCAAGCTCAGGAAATGCTGAGTGCTTTTAAAATAAATCCCTATTTTATAGATATCAAAAGTAATAAATGAATAGAAACATTGAGTTGTCGCACAACATTCAAGGCTAAAAACAAACATGAAAAAAAAAAAATTGTTTACTTTTGACTGGAGCCTCCTCATTGGCTCGCTTCCGAACTTTTTGGGAAAGCAGGAAGTTTTTTACAAGTTATTTATTTATTTCTATAAATTCACCTTTGTGAATATAAAAATTGATGTGTTTTATATAAAATCGAACACTGATTAATTCGAAAATGGAAATCGTAACCTTCATAAAATAGCAGTAAATACTTTAAAACATTGTATGGAAAGAGGGATAAAAGGAGATATTTTTACCATTTATCCACCCCTCCCCTCTCAAAATATATCCCAGTGCGATGTTTCTTTTTTTTTTCCCGGAGGTGGGGGGGGGGGGGAGAGAGATAGTAGATGTGGCATTTCTTCCATAAATTACAGTACTAATTTTTAAATTTACCTATTCATACTTGCTAATTTATGTCCTTTCAGTTTGAATTCCATCCATTTGGGAAATGGGGTTTATCGCCAGAACTTTGGCTTATGGCATCTTTTAATCTGGAATATTCCACTGCTCCTCTTTTGGATCTTTCACAGTCAGAAATCATGAATTCAGAGCCTGACTGTGTATCTACTTTTTAAGCTGTGCATGCATTTATCATTTTTCAAAGTCTCCCTGCACTCTGCCCACCTTCTTAGTGGTGCCAATGTGCTCTACCCTTTTCTCTTTAGTAATTGTCCTTATTCTGAACAGAAAGTACTCTTTTTCTCAGTAGAACGTGCCCTTTTTAATAAACCCACCCTGCCTCTTTAGAAAATAAATATAAACATTGTTTGAAGTATATCTTCAGTCAGTGTACAATGTCAGCTTCAAACTGTACATGTTTTAATGCTTGATACAGTTATACACTTTTAAGGATACTACTTGTTTTAACTAGATTCTTTCATGGTAAACTTCATAATCATTTAAACACCAAACTATTATTAGTGTAGTCATCATTTGGATGATTTGAATCTATGTCACATGTTTAGTGTCATTGTTTCATGATAAGAAATTTTATAAATAGTTTGTCTGATGTTAAGAAAAAACTCTTGTTCTATCATTAATCTTTTGCTTAAAAATAATTAGCAAAAACTTCCATGTTGAGGACTATCTTTTATACAGTGATGTAAGAAACTGCCCAATATCCTCTACTTTAGGCATTTTTCCCAAAACATAAAATATCTATATAATCCTATTTGAAGGTATTAACTAAAAATAAAATAATATACTAGCATCCAAAATTAAGGCAACAAACATAAAAAGTGAGATTTTCCTACAAAAAGTGGGTTCAGTATGCTGGAATTTGGTATACTGGTACCTCATGTTGTAAGGTAGAAAATGGTAACAAAATATTTGCGTAGAGTTGCAAAGAGTTTAGCGTAGTCTGATATGCAAATATTAATCAAAACAGGCTATGCCATAACTCTTTATTGCTATGTCTAATAAGAGGTAAGACCACACACTTTGTACAGCTATAGAAGCATCACTTAGAACTCGCATACTGTTAATTGAGGCTATTGATCGATGATTGTGGCAGTAATTCCCATTCTTCCTAAAACATAAATTTTAACACCTGAAGGTTTCTTGGCCGGAGTTGTTGACATGCAATGGCCCTTCCTGGAGCATTCCGCAAGTGCTGTATGGGATTGAGGTCTTAAGACCACATGAACCCACCATCTGCAAATGGAAAAGACACTAAACACGGTAGAGGCGTGTGAAGGTTCTGGCTTACTGTGTGGCTGTATATCTAATGGTCTGGAGTTTTGGGCAGTTTTCTCCAGGTGTAATAGGAATACTCATTAGAACCCATTAATGTCTTATTGATGTCCTCAGCTGTGTAATGCATTCCCCTTACACAGATGGCTCACGAGTAGCTTTACCTTAACCACAAACAACCAGGAGACCTCATGACTACATTATGGAGAATACCTTTTTATTCCAGATAATTGCCAAATTTGTAACTTAAATTTTGGACACCAGTATATAAGAACCAAATTTTTTTGTGTTGTAGAATTATTTTCCATGTTGTTAATGAGACCTGATTATGTGGATTATCTAATTTCTTTTATTTTGATATGTAAGAAACATTAAATTTGCAATAATTTTATAAGTGCTAACAAGTTTTCAAAATCAAGAATTACATGCACACCTGGTATGACTAAAAATTTCTGTGTGATGCCCTGTGAATACCAGTTAGAACTGCTGTTTATAACTCTCACACTTTGTACATTTCTGTGTCTAGCAGATATTCTGGATGTGATTTTTAAATTTTTAATGGATTTATATATATATACATTCAAATCTACTTCTATAAGCTAAAGTTTTGTTTGTTTTTATGCTTTTTTTTTACTGTTGAATTTCTTTAAAGCTTTTCTCCATTTAATAGCTTTAAAATTTTTCTCTTGAAAAAGATTAATTTACTGTATTACTTGTAAAGTTGTTATATATATTTACAAGTAATACAGTATATATAAAAGTTATTATATAATAACAATTAAGTTTGCATTTGGTTGCAGGAAAGGTCACATTAAGGAAATGTCCGGAAGGATAATTCAGATGAGGACTGCGTTAAAGGAAAAGTTAGATGAACTGAAAACTCCTGGTACATGGGACCATATAACTAGTCAGATAGGAATGTTCTCTTATACTGGTTTATCTCGTAAGTTACTGATATTTTAATTTTGTAATTTTATAACACATTTTTAATGTAATTGCTTTTTTTTTTTTTTGTCCACCTTGAAAGGGTAAGGCAAATATTAAACCAAAGATGCAGGTATTTTTGATGACTTAAGATATTTCAATCATTGAATTACAATAAACATTCTGTTTAAAAAGTATTAGTCAAGCTTACATATTTAAGAGCTTAAGGATATCTGGTAAAAAACATATCTTTATCACAATTTTAAAATTCTTTGTAATCAAGCCATAATTCCACAGCAACTCATGCTACATTGTTTAAAACATTTTTTATTTATTATTTGTCAAATGCCAGTTACATTGGCCGTTAACCATTAAACTCCTAGCCTGGCAATATCGCTGAAATCTACATGAAAAATCTGTCAGTCCTTCACACTCGTCCAAATATTCTGCCGTCATTGGCTATCCACCATCATATAAAACACACAACGGTGAATCTGCTAGACCAATGTGAAATAAATGATTCTGTAGACAGTCATGCCCTGTCAAAAGTCTAAAAGCAGCCTCAACTGTTCGCGGGTTGTCAGGAACAAAAGCTGGGTCTTTTGAGAGAATACCCTAAGACATGCCATCACAAGCTCGAGGGGCAAAATCTCTGAAAATCTTTTGATATCTGAGTGGTATTAGAAGCCTAATAGAATGGAGGCTTGCACTCGTTTTTCGTTTTAAGTGCATTTTTAAATACGGTCTAATAATAAAAAATACATATATTGTCTTTCAACAAAATTCATGGTGGTTACAAATTGTTTTCTTTTTTCAATAAATCATTAAAAATCTTATACATAATTAATCTTTTGAAATATTAATTAAAATTGCTTGGTAACCTATGGTACTGGAAAAAGGCATTGAATTATGGGCAGAAAAGTTAAAGTTATATTTCTGCTAAAATTCTACCTCTTAAATGCTATAATCTTTGTATCTTTCTTATCACAAAATATTATTTAGTTTTGTATAGAATTATTTTATGAAATTGCTTATCGAATTAAAATATACTAAGTGTGTGATAACTCATGCTACAAACTACAACCAAAATCTTCTGATGTCTGACTTTGAAGTGTTGTCATTTTCATAAAAATAAACTGTTGTCAACACATCTACAATAATTCAGAATAATTTCTCATGCAATTTATTAAATAATACTTTTTTTTATAGTCATGTTGATACATTTATGGAATTGCCCTATATTATTCAAAGTAAATATAGCATAAACTGTACATCTGTGGTGTAAAATGTTTGACTTTTAGAATCATTTATTGTAATTTGAGAAATTAGAAGTTGCAAAATAGTCCTTATTTTACCTGCTTGATGTATTAATTTCGAATTGTAGTAACATAGATACAGTGAAAAATGTTTAACACATACTGTAGGGACGAAAAGAATTTTGTGTTAAAAGATTTTTAATAAACTGCATAGTGTGCTCTCCGGACAGATATATCATTTTGTGTTAATTGATTTTTCATGTTAAGTGTTTTTGTGTTAAACATATATTTCATTGTACATGATAAGAAAATTTAAAAGAGAAGGGAGGGGGGGGGAGAGAAATCTAGATATGTCAGTTTATCAATGGTTAAGTACATTTTTATTGAAATATGTGTAATTATAAGTTCCCCCCCCCTTTCTCTTTATAGAAAAGAACTAGTGTAGAGCGGATTTAAAAAAAAAAAAAAAAAAAAAAAGATAGCAATAATAAAAACTGTTGGTGTTCAGGTTGGGTTGTAAGTCTGAAAGTCAAATTTAGGATCAGATTTGCAATTTGCTTTAGCTGCAGAAGACTGTGATTGGTAGAAAAGACTTCAAGTTCAAATATTGAATATATTGTTAAAAATTAGTTATTTAGTACAATTTTTATATTAAAATAATTACAGGACTTGGTGCTGTGGACATGTTCTTTGTTTAGATTTTTAGGTCATGAAATTAAATAAGCTGATACTTCTTTTCCTTTCTTTTTTGTTTGGTTTCCTTCATACAACTATTTCTGTATGTTCAGTCTTTTCAAATTTACAGGACACAATTTATGTATTTTTAGCTCTTTTTTAATTACAACTAGCAATTGATGAATCAATCATTTAATGTAAATAATTCATTGAATTTCACAGAAATCTCTTGACATAAGTAGACTATCAATATATAGTTTAGTAAATTGTTTTTTATTTATGCTTATTTATATTTTAAGATCTGAATAAATTTTATTATATTTACTTACATATCAAAAATAAATTATTGATATTAAAGACCACTACCTCACAACTTCTTAGGAATAAATAAAAACTATTCAACTAACAAATACAAAAATTTTTAATGGCATACTCACTTTTATTATATGTTTAATCCAGCTTCAAAATAAGAGCAACTTTTATTATCATTGATGTAAAATAACATATTAAATTGCACATGTTTGTCTTTGGAAGAATTGTAACTTAAGTGGCTTTTAAAATGACTGATTCATGTATTTCACATTTTGCTAATATTCTATTTTCACAGTTATTGGTGTTAAAAAAAATATTACTATTTTATCTAATTTGACTATTTTTGTTTTTTAGAGGAACAAGTAAAGTTTTTAGTTGAAGAATATCATATATATCTTCCAAAAGATGCTAGAATCAGCATTTGTGGTTTGAATTCTAAGAATGTTGAGTATGTTGCAAAGGCAATTCATGAGGCTGTCACAAAATTTGGAAATAAATGAGCATTATATCTTTTAAATAATTTTTATTTACAAGTTTATGCAACAATGAAGTATTTATAGTAGACCAACCATTTAGTATTTGTTATATGCACACATATTTTAGTGTTGCTTGTTATATTAGAGACAAAATGCAATTGTTATGTTTTATTTTGTTTCAAGGATTTTATTAAAGACAAACATCGAAGTTTTAAGATAATGTTTCTTTATTTCTGTGTATTGTCTCTTTTAATAGCCATTTTACTTTTGGGGGTTCAGCCTAAAGATAACTGATTATTGAAAGGTCATACTGTTTTGTTTTTCAGCTGAAATGATAAATGTTTGATGTGTGCAATCAGTTTGTCTAGTATGATTCAAAACTTACAATTATTAGAATTTCTCATCGTTTCTTATCATTAATTCAGTGTTTGTTTAAAACTAAACTCAGATTTATTTAAATTAGCATTAATTATATCACGTATTTAAAGGCAAATATTTTAATGAGTTGCAATTTGCAAATATTGCAACATATCAACAAGAAAAAAGCTTTTGAATGAATGAGAAAAATCTGTAAATGCTTACCACTGAAATTGACTTGAAAAGACTGAAATATGTGATGATAAAATAAGAATTTAGGTTAGGTGTATTTATCTATATCTATATAACACATAATTACGACTCCAGTATAAACTTAAAATTGATTTATTGTTTAGTTAAAGAGCTTGGCCGGGACCTGGACTTACATGTATATCATAACACTTTTATATTCTAAGAAATTGTAAGAAGTTTTTCCGTCTTTGAACATTGAGGATATAATACATATCATTTCAGATTTGTAAATTTTTTTGTTTTTTTTTTCTGCCCATCTTTTTCACTCACCTGCTATGTAGGAGCTCTCTTTCTGGGAATGAAAATCGGACTAGTAGCGAGCTCTCATTTATTATATCTTTTCATGTGAGTTGTGTTTATGCCAAAAAATTAAACATCAAGACATATTCCACTATAATATTAATAAGGCTCATTGCCAGAAGAAAAGGTGATGACAGCTGTCATTCTCGGATAATTGCAACGTTCTTCATGAATAAAGCCAGTGGCGTATGTAAAAAGGGCAGCCAGGTTGGGGAGGAGATTAAAAGAAAGCACTTTGTTTTCCATACTGGCACATTTATGCACCATGTATTACTTAAATGTTCAGAAATCGTTTGATGCAATCTCAAAATGATTAACTTAGTCCTAAATCTTATTCTAAAAGACAGACATAAATTCAGATCAATGCAATGTTTCAAAATCGCGCAAGCATTCTAACTCGCAATAATTCGTTTTGCATTTTGAAATGAATCCGTAATTCTCTAATGTTTAGCAAATATCTGTAATAACTGTAAATAATCTGAAGTAGAAAGGCCATGTAATGATTACACTAAAAGCAATCATTAAGAACAACTTGCAAGAGTGCATAACATCCAATTCAAAACAACGGGAGCTGCCGTCATTACGTGGCTAAGTCTAAGCTTATTGTTTACTAATTCACAACTGCGTACTTATCAAACATAACATCCTTACCGGTGAAATCATTTTCAACTCCCTTCTTTCCCCCCAACTGAAAGCGTAATGTGCCAGATGGCCCTTTTACATTGCTGAAAAAACAAACATTCCAAGGGCATCTTTCAGATCACGCAAATAAAACAGAAAAAATAATTATTTATAAAAGGACATTTTATCTCGTTGCATTTAAAAAAAAAAAAAAAAAAAAAAAAAAGCTGATTGGATTTTTTTGAAGGAACAGTTATACCTCCTGTTTTGTAAAGGGTCGTTTAAACATTAATTTTGACTTCATTGTATTGTCTCCTGTATAAGAAAACTGTATGGTAAGGAAGGAGAAAAAGTTTTGGCAAATAAGAAAAGAAAAACGGACCGACATACCCAGGCATAAGGGGGAGAAAAAGGACTGCCAGACGTTAAAGGATTGCCGGGTGCCGCGCCCTGTTTAATCGGTCGAGAATCCACACTGTGGAATGTGAAATGGGATAAATATAGGTCAATCACTGCTCAAAGCTGGAAAAAAGGGGGGGGGTAGAAATAGTGTAATACTGCATTTTTTCATTCTTGGGAGTGAACAACAAAGCATAGGAGTGATTTTATTGGGATTTAATATCATTTTAAAGAGCGGTCATTGGGGTACACTACAGAGAAATGCTATCGGCATATGCAGGGCCGTAGCGAGCAATTTTTTGCTAGAACCTATCATTTTTGATAGAAGACTGAAAATTTATAACTTAATTAAATTTTTTAAACTTAATTAATGCATGGGCACATCTTACAGACTGGGAATTTTCTGTTTGGAGACCATATAAAAATGTACATTTGTATTTATTTAGATTTAATCTTCCAACATTTATTATAATCATTACTGTAAAATTCTGTGCTTTTTTTTTTTAACATAAATTTGTGATTTACTGTAAAATATTTGTGAAAAATATTTAAGGAATAAAACCCCAGGTCAGTGTTTTGGGGATATTCTGTGTACACTGACAAGTAATTTTTCTTTAATGGTACAAGTTAAAATTAATTTTTAAAATTGTTAGCTAATTTCTCCCATCTGTAATTATCTGCAACTTATTTTTGCTTTCCCTTCAATTGTTGAAATTTAACTAGATTTAAAAATTGCATTTTTCACATGGTTAGTATTAGAGTATTTCTAGTCGAAACCGACAGACATTGTAATATTTAAAAATTACTAAAGTTTGAATTTGGGGTGTAAATAAGTGTTTAGTACCTGCAATTTAAAATCAAAACTACCATGGCCTACGTTTATTATAAAATCTGTTTTTTAATCATTTAAAAGTAAAGATTTAAAGCTTTATATTTTTAATTTTAATCGAATTTTTTTTTAAATATTGTTCCAGGGTATGACTATCCCGGATGTTCGGTGAACAGGAATTATTCAGTTTTGGCCAACTTTTTTTAAGGGAACTAACTATACCCATTTTGTTTTTAATTTTTTAAAAAATATTCAATTCTATTTCGTGATTGCTTTCTTGCTCAAAAATGAAAAAGGAAATTGGAAGAAGTTCACAAAATAAAGAATGATTCACAAAAATAGAAAAAATTCACAAAATTAGATATAAATTCACAAAATTAATTATAAATTCACAAAATTAGGTAAAATTTCACAAAAATAGGACCTTGGGAAAGAAACCTGGACTGACCCCTGAAGGTCATACTGTTTTGTTTTTCAGCTGAAATGATAAATGTTTGATGTGTGCAATCAGTTTGTCTAGTATGATTCAAAACTTACAATTATTAGAATTTCTCATCGTTTCTTATCATTAATTCAGTGTTTGTTTAAAACTAAACTCAGATTTATTTAAATTAGCATTAATTATATCACGTATTTAAAGGCAAATATTTTAATGAGTTGCAATTTGCAAATATTGCAACATATCAACAAGAAAAAAGCTTTTGAATGAATGAGAAAAATCTGTAAATGCTTACCACTGAAATTGACTTGAAAAGACTGAAATATGTGATGATAAAATAAGAATTTAGGTTAGGTGTATTTATCTATATCTATATAACACATAATTACGACTCCAGTATAAACTTAAAATTGATTTATTGTTTAGTTAAAGAGCTTGGCCGGGACCTGGACTTACATGTATATCATAACACTTTTATATTCTAAGAAATTGTAAGAAGTTTTTCCGTCTTTGAACATTGAGGATATAATACATATCATTTCAGATTTGTAAATTTTTTTGTTTTTTTTTTCTGCCCATCTTTTTCACTCCTGATAGAATTTGGAGTAAATAAATCCTAACTTTTGACATTACTGGTATGAGAGCAAGCTATCAGACAGTAACACAGTAGAAGTAAATACACTCAGCAAACACAGCCCTATTGGGTATGTGATAGATCGACTCCTGCTTTAATGCTCAGTGTCAGCATTGGCAAGGTGGTAATTGGAGCAATATTGATTCTGCACTGGCAAACCAACATGGCACAATCAAAAGAAAATTGGTTTTGGACACGCAACAGTCAGATATCAGTTATATTTTAGGGTTAGCTGTGTTAGCAGATGAAGTCAAGAAGGTAGTGCTCTAAAGGATAAAACCAATGTTGGTATATAAATAAGGTTTCTAAACTGATTTGTTTAAAACTGACAAAACAGCACATACTAGTGATACTCATAATTTTTTTTTAATTTATTGAACTACGTTTTACAATGTTTTACCTATCATTTGCAGCTACTTTGGAAGCTAAAATACCTATCCCCCTAAAAAAAAGCAGAAAAGGAACTTTTATTTATACTTCACCCCTCCTGTGGTGAATACAGAAAATTGGTTGCGACCCTGGTTAAGTAGGTAAGACAGTCAAGAAGAGTGGACCTTTTTTACCACCCTAAACGATCGTCTTACTTACTGTATCTACTTCCATGTGTAATTTTGCAAAGATTTTAATTAATTTAATAATTCCTGAGTTAAATTAATAAAGAGTTTATACATACAGATCGATTGGTTAAATTAAATACACTTTCTTACATTCTGAAGAGAAAGTATAAAAATAACTACAGTTAAGCCCAAAACACATTATTTTACCAGTTTGTGATATAATACACTAAAGCACAGTTTATACCGACTTTCATAGGACCAACGTAAAACGACGTATAAGCCTCACCATGGCACAGTGGTTATATCACTGAAAATGGTAGATGGCCAAAGTGTGAAGGTCCAGGGTTCTAGCCTACCGCACAACTTCAACTTGAATATCCTCAAATCTGGAGTTTTGGGCCCTTTTCTCCCGATGTAATGTAAATGGGCATTAGAACCCCTTATAAATTTCTCTGCTTAAGGCATCACCCCCTCTAGGCAGAAAGCCCTTGTGTAGCTTTGCCATAACCTCAAAATCAAATCAAAAAGTTAGTTTTGGAGTCACAGAAACTTGCTAATTTGACTCAAATTAAATTTACAAAAAAGAAAAAATGTCACTTTAAAATAATATAATTTTATGAGAAGGGGGCCAATGATAGGTGGCCTAAACTTTCCTAACCCCTCTATAGGATCCTCCATTTTCCATTTTATCTGAGCTTATTCCAAACCTCAATCCAGTGTTAACATGCTCGCTCTGATTATTGAAACAAATTTACTAGTTTAGATTGTTTTTCTATGACTTGCTGAGGGCTTCGGTTCAAATGGAGTTTTGAAAGATTAAAGCTGGGAAGCATCAGTGCTCACACATAAGCTCAAATTTACTCTGAACATCTTAAAATGAATGAAGGTAAGAAACTTTGGAAATAAAATAGTACAAATTCCATTTTGTGTATCCTATAACTAATAGGGTGGAGGGATTTAAAATGTAATCTACAATTAAACAAAGTAGTAGTTAAGTGTTGAAAAGAAATTATTTTATATAATCCATAAATAAGTCAATTAAATTAATTAAGCTAGACATTTGAACTGTAATAAATTATTTCAATTATATTGTTGTAATGCTGATGCCTAAGCTGAATTTCTGGAATCTTGGAGCAGATAAAAACAATACGTTTTGAAATATTCAACTAAATCTTCTGTTTACAGTTCTTTACCATGAGTAATAACAACTTGGAAATTGCTCAGTCCTTTGCAGAATTTTCCAACTGCTATTAATGAAGGAACAGAAATATTGCTTTTGTAATTGATAATCCAAATCAACTGTTAGAAAAAAATGCAATTTTATTAAAAGTTACTCCTTTCTTCTTAAGAAATTTTAATTCCACAGCATTGGTGTACACAGGAAGGGAATATTATCCCAAAATTGCCCCTTTAGCAACCCTATTTTTTATGTATTTTCCTAAGTGGTATCGTCCACAGCATATGAATGCTACACACTGGTCAGAGTCTCTCATTGGGTCATTGTCAAGGATATTTTTGCCATTGCTTAAGGCAAGGCCAATGTGCACAAAGCAGTCACAGAAGCAAAGCAAGTAAACCACCAGTTTACTCCTTTTCTCAAAATTTCGCCGAACGCATGTCCTCACAGATGTGTTTAATTGTGTGTGTGTGTGTGTGTGTGTGTGTGGGCATTCCTACTGCAGTTTTAGTTATATGCAGGCAAAGCTGAGCTCAATATCCAGGTATAGACATAGCCATCAGAAATATTCCAAGTATTAAGATGTGTGTTGTATGATCAAGGTCCCGTTTGGAATGATACTGGATGTTTACTTTCAAGTGGATAAATAACCAAAAATGGAACTTTTAATGAAACCAACTGGCTTTTAACTTAGCCAAGCAATGTTAATTAATTTGCTGGCTTTGTTAACAACCTTTTGGTTTAGACACAGACTGTTTTCTTTTATAAAAAGGGTAAGTCGATTCTGTTAGTAAAGTACAAGCATGTCAAACATTCATATTTTATTGAAATAAGTGTTGTATATTCACAGACATGCTAAGTTTCAGGATTTTGTTCTTGAGTCTCAGGCTTTTTTATCATTTTTTAGGTCTCAGGATTTTTCTTCCTTTTCTTAGGCTTTTCATAAGTTTATTCATAAATTAAAACTTTCCCTAATTTTCAGCATTTATAATGCTATGCTTTTTAGTTATAAATAGTTTCTTACATGTATTTTTAATGACGTTTTTATATATTCTGAAAGTTTGACAAATTTTGAAATTTATTTAAATATAAAAGTCAAGAAATAGAATAGTGCTAAGTTTATTCTGACATTAATCACATTTAAGAAAAGAAACAAATTATCTCTGCATCCATTATATGTGCATTTTAATCTGTAAATATCTGCATGAAAAATCTCAGGCTTTTTGACTTATAAAAGCAGATGTTAGACTTTTCAATTCGGAAAACTTAGCATGTCTGTATTCAACAGAAAAAAGTCTATTTTGTTACAAAAAGCTCTTTTGTTTAGAAAGAAGCTTATAGAATGAAATATAAAAGTACTCTAATATAAAATAAGATCTTTACTTGAAATGTACATTTTTTTAAATAACAAACAATATGCATTTTTGGGAGGGGGGTAAGGGGTGGGATGCTCATAAAATAAGTATTTGGTCTGGTAAATAACATTATACTTTGAAAGAAACTAAAATATTGGTTGGTTCAATGAATAATATGGCTAATTTCACAAACAGCTTTTCTTTTTAATTTAAACAAACATTTTCCTAAAAACCAAATTATTTTATGACTTGACTAATTATTTTTTAACAAAATTAGTCCCAGTGGTGTAATGACATTCATATAATAAGATTATTATTACTTAAATGGATTGATTTTTGCCCTACAGAACTAATTATATTATTTTGGTTATCAAAAGGGTTCTGGTCGGTTTTCGATATTTTATTGTTGCCGATACCATACCTAAAACGTAATGGTTTTGGTTCAGAGCAGGCATAAAGATGGGCTGCTACCACTGTCATTTTAGCCAACTATGGTCCAAACCCACCCTGTAATGGTGGACCTGAATTTGTTATTTTCAGCATTGTGTGCCCGATGATGCACCAGAGTCTGTTATGCTGGCATGCGGGTGTCGGTCGAAAACTTATCTGATGGGGCAGGGTAAATCAGGCAGGTAATTACCTTTTGAGATGGGGGTTTTAATTTAATTAACCCCATAATGCCACTGCAATTTATTATTTCTCTATATAAAGGAAGATGTTCTGACTGACTGATGATCCTCGCCCAACCAAATCTACCGGAGATACAGGCATGAAATTTTAAGAGCTTATAGCTTATGTGCCCAAGGAATCATTTAAGAAGTGATTTTTAAAAATTCCAACCCAGACGGGGATGGAGGCTTAAAAGTTTCTTTTCAAGTTTTCTTTATATCTCAGGGAAAAGAGATAGCCGTAAAATTCTTGGACTAAAATGTCACTAATGCAAATATCTAAAAGTCATTTACAGGATTTTTTAGAATTTGTACCCAAACGAACATAGGGGGCTAAAATGTTCTTTTCACATTTCCCTTCATATGTCAGAGGAAAAAAGAGACAGCTGCAAAATTCTTGCTTTGAAATATAAGTAACAAAAATACCTAAAAGTCATTTTCAGGGCTTTTCAGAATTCCCACCCGAACGGGCATAAGGGGCAAAAATGTTCTTTAACGTTCTTTTCACCTTTCCCCTTATATCTCAGAGGAAAAAAGAGACAGTTATAAAATCTTTACTTTAAAATTCAACTAACAGCAATACCTAAAAATTATTTTCAGCGATTTTTAAAATTCGTACTCAAACCAGGGTAAGGATCTGAAACGCTCTTTACACATTTACCTTCATATATCAAAGGAAAGAAGAGATAGCCATAAAATTCTTGCTTAAAAGTATATTGAACACAAATGCTTAACATTCATTTACAGAGTTCTTTAGAATGGGCATCAAAACGGGGAAAAGGGGCCAAAACGTTATTTTCGAATTTGTCATCATATCACAAAGGGAAATAGAGATAGCCATAAAATTCTTGATTTAGAATGTAACGAGCACAAATGCCTAAGAATCATTTTAAGGGTATGTTAGAATTCGCACCAGGAGCAATTTTCGCAATTAGTTGGTAGAAGAGGTAGCCTAAAATTCTTGCTTTAAACGAATGGGGGTAAGGGGCCAAACATTCTTTAACGTTCTTTTACATTTCACTTCATATCTCAGAGGAAAAAGGAGACATCCGTAAAATTCTTACTTTAAAATATAACTAACCCAAATACTTAAAAATGCTTTTCAGAGTTTTTTAGAATTCACAATCAAACCGGGGTAAGGGGCAAAAACGTTCTTTTCACATTTAACTTCATATCTCGGAGGAAAGAAGAGATAGCCGTAAAATTCTTGTTTTAAAATGTAACTATCATAAATACCTAAAAGCCATTTTCCGGATTTTTTAGAATTTACACCCAAACGGGGCAAGGGGCCGAAACGTTCTTTTCACATTTCCCTTCATATCTCAGAGGAAAAAAGAGACAGCCGTAAAATTATTGCTTTAAAATATAAGTAACAGTAACACAAATACCTAAAAGTCAATTTCAGGATTTTTTAGATTTCCCACCCTAACGGGTTAAGGGTCTAAAACGTTCTTTTGACGTTTTCCTTCATCTGTCAGAGGAAAAAAGAGAGAGCCATAAAATTCTTGCTTTAAAATGTAACTAAAAAATACCTAAAATCATTTTCCAGGTTTTTTTTAGAATTCGTATCCAAACTGGTGTGAGACCAAAACGTAATTTTCATACTTGTCATATGTCGAAGGAAAATCAAGATAGCCCTAAAAATTTTGCATTAAAAAGTATCGAACACAAATTCATAAAAATATTTTTCAAGGTTTAAATCAACCTCAATTGGGGGTAGTTTACAAAAAAATTATTTCTCACGTATTTTTTAGTTCTTGAGTGCTGTTAATTTCGGACAAAAAACTTCTACAATAACTTTTCAAGGGTTGCCAGATTAAATGTGAAAAGTCGCCAAGATTCGGCGTTTTGATGATTTAAGGCCAAGTTTGTCATAAAAAATTAGTCCCCGAAACTGGATCCAGCTTATTGATACCTTCCATATTTGTCGAGAAATGTCATGACCCTACTGTCTATTTAATTGGAATATTGGTATCTATATTCGTGTATAGGTGAAGTATAGTTGGAATATGCCTGGCGAGGATTTTAACCCCTTGCCGTTTCAATTTTTTCCGAGTTGGAGGGTCAAAAAATGTCGCTTTTTTAAATGCATATTTTGATATAGATACATTTTTAAAACATAATAACGCTATTCTCATATAAAATTTCCCAAGTCGTGTATAGTTCTACCTTCTGGTGGGCAGAAAAATAAATAAAAGTGTTTGAAAGCAAAACGGAATAATTCGGGAAAGATTACGTAAAAAATAAAAATTTTCCTACTGCCCGAGCTACACTCGGGATAATCCAGAATGGAACATTTTACCCTCCCGAGCTCAGCTCGGGCAAATCCAGTAAGGGATTAAAACAGTTTTAGCAGACTATTTTAATATAGATTTCAATTTTGAAGAAGTATTTTATGGAACAAGAAAACAAATACGGCACACTCGCGGATTATGATGCACATTTCAAACACTATTTTAAAAAATCAATTATGGTTAGAATATGCCTAATGAATATTGTAAATCAGTTTTTGTAGGCCATTAAATCTATAACCAAAGATGTTTAATATTTATTTACTTTTATTCCATTTGTATTAGTTGGTTTAACAATATCCATTCCGTACGAAGAACGGGTACTTCAGCTAGTGTAATATATTTTAGAAAGCAAAGCACACTTTAATGCCATATGTATATTTTTTGGCAAACTGAAAAGATTTAGAGTTTAGTAAAGGTGTGATTAGTTACAGATTTATAAAAAAAAATATCCAACACTACACCCCTCGTAACTGCTTTGCCAAAAGCAGCAATCATAATACGAACAGTTGTAAATGCTTTCAAAGAAATCTATATATAAATAAAGGAATATGACCTGACTGACTGATAATCATCGTGCAGCCGAATCTACCGGAGATACACACATGACATTTTAGGAGCTTATAGCTTTTACCAGCTCCTGACCAAGGCTCATTTAAGAAGCGATTTTTAAAAATTCGAACCCAGACCTCGGTGGCGGCCCAAAGCGTTCTTTTTATGTTTCCCTTCATATCTCAGTGAGGAAAAGAGATAGCCGTAAAATTCTTGCTTTAAAATGTAACTAACATCAATACCTAAAAATGATTTTCGGGGTTTTTTATAATTCGGACCCAAACAGTGGTAAGGAGCCTAAACGTTCTTTTCACTTCTTTCATATCTCAGAGGGAAAAAAAATAGACAGTCATAAAAATTCTGTTTTAAAATGTAACTAACAGCAATACCTAAAGATCGTTTTCAGTTTTTTTTTTTTTTTTTTTTTTTTTTAGAATTCGCAGCCCAACGGGGGATAAGGGGCTTTAAACGTTCTTTTCACATTTCCCTTCATGTATAGGGGGATTCAGAGATAGGCGTAAAATTCCTGCTTAAAAAGGTAACTAACAGCAATAGCTAAAAATCGTTTTCAGGCTTTTTTTATAATTCGCACCCAAACGGGGGTAAGGACCCAAAACGTTCTTTAACGTTGTTTTCACATTTCCGTCATATCCCAGAAGAAAAAAGATGTAGCCGTAAAATTCTTGCTGTAAAATGTAAAAAACACAAATATCTAAAAATCATTCTCTGAATTTTTTTGAATTCGGGCACAAACGGGGGTAAGTAGCCTACACGTTCTTTTCACGTTTCTTTCATATCTCAGAGGGAAAAAAACAGACAGTCATAAAATTTCTGCTTTAAAATGTAACTAACAGAAATACGGAAAAAAAAAATTCAGGGTTTTTATAATTCGCACCCATACGGGGGTAAGGTGCCCGAAACGTTCTTTTCACATTTCTCTTCATGTCTCGAAAGAAAAAGAGATAGCCATAAAATTCTTGCGTTAAAATGTAACTAACAGCAATAATACCTAAACATCGTTTTCAATGTGTTTTAGAATTTTCATCCCAACGGAGATAAGGAGCCCAAAACGTTTTTTTCGCGTTTCTTTCATATCTCAGACGAAAAAAATAGACAGTCATAAGATTCTTGCTTTAAAATGTAACTAATAGAAATACCTAAAAACCATTTTCAGGGTTTTTCAAAATTCGCACCCAAACGGGGTTAAGGATCTAAAACGTTAGTTTCACGTGTTCCTTCATATCGCAGAGGAAAAAAGAGATAACCTTAAAATTCTTGCTTTAAAATGTAACTAACAGAAATACCTAAAATCATTTTCACGGTTGTTTAGAATTCGTGTAAAAAACTGGTGTGAAAGACCAAAAAGTTATTTTCATCTCATCTTATATCGAAGGGAAACGAAGATCGCCATAAAAATCTTGCATTAAAAAGTATGGAACACAAATTCATAAAAATCTTTTTCAAGGTTTTTTAAAAATCGATCTCAATAGAGGTAGTTTACAAAAAAAGGTGTTTTTCGCGTATTTTTTTAGCTCTTGGGTGCTGTTAATTTCAGAAAGATTTTTGTCTTCCTGGTGAAAGGGCGAATCACTTTTAAAGGTGCTAGATTAAATGTGAAAACTAGCCAAGGTTTTTCATTTTTGGTGATTTATTGCCAAGTTTAGTGTAAAAAATATGTTTAATATAATTTATCTATTTTTCATTTGTATTTGTGGATTTAATAATATCCATTCTGTGCATAGAACGGGTACTCCAGCTAGTCTATATATAAAGGAAGATTCCTGACTGACTGTCGATCATCGCCCAGTCAAATCCACCGGAGATACAGACAGGAAATTTTAGGGGCTCATAGCTTTTGTGCCCAAGGCGTCATTTAAGAAGCGATTTTTGAAAATTCGAAGTAACATTGTTACTATGGCAACCACGTAAGCACAAGTGAAAAAAAAATATAATTAAAATTTAGTGCTCGCGTTCATAATCTCGTTCACATGCTAGGTTGGAAAATTAAAACCAAGTAAAATTAGCTATCGGTCAGCCGGGGCCTTCGCAATTAGTAACGGGCCTGCGCGTGTATTTTGATGAGTCATCCAAAGAGGCTCGAATGCTCGAGTCTTCATGTATACATCAGGCATTTCTTAAGCTTCCCAGTGCTTTCAAACGTTATTTAATGTAGTTTTAAGTAGTAATTGTGTAACTAATTCAAGTACGAACTCATTATTAATTTGTTTGCTATGATACATATTGGCATTAAGAAAATAGATGCATATAATTTGAAGGAAAAACAAAGTAGCGCTTACTCTCCTGATTCACGATTGCTTATTTTAGTTTCACAAGTGGATATTTAATATACTTTAAAATAACTAAATACAGAAATGAGAAAGACATTTTATAATGAATATTTCATGAACGTAGTCGTATTTCCTACGTTATTTTAAACAATTTAACATTAATCTTTAACAAATGATGTATTAAAGCGCATTTCAGTGTTTTCGGGATATCCTGTATATTGGAGAAAATTGATAAAATACGCTCTATAGCGCGATCCGTGAATTAATTATTCTTTAATAAAGACATTTCATGTATTATATGTTATTCTTTTGTCGCTTTCTCAATCGAACTTTGGAATTGAGCAAGCATAATGAACGCTTGTACAAAATATTAACTACATTTGAAGTTTCTATATAAACGGGCAAAAATCAATAATTTATAATTTACTGTATTTCTGCACTGTACCAAATGTAAGTCTGAATCACATAATCAAGGCATATATAACTGATAAATAACATTTTCAACTGGCAAAATTAAATTGTCTAACTAGTATCACAACGTCATGCTTATTTACAAGAATAAACTACACAAGTAATACGATTTCTGATTAAAATAATTTATTTATAAATAACACATGAATAATTATTCACTAAACATGATTTACATACATATTTTTAGAATTTCTAAATAAATTATAAAAGTGTTCACTTACCTTTACATTCAGAGCAAAATGTTCGAATTTTATGATAAATTTTTATGAAAGAAAACGGCGCAAGATTCACCAAACGATTACCTACATCTAAAGTTCTTTAGTACGACAAAATTATAAAAAAAATTGTTTTAAAATAATAAAATAATATAATATTTAGAATACTTAGAATAATAAAATAGAACACTGCGAATTCCGAAAACAGGCCTCAATGATTAACTCGTTTTTAGAGGTGGCAACTCATGAGCAGGCCCGTTACTTAGCCACGGCCCCGGGTCAGCACGGGAAATTCTTTATTCTTTTACCGCTAGGATCGCTGCACGTGACTGGATTTCCAATGTTTACATGATTGAAACTTATTTGGGGTACCAAAAATCCAGCATAGCAGCTATGGAGAACGTTACTCCTATAATATATCTCCGGGGTTTATTAAGTTTTTAATCAAAATATCGCCTCCTTGTGTTAAAAAAAAGGGCAGGAATAAATGCGTAAGACTGTGGCGTAATTTTTACTCATCTTAAGGCAGTTGACGTCATAGATATTCGCTTGCGAATTGAAAATAGGGTGTCCCATTTAAAAACTCTATCGATAGATTGAAAAAACCTTTTTTCTAATCCTTTCTGTGGCAACCCAACATAAATTCTAGAGCCATGATTTATTAATGTAATGGTGTAAGCTCTCCGCGTTGATGCTATTAAATTCTAAACATTATGTTACATTAAAATCCATAAAAAATCACCTAATTTATATATATTTTTTGGTTTTCATTTTAAAAGAAAGAGAAATGGATGTTTCACAGTTTGTCAAAATATCAAAAAGTTATGACGGATAGAATTCGAGATGCAGCAGTTTTAAAATTATTTTACGAAAAAAAAAAATGTCTATAAAGATACTTAGTTTAAAAATTCCTAAAAGTCTGCAAATTATATTACATATTCAGAACAACTGTTTCTAAAAGAAAGTTTTCTCCTCTATGCGATGACACAAATGCCGTTTTGCTGCAAGCGTAATTACCACCATTATTACGCATTAGGTGAGAAAAAAATGCCAAAAAATCGCATAAAACATAAAATAAAAAATTCTAGTCGAATTTTGGAAAAAAAAATCGATTCGAGGTGCATAACTTCGTGTTTAGAACTTCCTGAGTACCAAATTTCGTGTTTCTATGAGTAGCCGTTTGTCCGTACTAACGCCGCCGACAGATGCACACACAGACAAACATCTTTTACAATAAGTAGAAATTACATGTGTTCGGTCGGACAATAAAACGCCTTTATATAGTTTATTAATGGGAAAATTTTCATTTGCAATTTGTACGCTTACTGCTATTATCTTTTTATTTAATAAATAACATATTTTGAAAGGAAACGTGTGAATTAAAAAATACATGTTATGTATTTTCTGATTTCTGATATGATGAGCTCGTTAATTTAAATTTTAAAGCAGTTTTGTACTTTTTATGATTATGTTAGATTACTATTTATGATTATGTTAGAGTTTCAGCTATGAAAACAAATTAAAATGGATCACATTTTACGAATAGATTTTACTTTTTAAATTTGCACTTGAATGTCAAATTTTGGGTTATTCAAGAAAATTTTGAAATTCAATTTTATCTAAACCTATTGATTTCCGGTCATAAATAAGGGGGCTAAAATTATGGCATTTTGGCTGCCCTATCACGTCTTACCATCCATACACCGAGTTACCAGTAACCCTGTACACGTGTTTTAAAATGCGCGTATAAAATCACTATACTAATTTTGTATTTTATTCAAAACTTTTATTTATAAATTATCATGTATATCAGAAATAAGATTAAAACAAACTATTGATAAAAAAAAAATTATGTTCAAAGATAGGCAAATACTTTAAATGATGTGTCAGTCATTTTACCATTAAGCCATTATAATGTTTCAAATATTTACTTTTTCTGCTCAACACTAATTTCCTCTTGTCAAAACTGGTATCAAAATGTCAAGTGGCAAGACATCAAAATTATTTACCTTGTCATGTCTGTATGGAAAAAAAAAAAAAAAAAAAACCTAATCTCACAGACATTTTGTATATTTAATGAGCAACACTTTGCCTAGTTTCATTTAGCTTAGTGACGTGGTCATTAACATTTCTTTTGGATAATGTACGTTCTAAGATGAGTTGAGATACTTTGGGAACTTCAGTTAAGCGGATTGTCACTTTCAATGAGCACTCAGTATTTCGATTCGTAAGAGAATTTTGATTTGTAAGAAGTGCGTTTCTGAATTCTGTCAGCACAAAGATTCAGAAAGTTCTATTGTTGAAGATTCGCAAGGTATTCATTATTTATATACGTGAGACATTTGTAGTATTGAAAGCAATTTTACTGTTTATGCTTCAAGTTTTATGGGGATATCAAATCATTACATGATGATTTGAAAGAATAGCAGGTATGGATTTGAAAATTTCAATTTAAAAAAATTAATTACTGTAGCTCAGTTAAAAAAAAAGGATAAACGTAATTGGATCAAGATTTATCAGTGTGTGTGTGACATTTAAATCAAACACTGGAATAAGAAATGACCAAGTTTCAATTTACAGTGCATGAAAATAGTCTTATTAAATTAATTATTTAAATAAGACATTAAATCCAAGACATACTAGTGACTTAAGTACGGTATAGTTTGAAAAATTAGCTTTGATATATTTTTGATGAAAACAATTATTTCAATAATTCTTGATCATTGTGTACATTGTGCATTCTCTTAACAAACATGCGTTTGGATAGTACATAAAATTACTGCTTATGATCGATGAAATTTCGGGTTTAAAGGCGTTTAATAAATATTTTTTTCATGCGAGAATATAAATAACTATTCTTGGAAAGAAGTGAAATATAATAACTTATTTTTAGAAATTCAATATTTACCATTTATACAGAAAAGGTCGACAAATTGAACATGTTTGTTTTCCACTATAGCTAAATTTAGAAGGAATGGGGGAACACTTCATCTAAATAATCTAACTTAGTGCTTTTAAAGTATCTCCAAAATAAATATGATAATAATTTAGTACAACCTCTGAACTACGTTGCACAGTAAAAAGAATTCCTCGCAGAAGATGAATAACAATATGGTTAAGAAAAGTAAGGATAAATGCAGATGCCACACGATTTTCAATCTACCCAAAGAAAACTCAAAAGATTTCGAACTTGGAAAAATGTATTCAGACTTGAAACCCTGCTTCAGTATGCTTCGCGTGATCGGTATTTTTTCTACGCAAAAGGAAGAAACGAAAAACAAAAATGTGTGCTTAAATTTTGTACAAAATTTTCTGGCAGCAGTTTTTCACGCATTCTGGTTTTACATATTTATCATCAGCTTCCTATCAGTGGTGAGGCTTTCTCGAGAGTTCAAAACAAGTTTCACGTTGAGTTTGGGCAATGCGTTAGTAGCCATCATAAGGTTTGCTGTTCATCGAAAGATACGTAAAGTACATTCAGTTGTACAATCTATTGAAATCTTTTATTTGTCTTTCACTAAAGACGGTTACAACACAATTAAAAGAAACATAAGAGCATTGTGCTACTTGGGAACTGTTGCAGTAATTCTCATGACTGTCGTTTCCACAGAACATCTTAAAGTATCTGGCATCTTCGAAAATTTTTCCCAAGATTTTGTGTTTGGAATAGAATTCTCTAACGATACATCTGTGTTTTTTCAGTATCTCCCTGGCATGGTGTTTACTTCAACCATCTTTTACCACCATTTTATTACCTTGATAGTGAGCTTTTTTCATTAGTAGCATTTTTTATATCCTGAAAAGGTCTATCAGTATGTTTGTTAAGAATTTAGAATATGACCGGTTAGAAGGTGTTCCAGATGTTTCCGTGTACACACTGAAATTCAGCAGGATGGTAAGCGTAGTGGAAGAAGTTGAAGATATTCTAGGCATGGCTGTGCTTTTCTCCTTTGGTTGTTTGATGACAAACCAAATGTGCCTGATGAACACCATTATTACTGGAAACCAGCCACAAAATCATCCATTTTCCATCTTGCATGAATTGATGATTTCCATTAAAAATACTGCCATATTTCTGTCCTTAACCATATCTGGGGCGTCAGTGACCGAAGAAGCCGAAAAAGTTGTTGATGAAATTCGAAAACTAATTACTGTTCCAGGACAAGATTTGCTTAAGTTATCTTTGTTGCTACAGACCGTCAACAACTCAAAAGTTTCAGTGACGGCTTGGAAAATATTTACTTTGAAGAGAAACCTTTTTCTGACGACAATCAGCGTCATGATGACTTATGGAATGCTCTTAATGCAAATAGCTCAGCAAAAAAAGGAATGAAATACAAGACTTAGAAGGAATCTTGGGTCCCTGATCTTATTAGTAACGAATGATAATCCTGTTCTATAATGCAAACTATTTAAAGGTTATCATAGATGCATTAATGCACTACAGAAAAATAAAATAAAATAAACGCTTGACTACTTATAAAAGTAAAAATTTCCAAATTTTGGACGACAAACACTTTGTAAGCTGTACTATTCTTTAGCTATTTATTTCGAAGATTGAATACGATTGAAAAATGCCATATTGGTTCAATGCATGGGATTTCCAATATAAGTACTTTAAGCAACTTTAACAAGGGAAAGCAAGAACTAAATGTTCAGTGTTTAACTTTTCGGGGTTGTTAATTTCGATAACTGTGAATGAACAAAAATGAAGTAACTTAAATGTACGATACCGTCAACCGGGAACTACTTTGGGCCGTTTCTTCACGTTTTCGTTACTGTTATAACAAAATGTAATATATGCATCTTTTCAATGCTCAAATTGAGTTTTAAGAAATTAATATGGTATAAAGAACTAAACTGTATTGTTTTAAAAAACATATTTTCCTTTTTATTTATTATTAAGCTATTTTTAAATTTTTGTACCAAATAAACTCCTTGTTCGGGTTCTTTGGTCCATTCACTTGATTTCATACAAATGGAATAGATTTCAGAAGTTAGACTGTTGTAAGACATAGCTTAAGGATCTGCTAATTGATTAACGCCTCGGTTATTTACTCGGTTATTTTACTAATAACGAATAAGTAGCAAAAAGCAACGTTCGACCGTTTTCGGCATGTATGACCTGGCGAAATTAAAGCAGCAGCATGCAGAAGTTAATGAATAAGCAGTATTACGTTGTTTTTTTTTTTTCTGCTTATTTATTAATTCTGCACCAAGCTACGTTTTCGCACTTATTAAAACTCTTTTTTGTGGAAAAAGTAAAGTTTACCCCACAAAAGAATCGAAATACCCTCAAACTGTTTACAAAGTATTTTTCAAGCCCAAAAACTCTTATTGTATTTTTGTTCCGTACAAAATCTAATAATTTCTTTTTCGTGTTGGACCAAAGTAGACCCGGTTGACGGTACTTAAAAAAATGACAAATACATTTAAAATCGCATATTAAAGTTGAAAGAAACCTTTGAAAAATGGAAACCATTTGCTTCAATTTATGGCATCATGATTGTTTTCTGTGAATCTTTTAGAATATTGTTAATTTTGAAGAAACAATCGATCCAAAATAGCTTGAACTTTTAATTAAACAATTTGCATGGAATTACTACCGTTACTTTATCTTTTCCTTTTCTCTGGTGTCGTTAGAATTAACACTATGTTACATTTGCAAATGTCAATTTGTCATTCCTTAGAATTTTGCATAAATCAGATTTATTGATAGAGAAATTAAAATCAGAAAACTGAGTGGACTTACATATTTTTGTGCACAATCATTTTGAAATTAAAAAACAATGAAAAATAAACTTTCAGGAAAGATCTCAAGCACAGGAATGTATTACAAGAGCCATTTAAAAATACTGAGTGTTGAAGGTTTTTCTAAGGATTGTATATAGCTCTCATGAGTATAACTGTTTTTGATCGTTATGTCCAAAACTATATTTATAAGAGAACATTGTTTAGTACGACGGAACTTTCTAAATTGTTCAAGTCTCTAAAGTTATTTATTTCTTTTTAAAACTGTTTATAAATTCTACGGTTTAAAAGAACAGCCTTCAGCAAAAAAACTTTGAATGAAGCGCATAGTTCAGCTTTTTAATTGTGACTTTTATTTTAGCTTTTCATAACATTAAAAATTGCTTTCGAAATTCTGTAAAGGCAATATATTTAAGCCATCATCAACTCGTTCTCCCACCCTTCATTTATGTTCATCGTCTCTATTTGCATGAGAAATGTTCTATTTCTAAATATTTTCAAAATAGTGATCAAGAGTGACCGTACTTTCTCTCTAATTTCGAATGAATTCTAACTAGAGCACAGGCAAGGACAAGGAAGTCATGATTTATGGTGCACTGTTGTATCAACTGTTTACCAGATATTATTCATATTAACATGGTTATTAAAAAAATAATGTTAAAAGTTTCAGTACCTCTGAAAAGGAAATTCAGTTCATATTATTTAATAGTTTTTAGTAAAAAGAATGTGTCTGTGAGGATTATAAGTGTAGTAAATAGAAAACCATAAATTGCATGAAAATAAAGAGAATATTTCTCAAAATATATTAATTTGCATTATTCATGAGATTTGATTTCATAATTGAAAAATACTGAGAACACAAAAAGAACCTGCTAATTATATGAAAACGAATTACACCATTTATGTAAATCCATAAATTATAGGAATTTCACTAACCCCTCCCCCCCGGCCAAAAAAAATAGTTTATTTAATGCAGTCGATTCTTTTAATTCTTCCAATTTTACCGCTTCGTTTACATATTTTTTATCATTTTGATTTGAGCTTGAGTTTATCGAAAAGTCACCGAAATTTTCTAATCCCCCTCTTTAAAATCTTGCTGTCAACAATCTGCTTCTGTGTTAATTTTTAGAATTTAAGCAACGTTAAAAAATTTCCCATCATCCTTGGAGTTTCAAAAACTGCAAATCCGAAGTAAACATTTATAGAAGTGCTACCATGGTATGGAACCATTCACTGAAATTTGTAGACGTACCTTGTATTGCTAGTAAGTAAGATTACTTTATTAACCCTTTGAAGCGCAACCTTTTCCCAATGCTGAAAAAAGAGCAGCAGTTGCCATCGCTCGATTTAACTACTAGTAAGATGGCGGTCGATCGAATCATTCATCGCGTGTCCCAGATCGTAGAAACCATTTTTTTGACACGCTGGCTGGGCGCCCCTTTTTTCAGCATTGGGCAGTCTATCCAGTTGTTTTTCTATATCCATGTATTTCTATTGTATTCTACCAGTTTTCAGAGAGATGACAGTGCTGTTAAAAATAATCCTGAAATTCATTTTACAAATAATCGACAACTTTTACGGGAAATGATGTGCTAAAAGGTAAAGGATTGTTGTGTAACTATGCCACCCTCAAGTATTTTTATAGAAATCAAATTTATTCTTCCTGACTGAAAACTGTAAAAACGTCAGAGATTTGTGCCCTCACGGCGAGGACACCACGCGTCAAAGGGTTAATAACTTTCAGTTGTAATTATTTTTTAGAAAAATTGATAGAAATTTTTTAAACATAAAGGATATTTTTACAATGGAAATTAATTTTTATCCCACTATTTAGTACTTTTTATTTTCCATTAAATACATAAAAAAATAAATAAATAGGAAATTACCGAAATAGTATTTTTTATGCGTGATTTCAAAATTCACGTAAAAAAAATTGGGGCTTTATTTGGATCAATAGCTTTGAAAATATCAGTGAATTTAAAAGCGAAACTTAATTCACCGTGCATTGGATTCAACCATTCTCTACAATGTGATAACCAGTTATCGTAGATACGAACCTAAATATTGATATAGTGCTTTTTTGAAAACTCACCTAATTTATATCGTAGAACAATTAAATTTCATATCTGGGGTAATTAAGGTTCAAGAAAACGATTAAAGAAACTGACTTGTCTTGAAGTTACATTAAAAATTTAGACGTCCACTCAAAATTAATATTTATACAGAAAGATAGGCAATATTAAACAGCAAATATAGATCTAAACATCTCATCTCTGTGACAATTAAAACTCAAAATATTACACAAATTCTGATTTTTATTTTCATCGTTCAATGAAATTGATTTATTCTAAAGTTAACGTTGTGTTATGATGTAGTTAACTTACGACTGGAAAATGCCTAGCATTTAAACTTTTCTTAAAAACTTTTGTTACTTTTTTTTATCAAAAGAGAATTTTCATTTGATTTACCTTCTATTATTTGATATACCTTCTCATTCTAGCACCGAAGACGGCATGCCATACATGCAGAAACCTGTCTGCAATCTTAATTTTTGTATTGGTGGTCATATACATTTTTGTTTGTTTATTTATTAGAGCAATATCGCCAATATTATTGCAACCGGAGTTAATCCTACTGCAATTAACGATAATGAACAATATAAATACATACAATTATATAAACTGCAAAACCAACTTGGATCTTCTAATTTTCATGTTTTCAAATTTTTTTGACTTGTAAAATTCCAGGAACGGTTTGCTAAGATCCGGCTCAGGCTGTACTTTTCAGGGAAACTAATCCGTGACGTCAGATAGGATATATAAGAACCATCCAAATCCGTTCACTCTTCCAGTTATGCCGATGAAGCTGCTGGACAGAATGTTACTATGTAAGTAACTTTTAGTTCATTTCTTACTGCTTTCGTGTGGGTTTCAGTTTCATGAAACCCGGGATTTATTTTTATAAGCTCTTTTAAACGCACAGTCGAACGTGGCTCTAACGTGACCAAGAAACTAGACTATTCATAACCGAGTGAGACGTCGTAAGCAAATAATGCGGGGTGTCCCAAAAATATGGTAAAAAGCGTTAATTCTTTATCTATTACAAATAAGTGGCCAATGTAAACTGAAAAAAATGTTCAAAATAAGGTAGTAAAAAAAAAAACACTGTAAAAAATTATCTCGGTAATTTTTAAAAAGTTACAGTTTTTAAATTTGTACACGACCGCCGTACAAAAAAATCACGATTAGTAAAATTTATCCTCTAATACTAATGAGGTGATGACGAAATTTCAGCCTTTTATCGTAGAACGACTCAAAGATATTCTTAAACAAAGGTGGTTAGGGCTATACATGAATTTGAATGTAAATGTTTATTGCAAGAATGCAAAACACTGTTTTCTTTCATAATATTTGTGCAACCTGATTTTTTTCTCTTCGAGAGCGAAAAGTGGTTTATTATTAGTCAGTCAGCGCATATTTATCCTCATATTTCTGACATATTTTAGGATATAATTCTCAAATTTTGTAAGCTGTCTGATTAGTGTAAGGGGCGAATTTTACTAATTGGGATTTTTTTTTTGTACAGGGCTCGTGTACATGCTTGAAAAATGTAACTTTATGAAAATTAAGGATCACTTAATCTTTTCTAACCTTATTTTGAGCATGTTTTCAATTTATATTGCCCACTTATCTCGAATAGCTTTAAAATTAAAACGTGTTACTACCTTTACTGGGACACCCTTTATAGAAGCTAGTGTATTTTCATAAATAACTCTTATCCTAGTATGTAATTAGATAATGGCCTGACGATGGCTGTCGTTTAAGGTTTTGTGATTTTAATGGGAATTTCGAAGATTTGCAATTTGCGCTCTAATTAACAAATTTACATGCAAAAGAATTGCAGAATTGTTCTTTTATGGCGTGGGACATTCATTTTTGATTGCTGAACCTTAGAAAAGCAAATCCTACACTCTCCGTGTACGCCCGATATGGGTATACCTTGTATAAAAGGAAATGAATTAATTGATTAATTTATTAATTGATTGGATAGTGTAGGAAACACATGTTATTATTTCCAATTATTTTGAGCACAAGCGTATCTTTACTGTGATTGTTACGAATTGCAAAGGCAAAGTTAAAGAATTCTTTTTCCAAAACAATCTTTATGATTGCTTTGTTATTAAAACAGTGGCTAAGCTTCCAAGAATTAGCGATTTTAGATTATGATTATGTGGATATGGTTCGGCTACTAGCGCCATAGTCTTAGTCTTCACAATCGGTTAATAGCGTTGGTATACTAATAAAACTAGGGATGCAACGGATATCAATTTGGTCGGATACCGAATATCCGTCTAAACTTTCAACCGGATATCCGGTTATCCGGTAGCAGTATGTTTTCTTCTTTTTTGTTTCATTTTCACTAGTTTTCTTAGATCATTGAGCTGTTACTTTTTTCTTTAAATTTTCTCATTAGTTTGAAATCATTTAATTCAAAAATCAGAAATCTTTTTGGGGTTGTTTTCATGAATTTAGTACCAGTTTTACTGCACTAAAGTCATACAAATAACAGTCATGGATGTTCTCCCTCAAGAGTTAGATAAATATCTTAAAAGATCAGATCTTGAAAGAAAGACATCTCCATTCAACTGATGGAAAATCAATGAACGAACTTCCTTACTTTATCAAAATTAGGGGGAGGGGGATTTTTTCACCTGTCCATTTATGGTGGAAAAAAAGGTAACCGAATTCTTACATTGAAAAAAAGATGTTTGTGGGTAAGGTGTGGTGTACGACAGCTGGCTGTGCCGGCACAGCCAGCTGCGTCAAAAAGGGGGTCTCTAGATCTGTGGCACGCGATGAACGTTTCGATCGTCCGCCATCTTGCTGGTCGTTAAGTCGAGCGATGGCAACGGCTGCCCTTTTTTCAGCATTGGAAAAGGGTTGCGCCTCAAAGGGTTAAATCACATGATTTTTTTAAAAAGCTAGGATCTTATTGTATTACTATATTTTTACCTCTTTTTTTTCAGTTCCGTGGCTGATAGTCACATTGGCTGTGACTAGGGAAGTCCACATGCAAGTTGCTTGTCCCGACTTTGTGCCGCACTACTGCGCTTGCAGCATGGCCGATATGGCTGAAGTAATGCAACTGAGGATGTGAGTACATTACTGTATTCTTTCCAAACCGGGCCGGGCCGTATTTAGGTACATGAATCCCATAGGCAAAATTAAAATTTGTCGCCCGCTGCACGTTCATTTTACGTTTATCGTAGAGCGTTAATAATCCAAATAAATTGTGACCGGATCCTGTTCGGATTATCAAAATGTCCGAATTTTTCAATAGAACCAAAAATTGATCGTTTGAGTTCATAACAAAAAGGAAACTTGCTGAAACTGTTAATAATTCCCTTTAGTGGCTATTGGAGAGGGTAAATAAAACCATTAATTGATATGAACTTATAATGTATTTTAATGAAAGACTACATAATTATATATATATATATATATATATATATATATATATGTATAATGTGCAATATGTACATGCCCATACATATGTACTTACAGAATATTGTACAGTTTATACATTGTCATAATTTAATGCAGTTTAAACAACATGTAAAAATGTCTTTATATCAAAGTAATTGTAATTATAGAAAAACTAAACTTGCAACCTTTGAGGTTGAATATACTTAATGTGTTTAGTTTTGTTCGCACACAATATAGGAATGAACAAAAGAAAACATATTTATAATAAAATATAGCCGACAGCTGTTTTGTATCTAAAAAGGAAACCCTTTGTCGGTGCTAATGGCACAATCAGGAAACAAAATAAGAGATTGAGAAAATTTTATTTAAATTTTTTTTCCCATACAGCAGGCACTGGCAATGGGGTTCCTTATCTGTATCACTTCAAATCTTTTTTTTCATCGGAATTGAATCCCCGGATTATCAATGGTCCATATTATTATCGTCCGGAATATCGACACTGTACTGTATTAGAGCGTTGTTAGATTAAAAAAATATATAGTCTAGAGAGACCACTAAAATTAATCTTAAGATTTTCTTAAAAAAAAAAACTGCAGAAAATCTTAAGTTATTTGGCCCAATCAATTCTTAAGAAAATCTGCAGAATATATTCTGCAGATATTCTTAAGAATTGTATGGGCCAAATAACTTAAGAATTTCTGCAGTTTTTTTAGTAGCTGTATTATTCTGCAGATATTCTTAAGAATTTGATGGGCCAAATAAGATTTTCTACAGCATTATTATTATATATTATTTTATAAAGATTGTAGTTTTAAACTAAACAATTCTAATTTCAGGCAGTTCATTTTTTAAAATGTTGCATTTCACTTTAGATATTCAGATTTCTTAAAATATATTATCATACTTTTTAATTTTACATTAGACTTGAAAACTGAAATATTCAATTTTAGTTATATCATTGGCGAGATAATCCCCCTTGTTAAATTTACTTTAGATTACTAATAGATATTTCATCATTGTAATTTTGATTCTTTTGTTTAATTGAAAAAAATTGCAGATATCAAACTTTGCATTAAAAACATAAGTGAGCTATTAAAATCAATTGCTCAAAATATCAAAATATACCCAAGGTACACATTTTGTAATTTTAAAATAAATAAAGATAACAATTTGTGCTTATAATTATTTTAAGTATATAGAAAAAGCTATCTAGTGAATGTACATATTTACGAACATAACTGAGCAAATAAATAACCAAATATCACTTACCTTATAGGCATACAACTATTTGGAAATATTTACTAAAATGCCATATTTAGCTTGTCTTTGATTTAAGACAAGCTTTTTCTACAAAAATATCACGTATAACATGGGGGACACATCTTGAAACCACTCTTGTAATGGGGGCCCCATTTTCACACAGATGCTGGGTCCATTCTTATATTTTATTCAAACATTTAGATGTTTTAAAACTTCCTGTTTCACTCCTACACATTTATATATTTAAAAATCTATACTTTTATTTTAATATTATTCTTGTCTTAAGACAGATAGGAAATTTTTTTCTGCAAAAGGTTTAATATTGCTGTGAGGTAGATTTTTGAACACATATAATTCATGTTCATGTTACATTGCGGATGGCATAAACATCCATTCGCTGCGGCAAATGACTTATAGCAGAAGTGTCTAGTTTTGATGAAACGAACGCATTCGTAGGTAACTACTTTTTTACTGTGGACAAGAAAAAACAAGAAATGCTAAACACATCGATTTTAAAACACTTTCCGTCACAGAAATATTTTTTCGCTAAATTTCATGATGTACTGTATTTAAACCTGGCGAGATTTTAGTTTAGTGGTTAAGGAAAAGCGGCACAAGGGCTATCTACCTAAGGGGATAGAAAGATACTTGGCCGCAGGATCTTTTTAAGCATCAAGTATTCACGTTACATCTGGAGAAACCCGCCCATAACTCCAGACCCTTAGATCGACAGCCACGAAGCAGGCCAAAACCCAGGACCTGTACGCGTCGATGAGATTTTAGAGATAATCCTTAGGAAAGCTGTATATAACTAATTTAATTTTACGAGTCTCTGTAAAAATTCTATAAAATTTATTTCCAACTTTTAACTGAACAATGGACAGTTATAAACGTTTAAATACTTATTGTGTTGTGGTTAAAGAGGATAAATGTCTCTACACTGTCATAGATAGTAATATATGGGAATTCATTTGAGTGCTCCTGTCGAACAACTATAAACGCTACAGACGCTATTTTTGATCGAAATCATTGCATTGTGATCCTCAATAATGTGTACAAATTTTGTATTATTTGAAATAGACCAAAAAGTTTGAAATATGTTTTAAAGAATGATTAACCATAGTGCTTAATGCATTGGAATTCTTTTGAGTATTTCTGTAAAAGATCTATAAATGCTTCATATACCTTCTTTCAATTGGGTACACTGTACTGAATATAGGAATAAAATCTATTTAAATTTCGTAGCAACCTATGCAAATTTACGGCAGTTAGAGGACGGTGGACCGACAGACATACCGAAATCATAAACACTTTAAAGTTAAGCACAAAATGCCTAATAACATCTACACCAGTGGTTCTCAACCTTTTAACGTAGCCCCCCCCCAACAAAGGCTAACTTACGGTGGCGCCTCCCCCCCCTCATATTTTTCGGCATACTTTCAGTTTTTAATCTTTAACAATGAACATTTAGTCAAATTTTCTACAAAATAATGCTGTTAGTAAAGTTTGAATGAACATTTTAAGCGAAAATGGATATATTTTTGAATAAAATGAGAATAAATAAGGTGATTTTTTAAAAACATGCATCACTACTTGCTCTTTGGTTTTTCTCGCCCCCCTCCCCCTGCAAACACTCTGCGCCCTCCTTGGGGGTCGCGCCCCACAGGTTGAGAAACGCTGATCTACACCGTTTGTACGATCCGCTTGAAATTTTTCATAATTATGTATAAAAATATATAGAAAACAATCTGCGCTACTTTAGAAATCTGAAAATCATCTGTTCCCTTATTTTTAAACAATTTTTTGCTCTTTTCAGCTCCATTTTATTTCCGAGAATAAAAAAAGTTAATCATTCGTGTGACAAAATTGGCTGTCGTAATTGACATGACGTCATATTAAAGTCACGGTCACCAGGCTTTGAAGGGAAAGTAGCGATTCCAATTCGTTTTAAAGAGTTTTTCCATCAACATAGTTAGTTACAAGATTTTTTTATTATGCATGCCGTCTGCATGAAGAATATGTATGAGGGTCTATTTACACAAAACGAATTTTTTCGAATGCAAAAAGTTTCCGCGCGTTTCCAAAAGATCATTGATATCGAGTATATATAATAAAAATTCATGAAGTTAATTATTTCAGGTTGACGAAGATGAAATACATTGAGTGTAGACGTATTTTCGTCGAATGTTTCTTTTAGCGTCCTTTGTAATCGCCTCCACAATGGGCTTTAACTTCTAGTTATATTATGTTAACGAATGGGATCCTGGCTCATATTTAAAAATCTTTAAAGACTTTCCATCAAATTTAAAAATCTGTAGGGACTTCACTCGACTTTCCGAACATTTGATATTTACCAAGCGTTTAAATAAATTCCATTCAACTGAATCGGATCTAGTGTTCAGTCACTAGTACACTTAAAATGATTCGAGTGTATAGGCCGCAATGTATAAGAATACTTTTTTGAACCCCTGTCAAAAACTGTAGCGCGCACACTTGCTAAAATTTATGCAGTATGTAAGACAGTGACCTATAATGTGTACCTAATTTGATGTCACTCAAATGCACCACTTAGGCCCTAGCTCACTTTAAATGATTTGTATCCTTAGGCCGTAATATATAAGAATTACTTTTGCAAACCTGTGAACAAACTATCAGCTCTACACGCACCAAAATCTATGCAGATCATATGACCGTAGCCTTTTTTATATCGCATGTCCAATTTGTGCTCAATCGAATGCACCGTTTAGACGCTATCGCACTTTCAAGTATTTCCGTCCATTTGCCATAGTGTAAAAGAAATCTTTTTTGTAGCTCTGTAAGAAAATTGAAAGTTCTATACATACCAAAATCAATACCAGTCTTGCGACGGTGGTTTATAGCATATATACCGAATTTCAGCTGAATCGGATGCACTGTTTAGGTGATATCGTGTTCACACACACATACATACATCTCATAAAAATAGCATAAATGAATTCATAAGACCTCAAAACGTGTAAACACACCAAAATCGCAAAGTTGAATTTTTTCGTGATTACAATACGTTCCTTACATGGTACATGTTCGGAAAGTAAAAAGTGTTTACGATTTCGCTTTGTCAGTCTGTCGGTTCGTTTCTAACTGCCGTAAATATGCATCGTTTACTAAGAAGTTTCGGCATCGTTTACTAAGTTTCGTTTCTTCTTACAGAACCATGCATGCACCTTATTGAATAGTGGTGCATGAGGCATTTATAGTTCTTTTACAGGACCACTCAAAAAATTCCATTACATTGAGCAGTCATTGTTGAAAGCGTATTTTAGAGATATCGGCGATTCCAAACAAAACAAAATTCACATATGTCACTAAGGTTTACGAAATGGTACACTCTATCGAAAATATTGTATGTAGCATTTATAGTTTTTCTACGGGAGCAATCAAAATAATTCCATTTCATTATTGTCTATGATAATTTATCCCATGACAGTAGCTTGTGTTACAAATGGCACAATAATATGGTTTTCTATTAGGTGCTGATGTCATTTCATAGTATTTCTGTGACGTCTATGACATGAATCATGGAATCCGGTATATAACACATGGACACGCTGCCAGAATAGTCCAGTAATTTTTTTCTTAATTACGCCCGCCTAGGCTCTTTCGAGCATACGGCCCCTTGCAGTCTAATACAAATGATATTGCCCCAGTAGCTTGGAGAGTCATAAATAAGTCCGCAGGAAGGATGTCTAGCAGATCAGGACAAGAATAGAGATGTTTCACAGTCATTGGTCTCCCAGAAGTACACAAAATGCAATCTGGGGTGTCAACAAGATTAAATCTGAAGAGGTGGGCCTGTAGGTAGTCATGACCAGTCTCGAGTCTAAAACAAGCCACACCAATAGCTCGTGGCAAAGACGTACATATTCTTTTGTTCAGAAGAGTAGACCAAATCTTCCCCATAGACACTTCCCTGGAGTTTCAGAGTTTGGTTCGATTTACATGCTCACTAATCATTCGCTTGAGATTTCTAAGAGGAGCCTCTACGTTTGGCTGGTCAATATCACACCCAGATTTAGCGAATATGTCTGCCTGTTCATTTCCAGGAACATCACAGTGGCTGGGAATCTATTGTAAGGTGATATGCTTTCCTGATTAGATTAAGGAGCTAATCCTTAGTTTGCACTCATATTCAAGGGAGGTGTCCAGTAAAAATAGCCAGCAGTTGAGAAAGGTGATACACTCACTACAGAAGATTCTGTGAAGGCGCTGCAAAGAACTAGATACTCGGTATTTCATATAGATAATGATTACTACGGTTTTTAATGTATACATGTGTTTAATATTTTTTTTTTGTTCTTCATTTTTTTAAAATGATGAATAGTGTAATAACAAAATGTTTTAACTTTTTTAGGTGCGTTTATCGGAGCTATGAAGGGTCTGGTTGCCATGCATGCCCTGTATATTACCAAACTGAAGTAAACTGTGAATCTTGTGCCGGTAACGTTTGTCCTATTTGCTCTTTACAAAAGTTCGGCAAGAACCAGTCAAATGAAGTTGATGGTAAACATGCATATTACTTCAAAACTACGGATGACGAGATCTTCTTCAGATTTACTCCAAACAGCGACATTTTCTATTTAAGTCCTGATGGTGCAGCGGGATTGGATTCGCAACAAAAAAATTTAACTAAGAATGATAGTATAAGAAACAGTCACATTCTTGGCTATACTAATGAATCAAGTGAGAGTTTTCATCCGCACAATAAAATTAGTAGTTCTCAGTCTAATAATAATTCTCAGGTTGACAGGAATGGCTCCATCGATGGGAATGTTTATAGGAATGAAACACCTGCTTATTCCAAAGATCAAGAAAGCCATCCTAGGCATTTTGGGAAAAAGATTCAAAATAAGAAAAATGGCCAAAAGAGGCCGGTAAAAGAACATTCGAATCTTTCTCGCTATAAAAGTGAATCGAGTGAGGCTTACCCACAACATAATATGACTGTCAGTACTCAGTCTAATGATAATTCTTTAGTTGGTGAAAATGTGAGCCAAACCGAAAATCTAACTACTTATAGGAATAAATCAACTGTTAAGCCCAAAGATCAACAAAGCGATTCTGATTATTTTGAGAGTAAAGTAAAAAGTAAACATAATGGCCAAAAGAAACCTGTAAAAAAACCTTTGAATTCCCCTGCTTCCAAAAAGGTATTAAGTAAGGATAATCTTCAGACTAATGAAACTGACAGTTCTAAATCTACCAATAATTCTCAGATTGATAAAAATGTGAGTGAAGTAGAAAATTTAAATATTTATAAGAATAAACAAAACGTGAAATCCAAAGATCAAGAAAACCATCCTGAATATTTTGAGAATGAGATAAAAAGTAAGAAAAACGGCAAACCTGTAAAAGAATCATTGAATCTCTCTGGATATAAAAGTGAATCAAGTGGGGATATTGTTCAACCTAATAAAACTGTCACTTCTAAATTTAGTGATAACTCTAAGATTGAGGAAAATGCGAGTCAAATTGAAAATCTAAATACTTATAGGAATAAAATAACTGATCAGGAAGGATATCCTGAATATTTTGAAACTGAAATAAAAAGTAAGAAAAATGGCCGAAAGAAACCCGTGAAAGAAGCTTTGAATATCTCTGGATATAAAAGTGAATCAAGTGGGACTAACAACCAAAATAATGAGACTGCCAGTTTTAAATCCAATAATAACACTGAAGTTGCGGAAAATGTGAGCCAAGCTGGAATTGTAAAATCTCATAGGAACAAAGCAACTGTTAACTACAAAGAGCAAGCGAGAAAATCTGAATATTTGGAAAACGAGACAGCGATAAAAAAGAATAATCAAAAGAGACCCGTAAAAGAACCTTCTGATGTCTCAAGCTATTCGAGTGAAACAAGTAGGGGCTATCCTCAAACTGAATCTGGCATTTCGCAATCTAAACTCGATCATAACTCTAGGGCTAATAAGAATGACTCTGAAAGTCTGAATTTTTATGAAAATAAACCATCCGTTACTTCTAAGGATCAAGAAGACAATTCTGCAACTGTTGAGAAAAATATAAAAAGCACGAAAAACGATCAAAAGAAGTCTGGAAAAGAAGCATTGAAAGTGAGTGAGGTTTATCTTCAATTTAACGAGACTGCCAGTTCACAATCTGAGGTACAATTGTTTCACAATAACTCTCAATTTGATGAGAATTTTTTTGAAAATGGGAATATTTCTAGGAATGAAACCGCTGTTAAATTTAAAAATCAAGAAAGCGAACAAGAATATTTTGAGAAAGATATACTCAACAAAACAAGTAATCAAACGGAACCCGTAAAAGATGCTTTGAATGTCTCTAATAAGAACCATCAGGTGAATATAAGTACACAGGAAAAAACGACAAATGAAAACTCCCGCGCGAAAAAAGATGTAATTCAAGAGAATATAACCCGCGAAATTACGTCAGAGCGAGATGTTCCCCAAATAACATCTAGCGATGTAAACAGAGAGATTGCGTATTTGAGAACTTCTTATGATAATAGAATTCAACCAAATACTCAGCTAAATTTTCAGCCTTTAATAACAGACGATAGCATTTTTAGATACATAAATGCACCAAGCACTTCTTATCTTCAACCTTATTTTAATGGTTACCCATTGTTATTGGCAAACGGTTTTCCTCTGATCTATTCGAATGGTTTTCCTCTATTTTATTCAAATAACTACCCTGATTTCTATGAGAATGGTTACCCTCAGTTTTATAGTAATAATCATCCACAATTTTTTCCTAATCATATTCCTCAGTTTTATGCTGACAGTTATTCACAGACATTATTGAATTCAAACTCTAATGCAAATGATGTCAAGAATTTGAATATTTCTTTAAGTGATCAACTTATTAATCCTGAAGTATCAGAAAGAATTAAATTCTTTTTAAAAAGTAATACTGATAATGTAATAAATATCCCAGAAAAACGACACAGATTACATATTTCAAAGGCTGAAATTGTAAAACCTGAATGGCCAGTAAACACACAAAAACAATTAATGAACGAAAATACTCGTTACAAAAGAGATGAAGCTTATGCATATAAAGGAGGCAATAGAAGTCCTATACCAGAATCTTTATACATGAGATCTGGAGAAAAACAAAATAGGAATAATTTTTATGTTCCTAATTATTTTGGTTACGGATTAGGAACAAATACCCAATCAAACTCTCAGTTTAATACAAATGAATCAAATGATACGAATCCTTTTGACTACAGAAATGCACAGATTGGAGCTAAGTATCATTCAAATGCAGATGCTCAACTTAAGTTTTATTCAGGTGGCCATCCTCAAAATAATATCAATGCTTTTGTCTCAGCATATGCAAAGGACTACCCTAAATTATATGCTAAAAGCTTACCTCAGTTTAATTCAAATGATTACTCTAATTTCTACAGAGCAAATAGCCAGTTTTACCCGAATTCCTTTTCTCAACTGCATGCTAACAGTTATCGACTGCCTCATTTGAATGCAAACACTTATTCTAAAGTTAATACTGTCGAAAGTACGAATGTTACTTCAAGTAATGGACTTATTAATCCTGAAGCGGAGCAAGATAACGGACATTATTTGGAGAACAAGACAGTTAGCGTAAAAAATCTTCTAGAAAAACGAGATAGAGAACAAATTTCGAATGATACAAGATTAAAACCTACGTGGCATATAAATACACGAAAAGATTCGGCAAACGAAAATGATCTCAAAACAACTGGAGTAACAAATGAAGAAGCAGTACGCAAAAAGTTTGCGGCAGAATCATCTTACATGAGGACTGACAGAGGGGACAATCTTTATTTTCGAAACTATAATGGGCCCGTATTTGGAAAGAATACTCATTCGAACCTCCAGCTTAATGCAAGTGACTGGAATCGATATAGGAATAGAAAAAGTGCTGTTCAGAATCATCTTTATTTAAATGGTTACCCTATAGTTTATTCTCAAGGCTATCACAATCAGCTTCATAATGCCAATAACTTTATTCGACCTGATGCAAAAAGCTATGCTTCGTCTTATAGACAAGGTAATGCACAAACTTTTGCAAATAATTACCCTCAATTTAAAGCGAATGATCACTCCCAGTCCTTCGCATCCGGTTATCCTCAGTATCACTTAAATGGTTTACCTCAATCTGACGAAAATAGTGCAAAAAATATGAATATCTTAAAACATAGTCCTTTTTCTAACTACAAAGACCAAAATAGTACTCAAAAAAACACCGAGAAAAAAGAGATGAATACAAAAATCTCAAAAAATTATCAAACACCTGCAAGAAATACAGTGTCTAACTCATCGTATGTAAAATCTCAGTGGTATGAAAATTCACAAATGAAGTTTTCAAAAGAAAATTCTCGTTTCAAGAGACAAGCTGCTTTAACACTTCAAGAAAATCCTGCCCAGGAGCCTTATTACGCAAATTCTAGCCATAAATATCCTTTTCGTTTTCACATCTCAGAGATCTCTAATCGAAGTAATAATGACAAATCTTCTCTCCAAATAAAATTTAAAAAATATGAAAATACTAAACTGAAGACTATTCGAATTAAAAACAAAGGAAATACAAAGAAATTCAAATATGCAAAACTAAATACTAAATACGAAGGAAACATAAATGATGATGAGAATATTAATCGAAAAACAAATGAAAGATTTTTCAACTCTGAAATCAAAGATAAATTACAAAGAGATAAATTTAACCATTACTTGCCAGAGAAGGTCATTTATTCAAATTCCATTGTCCACGATGCAAAGAACAATAACATAAATATTTCGGAGATAACAGAAAACATTTCTAATGATTCAAATGATGGTATATTGTTTAGCTTTTCATATCCAAATTATATATCTGACAGAAAGATAGTAAAGAAAAATTCTGACCGTAAAAAAAGTAACTACGAAGATTATAAAAAATTACGTCACACTACCTCGGAAACTTCTCGGAACACTCTCTTAATAAAATCACAAAATGGTGACCAATGTTTTTTTAAAAATATTTCAGACTCTGGGCAAAACTATTTATCTGGTTCCTATTATTTTGAGTGTTCGATTTCTAATCCAAACCTATATAATTTAGAAAAACAATATAGCAGTGAAAGTAAAATAAATAAAACGGACACTTTTCTCATACAAAACAAAATTATGAAATGCTTTTCTGGTAGTGCGGTTAAGCTGTTAGATGCTCAAAAAAACATTGCATTTATTGAAACATCCTGTATTGTTCCGTTCCCCATTGACGTACTTGTAAAGATTATAAGACTTGGAATTATGAAAAAAATTCGTGACTCTCCTCCTTATATTAGACTGCCGTTTAAATCCCGATCATTAAGGAGTAAAAATAGTGTCTTACAAGGGATCGCCTTTTCTACTAATTTAAGCAATTTAATGATAGAATCAGAACACATTTTCTTTGATTTATCGTCTGGGTATAGAGAAATGAACTACACCGTCGGGGGTCGGTTACAACTAGGAATAAAATTTCTACTAAGAAAAAGCATCCTTGATGAAGTTGAAATATTCAATAACATGGAACATAATGAGCCACTTCCTCTGTTTAAATTTCCACTGGCGGAGGATAGTTCTGAAGAAAATGAATCCATTCGCAGATTCCGTTTCATTTTACCAGATGCCATACATTTTTTAGATGAAGGTTCAGATGAACCACCAAAAGTGAAGTTTCATTTATTGAATGACTCCTTAGAAGATGCATCAGAAATATTTCGGTATACTATTCATCAAGACAGAAAATCTTCACTAGAAACTCGAACGCTTAAAAATAACATATTAAAAAGTAACCAGTCTCATTCATTACAACAACCTGTGCCACCTTCTGTTAATCAGAAACGGAATCAAAGTGGACCTTCTGATTTCTTTATTGCTTCTTTAAAAAGTAAAATTAAGCAAGCTCTCAATAGTACAGACGGAAGAATACCTTTAAAATCTTTCGAGAATTTTATAAAAACAATTGAAGAGGACAAAGAGTTTCTCCATGAACTTAGACGTCTTTGGGAATTCCCTGGGTCTATCCATCATACTCAATTATTTGTGGAACCACTACTTCACACCAATAAGATTCATAATAAAACTGCTATGCTTCTTTTGGTATTGCGAAATATTTTTGAACGGAATGAAGTAAAACTACCCATGATAGAGTTTTTATCCAAATTCCACGATCGTTTTCTGAATTTGCCTCTCTCTGCATTAATAAAAAATGCTTCTTATGAACAAAACACAAAAGAGAATGATATTCTAGCGCACTACAGGCTTCAAACAACTTACTTAGTAAATAGCAAAAACAAAATGGTTATCAAAAGTGCGTCTGAAAACGAAGGCATTTCAAACCTCCACAATTTACTAACAAGATCTTTTTCGCACATCGATAAAATGAACGTTATAGAGTGGAATTGCGTTACTTGCGAATTACTTTATAAAATAATGCTACAGTTGGGCATGGAAAGTGATCCCGTATGGGAAAGAAATGAAAACTCGCGTTATCTAGTCGTAATGGATGAACCTGAAATAACTCCTCACTCACATATACCCAACATTCCTCCTGTCTTCAAAACCGATTTCAACATGTCAGGGAAAATCTTCCATAAACCTCAAATTTTAGAAGTTTATGTTGATTTACTGATAATATCTCGTAAAATGTACCATCAGTTGAAACAATCAAATGATAGTTTGTTATCTAACACTAAGTGGCGCTTTCCAAAATCAAAATTGGTTCTCGGCATTCCAGAAAGTTTCCTCTCACGAAACGGACTTCTAAAGCAGTACAATAATTTATCAGAAGTAATCAATACTGTTAGAGAGGTTATATTTGCTGTTTTACATAACATGCATAACAAGCGAAGATATTTTGACCAATCGAGAGACAAAGAGTTTATCTTTGACACAACGAGTTCTTCAAGGGCAGGCAGTGATTTTGTTGATTATGGAGCAGGTTATAACCACGTAGACGACAAAGCAATGAACAATAGTAATAAATCTGATGACGAGACTGGTGAAGTTATTGAAGACAAAAATGAGGCTGAGGTTAGTAATGAAAGTAGCAATAAAACTGGAGATAGTAATGAAAATGACGACGAGCTCAGTGACATTAAAGAGGAACTAGAGAATGAATCAGCAGAAAGTTTGATGTATGATCCTGATACAAATGTTGAAAAAAAGTTACAGGATGAAAATTTTTTACTGGTACGAAAATACAATGAAAAGGCTGATCAAGTTCAGAAATCGAAGGATTCACAAGAAGGAAAGTTGTATTTTAATGATCACAATAAAGAATCCGTCTTCTTACAATCATACGACGAGACTGGTAAAGTTAATGAAGATAAAAAGGAGTCTGCTGTTATGAATGTAAAGGACATTAAAACTGCAGATAGTAATGAAGACGACGACGAGGTCAGTAAAAAGGAACTAGAGAATGAATCAGCGGAAAGTCTGAAATATGATCCTCATACAAATGTTCAAAAAAAGTTACTGGACGAGCATTTTTTACTGGCTCGAAAACATAATGAAAAGATCGATCAAGTTCATAAATCGAAGAATTCGCCAGAAGGAAAGTTATATTTTACTGATAACAGTGAAAAATCCATCTTACAATCATATGACCGAAGCAGTAACATATTTAATAGAACTACTGAAGAAAGTCTTTCAAAAGAAAGTGTTTTTCCTGCTCTAAAGAACATTAGTCTAGATAGTAAAGTCCACGAACACGAATATTCACCAAAAAGAAGCACATATTTTGATGATGACCATGGTAAAGTGATCAATAGTACAGAAAATATTTCCGGTGACAGATTTGGTATAATTGTTGCAGAAAGTTTACCAAAAGACGTTAGAGAAAGAGTTGTCTTGCCTAAAAACCGTAATAATCAATTTAGCCAAACTTATGAATCTAAACTAAAATTTAGACAAAATCTAAACCGTAATAATAAATTTGAAGAATCTAAACTAAATCCTAGACTTACTTGGAACCGTAATAATCTAATTAATGCATCTAATAATTCCGAAGAAAGAAATGTATTTCACGGTAATGACCAAGAACTTGTCATCAACAGTCGACATTTTAGTCATCCGTACCTTAATTTATCGGTTTTATTAGAAAAAATAGCTAAAATTCTTGAATTAGGGCATAATAAGTCATCTTCCATCTTCAAACTAAGTGAAAAATGGGGAAAAGCCCCGAAGAACAAAAACAGTCTGAATGAAAGTAGAAACTTAAGATATCTAAGGCTTGACAATGAAATAAACAAAGGAGATAAAGAAAAATATGCAAGGTAAGTAATACCAATTTTTTTTTTCTATTGTGAAATTCCTAATGTGCAACAACGAAAGAAAGAGACCGACTTGCTCTTTACTCGGTCGTCGTCCGCCATTTACAAATAACGTATACTTTAATTTGCTATTCATAGTGCCTAAGGGTCCTGTCTTTATAAATTGTTCTGCATCAACTTCATTTTTTAAACAGAAACAGCCTATTTCGATTTCTTTAAACGAAACAAAACCTTCAAATTGACCTAAAAACTAATTTTCACGAACTTTCTATGATAATTTCCAGAAATATTGCCATTTCTTTATTGCGCAGTTTAATGGTTTATCTTCAGATTGAGGTAAAAAAGGAAGAAGAAGGCCCATTCGTTCTCTTTATTCGGTCGTTGTTCGTCATTTACAAATAACGTATACTTTAATTTTCTATTTACTAGGGGCCAAGGCCCCCAGACTCTCTACGCTCGCTTTTCGTATGAGGCATTCGGCCCCTAATAAAGCTTATTCGTAAAAAAGATATAATTTCAACAGACAAAACCCGAAGATTGGATCAGATAGAATGTTACTGAGCTACACATTTCATGGTTCTTGCATGTTCATTGATACATAAAAATTTAAACTTCACACTACAGTAGACCCCCTTCCCCTCATAACACGGAAGATATTTTGTTATGGGAATCCGTGTTGTACGGGTCCTGAGCTATACTCCACCTGGAGTGCGGACTCCGCTTATAATCACTGGAAAAATTATTTGCACTCCTCAGAAACACAATGATATTTAGTATTGCCATTCAAAAGTTATATTAATTAGGAGCTAAAGCATAATAAAATCAGAAAATCTGTTTCAGCTGTATTTTTAATAATGTAAAACCTATTGGACACCTTGCAAATTTGCCACCCATGGCGATTTTTCATTATTTGGCGACTTGCGTACATGTAAAGTTAATAAAAGCTACGGAACAGATAGGATAGCTTGCCACCAATGGCGACTTTTCATTATTTGGCGATTTACACATGCTCACAACCTATAATTACTGTTCATTTAAGGTTACCGGAAAACCGTTATTCATATTTTCATTTATATAATCGTTTGCAGATTGGCGTACTTAGCACCACGAATTATACCATCTCGTCGCGCTAGCAAATATCCAAAGTGTACTATAACTGCTATAATGGCATAGTTAACGCCGCCAAATATTTCTACTGGTAGCAAATAATCCAGCTGGACCGAACCGGCTTTAAAATAATCTGCATTTTAATTATTTTTCATTTTCAAGATATTAGTTATTCTGTTTTGGAAAAACGAATAATCGCTAATTCTAAACTCCTGTTGTCTAAGCGAACTTACTATTTGAAAATTGTCAACTTTGTGTAACACATTTTGAGTTACTTATTTCATATTATTGTAACCTATTTATAGAAAAAAACAGGTGATGCCTATTCTACAGCTTACGAAATATTGTAACAATAGATTAAAGCTGTTGTGAACTAATAGTATTTAAATATATGTAAAAAATACATGTGAAGCATATTCTGTAGCTTACGAAATATTGTAACAATAGATTAAAGCTGTTGTGAACTAATGGTATTTAAATATATGTAAAATTATGTGGCATACTTTTATGTCGCATTTTTGGGACACGTTTTTCATACAATTTTCAATAAAGGGGGTGAGAGATAAAATGACATAGTCATTAATAGATGGAGAAAATCTGCACAGAAAAATGCACAATTCCAACTGAATGAAAATTTCAAAACCTTATTCTCAGGTGTATTCAGCAGACGATAAATTACGATAAATTGCGCCAAGCATTAGAATCATCTCCTCAAAATCGCACAAAACCGTTTAATTTTTAGCCAAATTAAAAAGTTGCACATTTTAGTCTCAGAAAATTTCTAAATATGTTTCTTTTGAGTATAAAACATTTCATTCCTGCTCTGATTTCCCATGCACACGATATTTTAATTTAAAAACAGCCTTACAAATAATCTAGACAAAAAAAAAAATCGTTATTCTTTTATTTTTACTTCAAGAGTCTGAATCATTTAATAAACTTGCCGAATGTGGCAACCTAGATAAGCTTAAATGTCGCTTTTTTTTTTCACTGTGGGGTTACAATTACGAAATGGCGGAAAGCAAAAATTAGCCTTTTGCGATACGTTTTTTATCGATATCTCCTAAAATAATTCGAATTTTGAAAAAATCGCTTCGAGGTGTGTCGGGAACTGTCTGGAAAAATTTCCGTGCAAAATTTGGTAGGTCTACGATCACCGCGAGACACATTCAAACAAACTAACAGTTTACACATTGTTTTATTAATATAGAAGAAAGAAAGTTTTTATTTTGGCGTAAAATGGGCGTAATTCTAACTCATGTTTGTAAATTTTACGCGATTATAGATACTTGGAAACGCTTTGTTGCAAAGGAATGAATGATTTTATGCCAAATCTGGCAACCATTCTGTTTATTTTTTCAGTTTTTTATTAATATCTTCTAAAATAATTCGATTTTCGAAATTTAACTCAGCTTAGCAGGTTCCTCGGAATTTTTTGAATCTGTGGGCACCTTAGTCGAAACTCAAATCCCCACGGTTTAGGAGGAGATAAGCTGACAAGCTTTGACAGCGCCAGCGGCCTTTACTTTTTTTAAGAATAGAGAGATACTGCATTAGGGTCCCGTCTGCATAAATCGTTTTGCGTCAACTTCGCTTTTTAAATAGAAACGGCCTATTTCGATTTTATTAAACGAAACAAAACTTTCAAATCGCCCTTAATACTAATTTTTACAAATTTTCTACGATAATTTCTAGAAATATTGCCAATTCTTTATTGCGCTGTTTTAGGGATTCATCTTCAAATTGAGAACGGTATGTGAAAGTTCCCAAATTTTCCCTGTTAACATCTGTTTCCGTTAAAATTTGGTTAGGTCGGTATCCATATTTTTTTCTAATATTAATGTCCTAATAATAATAGTTCCTCTTAAAATTTTATTTAAAACTAGCTGAAGTACCCGTTCTTCGCACGGGAATGAATGGACTTTTTGATATTTCGATTTGTGGTGATTACTATTCATTGTAATAAACAGACATAGCAAAGTGGATATCGCGTTATATTGTGTCCAATAATCATGCATACCGAATTGCAAGGCAATCGTTTGTACGGTGCAGAAGGCCATGCGGCGTAGCGCAATCTAGTGGCGAGTTTTAGCAAAACGGATACGGCGAAAATATTTTTCGCATTCAGATATCGATGTATACGAATTTTCATGACTATCGGCTGGACAGTCCTGAAGTTCATGTGTTGACACGACATCTAGTGGCAAGTTATAGGAAAATGGATAGCGCCAAACTCTTCCCCGTGTTCAAATATCTATGTATACCTATTTTCATAGCGATTATTTGCAGTCAAGAAGTGATACACTGCAGGGCCATCTAGTGGTTCAATAAAGTAATGATTTGCTACAGCGCCGTCAAGTGGCGAGTTATAGCAAAATGGATAACGTCAAAATATTCTCATTGTTCAAATAGATATGTATACTGATTTTCATAGCGACCGTTTGAATGGTCAAGAATTTGGCCTGCTGCAGCGTCATCTAGTGGCGAGTTAAAATAATAATGCATTGCAGTGTCATCTAGTGGTGAGTAACATCAAAAGGAACGCAGTTAGAATATATTCTTCGTGCTCAAATGTGTAAGTATAAAAAATTTTATGCCGATCGGTCGAACGGTATAGAAGTTGATGCTTTGCAGCGCCATTTAGCGGCAAGTTACAGCAAAATGGATAGTGAAAAATATTCTCCGTGTTCTAATATTCGCGTGTACCAAATTTCATCGAAATCGGTTGGACGATATTCGCATAGCAAACGGCTAAACGGAATAGAATTCAACGTTGTGCTGCGGCACCAAGTGGCAAGTTAAGGAAAACGGATAGCATAAAAACCTTCTCCATCATAAAAGACTTAGGTGAACCAAATTTCATTGTGCAACGGTGCTCAACGGTGCCGGAGTTTTTCAACCTCATAAACACATACCAACATTCATTTTTATCTATAACCAGTGTTATTATATATACCAGTCTCAAATAAAATCCAGTTTCAAATCTAAGCCTCGCCAAAGTGCCAACATACGCCATTTTGCAAGAGTTTTTTCAGGGAATCATTCGAAGCATTGACTTAGCAGCAATCAATATGGGAAATGGTTCGACCGCCAAAGAGTAGCACGCATTTATTTGAAAATTGGAATCCCTTAATACAGCCGATTTTTTTTTAAATTATCAACTATAATGTGTTTTATTCATCGTTACTCCGATGTACTAAATGAGAAGATTTCAATTTTCTGAAATTTGGCGGAATTCCCCCAACTTAAATCAATGTACTCAATTGGCGAGAATTCTGAAGTTAGATCGCTTGAAATCCCTTAATAACTGCATTATTTCTTCACGGATCATTAAAATTTAACGCTGTATTCTAATAAAACCTTTGCACTTGTTTTCAAAAATCTATTTCCTTAAGCTCTCAATAAATTGCGCCAAGCCGAAAACTGTGCAAACCGCTAGAACTCACTTACTCAAAATCCATATTTCAGCCATTTTATTTTTTCGCCAAACTAAAAAAATTTACACATTAGCCTAGGAAATCTTCAATTCTTATTGTTTTGCGTGTAAAGCATTACATTCCTGCTCTGATTTCCCATGCACACGATATTATAATTTAAAAAAAAATAACCTTACGAATATAAACTAACAAAAAAAAATCATTATTATTCTTTTATTTTTACTTTGAGAATTTAAAACATTTTATTCGGCAAAATCGCCACACATGGCAACCACGATCCTTATTTCACACTTTTTTCACTACAGGGGTTACAATTACGGAAAGCTTTTTGCGTGAAGAGCATAAAAAATCTCTTAAATTCCGGGAACGGGTGGACTTTCAAAGTTTTAAAGTGGACTACGATTTATTCTATATTATTTTACATATCTGCGTTAAATTTCAGGCCGATAGGTTCATTTTTGTGGATTTGTATACGAACGACATTTTATTCGGCAAAATCGCCACACATGGCAACCACGATCCTTATTTCATACTTTTTTCACTACAGGGGTTACAATTACGGAAAGATTTTTGCGTGAAGAGCATAAAAAATCTCTTAAATTTCGGGAACGGGTGGACTTTCAAAGTTTTAAAGTGGACTATGATTTATTCTATATTATTTTACATATCTGTGCTAAATTTCAGGCCGATAGGTCCATTTTTGTGGATTTGTATACGAATCAAATCCACAACAAACAAACAAACAAACAGAATTTCATTTTTATTTATAAGATAATAATAATATATGTTTCGGCTGTTTTGTGCTAATAGTAGGGATAAAAATCACCTTTTTAATATCAACATTAAATGAGATATGAAGTAAAGCATGGAGAAATATTTTAACATTGGAAGAGGGAAATTTTGGAAGATCATAACTCATCAATTTTTAGTACAAATGAATCTAAAATTAGTATCCGAGGATAAAATGACCTAATTTTTTGAAATATTAAGTGAAAATTAGGTGTTGCTATTATTTTGGAAAAATAAAGTTGGTACGTATTTAAATATGAAGATGACCCCTTGGAAGACTAAGCCTATCAGCTTTTTTGACGAAGTCGACTCATAGCCAAGGATGACAACTCCGGTGATATGATTACCCCATTTGGAAGTTTTATATGAAGAAAATTAAAGTGCACATTATTTGCAAAAATTTGTATATTGTAACTTTGCTGTACGACGAACGACAGCCATATAAAGAACAAGTGGACTTTTGGACCTTTTTGCTCGTAGCTGTAAGTTTAATTAATTCTTAGTCACAAATTTTTCATTTTATCAACAGTTACCTCAGTGTGTGATATAGGTTTTTCTTTATCAGTCTAATACTGTCACTAGAATATTAAAGGGCACTAACAATCTGCGTAAATGACATTTTTCAATAAAAGCATTGAAAGACGATCATTTTACGTCAAGAGTGCCATATTTTCTCAGATCGACGAATTTATAAGAATTACATCTAATTTCGAGTTTATAAATTTCAAAGAAAACAAAATGCATACACAATATTTGTTTCAGACTGTTAGATCAGTTTGACAATTTTCAAGTTATTGATTTTAGCACTGACACATACAAATAGAAAAAGTTTTCTAATCACATGCAAGGCAGTTAAATTTTATGCGATGGTTTCTTATAATAGGTAGTTATTTAAAAACCCTTTTTATTGTTGCCTTGTATGCAAAAAACTCTTAAGAGGAAAAAGCAGTATGATCTTGATATTCCGAAAATGATTTCCTCAAAAAATACTTTTAACTATAGTTAATGTGATATTCAAAATTCAATTTTTTGGGGGAATGTTACTGTTCTTTTGGTGTTAGAATCTCAATTTGAAATCTCTAATTAAGGTGTGTGGACAAACTGAATGCTAGCTGTTCTATTTTTTTTTCTTTATAAGTGTTTTTTTTCTCTTTGATACCCCTCTTTTTTGATTATCAGTTTCGTTTTGCTGATATTTACTTGTTTGTTTTTTTTTTTTTTTTGGTTCCTTGTGGATTTATTCATTTAATTTTTTCTGGCATAACACCCATTATCAAACATATCTTTTAAAAACTATACGAACAGAATCACGTATCTTGCAATAATAAACGCACAAAACACCAACCAAATATGTATAACGTTTTACTTTAAATAAATAAAAAGAATTGTAAAAGCTTACGTAAAAACAAATCTTTTTGTCTGCGAAACTAGAAAAAATTGAAGCTAAAACAAATATATACATCTAACTAATGAAACATTTTTTTTAAAAATCTTAGTAAAGTAAATATTTTTTAAAAATCTCAATAATAGTTAATTACTGATCTTCATACTTTTTCAGTACAATCCTGAAGCATAACAATATTTGTTTCATTTTTTACTTATTTATTCACAATTTAAGAATTAACCATTAAGGCCTATTTCCAGTCCCGTCGACTGTGGTCGAGTTGCAGGAGGGGGGGGACACCCACTAGGGGAAGGCGACCGCCGCGGTTTACGCGAATATTCCCCAAGGGGAAAAATAAGGGCCACCCCGGACCAAGGGCACCCATCGAGAGTACCGAACCCACAAGCTCTATCTCAAAAAAAAAAAAAAAAAAAGGTGGAAACAACAATGCAAAAGAAAACATTACAATGACATTACAAAATATGACTCAACTACAAAACATAAGAAACACAAAACATCTGCCATACAGAGAAGAAGCCAATATAAAACTATACGATGACATTAATAAAAAAAAAAAAAAAACACGAGTACAACAAGAAACTCAAGGCAGAGGCAGACACACATTTTTTCCTTTTTTTCTTTCCCTTTTTTTTCCTTCTTTTCCCTTCCCTCTTTTCCCTTCTTTTTTTTCCTTATAAATCACCCGAGGCAGACCTGATATTTTTGTCTGAGGGCCTGATAGGATATCTTCAATTTATCTATTACATGTCTCTTGCGAATAAATTTAAGAAGTAATGATTCTGAGCCCAAGGATGACCCGCATCCAAAGGCGCTAAGTCCAGAAGAGCAAGGACCAAATAAATAATGTATGGAGGAACCCTCCGATCCACATTCACAGAGCCCATCTACATGTTTGCCCAGACGGAGAAGGAAGGAAGGAAAAAAGCCCTTTCCGGTAATATATGGAAGAGTGACATTATCAGTAATGGCACTATTCAGGTTTACTCTTTTGATATAACGATATGATTCCCTGCCGGTCTCCCCCAGATCCCAGGCCGTTTGCCAGTCATTAAGTATCTCCAGAAAAACTGCACGCCGAACGGCAGAGACGGGAATAGGAACCTGGTTATTTTTCTCCGGCCAGTCCTCCAGGATCGGACGCTTTGCCAAACTGTCTGCCCTTTCGTTACCTACGAGACCAACGTGGGCATTAACCCAATTAATATGAAAGTTCTTATTATTATTCTCAGAAATCTATACTATTAAAATCTGTGCGCGTCTGTCTGTAACATCATCTCCTCCGAAACGGCTGGGAGTTGAATTTCGATCGAGGTGTCCCCGGATTCGAAAAATTCCAAGGAAGGTCTTCCGCTGAATTAAATTTCGAAATTCGAATTAGTTTAGGAGATATTAATTGATAAAAAAACCCGTCAAAATCGCCAATTTTTGCTCTCCGCAATTTCGCGATTGTAACCCCTGTAGTCAAAAAAGGGAGAAATAAGCATCGAGGTTGCCATGTTTGGCGAATTTATTAAATGATTTACACTCTTGCATTAAAAATAAAGGAATAATAATTTTTTTCTGTTTCGAATATTTGCTAGGTTATTTTTTAATTAAAATATCGTCTGCGTGGGAAATCAGACCAGGAATTCAATATTTTTCATACGCAAAAGAAAAAGGATTTGTAAATTTCCGAGACTAAAGTGTATAACTTTATAATTTGGCGACAAATAAAATGGCTTAAATGCCGATTTTGAGAAAATAGTTTGCAGCGGTTTGCACAGTTTTAGGGCTTGGCGCAATTTACTGAGAGCGTAAAGAAATAGTATTTTTAAAACAAGTGTAGGTTTTACTAGAATTTAGCCTGAAATTTTAATTTTCTGTTCAGAAATAATACAGTTATTAAGGCGATTTTAAATGATCTACAGAATTTTTATCAAGTTAAATAAATTGATTTAAGTTAGGGAAACCCCGCCAAATTTCAGAAAATTAAATTTTTTCATTTGTATTGCTAATTCTATGCCCCGATTGATATGAGTTGGTGTTACGAGTGTATGAATAGATAATATTTTTTAATCCCGCCAAACAAGGTGTAATAAAATAGGAAGTCTTTATAAATACGAATGCTGTTTGAGATGAATGAGAATATTTTTTAAACCCAGTATGACTAGCTGATAATGCCTTTAAATTATTGCATTTATTGTCAAGTTTAATGTGTGATTCATTTTGGCTATTTGCCATCGACTGCCGACGTTAATTACGCCAAAATGGCAGTTCTAGCAAAGTAAACATAAATAAATCATATCATATTCTATTTTTAACACTGCTACAGTTTCCGTAGCAACGGAATCCATTGTTGCCACTAAAGTTGTTCAATTTAATAATTAAGTGAAACCACTCATTTCTACAGCTCTTAAGACCCAAAAAAGTGAAAACGCATTAAATATGAAACAAATAGAATTTTAACATATTTGCGCATTAAAAATAACCGAAGTTTTTTCAGGCAATTCTGCATATTTTTCATTTTATTTCCTTCGCGTGTGACGTCATTTTCACGTCATTGTCTTCTGTTTTGCTCTCAGATTATGCAGAGAAGCACATTACACGCTAACGCAGAGGTTCCCAAACTGGGTGCCGCGGCACCCTAGGGTGCCACGAGCGTATGTCAGGGGTGCCGTGGAGATAATAAAGAAAAGTGTTTTGGTGGAGTATATATAATCAAATAATTTCCTCTGAACTGGTATCCCCAAGAAAGTGAGCCAAGCCGATCACTAAGTGGGCTCAAACAAAAATATTTCAGTCAAGTTCAAGACTGTCCTGTAGCCTCTCTTTTATAGGAACTCCCTGAAATGGGGGTATTGTCAAAATTCTATATCCCTTTCCCAAGAGAGTACTTTCTTGATAATTAGCCCTATAAACAAACAAACAAGAAATAACGTAAAATGCATCCAAACTGTTTCATTCTAACCTTCATATTCATGTTGCTTTAAAGGAAATCTTCTGCGGAAGTTTTTGCCTGAAAAGGGTGCCGCGAAATGTTTTTAGACTGACAAGGGTGCCGCGAAATGCTTTTAGCCTGATAAGATTGCCGCGGGTAAAAAAAGTTTGGGAACCCCTGCGCTAACGTATGTGCTGCTTCGGCGGACATAAGGAAGCGCTTTTGTCGGGTGCGTATTTGCCTAACCCCTCTGTGTGTATAAATTGAAGCAATGAAACTTTGTAGGCGTTTTTTTTTTAAACTAGAAAAAGGCAGATTAACGTCGTTAACGTGGAGGAAGCGATATGGAAAACTATTTAATTGGTAGCCGTAATGCGAAATGATAATCGATTATTCACATGCGCAAAGCACCAAAATTTCGAAAGTATGAAAAGTCAGGAATATGAAATGAAAATCCAAAATAAATCACCAGAGACTATAGGATAAGCATCGTGTACGAGAATGATACTGCAATCATGTACATAACAAAGGCGCTTGCAAGGAATACAAAATATAATATGAAATTAATTGCTCTTTCATCCCATGGCGTTTGTGGAATCTTTCCGAATAACGGGATCCGATGTGCTTAGAATATTTCATATAAATTACTTATATGTTAAAGTTCTATTTATTTTTTCATATATATTCCAGTTACTCCAGTTACAAGACCAAGAGCTCTAGAAACGACTTCAGATTTTGTTTAATATTGAATTTGACACTATGCAATTAATCTATGTTAAAAATAAAATATGAAATTAGTTATTTATTTAGTGTGAATTGGCAGTGAGATCAACGTTAGTTTTATGTAACAAGTGTGCTACTGTATTAAGAGTTCAGTAAGGGTAATAAGCTTTTCCGCTTAAGTTACGTCACAAATGTTTTCATTTACGAAAGCGACAAGATCTTCACGGAAACAGGATGCATTTTGGTTTCTGAACGTACAATGTGCATCGATTGTTTCGAGTAGGTTTTTTAAATTTAGGTAAAATTTAATAAGGTTTAAATTTAATTTTTCAACTTCAAAGTCATCTGCAACATAACTGTGCTAATGCATTGTCCACGCTTTACGAAATGCAAGATAAGATAAAATAGTATTCAACATCATGTAATGTTATTCATATGGTATGTATGAATGCTATAAATTAAATCTAAAAAAAGAGAATTATATGATGTAGAAATAAGGCATTTTTCGAAAGAGAAAAGTTTCGTCTGCATACCGTAAAGTTCTTACTTTTCTGATCGCCAGTGACAATGACGTAGTTTTTGTGTCATCATGTTGCAATCGTCTCAAATTTCCACTCATGAGTCAGCTTTTCGTCAGAATTCCAGCAATTTTTCACTATTAGAGATTCCTATCACTGGGTTTAATTCGAATTATATGTGTAAGGAAAATATTCGTCTCCTACCGTGCGGAGAACGGGTAAGCAGCTAGTCTATACTATTAAAATCTGTGCGCGTCTGTCTGTGTGTGTGTGTAGCATCATCTCCTCCTAAACGGCTGGGAGTTGAGTTTCGAACGAGGTATCCACGAATTCGGAAAATTTCGAGAAAGAACCTCCGCTAATTTAAATTTCGAAATTCGAATTAGTTTAGGAGATATTGATAAAAAACCCCATCAAAAACGCTAATTTTTGCTCTCCGCAATTCCTGCAATTGTAACCCCTGTAGTCAAAAAAGTGAGAAATAAGCATCGAGGTTGCCATGTTTGGCTATTTTATTAAATTATTTAGACTCCTGCAGTAAAAATAAAAGAATAATGATTTTTTTCTGTTTAGATTATTTACAAAGTTATTTTTTAATTAAAATATTGCGTTCATGTTAAATCAGAGCTGGAATTCAATGTTTTTTATGTGTAAAAGAATAAGGGATTGAGAGATTTCCGAGACTAATATGTATATTTTTTAGTTTGGCCGAAAAAAAAAATGGCTCATTTGGCGATTTTGAGAAAGTAGTAGGTTCTACCGATTTGTACAGTTTTGGGCTTGGCGCAAATTACTGAGAGCGTAACGAAATAGTATTTTTAATAACAAGTATAAGTTTTACGGCGCTATACTTCGATTTTCCATATAGAAATAATGCAGGCGATTTTAAACGATCTATAGAATTTTCACGAAATTAAGTAAACTGATTTAAGTTAGAGGAATTCCGCCAAATTTCAGAAAATTGAAATTCTCGCATTTTGTACATGGTAGTTAACGGTGATTAAAACCCGTTATAGTTAATAATAATTTAAATAACTGCTACTTATCAATAATATGCCTGCATTAAATTTTGGCGATGGAACCATATAAATGATAGATAACTATTTCCCATTTTGATTGCTGTTAAATCAATGCTTCGAATGATTCCCTGAAAACAAAAAAATCTTGCAAAATGGTGTATGTTGGCATTTGGCGATCGAAGTACTGTGTAATAAATAATTGATTCTTATTTGTTAAAGCAGCGCTACGGAAGTTTCTTTTACTAAAAGCTGTTAGAAAGGCGTAATTAATACTGTCTAATATATTTTTTGTTTTACGAATTGAAATGTATGTTGATTCCTACTTTAGTACATTTCTTAGCAAAGTTGGCGAAGAATATTCAAATGTAGTGCAGCTCTGTACGTATTATTAATTCCATTCCACAATTGAGATGAGCCGATGTCACTAGCGTATGCATAGATATTTTTTTTTAAATTCCGCCAAACAAAGTATTGCGTATTGACTTTAGTGTCAAGTTTAATTTGTGGTTTGAGCTATTGGCCATCGACTGGCGGCGTTAATTTCGCCAATATGGCAGCTCTAGCAAAGTAAACATGAATAACTCATTTCATGTTCTATTTTTAACATTGCTATAATTTCCGTAGCAACGGAATCCATTGTTGCCACTTAAGTTGTTAAATTTAACAATTAAGTGAAACCACTCATTTCTACAGCTTTTAAGACTCGAAAAAGTGAAAGCGCATCAAACGTGAAATAAATAGAACTAACTGTAACAGACTTGCACTTTAAAAATAATCGAAGTTTTCATGCAATTCTACATATCTTTAATTTTATTTCCTTCGCGTGTGGATGTCATTTTTTACGTCATTTTTGCTGTTTTGCTGGCAGATTATCCGGAGCAGCACATAACCTCTAATGTATTTGCTCCTCCGGACATAAGCAAGAGCGTATGTCCGGCGCGTATTTGTGTAACCCCACTGTGTTAATCAGATTTTTCTGGTGTCAGATTTTTTAGACCATTTTTTACCGCGGAGATTCCGATCCTGAAGTATATTGATCACTGATAAATGAAAAAAAAAAAAGATCAATTATATGCAAGCAGGAGTAGCCAAAAATTTTTCATGGGAATGTTACGGGAGTGAAGAATATACATTTTGTATGGCAAAAAACTCCACATGGGGGGTTGTGACCCCCTATCTCCTCCTTGGCTACGCCACTGTACGCAAGCATCAGTTGTCACGTCATGAAAAACCGTCGTAGATGGCAAACTCCGAAGTTGTTCTGAGGGTTATACAAAATTAAAAATTTTGCTTTTAGTAAATTTTACTTTTGATACAGTTCGAATATTTGGTTTTAATACATTTCGGCCACCAAGGTAAGATGAAATATTACTAAATACGGCAACCCAGAATTTTCTTAACTATTGAATTTGACACTATGCAACTACAGTAGATTCCCTATAACACGGTAGATACGTTCCGTGTTATAGGAATCCGTGTTGTACGGGTCCTGCGCTATACTCCACCTGGAGTGCGGACTGCGCGGTATAATCGCGGCAAAACTTATTTGCGCTCCGTAAAAATGCAATGATGTTTGGTGTTGCCATTCAAAAGTGAATGTTAATTACAGGAGCTAAGGCGTCATAATATCAGAACATATGTCTCATTTCATCGTGCTATACGAGTCTCTTTTAACGTGTTACACGAAAACGATCGTAATGTTTTCGTCGTGTTCTAAGAATTCGTGTTGTAGACCCATGTTATAAAGGGGTCAACAGTAATCTGTAAAAAATGAAAAATGAAATTAGTTATTTATTTAGTGCGAATTGACAGTGAGATAAACGTCACTTTTATGTAACAAGTGTGATACTGCATTAAGAGTTCAATAAGGGTAATAAGCTTTTTCTCAAGTTACATCACGAACGTTTTCATTTACAAAAGCGATATGATTTTCACCGAAGCAGGGTACATTTTTGGCTTTTAAACGTAAATGATACATCAATTGTTTCATGTAGGTTTTTACTTCCTTGTACGTAGTATAAGGAAGTAATGTGATCCCGAAAAATTTTGGGGGCCAAATTTCGACTAAAAAACCGATTTTGACTACCTCTAAATTTAATTTTAAGAATTTTTTCGATGCATCTCATCGTAGGCTAGCATGCACGATCATATAAACGCGTCTGCAACTCATTTTGACCAGCGGCCGGTCTATTGTGGTCAGTTTTTCCATGCCGTCTGTACGTACGTACGTACGTATGTATGTAACTCGCATATCTCAAAAACTATTGGTCGTAGAATGTTGAGATTTGATATTTAGGATTGTTCTATGATCTAGTTGTGCACCTCCCCTTTTGGTTGCAATCGAATGTATAGTTTATGTACAGGACCGCCCAAAAGATTCGAAATACATTACGCTCTATGGGCCGAAATTCATTAAACTCGCCTAACTCAAAAGCTATTAGGCGTAGAATGTCGAAACTTCATATTTTGGATAGTTGTAACATCTAGTTGTGCACCTCCCCTTTTGGTTCCATTCGACTGGATAGTTTATCTACAGGACCGCCCAAAACATTCGAAATACATTACGCTCAATGGGCCGAAATTCATTAAACTCGCATATCTCAAAAACTGTTAGGCGTTGAATGTTGAAACTTTATATTTAGGATTGTTGTAACATCTAGTTGTGCACCTTCCCTTTCGGTTCCATTCGACTGGATAGTTTATCTACAGGACCGCCTAAAAGATTCGAAATACATTACGCTCTATGGGCCGAAATTCATCAAAGCGTTTTTTAGAGGTATTGGGCTATTTCAAACGACTCAGAAGTGATATATGCTGTAAAGAGTTAGAAAATGAATTTCTCCATTAAAAAAGGTGTCTTTATCATTTACAGTTCTGCTACAGGAACACTCAAAAGATTTCCAATACATTACGGTCAATAGCAATTTTAGGGGCATTCATCCATTTCAAGCACAATACCGTCCTACCACATAAGTTAGGTAATGGTCCGACCACGGTCACGTGCCTCCCTCAAGAACTATGCCAAAAGTCGCCAAGCTTGGCGACTTTTGGTGTATGTGTGTGCATATTTAACTCTCAAATCTCAAAAACTATTATGAAATTTCATATATAAGATTGTTGTAACATCTAGTTGTGCATCTCGATTTTTGGTTCCAATCTACTGGAGAGTTTATTTACAGGACCACCGAAAAGAATTTCAGTACCTTAATGTCTATGGACATCTTCAATATAATACAGTCATTGTTTGGTACATGCCCAAAATCTCGCCGTCTGTCCTCGACCTTGGCGAGTTTTGGCGAAATATCGCCAAATTTGGCGATAGTCAGTCATTTGGTCCATGCCCAAAGTATCGCCATTTGTTATCGTTCTTGGCGAGTTTTGGCGGAATATCGCCAAATTTGGCGATAATCTGTCATTGTTTGGTTCATGCTTAAAATCTCGCCAAATGTCTTCGACATTGACGAGTTTCGCCGAAATATCGCCAAATTTGGCGCCAAAAATTATTTCCTATTTTGTATAACTCTAAAACTTTAACCCGTAGATTTTTTAACTTTGTATTTAGAACTATTGTAATATCTAACTGTTTTCAATATCTTTTTTGACAGCAATCGACTGAGAATTTATTTACAGGGTGAGCCAAATGACTTTAAATACATTGAGGTGTATGGATGCATTCAATTCATTGAAAGTCTGTGGTCAATGACTACTTTGGCTATCCCCAAAATCTCGCAGACTATCTCAAGTTTGTCGGCTTTTGGTGAAATATCGCCAAATAAAGTGTCAGAAGGAAATCTTTCAAATTGAACTCAGCTTGGCGATATCGAAATATTTGGCTAGAAATCGCTAAACCTTACTATTATTGATATTTTATCTCTTTCAAACAAATAAATTTAGAGGAAGTGCATCGAAAATATTTTTGATCTAATGGACGTGCAAGGAAGTCATGTGTTGGACACATCAGATTTTTTATTTAGGTAAAATTTAATAAAGTCGTGTGTAACATAACTGCCCTAATGTATTGTCCACGCTTTGAAAAATGCAAGATAAAATTATTGTCAACATCATGTAATGTTATTTATGTGGTTGTGTACTATATATTAATGCTATAAATTAAACCTCACAAAGAGAATTATATGATGTAGAAATCGGGCATTTTACGAAAGAGAAAAGTTTTGTCTGCATACCATAAAGTTCTTTCTTTTTTGATCGCCAGTGACAATGGCGTACCAGTCACATTGACTTAGTTTTTGTGTCATGTTGCAATCGTCTAAAATTTGCACTCATGACGTCAACTTTTAGTCACGATTCAAGTATTTTTTAACGTTTTGAGATTCCGAATTACTGGGTTTAATTCGAATTATATATGTTTAAGGAAAATATGCGTTTCCCACCGTGCGGAGAACGGGTACGTAGCTAGTATTATATAAAATTTGATTTAATATTGGGTCCCAGGTATATTTATTTTTTAGTGCAACTACCGTCGAAAAGCTATACGTAAAAATATAAATTTCCCTATATGGTTGGTGGGTAGACCATTGAATAGCCTTCAGGAGGGCCAACTGCTCAGCCTGATATATAGTGTTACGATCTCCTATAGGAGGGGGGGTATAGGGAGAGTGTCTGGGTTAATTTTCCGACTTAGTAAACTCGAAAACTGTCTCCTGTCAATTGATATAGCTTTTAAACTTAATGCACTCATTTGTAGGGATGGACGCGAGACGATTTTTTTTGCGAGATGAGACAGAGGTTTGCAGCTATTTTGCGAGACGAGACAGAGCTTTTAGGCTGTTTTGCGAGACGCCAATTTCCCATCTCGCGTCCATCCCTACTCATTTTATTTTAAGAACGACGGTCAATCGGATTAGGTTTAAAAACTGATCGTTTAAAAATCCCTAAAACTAAAACTAATTGCATGAGCAGCACTGGTTGGACGTTTACAAATGGGCCGTAGGATTGCTCCGCTGTAACCTACACTGCAAATCTTTGAACACATTTTAGAACACTTTTTGGAACACTTATTTTGTCCCCTTTTTGAGAACACTTTTAAAAGCACATTTCAGAGCACTTTTTGGAACTCATTTCAGAACACTTTTTGGAACACACTTCGGAACACTTATTTGTCCCCTTTTTGAGAACACTTTTTGGGAACACATTGTAGAACACTTTTTGGAACACATTTCAGAGCACTTTTTGGAACACTTATTTTGTCCCCTTTTTGAGAACACTTTTTGGAACACATTTGAGAACACTGTTTGGAACCCATTTCAGAATACTTTTTAGGACACTTATTTTGTCATCCTTTTTAGCACACTTTAAGGAATGCTTTTAGGATTAGATTTGAGAACACTTTCTAAAAAGTAAGAGCAGGTGCGGCGGAAGTGACGTCATCAAGGGGCGCGGCCGCAATTGGCGTAAGGGTGGAGTTAAGTTGTTTCCATCCTGGATGGTTGAGTTGTATTTTTTCTGGATTTGGAGTCTGCTATGTTTCGATTGGGACATTTTAGTTATTTTATTTAATTATTAATTAATTAATTTTAATGCTGCCATTTGTTATTGCATTTTTAGTGCTGCAATCTGGTGTTATGTTTAGGAACTACTTTTTAGTTTTGGAATTGGACTTAGAATTTTTTAGAGTTTGGAACTGATTTTAATGAATTATTGAATTTTAGTTAATTCCTATAATTTAGTGCTGTCATTTGTTATTGAATTTTAGAATTAATTTGTGGACTTGGATTTTATTTTTTCTCACTTACCGGCAGCGGGATTCGAACCCCGGACCTCCCGATCTCGAGGCCAATGCTATACCGTTCAGGCTACTCGCTCATAGCAATATCGTTGTAACAAAGAAAGCAATGATTTCACCAGTGTTCCCAATCTGTACTCAAATGTGCTCCAAATATGTGTTCCCAATCTATTCTTAAGGTGTTCCCAATCTGTTCTGAAATGTGTTCCTAAGTTTAGATTAACAAATATCCTAAGCATAACACTTTCAGAACATTTTCAGAACACTTTCGGAACACTTCCTTTATAAAGAATCACATTCGGAACGCATTTCAGAACACTTTTAGGTAACTGGAACACTTTTTTCCAATAAATGTGTTCCAAATGTGTGCTGGGAATTTGCAGTGTAGCAATGCGCTAACAATTCAATAACGAGGCACTGAAAAACCCATGCTAGGAAGCAAAGATAGGCTCTGAAAGAAATAGCGAGAAATGGAGTGAACTTGTTTACTATTCATAAAATACAAATTCAACTGTAAGTATTGCCGCTTACTATTCGTTGAGCAGTTAGACTTATGCTTAAATAAGATTACATTGGAAAGTGTCTCCTAATCAACACTCTCCTGGCGATTTACTTTCTAGTTTTTTTTTTCTTTCCAGAAATATTTCTTCAGAGATTGAGTCTCTCGTACTACCATTTAAAGGAAGTTTAAAACCTGATATTGATGATAACAAGGAACAATCGCAGCCTGATGAAAAGATAACTTTTTTACAAGATGACGTAGCATCAAGAACAGATAATAAGCCTGACGTAATTGTGATCAGGTACGTCTCTGACCGAACGACAACTTCTACTACTGGACATTATTTCCAGTTACAGACTGGACACCCTGCACTTCCAGCTAGCGACCAGGACTATGAAAATGAAATTCCTGACAAAAATTTGAGGTTGAGAGCTAAAAGAAGTCTACTACATTTTCGCGGAAAATGGAAATATTCTGGTGAGTAAAAATTTACATAAAACAGGAACTGAAGTGTTTCCGTATACAATAACTTTTTTCTCCCAACGGCCAGGTCCGTTGCTTATAGGCTTGACTGCTACAAGGGCGAAAGATGTTGGTCATTTCATTACGGAGTCATCTAGTGGGCTGACTAACATTGCCCTTATGAGTCATTTCCCAATTTCGAACCAATTTCAGATCACAGACCTAGCATTTGGATTGCCACCCCCAAAGGTATCCTTCGGGTATAGAGAATGTTGGAATCACGACAAATTTTGCAAGTACCAGCAGCTCCTTTTATCGTACATGGTCCCATAGCAGTACAGTAGAGAGAACTTCTCATCCTCCCATGTGATAACCAAAATTGACACTGCTTCACTTTAGATATTCTTATGGGAACCAAGTTTAATCGACTAGGCAACTGCCGCAAGTTTACAAGAACTTAAGATTATAAATATTTTTGCTCTAAGATTCTGTAGTCTGGAAATTTAACTGTCGGTACTTAACCATCTAAGCGTGTTGCAAAAAAGGCAAGAATGTCAAGATGATTGCCACTGCACGATACTTTACATACTTGCCACTTCACGGTACGTTTAGACAGTGATAGTTTTTGTGTGTAAGACACTTCGCGGCTTGGATTAAAGAATAATTTAATCCGAATTAATAATTCATAATTTTTTCCAAAAGGATATTATTTAACCGAAATTTCAGAGGCAAAATGTTTCGTTAAATGATCCAGGTATTATATAAAATATCAGATGGGTCTGTGTCGGGGCACACATTCGTTGATTTAACGTGAAATGTCTTCATCAACGAGTTGCTTTAAGCGTTTAAAGATTGAAATGACAGCAAATTATTACTATACTGACACTGAATAAATAGTAGATGAAAACTTATTTCGATTACTAATAGGTAACGATTTTGGTTAAAATCGGTCTGTGATATGAGAAATAAAGAATCATAAGGCATAATGTCAATAATATTACTGATGAACGCGTACAATCTATAGTGGTATTCCCAGTGTTGTCGGTGTTATGTTCACGTAGTTGTGGCCTAATTTATTCTTCATGGAGTCAACGAGATAGCTGTTGTGTCGTGGATCGTTATTGAAATCGCCTCAGTGACCGATTAGAGTCCAAGTTCTGTACAGTAGAGGTGCTGGCGGAGTACGTGTCGTTTACTAAACGTGCCTTGGCAGTTTTGAGAAGTTCCCGAATCCGCTTCGCTTACTCAGTGCCGGACATTAGGATACCTGTGCGTGGCCCATAACCCCCGTCTTTCCAACGATAGCCGTTATTCATAGTTCCGGCTGGCTCTAGCACGGGCTGATTGAATTTTTATAACTTTTTATGCACATCCTGGTTATTTTTATATAAATGTTACCCAAATTACACTTATAGTTATTTGAATCGATCGTTGTAAATAATCTCTATGAATACACGAAAGAATAACCGCGCTATCACGCCTGTTGAGTTACCCGGAATAGAAAGGTTTTTTTTTTTTGGGGGGGGGAGGCATAAGGTTAAACTATCAACAATGAGTCGAACAAAATTTAATTACAGGTTAGGAATGACGTCTTGACTTGAAAAGCTCTTTCAAACAGAATAAAACTTTAATTTTTAAAATAAAAAACTCTTTATTGTGGTTACTCATCACGTTGTTACTCTCTAGAATAACCGCGCTATCACGCCTGTTGAGTAACCCAGAATGGAAGGAAGCGAGAGCTCCGGTTTCGGTTATTCCACAGAGCCCCTCCTACGCCACCTCACCCGGCCCCGAATCAAACTCATGGTTATAACAGCGAGCTGACTATAAAAGTTAATAATGATACTGGATTCATGTTTCTAAGACTAATGGTTTTGTAATTATGAAGGTAAGACGATATAGCCCTTTCCGTTACTGTCGAATTTTGTGACCTGGTACCCGTGTGTGAATTTAAAGACGGTTCATATCAAAAACCATTTTTTTTTTCACCAACTCTGGCTTATGCTCACTACGTGGTTGTTCCTTGCAGCTGCAGCCACATCTGGTATTGTCCGCCAAATCCGTGATATTTTGAGAGCTTTGACCTCGTAAATGATTTAATCCTTCAATTTTAATCCATGAGCACAATTTAACAGTTTTTGAAGAAATGTGATATCTTCTTTTATGCACTTCAGAAACATTCATACGTGTGAGAAGAAATGGTTCACAGATACTGCCTCGCGGTAAAAGGTATTTACCAGAGAACCAGTGGTGTACCTTGAAGCCAATGGTCCGCCACGGCGATGTGAAATGCACAGTTTATTCCTATATGAAGTAAGTGACAATGAATTGGCATTTTTAAATATTTCCTTAAAAAATAATCAGTGTTCATGGTTTTAGTATGTGTTTGTTACTGATACATCTTGTACGTGATGTAAATTGTGTAGCGACCTCTACCTTACAACAGTTTAATGATAATGATAATAATAATTATGGGACTTTGGGATTTTGGGAAAATCGTATAAATGTTTGTTCTCGCACTCCTTAAAAGTGGATTAAGAGACTACAATGCAGTTAAGCGACATGATTGTGTGGGAACGACTAAAACATTCAATATTGAAATTTTTTGAAAATTTTGAATAAATTTTTAAACTTTTTTAAAATTATTTATTTTCTGTTACAGATTTTGTGAAAATTGTGAAATATTGTTTTGGATGCATAATGTTAAAATATCTACTGGTAATCTTACAAAATTTAGTTACAGATTAGCAATGATCTCTTGACCTCAAAAGCTCATTCAACCAGGATGAAACTTTAAATTTTTAAAATAAGAAGAAATTCTCTATTGTCAATTTCACTCATCACTTTGTTACTCTCTAACCTGGAATCTTTTAAGAATATAATTTTCTTTTTATGCAATTGCCTATGTACTAATTCCATTCTTTGTACGCCTATAATGCTGACAAAAATTCATTCTTTTTGGAAATTTTCATTACGTATTAACGCATTAAAACGAAGGGTACTTCACATAATATTGAAATTGCAATCCATGCATTGTTAGTTATGCTACATAAAAAGTACTTACGGTATGCTACAGACCAAAATTTACTCTTTCTAAAAGTATAATTTTTTTTAATTGAAAGATTTTTCGATTTTTTAAAAATAGAATGTCGATTTTTGGCTTACACTGAATAACTCTGTTTTTCAATCGATTTTCATGAAATTTTCCCATGGTGTTTAAAACATTTAATGATCTAAAATTTCCAAACTTTCGGAAATTCCATCGAAAATTGTGAAATTTACTTGAAAATACGATTTCAGTAGAACCCCGATCTATCGTTTTTCAAGGGGTGCGTAGTAAAAAACGATGCATGCAGGAAAACGACGAATGCGGGTTAAAGTCAAAATACGAAGAAAACAGTATTTATGAATACACACAATGTATACAGTATACCAAACATACTAAATTTGTTGCCAAACTGTAAAAGAAACAAATAGAAGTTGTGTAGAAATTAAGTGATACTTATTTTTAAAAAATCATTAATTTGACACTGGGTTTTTCATTAATCTTTTAATTAAACAAAGTTTTCAAGATTCACAATATATTTTTTGTCTTATATTCACAATATATTTTTATGTGCATTCATGTTTGTCTGTGAAAGTCATACAATTTCAAATACCGTTATTGCGTAGGATAAACTAGGCACTAGTGTTGGCCCAGTCTCATCGGCATGAATATTATTCTCAGCTTCTTCGCGATTATTTTTATCTTTTGCGTCACATTTCTTCCATTCTTAGGATACCGCACGTTGATACATCTAAATCAATGGAAATATAATCACTACATTTCACACCATATACATCCCTGCTGGATGTAAGAACTCGTCATCTATACCATCATCAACCCAAGCTATCATACCTGGAAGTAATTAGATTTGTAAGCCATATTGATCCACTTAATATTCAATTTCATTTCAGTCAGAAGAAACATTTTACAACGATGAACGCGGGAAAGCGAATTTTTGACGAACGATAGATGCGGGTTTTGTTAACATTATTTGAATACAGTTTGTGCAGGGACCATAGAAATAAAACGATCAATACGGGAAAACGATGAATGCCGGAACGACAGATCGGGGTTCCACTGTAATTGTTTGGGTTATTTACCCAGTTATTCATTGTCCAGCAATTTTATTGCAAATTACACGATTATTTTTATTTCCAAACATGTCTATCCAAGTCTATTTCAAGATCCCATCTATAAATATAGGTACATAAAAATTGCGGTTAAAACAATTATTTTGCGAAAAATCGAATCTCTTGTTAGTACACGTTTCTGCTATTTAAACCGGATTGCTTTTGAATGTGAAAATGGCAATAGCTCAATATTCAGTTAACAGTCCAACTTCTTCGTCATTCTAAAAGTATGATATTCATGTAAATAAAATTAGACTTTTATCTGTATATTACTTGAAATTTAAAAATTTTGCGATTTCTATCCTTTTCGAGCACCTATGAATCCAGTACGACCCTCAAACAAAAGTTTTTCTGTCATTCTGTTCCTCTGTCTGTCAGTCCGTGACGTTTTTTTGTTCGTGCTTCACGTAAAAATGACAAAACCGATTGAAAAGAAATTTGGTGACATGATAGGTGGTTACTCAACTTAAATTATAGCGTCAAATTAAAAAACAATCTATTAGATTTTGATATTTTGCGAAAATCGTTCCAAGCAGTATACATTTGTGTTCGCGCATCACGTAATAACAATGAAGGTGAATTAAAGGAAATTTTGTGACAGGATAGGTGGTCACTCCTCTTAAACTATAAGCATTTAATTTTTTGAAAATTTTGAATACATTTTGAGATTTAGCGTAACGTTTTGCGTAACAAAATACGTACATATTTCTTGTAACATCACATTATAACGACTAAAGCGAATGATGTGAAATTTGATGAAATGATAGGTGGTTGCTCAGCTTAAATTACAGGAACCGAATTTTAAAAATATTTTTGTTAGATTTTGAGGTTTTGTGAAAGTTCTTTCAAAATGTGTACATGTTTGTTCGAGCATCACGTAATAACGACTAATACGAATGATATGATATTTGGTGACATCATAGGTGGTTGCTCATTTTAAACTATAGGTGTGAATTTTTAAAATATTTTGATTACATTTTGAGATTTTGCAGAAATCGTTTTAAAATGCTTAAATTTTTGTTCCATCATCATGACATGAAGACTACAGGGAATAAAACGGAATTTGGTGACAGGATACGTGGTCACTCAACGTAAACTCTAGGCTTCCAATTTTTCAAAATTTTGATTATATTTTGAGATTGCGAAAATTATTTCAAAATTCGTGAATATTCGTTCGCGCATCACATAATAACGACTAATCATGACATGAAGACTACAGGGAATAAAACGAAATTTGGTGACATGATAGGTTGTCACTCAACTTAAATTCTAGGCTTCCAATTTTGAGATTTTGAGATTTTGCGAAAATTATTTCAATATCTGTAAATATTCGTTCACGCATCACATAATTACGAATAAAGCGAATGAAATGAAATTACTTAGTTACTCTGTAGCCTGCAATCTTTTAACAATACACAAATGTTATAACTTTGCTTTCTTTACTTTTGCCAATATGCTATATCCATTCTTTGAACTCCTACAATGCTAACGGAAATTCTGGCTTTTTGGAAATTTGCATTACATACTAGCCCGTTAACGACGGGTACTTCAGCTAGTATCTATATAAATAAAATTAAATTTTTGTTGGTGCACTACACAGAATTAAAAATTTTTGCGATGTCTATCCATCTCAAGCACCTGGGAATCCAGTTCGACCCTCAAACAAGAAAGTTTGTCTGTCTGTCCTTCTGTCCGTGACGCTTTTGTTCGTGCATCACGTAAAACTGACACAAGCGAATGTAAAATTTGGTGACATGATAAGTGGTCAATTAATTTAAACTATAAGCGTCGAATTTTTTAATATTTTGAGATTTTTCGAAAATCTTTTCAAACTGCGTACATTTATGTTTGCGCATAATGTAAAAATGACGGAAGCGACTGAAACGAAATTTTGCAACATGGTAGATGGTAACTCAAGTTAAAATAATAGTCGTCGAATTTTAAAAATATTTTAATTGGATTTTCAGATTTTGCGAAAATTGTTTGTTCCATTCCAGAAAAATGACAATAGAATTGAATGAAATTTGGAATGTTAGATGGAAGTCAATTTAAAATTAAAAACTGCAGAAACTGTTTTAAATATTAATATTTATAAATCGTATAAATGTTTGTACTTGCACCCCATAAAAATGGATAAAGAGACTACAATGAAGTTAAGAAACATGATCGGGAACGACTGAAACATTAAATATAGGACTTTTTTTTTAAAAATAAATTTTAAAACTCTTTTTAAAATGCTTATTTGCAATTTTAGATTTGTGAAAATTGCACAATTTTTTTTTTAGGCATAAGTTTAAAATATCATTAATGAGTCGAACAAAATTTAATTACAGGTTAGGAATGACGTCTTGACTTGAAAAGCTCATTCAACCAGAATAAAACTATTTTTTTTAAAGGAAAAAGAAATTCTTTATTGTTGTTACTCATCAGGTTGTTACTTTCTAACCTGGAATCTTAACAATGCACAGAAGTTATAATTTTGTTTTCTATGCTATTACTAGTATACTAATTCCATTTTTTATACGTCTACAGTGCTGAAAAATTCAGGATTTTTGGAAATTTGCAACATACTAACCAGTCAATGACGGGTACTTCAGCTAGTATCAGGACATATATGTATAATTCGAAAGATGTTTCTTGATTATAAAGATTTTTTTTAATAGAAAGTCGATTTTTGACTCAAGCATTGAATAACTTCGATGTTTCTCAATCGATTTTCATGAAATTTCTCATAGAGGTGTTTAAAAAATGTCCACTAATTTAATATTTTCTTTGAAAATTGGGAATTTTAGAACATAACTTAATTAATTTGTTAAAATAATTAACTCCGATAATTGTATTGCAAATCATAAGATAATTCTTTCATTTGTTTCTATCCATTTTACAGTTTGCCATCAGATTTTTAAAAAATCTTCAAAATTGTGGTTACTTTTAGAAAAGATCATTCAAAAGCATTTTAAAAATTTTCTTATCACAGTGATATTTCACTGCCTATACTTCTTTTTCTCTGATTTAGCAAATAAAATATCCTTTTTCAACTTTTTATTCAGAATCAACGAGTTTATCGAAACGATATCCAGAAACTGACAGATAATTCCAAAATAATGTTTTTGATCTCATTTTATTTCTATATCATCCTAAACAGGGTGCGGATTGAACAATTTTCTCTAGGGGAGGACTTTTGGAAAGAGCATTCGCCGGGACTACGTTTGAAAAAATGAAAAGGAAAAGGAGAGAAGGAGTAAATGCTTCACTCGAATGACATGTTAGGTATTACATGACTAATGCTGTCCCTAACATGTCTGGGAGCTGACTTAAATTCAAATAAAAACCATCGATTGTTTGTTCTTTTGGAATCGTAGATACTGAAGCTATATACAATGTACCTGTGTTGAAAGTTTCCCATAAAGGGGGAGCATAGACTATAGACTAAATGTTAAAGAAGCCACCATACAGTAAGCAAAGAATAAAATATTATCTTCATTTTGACTTCTTGACTTTAGTCTAAGGGTGCTGTGCAGTCTTCTAAGATTCTCTTACTCTTTCTGTGTCTCAAGCCCAAGTGAACTAGACTCTTGAAATTACAGAGCGAAGGTTAAAACTTTGAAGTGATGCCATTAACTTCCACTTCGAATTCAAACTAACTGTAGGCCTAAGATGTGTACGGTTTAGGCCAGGATCTTCCGTTTTATAGAAAGAAATACTAGCTGAAGTACCCGTCGTTGACGGGCTAGTACTGAATGCAAATTTCTAAAAAGCAAGAACTTCTCTCAGCATTGTAGGAGTACACAGAATGGATGTAGTATGTTGCCAAAGTAAAGAAAGCGAAGTTATAATTTTTATGTATTGTTAAAATATTACAGGTTAGAGAATAACTAAGTAATATCATTTCATTCGCTTTATTCGTAATTATGTGATGCGTGAACGAATATTTACAGATATTGAAATAATTTTCGCAAAATCTCAAAATCTCAAAATTGGAAGCCTAGAATTTAAGTTGAGTGACAACTTATCATGTCACCCAATTTCGTTTCATTCCCTGCAATCTTTATTTCGTGATGCTGGAACAAAAATTTCAGCATTTTAGAACGATTTTCGCAAAATCCCAAAATCTGATCGACTTTTTTTTTTACATGCTTATAGTTTAAGGTGACCACCTATCATTTCACCAAATACCATTTTTTCACCTTTGCAGTTATTACGTGATGTGCGAACACAAATTTACGCAGTTTGAAACAATTTTCGCAAAATCTCAAAATCTAATCAAGATTTTTTAAAAATTCGACGACAGTGTGTTAAGTTGAGTGACCACCTATCATGACACCAAATTTAATTTCATTCACTTCAGTCATTTTTACGTGATGCTCGAACACAATTTTAAGGAGTTTGGAACGATTTTCGCAAAATCTGAAAATCTAATCAAGATTTTTTCTAAATACGCTGCCTAATGTTTAAGTTGAGTGACCACCAATGATGATACCAAATTTCATTTCAGTCGCTTCAGTAGTTTTTACGTGATGCTCGAACACAAATTTACGCAGTTTGAAACGATTTTTGCAAAATCTGAAAATCTAATCGTGATTTTTTAAAAATTCGACGCCAATGTTTTAAGTTGAGTGACCACCTATCATGACACCCAATTTCATATCATTCGCTTCAGTCGTTTTTACGTGATGCTTAAACAAAAAAGCGTCACGGACAGAATGACAGAATGACAGACAGACAAACTTTTTTTTTTAGGGTCGCATCGGATTCCCGGGTGCTTGAAACGGATAGAAATCGCAAAATTTTTGAATTCCCAGAAATGTACAGACAAAAGTCTAATTTTATTTATATAGATTGCATAGAGGTCCATTGAATGCATATAATGCAGAAAGAAAATTGTAAATACTCGTTTTATTCCTTAAAAAAATGCCAGGGAAAAATTAAACAATGTTTTGCTTCCGGCCTTTATACTTTCCTGACAAATGGAATATTCACTGATATTAGTCCCCCTCCCCCTCTCTCTCTCCCTCCCACTATTGATCGACCTCCACTTTTCTATGCACAGATGTTTCTGCCGATGTCGATTGTACGTTTGTCCTCAAATTCTGCTCGTGGCAGAGCAGCTTGCTTGTTAGTTCATTTTAAAGTCTTCCTTTGAAATTTGATGCCAGTTTGAGAAGGATAAATGACTCTAGGCATGTATATATCTATTTCAAAGGGATATTTATAACTTGTTCCTGTGTGTAGTAAAAACACAAAACAAAAATTCGTAGCCTCAATCCTTAAAATTATAGGCATTTAAGAACTTGGCAAGGACAGAGACTAATTTAACATTTCTCCATCAGGGGATGAATAGTATCCTTTGCAGGGATCAATTAATGTTTATTTAACCAGAGTATTACATTCTTCGGCTTGGGCCAGTTTTCGGCATCCCCCCCCCCTCCCATCACTTTGCATCCTGTGCCTAAATGACTGTCTAATAATGAATCTACGCTGGCTATAAGTTCCTTATACTCTTTTACTACCACTTATGCTGGTTTTCTACTTTAACATTTTATCGAATTGAGTTATTGTTTCATAGGGTAGCTAACAGGAAAAGTTGATACTTCTGTTCTTTGTCCGAGATCTGGGACAGAAAGCTCTCATTCAAGAAAATTAAGTTTCGGAAAGTTGCATGCAGATACAAAAATTTCAAAGTATTTCAAACAGAACGAGAGATTCTAAGTTTAACTCTCTAAAACGGTGTTTCTCAACCTTTTATGGTTGACGGAACACCGAAAACATCTAGCATTATTTGCGACACACCTGAGTGTAAAAATTGTGGAAGTTCTATGAAACAAAAAATTGATAAATATAAATAATTATAAAAGATTATTTATTTTAAGAAAACTCAATGAGAGGGCTGAGCTTATTTTTGCATGGGTCTTGCTCTAAATAGTTCTTTCAATACCGGCAGAACGGTTTTCCATTCTATGAAATAAAGTTTCACGTTTCATTGTGTATAGCTCAGTGAACGTGAACAAGACAGCACATGATAAATAGAAAATGTCTTATCGCTGATACAACACCATGCAATTTTAATAATTTTTCAAAAACTTTCGCGGCCAGTGGCGTAGCCAGAAATTTTTCGTGGATGGGGGGGGGGGGTTATGATTACTACAACTCACAAATATGCATACATGTGTGTGATAAGGGAGTGAAGAATATACATTTTGTTCGGCAAAAAATTCCTCTTGGGGGTCGGGGTTATGATCCCCTAACACCCTCCCCTTGGCTACGCCCCTGTTCGCGGCACATTAGACAATCTCTCGCGGTACACCAGTGTACCGCGGCACACAGGCTGAGAAACACTGCTCTACAGTGTAACAAGCATTATCCTAAAATTTTAAGTTTTTGGAAAGAAAAAGATCTTAATGAAAACTGCCTTTTTTACTATTAACAGTCACTTCTGTTTTACTGAGTTTCTACTCTTCGTTTTCAAATCGCAAATGAAATTTACCCGATTTCATTTGCGTGTTTTAAAAAATACGCCTGACACCAAATATTATCTCATGAAAGGAATAAATGTGAAGATTTCTCGGATTCCTAATATTTGGAAACAATTCTCTTTCTCGTTTGTTACTGAACTGATCACAACGACTCAAAGGAGTTTTTGAACAAAAAATAACTCCTTTTAATTTACGACGTTTATACCAGGCTTCCCAAAATCCTCCGTTCTCACGTCATGCCCATCTTTCCTACCACTAGGACGGTCAAATTTCAAAAGTGGTTTCCCTATTAAACGGGCGACCGTTATGCGATGCATTTATTTTCATCAAACAATAAAAATAGGTAACATTTGTGTAATAAAGAGTTTTTATTAAAATTGTGCAAATTTATATTTTCCTAGAATTTCATACCTGTTATGCATAGCACAACATGTCTGGTTCTCGTTTTTTACTGATATATAACGTAATTCAAATTTTCCATGCATTAATTAATTAGTGATATGTGTAAAAATAAATAAAGAGGGCGGGGTCAAATGTTGCTGATTTTGCCAAGCCTGATTTATACAAGCAAATTAAATGTGCATTAGTTATTATTAACCCTTTAACGCGCAGTGTTCCCGCTCTGGAAACAGCAAACTCTGACGTTTTGACTGTTGCCAGTCACGAAGAATAGATTTGATTTCTATAAAAATAGTTGCGGGTGACATAGCTCCACGAGAATCCTTCACTTTTTAGCAAGTCATTTCCCGTAAAAAAAAAAAAATGCCACCATTATTTTTAACAGCACTGACATCTGCTGAAAAATGGAAGAAAGCGAGAACAGCTGGATAGATTGCCCAATGCCGAAAAAAGGGCAGCCGTTGCCATCGCTCGACTTAACTACCAGCAAGATGGCGGACGCGTACAGCCAGCTGTCGCCAAAAAAGGGTCTCTAGATCTGTGGCACGCGATGAACGTTTCGATCGTCCGCCATCTTGCTGGTAGGACGAGCGATGGCATTAAGTCGAGCGATGGCAACGGCTACCCTTTTTTCGGCATTGGGAAAGGGTTAAAATCAACAACTCTAAACGATATTCAAACTAACTTTTCACATCTTACTCAGATGATTTCCGGTCACCGACTTTAAAAAATGATCTATTTCTCAAGTGTTTAGATTAGGCAATTTTTTAAAACAGAAACTGTAATATGTGCACTTATTATTTCGGTGTTACATGATGGTTATGGAATTGTTTCTCGATGTCCAGGGAGTGCGTAGTAACATGCCACGAAGGTTATGCTTATGGCGGAAAAACAGAAGAAAAGTTCACGTGTGTGCGAAAGAAAAATCGGTGGAATCCTCCTATGGATGCTTGTGATAAAGATTCTTCAGGTAATATCGATATATTTTATTTATTCCTTATATTTTTATGAAATGATCTGAAGCGGTGAATTTTAATCCTGTGAGCGGATGAGATTTACGTTGAGTGTTATGGGAAGCCTACGCGATGGGTATCCGTCTACGTAGAGGGGGGGAGGGTTGCCTTGGGAGGGAGACTTTTCAAAAGGGGGTTCTAACGTGTCTTCAAATTACATCTTGAGAAAACCACTCAAAACTCCAGACCGTTCGATAGACAACCGTTCTGTATGCCAGAATCCTGGACCATCCAATGTCTTATCCGCTTTGACATATTGTTGCCCGGATGAGATTTAATCCGTTAACTAGTATCCTGTGTAGTACACCTAATCTTTTGGCAAGAAAAATACGTTTATCTTTTATTATTTTTAAATTTTAAAGTCTGGAAGTAACATTAAGAGCTTTTTTACCGCTGATATTTTCCGAGAGCTTATTATCTGATTTACAGTTCATTTTATAGAAATTCTTTATCAAAGTGTCGTAAACTAAGAAGATAAAAATTTTCAACAGGGCAGATCATCTATTTTTTTCTCCTTCTTATGGTTTTTAATATTGAAACAAGTTTTTTAATAGTTCACTGTGATCGCCGCAAAGACGTAAAAATATAGGGAAGCAACCATGGATCTTAACCCTTTAACGCGCAGTGTTCCCGCTGTGGGAACACCAAACTCTGACGTTTTGACTGTTGCCAGTCACGAAGAATAGATTTGATTTCTATAAAAATAGTTGCGGGTGACATGGCTCCACGAGAATCCTTTACTTTTTAGCACGTCATTTCCCGTAAAAAAAATAGTCACGATTATTTTTAACAGCACTGACATCTGAAAAATGGAAGAATGCGAGAACAGCTGGATAGATTGCCCAATGATGAAAAAAGGGCAGCCGTTGCCATCGCTCGACTTAACTACCAGCAAGATGGCGGACGATCGAAACGTTCATCGCGTGCCACAGATCTAGAGACCCCTTTTTGACGCAGCTGGCTGTGCGCACAGCCAGCTGTCGTCAAAAAAGGGGCTCTAGATCTGTGCCACGCGATGAACGTTTCGATCGTCCGCCATCTTGCAATTGTTAGGTTGAGCGATGGCCAGTGACATATTACCGGCAGGGCAAACGGGCAACTGCCCAGCGCCAACAGATTTTAGGGCCCAAAAATTTTACATCTTACGCTTTTATAGTTTTACAATAAAATTACAAAGGATTAAAAAAATTCAAAAGTTAAATTATTTTTTAATTATAAAGTATGAACAATGAAAATAATTCAAATTTACATTTGTATAAATAATTTTAAAATTATTTTTAATTCTTCGAAATGCTCTATAGTGGTATAGCATACCAATATGTAGAAAATAATTAACCACATTTGTAAAGAGTATTTTTAATGTTAAAAATTAGCAAAATTTTTGAATTATTTGTTATTTTAAGAAATATTTACAAAAATTACTGTTCATACAAAAAGTGGTTGTATTCCATACATGCTAGCAACTGTGATTTAACATTTCGAAGCAACGTTTAACTGTCAGTTTCTTTGACATCATGTTACTAGATTCGTTTATTTCAGATTACTTAAAACAAAATTTGCGTTTGGAAGGGGTAAGATATTTAAAGAACTTTCAGCATAAACCAATCCTAATCTTTTTTTTTTTTTTTTTTAAAGAGGGACGTTATTGCAAGGGGTCCAAATTCTTTCTTCTGCCCATGGCCCACAGTTGTCTTGATCAGGCTCTGGCGATGGCAACGGCTGTGTTTTTTTCAGCATTGGGAAAGGGTTGCGTCTCAAAGGGTTAAAAGAAAATCTATACTGTGTATTCTTAATGTCACTAAACAGGTTCAATGGAAGAATGGTGTTCTGAATGCTCCTTCGGTACCCAGAGATTGCGCTCGGTTCCGGTGGAACATTCGAAGAACAATTCTGAGAAGCAACATCGGTAAATAAAGGACAGTCCTCTCTGAATCCTATGTCTAATGCGAGGTCATCGAGCAGAACGCTGCTTCTCAGGACCTCAGATATTTGCTGAGTCCATTTTGCATAATGCGAGTACAGCCTTAATTTTCCATAATACGTTTTACTACAGGTAGTTAATGTCATTTGTTAGGAAAATATCCGTTCTTCCGAGAGAAAACCAGGTACTCTGCTACTTCTTAAAAAATACAGAAAATTAGCAATTATAATTACCTGTACAAATAAAATTAAAGCAGTAAATAAAAAAGATATTTGCTCTACATGTAGCTTAAAATTGTTTTCGTGAATCTTCAATTATTTCAATTTAAACTACTTTGCACTTGCATAATACATTTTCAGCAAAAAATGAAGAACAAAATGAAGTCGAAAACGTCTATAACAACGAAGGAGGTGGAAATAAAAAGTCATGCACGATGTCAAAAACAACGATTTTTGAAGAATATATACAAGAACAGGAGAAAGATAAAGCAGAAGAAATGTATATTGTTAGTATAGACGTATTAGAAGATGAAGATTTCGACAGTGGATTTACAGAAAAAGAACAAGACGGGTCAACCGATGCTTCTACTGAAGACGCGTCACCTACAGAGTCCCTTGATGAAACAACTTCTAAAGTAGCAGATGATGAATCTCCTAGTGAAACAACTGCTACCACATCAGATGGTGAATCATTTACTGATACATCTGCTACAGGACTAGATAGTGAACCATCTGGTGAAACAACTGCTACAGAATCAGATAGTGAATTATCAGGTGACACGACAAATAAAGAAGTAGATAGTAAATCCCCTGATGAAACAACTGCCACAGAATCAGATGGTGATTCATCTGGTGAAACAACAGAATCAGGATCAGAAGGTGAATCATCTGGTGAAGCAACTGCTACAGAAGTAGATAGTGAATCCTCCGATAAAATAACTTCTACAGTAGCATCCCCTAATGAGACAACTGCCACTGGATCATATGGTGAATCGTCACGTGAAACAACAACTGTAGAAGAAGGTAGCAAATCCCCTGAGGAAACAACTGCCACAAGATCAGATGGTGAATCATCTGGTGAAACAATTGCCACAGGAGTAAATAGTGAGTCTCCTGGTGAGACAAGTGCCACAGGATCAGATGATGAATCACCTGGTGAAACAACTGCAACAGGATCAAACGGTGAATCCTCAGGTGAAACAACTGGTACAGTTTCAGTTGATGAATCATCTGATGAAATAACTTCTACAGTAGAAAATGGTGAATCATCTGGTGAAAGAACTACTACAAGAGTAAATACTGAATCTCCTCAAGAAATAACTTCTATAGTAACAGACGGTGAATCATCTACAGAAACAATTCCCACAGGGTCTGATGGTGAAACAAATACAGGATCAGATGGTGAAACATATGGTGAAGAAACTGTCACAGGATCAGATGGTGAATCATCTGGCGAAACAACAGCTACAGGATCAGTTGATGAATCATCTGATGAAATAACTTCTACAGTAGAAAATGGTGAATCATCAGGTGAAATAACTACTACAAGAGTAAATAGTGAATCTCCTCAAGAAATAACGTCTATAGTAACAGACGGTGAATCATCTACAGAAACAATTCCCACAGGGTCTGATGGTGAAACAAATACAGGATCAGATGGTGAAACATTTGGTGAAGAAACTGTCACAGGATCAGATGGTGAATCATCTGCAGAAACAACTGCAACAGGATCAGATGGTGAATCATCAGGTGAAACAATTGCTACAGGAGTAGATAGTGAATCCTCTGATGAAATAACTTCTACCATATCAGATGGTGAAACATCTGCTGGAACAATTACCACAGGATCAGATAGTGAATTATTAGCTGAAACAACTACTACAAGAGAAGATAGTGAATCCCCTGCTGAGACAACTGCCACGGGATCAAATGTTGAATCGTCAGGTGAAAGTAAAACTATAGAAGTAGATAGTAAATCCCCTGATGAAACAACCGTCAGAAAATCAGGTGGTGAATCATTTGGTGAAACAACTGCCACAGGAGTAGATAGTGAAGCTCCTGATGAGAAAACTGCCACAGGATCAGATGGTGAATCATTTGGTGAAACAACTGCAACGGGATCAAATAGTGAATCCTCAGGTGAAACACCTGGTACTGGTTCGGTTGATGAATCATCTGATGACATAACTTCAACAGTAGAAAATGGTGAATCATCAGGTGAAATAACTACTACAAGAGTAAATAGTGAATCTCCTCAAGAAATAACGTCTATAGTAACAGACGGTGAATCATCTACAGAAACAATTCCCACAGGGTCTGATGGTGAAACAAATACAGGATCAGATGGTGAAACATATGGTGAAGAAACTGTCACAGGATCAGATGGTGAATCATCTGGCGAAACAACAGCTACAGGATCAGTTGATGAATCATCTACCGGAGTAACTGCCACAGGATCAGACGTTGAATCATCTGCAGAAACAACTGCAACAGGATCAGATGGTGAATCATCAGGTGAAACAATTGCTACAGGAGTAGATAGTGAATCCTCTGATGAAATAACTTCTACCATATCAGATGGTGAAACATCTGCTGGAACAATTACCACAGGATCAGATAGTGAATTATTAGCTGAAACAACTACTACAAGAGAAGATAGTGAATCCCCTGCTGAGACAACTGCCACGGGATCAAATGTTGAATCGTCAGGTGAAAGTAAAACTATAGAAGTAGATAGTAAATCCCCTGATGAAACAACCGTCAGAAAATCAGGTGGTGAATCATTTGGTGAAACAACTGCCACAGGAGTAGATAGTGAAGCTCCTGATGAGAAAACTGCCACAGGATCAGATGGTGAATCATTTGGTGAAAAGCCTGCAACGGGATCAAATAGTGAATCCTCAGGTGAAACACCTGGTACTGGTTCGGTTGATGAATCATCTGATGACATAACTTCAACAGTCGCTAATGGGGAATCATCTAGTGAAACAACTGCTACAGGATCAGACGGTGAATCCCCTGATGCGACAACTGCCACAGAATCTGATGGGGAAACATCTGCCACAGGAGTAGGTAGTAAATACTCTGATGACGTAACTGTCACAGGATCAAATAGTGAATCGCCTGGTGAAACAACTGCCAATAGATCAGATGGTGAATCATCTGTTGAAACAACTGCCACAGGATCGGATGGTGAATCATCTGTTGAAAGAACTGCCACAGGATCAGATGGTGAATCATCTGGTGAAATAACTGAAACAGGATCAAATGGTGAATACTCAGGTGAAACAACTGGTACTGGTTCAGTTGATGAATTATCTGATGAAATAACTTCTACAGTGGCAGATGGTGAATCATCTGTTGAAACAACTGGTACTGGATCGGAGGAAGAATCAACTAATGAAGCATCTGCCACAAGATCAAAAGGTGAATCATCTGGAGAAACCACTGCTACAGGTTCAGTTGATGAATCATCTGGTGAAACAACTGCTACAGCAACTACTGGTGAAACTGCTTTAGAAGATGATGAATCAACTGTTGAAATAACAGGAACAGCTATTAAATCATCTTCTGCAACACCTATAGCTGGCTCAAATGGTGAATCATCAACTGAAAAAAATAAAGAAGAAGTAAATACGTCTCTTGGAGTACAGATTCATATAACCGTGGGTGATTCCCACGATGAGACAACTGCCACAGGGTCAGATGGTGAATCCCCTGATGAGACAACGCCCGCAGAATCAGATGGTGAAACAACTGCTACAGGATCAAATGCTGAATACTCAGGTGAAACAACTGGTACTGGTTCAGTTGATGAATCATCTGATGAAATAACTTCGACAGTAGAAAAAGGGGAATCATCTGGTGAAACAACTGCTACAGGATCAGATGGTGAATCCCCTCATGCGACAACTGCCACAGAATCTGATGGTGAAATATCTGCCACAGGATCAGATGGTGAATCATCTGGTGAAACAACAAGTATAGAAGTAGACAGTAAATTCCTTGATGATACAACTGCCACTAGATCAGATTATGAATCATCTGTTGAAACAAGTGCCACAGGATCAGATGGTGAATCATCTGGTGAAATAATTGAAACAGGATCAAACGGTGAATCGTCAGGTGAAACAACTGGTACTGGTTCAGTTGATAAATCATCTGGTGAAACAATTGATGCAGGATCAAACGGTGAATCCTCAGGTGGAACAACTGGTACTGGTTCAGTTGTTGAACCATCTGGTGAAGTAACTTCTACAGTAACAGATGGTGAATCATCTGTTGAAACAACTGGATCGGAGGAAGAATCAACTAGAGAAGCATCTACCACAGGATCAGATGGTGAATCATCTGTTGAAACAACTGGATCGGAGGAAGAATCAACTAGAGAAGCATCTACACCAGGATCAGATGGTGAATCATCGTTTGAAACAACTGCTACAGGATCATCTGGTGAAACAACTGTTACAGCAACTACTGGTGAAACTGCTTTAGACGATGATGATTCAACTGTTGAAATAACAGGAACAGCTATTAAAGTATCTTCTGCAACACCTATAGCTGATACAAATGGTGGATCATCTACTGAAAAAAATAAAGAACAAGTAAATGCGTCTCCTGGAGTAGAGATTGATATAGCCGTGGATGATTCAAGTGATGAGATAACTGCCACAGGGTCAGATGGTGAATCCCCTGATGAGACAACTGCCGCAGAATCAGATGGTGAATCATCTGTTGAAACAATCGCTACAGGATCAGTTGATGGATCATCGGGTGAAACAACTGCTACAGCAACTACTGGTGAAACTGCTTTAGAAGATGATGAATCAACTGTTGAAATAACAGGAACAGCTATTAAATCATCTGCTGCAACACCTATAGCTGGTACAAATAGTGAATTATCTACTGAAAAAAATAAAGAACAAGTAAATACGTCTCCTGGAGTAGAGATTCATATAGCCGTGGATGATTCCTGTGATGAGACAACTGCCACAGGGTCAGATGGTGAATCCCTTGATGAGACAACTGCCGCAGAATCAGATGGTGAATCATCTGTTGAAACAACTGCAATAGGATCAAATGGTGAATCCTCATTTGAAACAACTGGTACTGGTTCAGATGGGGAATCATCTGATGAGACAACTGCCACACGATCAGATGATGAATCATCTGTTGAAACAACTGCAATAGGATCAAATGGTGAATCGTCATTTGAAACAACTGGTACTGGTTCAGTTGATGAATCATCTGATGAAATAACTTCGACAGTAGCAAATGGGGAATCATCTGGTGAAACAACTGCCACAGGATCAGATGGTGATTCCCCTGATGAGACAACTGCCACAGGATCTGATGATGAAGCCCCTGATGAGACTACTGCCTTAGGATCAGATGGTGAAACAACTGCCGCAGGGTCAAATGGTGAATTCTCAGGTGAAACAACAACTATAGAAGTAGACAGTAAATCTTCTGATGAAGCAACTGCCACAAGATCAGATGGTGAATCATTTAGAGAAACAACTGCCACCGGAGTAGATAGGGAATCTCCTCATGAGACTACTACCACAGGATCAGATGGTGAATCATCTGTTGAAACAATTGGTCCAGGATCGGAGGAAGAATCATCTAGTGAAGCATCTACTACTGGATCAGATGGTTAATCATCTGGAGAAACCACTGCTACAGGATCAGGTAATGAATCATCTGGTGAAACAACTGCTACAGCAACTACTGGTGGAACTGCTTTAGAAGATGATTAATCAACTGTTCAAATAACAGGAACAGCTATTAAATCTTCTGCTGCAACACCTCCATCTGATACAAATGGTGAATCATCTACTGAAAAAAATAAAGAGCAAGTAAAAACGTCTCCTGTAGTGGAGATTCATATAGCCGAAGGACGTGAGAAACCAGCAAAAAAACTTAAACGAAAAATTCGACAATCTGCTAGAATGCCTTCTGCTGATTAACCAGTTGCTTAAGGAACATATGAAAAAGACAAGTTCCTGCATCTCTAGATTGCGTTATTAGGAAATGAAGTTGAATTTCCTACAATTTTGAAAGAAAATGCTACATATGCCAATCAATACAAGAATATTTCTGTTCAAGAAAAAAAGTAACATCCGAAGACACGGCTTTCAACAGCCTTCTAAAAGCAAAAATTGATACATAAAATTTGACAAATGAAATGTGCATGGATAATTGAAGAAACATTTGCAGATATGTAAGATTTTCAACATGCTACGACGCTCTGATTTGCTATTTGATTATCTCTAATAGTCTCATAATTAAAGAGTTCATAGTCGTAATGTCAAATTTCTTCTTATTTTTTCCCTTGTGATTTATAGTTGACAAAAATGTTTTATATAAAACATTATATAAAGCAATTGAAAATTCGTTTTTTTAATTTAATAAATAATACTTTAAACACTACACTTTCAAATTTAAAAGTTATTTTTTATCGTTATTATAAAGGAAGTAGATCCAATTACACACAAAAAGAAAATTTGTGACATCTTGAGTTTTTACTGAACAAAGTGCATCAATAACGATGGACATCGAAGAGGAATCTTTACTGCTATGTCAATCCTATATCGTTATGTACAAGTTAAAACTGGGCCAATATTAAGAATGAATATGCCCCTAGATACCATATTTGCCATTTTTCGATACGATATTCAGAATAATTGCAGTATTATAAACAAACAGGAAACGTTTTTATCGATTATCTGTTAAGTTTTGACCAATGCTTCTTAACTTTTTACAAAACTTAAAATAGTTAGTTTGCTTTTTTGTACTGAATCTAGTCTTTTCAGCAAATTGCATTCAAAAGATATGCTTTCAAGAATTTAAGTAACGTTTTAGAATTATTAAGTCAGGAATAACTCAGTCTGACAGAATTCTTTTTAACTCTGAAACAATGACTTGCGAAATTCATTGTGTTCGATATGATTATTTTTTTATGAATGAGGAAATATTTAAGTCTCTCGTTGCATTTTCTTGTCAGAACTCTACGTATTTTCCCAAATTGTTTAAGGATGTTCTGAAAGAAAGTGAACGAATCTTTTTTGATTTTTTTCTTCTGTAACAATGTCCAGTTGCGCCAACTTTGGAAAAATATTGGGTGAGCAATGATTCTGAATACTTCTCCGTGGCAGCGTTTTTTCCTCCAAAAGTCGCCAAGCGTGCGACAAATGATATTCAAGCAAAAAAGACACCAAAGTATTTGATTTTAATCACAGCCCTTAAATAATCAGTGAGATCAGTGAATAATCAGTGAAAATTAGATTTTTTTGTCCTCTGTAAAAAACTATTTAAACAAGAATCTTTAATCGTTAATCTCTTTATGAATTAATTTCATTTTCTTTCAAATAAATCAAATTTTTTATAAAAAATATATGCTAATGAATTGGAGTGAGCTAGAACTACTTTTTAGCTTCTCTAATAAAACTGTTACTGCTTTCTGCATTACTTTCGAGTACTCATGGTGTAATGCATAAATATAAGATATATATAAATTTCATGGTAATTGAAACACATTAAAAGCAAGTAATTCATAATCATAAACACTTTTCAACTTTGTAAATTTAAAAATTAAACGATGCAACTACAAGTTATTTGAACTGAAATTCCAAATCATTGGATGAACCCAGGCCCATAAAAGTTGGCGCCACTGAACTATGTGAACAAACATTTCAATATGTTGCAAAGCTTTTCTTCAGCTGAAATTTTATTTTGTTTTTGCAGAGCAAACGGCAAAACGTAACCGTAAACCAACAAAGCCAGTGAATCAAGTATCGAAGCGCACGACTCGCAAACCCAAGGTTAGTCCAAAGGATCAGGAATCCCAACCTACCCACACTGACGATTATGACTATAATGCGAGGGATCATGAAGACCAGCCTACTGACTCTATCGATTATGATGACTATGATAAAGAAGGCAGAGACAATGAGTATCAACCTACTTGGTCTGACGGTTATGATGACTATGATAAAGAAGGCAGGGATAATGAATATCAACCTACTTGGACTGACGGTTATGACGATTATGCTTAACCTTAACAGTAAGAAGCTCAGCTCATTGTACACTTGTAATTATTGTACTTTTGGCCAGTAGGACAAGATTTATTTTTTAAAATAATTGTTACTAGCAAACAAAATCAATCAAGGTTTGATGTTTTATTTTTGTTCTAATAAAGCATTTGAGTAACAGATTTCACGTTCATTGTTCTTTCTATCTTGGCATCAGCTGCGTAAACAGGGGGAGCGCCTCTTTCCAATATATTCTAAATATATGGGCAGTGATTAAAAAAAAACTTTAGTGTCTTATTTGCTTTTGCTTTAATCTGTTCCGTGTGAAACTATTATAAGAGAATCTAACCGCTATAGAGTGGTTACTTTACAAACGTTGAAGAGGACGTGAAATGTTATAAGCATAATACTTCAGGGAACGTATAGGAAACACCGAAAATACTAGAAACGGAGAAGTTTAAAAATAGATAAATACATTTTTGCTGAAATTTCTGAATTATTTTTGAACAAAAAACAAAACAAAAAAGTAATCTAAAGAGAAAAAAGATACAACAAAAGGGATTCAATTTTGTGTTTATCGCTACTTCCTGGCAAGGTCTTTGGATATTCTGTTGAGGCTCAGTAACTATACAAGCTTAACCATAAGAAAGACACATGAATAGGCTAAATAAAATAAGACGCTAAAGAAACAGAGAATAAATGCATTGATGTTTTTAGACTAAACAGGGATATACAGTATCGTTATCGTCTTCGACGGAGAGCACATTGAAAATTTGTAATTCAAATACAACCCCCTCTCCTATCTCGTGTTATTTCTCTATTAACCCTTTGACGAGCGGTATTTGTGAAGTGAAACCACTTTATTTCAGCACTTTTACTGCTATTTGGAAAAAAGCATGGTTAAACGAACACAACGCTGAAATAATACAGCCGTTGCCATCGATCCATTTAACCCTTTAACGCGCAGTGTTCCCGCTCTGGGAACACAAACTCTGACGTTTTGACTGTTCCCAGTCACGAAGAATAGATTTGATTTCTATAAAAAGAGTTGCGGGTGACATAGCTCCACGAGAATCCTTTACTTTTCAGCACGTCATTTCCCGTAAAAAACTCTCACGATTATTTTTAACAGCACTGACATCTGCTGAAAAATGGAAGAATGCGAGAACAGCTGGATAGATTGCCCAATGCTAAAAAAAGGCAGCCGTTCCCATCGCTCGACTTCACTACCAGCAAGATGGCAGACGATCGAAACGTTCATCGCGTGCCACAGATCTAGAGACACTTTTTTTGACGCAGCTGGCTGTGCCGCACAGCCAGCTGTCGTCAAAATAAGGGTCTCTAGATCTGTGGCACGCGATGAACGTTTCGATCGTCCGCCATCTTGCTGGTAGTGAAGTCGAGCGAGGGAACGGCTGCCCTTTTTTCAGCATTGGGAAAGGGTTGCGCCTCAAGGGGTTAACTACCAACAATATGGCGGTCGATAGACTAATCCATCTGACGCCACAGAGCTATAGAATTTTACTGACAAACATGACTGCACGGCCGCCCAGCCAGCTGTCTCAGAAAACGTCCTGCTTTGTGGCTCCAGATGGGCAATTCGATAGACCGCCATGTTTTTGGTAGTTAAATGGATCGATGGCAGCGGCTGCCCTTTTACAGCGTTGGGCAGTCTATCCAGTTGGTCTTCTATATTCATGTGAAAATGTTTGCACTTCAAAGTGCTAAAATGCTCTTCTTTGAAAATGCTTTATGCCACCAATTTTCGTAATACGTTCCAAATCATTTATAGATTTTTAGTGCGCTGATTAGTTTGCGCAAGAAAAATAGAATGCATGTTCCATAGGAAAATTTCGACTTTTTTCATGTAGCCGTAAACGTGAGATCTCTGTTGTTTTAATGATCTCAACCTCTAACGCACACCTTCAAACAGCAATACCCAAAATTTCGTTTGAATTGGTTAAGCAGATTAGAAGAACGTTTGCTTACGAAAGCCAATGTTCAGAAAATTCTCAATGTATGCTTATAATAAATACTAGAAAGAAAAATCAAGCAATAAGAAAAAAAATAATTTATTTTTATTTATTTTTACAATCATTTACATTACAACTTATTTTGGCAGTATACAATATACAAAAGAGCATCAATATGATACGTTTGCAAAGAAGTCTTTAGAAATAGCAACGCCAAAATAAAAATCAGTGAAAAAAATAAAGATACAGCATGAAATATATTGAAGCAAGAATCATTCAGTACCAAATTATGTGTTAGAACTTTGTATGCTGTCATTTGGAGGAATATTTATTTTCACAATTTTTGATCAGAGACATAACCTTTAGATTACACAATTACATACATAAAATAGATTCCGGTGCATAAATAATTGAAATGATATGGAATTTAAATTTATTTCACGCTTAGATATTAATATATACATCCAAAGTAGATAATAAATCGGTTAAAAAGCAAATGCACTTTTTTAGTTGCACCATTTGGAAGCCATTAATGATTTTTTTTCAGTTTTGCTAGCTTTTGATTAACCTTTAGGACCGATCAGGTACACTATTAAAAAGTGATGTGTAACAGAAAAGATAAATAAAAGAGATCTCGATGTCAAAACAATTAAGCACATTCAAATAAACTAGGGTTTTGGAGATCAGAAATCCAAAAATACTCTCACACGAATAATTTCAATCAAAGAGTTGGTAAGAAATATACACAAAAATAGGGACACAATATTTTAGAATTTGGCAGCAAATTATTTCATTTACTCTCTAAATATCCTTATACAGGCTATCAGTGCACTTACTTTATATAACATCGAAATACTGACATATTAGAACAGTGTTTCCCGTCCACTGGTCAACTGACCGGTACTGGTCGTTGAGACTTGACTGCCGGTCCACGTACATCAAATTCAGTGAAAAATAATCCGAAAAAAAAGTCGTTCTAACTAAAAATTATATTTAAAGACACTTGATTTAATAAATAAAATGCATGTTCCTATATTGGTTGACGTTGATTTGCTAAATATTTATTATATTTTCGACGGTCTGCAGTTGTAAAAAGGTTGGGAAACACCATTTTAGAATGTCTTTACAAGACATTTATTTGGTTTAATTGTACACACTAGGTATATCTGCCAATATTTAAGCTAAATCAATAAATTTATTAAATAGCAATTATGTTTGTTATTCATTAATTTTGTACAAGGAGGATTTAACAAATTTTTTATTTTGTACTTACACAGATTTATTTTTTTATATATTTATAGTGCACATTAACTTTTAAATGTGGTATAAGTATCATGATATTTCAAATAATTCATGTATTGACGGTTTTTTTGTTTTGTTTAAGTTGAATTCTCTGAACAGTACTCATAAATATTCCTTTGAATAACTTTCCATCGTAATTGCATAGTATAAGTTTCTTTTGGATGTCTGCAGTTACATTCATTTTCTATAAATCGAACAATCTACTAGAAAAACACATTAAGTATAGTTTTAAGTTATATTTTTTTTTTTTGCAAAAATAAATTTAATAATCAATGATTTATGAATAATTCTTTCCCTTATCATTAATGGCGTTCCACTGTTTAACAATGTTTATAATAAATATCAATTTAGCACAGGATTAAAAAAATATTTCAACGAGATTCACAGACACAAAAAGCATTAGCATACAAAATTGGTTTCCTATTTATCTTCATAAACATGGACCTAACATCAGTACCTCTAATTTGGCAAAACTCAGACACATATGGCACAAAGACAGATACAATATTTATATACAAACCACTAAACTGTACACAATCATCTATTTTCTGTAGTGATGATCAAATATCATACACATTAAGACACATAAGCCTTGATACGCTAAATGACTGTCCAATGGTCATCAAGACTTAAAAAATGGCGGATTCTTAAATGTACACGAATTTTCAGCTCATCACAAATTTACATTTAGAAACAGAAACTTGATCGTAGCAACAAAGAATTTAAGTGTAGTAACGTAAACTAACCCGAACTGACTGGACAAAACTGTAAAGAGCTTAAGGGTAATCTATAGTCAAAAATTTTAATCCTTACGTGTACTGACCAGTTTATAGTTAGCTATGTAATGTTCATGTATATAATTCTTTTGTGCTACGACCAAACTGAATGTTTTCAAACAAGTAACAAATATAATATTTTAAGTAGAAAGCTAAAAACATGCAGCAAAACATGTTTCATATTCTGCAAACAAATTCTGTATAGAATATAATTACCAAATCTTTCTTTTTTCCTTCATTCAAACATATTTATTTGTATTGCTTAGGTATAAATAAAGTAATTCCACACTCATTGATAGAATTCAAAAGATTTCGAAATAATGGAAATGCTCATTTAAAAACTGCCATATATCTAATACATAAATAAATTTAAATAATTTATTCAATTAATTTTGTACTTTATAGCATTAAACTAATATTTATAATTAAATGTTTTAACCAATAAAGTGAAATTCAATATTTATACCTTATTTTTCACTCTCATGCATAGAAAAAAAATGTGTGCATAGTTAAGAATTTTACTTATTTGAGTGAGGAATTACTGGAAAGTCCTTTTTTCTCCAACATAAAATTTGATTTACATATTGGATTTACGCACAATGAACATTAAAGCAAAACATATTTAAATAAAATTTATATATAAGAAAACAAGGAATATATTATCTATAGTAAACCCGTAGTTAGTGACTTTGAGTAAAATTGTTACAAAATCATGATCCAAATGTCTAGATACATAAAAGATATTCCGGGATAATTAACTGTATTATTGGCCATGAAGTAACAACTTTAATTTAATGTACTGGTGAATTACATAATTAATTAATCCAATTAAAAACTGCAAATTTGTCTTCTTTGAGTTCTCAGTCACATTTACTGCAGGAAAACTGTCACAAATTTACACGTATACATAAATCACAGGTACATTGTAATACTTTGACGAATTTCTTTCTTATAACAGAGTTCATTATTAACAAATTGTGACTTTTTTCAGTACAGAAACTCCATATGTATATTTCTCTCAAACAAAGATGCACTAAATATGCAATAGTCTAGATAAAATTATCTTAATAAAACAATTGTATATATATTTTACTTTAAAAAGTTCTCACCAGTAAGAAAGGTCCTAAATATGGAAATAAAGATACCCATGCATTAATAAAATATGTTACGAAAAATGTTTTAATTAATAATGAATTTAGCCACTAAAATGGCTTTTTCAGCAAAAACAAAATTTTCATTATGTCTTTTTGAACAACATCAATTCTAAATTTAAATGTACAGGTGTATTACTCGATTTTCAAATGTGACATTTTCTGTAATGTATTTTCTATTTAAATATTTTAGAATAAAAATAAACTTTTTGTACTGGTGGTAATTTAAAACATATATGTACTATTTAATCAACTAATCCAATTTTTTTAAAAATGATCAGATTATGTGTTCCTTGATTGTAACAGTTTTTCAAACCTTTCTTCAAATATTCAGAACAATCAAATCCTAACGTTATGATGTAATAAAGTTTGCTTGAGAAGCACTTAAAATTGTGCCGAAAACTGCGAATATCTAAATTTAATAAGTATATACCGGCCGTATAAAACGACTTAATTCATGTACTGCAATAATATTATAGAATGTATAAAATTATACAACATGAAAAATATCTTCTATAACAGTTCAGAAGTGTTTCTGAAGCACTCAAAGATTAATTTTTAAATTTGTACAAAAAAAATCACTTTTTTAATGATATATGCTACGTATCATATATACCACATTTTTTCCCCTTGGAAACTTCTAATAGTATTTATAAAAAGAAAAAACAAAGAAGTATTACATTTCTGATATTTGGAATACTTGAAAGAGTAACAGATGTCGTATATCGTATCACTGGCAGTAAAGGCATCTCAGCAGATTCTTAAGGTTTGACAGACTCTCTGACTTGCCCTTTATGTGGACTCGACGACATGACAAATGACCACATCTACATTTGCCCTGGACTTTTTGAAGTCGCAGTTAGAAATTCTGGGGAAGATGACTTTTAGTTTTTTCGAGATTGTATTGGGCTGCCCGACAGAGACTGATGGTTGAAAATCCGAGGTCGGGCGTAGGATTAAAAAAAAAAAAGATTCTTATTAAAACAATATATTCTTATCACAGTAGTTCCTGCTGTTGCCTTTTAGCAGAAACTTGTTTGCTATATATTTGGAAGGCTTACTACAAAGCATTGCATAATTGTAACAAATTACTTGTTATTTAAATAATGAAAATACTCAAAAAATAAATGGCAAGACAATAGGCTGAATTTAGTAAATAGATAATTCTTAAACACATATGATGATTTTTATTACACGCATAGAGAGTCTCACTGAATTAACTTATAAACAGTTGAGAAATATGCAATGATTAAAATAAATTTAAATTAAAGCCAATGAAATCTTCACACTGTAAAAGTACTTCCACCATTGCCTTTATATTCTAATTATATCTTAGGCTCTCCCGACTGCTTATATCTACAAGTTATGGAACAACAGACTTTTAAAATGAAAATACTTAACTTTTGGATGATTTTTCTGCTAACAATAAGATCCAGTGGTACCTGAAGTTGAATCATGGTCTGCAACATTTAAAATACATGTCTTTAAAAAAATGGACTGTCTTAAAATATCTTCAGAATTGAGATACGTCAGTCTCCAACGTATTTGATTTCGAAAGATATAGTTAATAGAAATTTTGCCAGAGACCAAGCTAGTACACCAGGTTCCTATTCCCATTTTATGTTTTTTTTTTCGCAAGTAGTTCGAATGAAGTAAATTTTGCGTCATGATTTGAAAGCATATTAGTATAACAAGCAGGGACGCAAAAATTACTTATGAGAAAAAATCTTACGCTCTTCCCACATTGTTGGGAAAAGTTCGTCTGTAGCAATCTTTCGTAAAGAAAACTCCTTTTTACGGGGACAACCAAAACGTATAGTACTCGAAAATAATTCTTTACATTTCCTTCTTGTTCTCAACGTGACGCAAATACAATTCGAACATGATTCTAAGAATCTTGCAGTAGATACAAAATTCCTTAAATACGAGCTCAACTAATCAGTCTCTTAACATGTATATACCACTCATATGAGCTTGTCGTTTGTAAAAAATGGAGACTACAACATAGCCTCAAGTAGAATAAAACTATGTAGGTGATGAACTAATGAGTTTATGATTAGAAAAGAATAAACGAGGATTTTGTTATCTTAAAGCTCCGTTGTGTTCTCTGCCGTGTACTTTGTCCTTTGTGGAGGTTGATGAGTTTCAACCATTGCAACTTTACTGTCTGAAGTATCTTCTCTTGATGGCCCAGGAATTTCATCTTCCCTGCAATTGAATTAAAAATTAAGATGTGCAAGAGTGAAGACTGTGTTTTATAATTCATAGATATTTACACTGTTTTTTTCGGACATTCAGTTCGAGAATCGTGGACTTTGCACATTTAAATGGATTACTTTGCACCAATCTTTAAAAAATGTTTCGATTGTGCTATGAAGCATTCTTTCAAATGTTTCAAGACAGCTTAAAAAAGATATATTTGTCATCTCATATATCTATCTAAATTTCTGAAGCGTGCATTACTTTGCACAAAATTTTTTCAGCATATCTTAAGAAAAAGTGTAATAAAAATAAAAGAGCATATATATGGTTATAAAACTGCAGTATAAATCTAAAAGAATGCATGCACTATTAACTAAAATGCATGAGTTGAGAGGTAGTGTTACTTGTTAGGAAAAATTTTACGCCTATATTCACCGTCTACCCCGACCACCGGTTTACAACAAACTCTTGGTCGAGTGCTAAAATGTTATACCATTTGAATACCAAATGAATACCACTTGAGCGTTTACTCGAGAGTTTGCTATAAACCGACGATCAAGATAGACGGTGAATGTGGGCGTTAGTAGAATGTTCACTAAAATGCGTTGAATCTTTCTTTTTCTTCCATGATTAATACAAATTAGCTTTATACTGCTTCTTTTACACTACTTCTTTTTACTTTTACTTCTTCTTTCTTTTGCACTACTCTATTCATTTTTGTACCAGAATTGAATGGTACTGATTCAAATACTTACAAACAACGCTACTTGACACACGATAACTCGACATATGACCTAAATTCTGCTACAATGCGATTAATCGGTACATGGAAGCTGTGCCCAGAAAATTTATTTTTGAACTGACTGGAAATTTTATTCCCTAAGTTAACGTTTCTCAACCAGTGGGGAGCGAGAAAAACCAAAGAGCAAGTAGTGATGCATGTTTTTAAAAAAGCACCTTATTTTCATTTTTACTCAAAAATATATCCATTTTCGCTAAAAATGTTCATTCAAACTTTACTGATAACATAATTTTGTAGAAAATTCGACTAAATGTTCATTGTTAAAGATTAAAAAACTGAATGTATGCTAAAAAATGTGAGGGGTGTGTGCCACAGTAAGTTAGCCTTTGTTGGGGGGGGGGGGCGCCGTAAAAATGTTGAGAACCGCTGCCATAAGTAATAAAAAAGCAATAAAGACACAGAACATTTCAACATAAATTAATGACCGTGAAAACCGCAAATCGGATTCGAGATTTCAAAGCTGGAAGCATATTTCTACAGTGTCCCCCTTAAAAAAGTCATTAAAGCCCTATAAATATGCCTCTTTTAGTTTGCTGTTTCCTTAGGGGGACAAGAAAAAAAAAGGACGAGAAACAGTGGGACAGCTATGATTCTTTGAAAAGTTAATGTAATTTAGCCTACATTCTACTATAAAATCAGTTTCTGTTCTAATACTGTGTTTGGGTTATAAAGTAGGTGGGCCTGAATTGCTATTAATCCTCCATAAATACCTATTTGTACTGTGATTTTTAATTTATGTATGAATTTAGAAATTCTTTTTTATTGAGTTGGTGCATAATTATCAGGCGTTTTCTCCTTTCCCAATTTGGCGAAACAATCCCCAGCTTTCAATGTTCGGAATGATTTGCCAGTTTCAAATCGGGCGACACAAGCTTGAAAGATAACCCTGGAAGAAGTATCGATCATCGGATTTCGTCGACCAGACACTTTTGACAGCCCTGGAAGGCGACGAAAGCTGGGATTGTTTCTCCAAATGGAGAAAGATAAAAACACCTGATAATTATGCACCAACCCAATAATTAAAGTTCTATGTGATTGGGCACTATCCATCGAAAAAATTCATAAGTTTTATAAAATTACTTACTGTTCATGATCTTGGAAGAGGGGATTTGTGGCAGGAGCCATCAGGTCCCCTTGGTCTTCTAAAGCAGAGGGTCCGCTGCTAGTGGCCCTTGCAGTACTGCTGCTGTGTCCCAAGGAGCTCCTGCTTTCGTCCAGCGAAGATCCTCCCGTGGAGAAGCTGTGTTCTGTGCTGGGGCCACCGAAGGCTGAAGCGCTGCCATCTCTCTGCCCTCCTATGTAGGAAATGCCTTCCATGCCTCTCAAAGTCAAAGACAAATGCGGGTCTTGTAGACTTCCTCCTCCTTCATCGTCGAGCGGAATGCTCATCTGAAGGACCTAGCGGTTGAAAATACATTGTTAACCCTTTGAAGAGCAAACATTTTCACATCGATACAGAAGACCAACTGGAAAAACTGGCCAACGCTGAAAAACTGCCGCACAGCTAGCGGTGTCAGAAAACTTCTTTAGCTCTGTGGCGTCAGACTGGCGCTTCGATCGACCGCCATGCTGTTGACAGCTAAATGGATCGATGGCAACAACTGTACGTTTTCAGCGTTGGGACCATTAACCATAAACTTTTTGCGACTAGGAGTTACATAAGGTGGTTTCACGGCTCAACCACCGAGCGTCAAATTGTTAACCGTCTCCAGAGAAAAAAATTTCTACTAGCCATGATGCCTGGAAAGACTCATCTTGTACCAGTTTAACATGTTTTTAACACAAGCCGAATGTCTTGCAAAAACTCTCGTTGACAATATACTATACTTATTTCACAATATTAATGCCCAGTAGAATGTATATGAAAATATATTTAATACTTTACACTCAATAAGGATGGTTATTCCATCTTAACATACACTAGAAACATCAAATAAAATTCTGTAGCATAAACTTTTTTTAGAATAACTAAATATAACAAAACAGTTTTTGAAATCACATTCGGTGTCGATAACCACGGAGGCTGTGAAATCTATTCTTTACACTGATTTGTAACACGATTCGTTTACACCAGCCACTTAAAACTATCTGCAAGCCACGTCCGTAATGTTGCAGAAAACTCTGCTTAATTCTCGGGTTAGTCGTTCTAAACTCCAGTGCATGTAGACAATTCTAGTGAAAGTCCACTTGTCAGGATGTAACACTAACTTTATTGTTTCTAGAACTCCGTCGAACAATCTGCTGTACAAAATTCACATGCATTAACGGCCAGCAACTTTAACAGGCTTTTAACAGTCCGCTTCGTACAGGAGCTTTCACAGATGCTGTATTTCACACACAAAATAAAACACTTCCACAGGCTAAATTTCAGTAGAAACTCACGAGGGAAATCATAAACAGTCGCTCGGGACTCAGCAACGAAGAATTCAGACACAGAACTCAAAAACAAGCTTCTCAAAACAAGTAAATTATCGCTTCCAATAGCACAATTCACAGCGTAATGCATCGAACTTAACGCGCGTTCATTGCAACTGAACTATGCCGGCAGCATATTACCAAACCTTACATTCATTCAGACCCGCATTTTCCGTCCGCCCACGGAACTAGGAATCGAGATCCCTGATTGGTTAGCTCACTGACGTCATGCCTGCCCACCGAATTCGAAAACTGGTGAGTCTGTACGGCAAAATACTTATGTATTGAAATGATTAATTATCATGAGATGAAATACCAGCGAAATAAAAATATAGGCAGCTTGCACCAGTTTTAGATGATATGCAATAAAAGAATATACGATTTAAATTACGATTGCATTACGAATCTTATTTTAAAACTTATTTTCCACTGGTGCTGACATCTGTTATTAAATAAGTAGACTTATATGACACGTTAAGTAACTTTTCATAGACGATTTTTCAGAAAATAATTTTTTAAAAAAATCTCTAGGCTGTTTTCGATGTGTGTCTATAAAGTTTAATTTAATTAAAATTATTATAAACTGAAATAAATATTGAATAATGCAATTATTCAATATACTATTTATTTAGTACAATTTTTTTTCCATAAAAGTAAAAGAATTTTTTTTTTTTTTTAAATTATGAATATCGTTTCTTGAATAATGGCATGTACTCTAAATATTAATAAATGACTTAAGTTACAACTAGATGCGTGAGATTTAATTAATTAATAAAAAAGGGAATTTAAATAATTCATTGCATTTTCTTTTTTTCTGCAGTTATTTAGTTGTAGCGTGGATATTTAAAAAATTTACAATTTAAAAAACATTTAACCACTGTGTGTGTATTAAGTATAATGTTGGATTTAAAGTATATTTCACTGATTGAATTATTTTAATTTACATTACGACTTTTTAAAAATTTACGTTCAGGTTTTTTGTTTGTGATTTTTATTTAATGAGGTTCTTAACATAATTTCATATATTCCAAGATGTTTTTGTTTTTTTCTTGAATTCTTGAGGGCATCTATTTTAATTCTTTATTTTTGAATCATGAATTACGATTTTATTAAAAAGCATTTTAGCTTTAATGTTTTTTTTCTCATTTATGGCTGAAGGTGTTGGTTAACACTTTAAAGCGTTAGAACCCCATAGAAAGTCCTCTTAACAAGGCATCCCCCCCTTGTCAGATCGCCCTAGTGTAGCGTTGCCATAATCACGCTTAACAACAACACTTTAAAAGCACTTTAAGCCTCATTGTTTGTATAAATAATGACGCAACATTTTTTTTATAAATTAGATTCCTCTCTCCTTGTATCTCTTTTTCAGTGTTGATTAGGGATTATTCATGATATTTTTCTAATGTGCATTTGTCCGTATTTCTATAATTTTGATGGATATGTTGATTCTAGTTCATAAATTATATATATATATATATATATATTACATACAGTAAAATGCCTCTGAGCTATCAACTCTCTTAACGACCATTATTTATTTTGAAAAGCATTTCCTGCCATAGACAGTTTTAAAATTAGTTTATAAATTGCAGTTTTATACAAAGAGCTCTCCAAATTGTTTTCCTCTCTTCACGACTTTATTTAGAAATTATTAGAATTTCTTTTTGACTTGGTCTATGGCAGAAAATGCTTTTCAAAAAAACATTATGATCGTTAAGAGAGTTGATATCTCAGAGGCATTTTACTGTATATATGTAATAATAAAATAAACTTTTCTAATTTAATCTAATTTAATTTAATGTTATTTGAAAAAGATTCTTTAATCTCGGTTACTCTTAGTGTAAAGTTTGTTTCTCGGACATACAAATATTACGCTCAGAGACTATTTTTGAAGTTCCATAAGGAGTAAAATTGTTGATTTAGCAGTATTTGAAGTTTTCTGTGTTTTCGTTGCTGCGCGCTTTCAGAACTCCTGGGTAAGCAGGTGTTTCTCATGTCTTGATTGACAATCTAGTTAACTAATTACGTTTGAGAGTAACGCCTTCGCGATCGTGATGCGCCCTGCCAGCAGGTGTAGTAACTAGGAGAGTATTTAAGCAAGTGCACAAAAATTTCGGGAGCTTTTTCAGGAGCTTGGAGCTTTAATCTTGTTAGGAGCTGTTCGAGATCACAATGTAAAGAGAAAGATAGCCCCGGCGCTAAAAAGGTCGCCGGCCTGACTCCTGTCCTCTGTCCGAACTTTGAAATAAACTATTCAACCTAGAAGCCTGGTGTAGTGTTGATCATTTCAACAAAAGATGGCGTAAGGCCATTCCTTATATATATATATATATATATATATATATATATATATCTTAATATATAAAAATCCAGTGTCCGTGTGTATGTTCCGAAATAACTCAAAAACGGGTCAACTGATATTCATGAAAGTTGGCATATATATGTAATTTGGTCCAACTTAGATAATAGGATAGTTATTATTCAAATTAATGGTCTCAATAATTAATAATTAATAAAAAACTGATCATCAACGTTGATTGTTGTTATTAATCGTAGGTTCCATAAGTCTGGAACAGATGGCGCCTTAAGAGAATTTCTTTATGTACAACTGTAGTTTAATATGTATTTGTGTACTGCATAAATTCAAGAAAAAGTGTTTATCCAAACCGGCAGTCACGAACACGGCCAAAAATATTGGAACATTACTACGAAGAAAATTAATAACATCTGCGATATTGAAATACTCAACTCATAGCTTATCGTCTGCTTCTAAAGGGATAAAAGCGTTTTATTTTATTTTTTCCGAAATTGGCAATCGAAATAACTTTTTTATTGTTTTGAAAAAAAAAAGAACAGTTTAACAGTTCTTGCTTTAAACGACATCTTATTATTTGCGTATGTTTTATTTACAGAAAAATACTCATTTTACAGAGGAAGAAACCTAAAAGAACGTATTATATATTTTTCATATATCTTATCTTATCTTATAAATAAAAATGAAATTCTGTTTGTTTGTTTGTTTGTTTGTTTGTTTGTTTGTTCGTTTGTTTGTTTGTTTGTTTGTGGATTTGAGTGGTATACAAATCCACAAAAATGGACCTATCGGCCTGAAATTTTGCACAGATATGTAAAATAATATAGAATAAATCATAGTCCACTTTAAAACTTTGAAAGTCCACCCGTTCCCGGAATTTAAGAGATTTTTTATGTTCTCCACGCAAAAATCTTTCCGTAATTGTAACCCCTGTAGTGAAAAAAGTGTGAAATAAGGATCGTGGTTGCCATGTGTGGCGATTTTGCCGAATAAGATGTTTTAAATTCTCAAAGTAAAAATAAAAGAATAATAATGATTTTTTTTTGTTAGTTTATATTCATAAGGTTACATTTTTTTCAATTATAATATCGTGTGCATGGGAAATCGGAGCAGGAATGAAATGTTTTATACGCAAAACAATAAGAATTGAAGATTTCCGAGGCTAATATGTTAAAATTTTTTAGTTTGGCGAAAAAATAAAATGGCTCAAATGCCGAGAAAGTGAGTTCTAGCGGTTTGCACAGTTTCAGGCTTGGCGCAATTTACTGAGAGATTAAGGAAACGGATTTTTGAAAACAAGTGCAAAGGTTTTATTAGAATACAGCGTTAAATTTTAATGATCCGTGCGAAAATAATGCAGTTATTAAGGGATTTCAAGCGATCTATCTTCAGCATTCTCGCGATTTTGAGGAGGATTCTAACGCTTGGCGCTATTTATCGTAATTTAATCGTCTGCTATTTGGGTTATGAATACACCTGCGTATAAGTTTTTGAAATTTTCATTCAGTTGGAAAGAAAGGATGTTAGAAATATCAATTTTAATTTTGTTTAATCACACTCATGAATAATGATACACTTTTCAACTTAATGAAAGAAGGAACGGAAATAGGGAATACCCATGGATTATAACTCTTTTTATATATAGCACTTTAGTGCGTATTTAAAAATCTGAAAGTGTGTCAGATTTTCTATGATTCTAGCGCTTGGCGCAATTTAATGAGAGGGTATTTTTAAAAACAAGCGTAGGTTATCTTATAAATAAAAATGAAATTCTGTTTGTCAATTTGTTGATTTGGGTAGAATACAATTCCACTAAAATGGACCTGTCAGCCTGAAATTTTACACAGATATGTAAAATAATATAGAATAAATGATAGTGAACTTTAAAACTTTGAAACTCCACTTAAAAACGCTTTCCTCCTGAATGGTTCTCTTAATTTCCGTTCCCGGAATTTAAGAGATTTTTATGTTCTCCACGCAGAAAGCTTTACGTAATATTAACCCCTGTAGTGAAAAAAGTGTGTGAAATAAGCATCTTGGTTGCCATATGTGGCGATTTTGCCGAATAAAATGTTTTAAATTCTTAAAGTAAAAATAAAAGAATTATAATGATTTTTTAGTTATTTTAGGTTATTTTTTTAATTATAATATCGTGTGCGCATAAGAAATGAGAGTAGGAATGAAATGTTTTATACGCAAAACAATGAGGATCGAAGATATCCGAGACTAATATGTAATTTTTTTTAGTTTGGCGAAAAAAAAATGGCTGATAGGCCGATTTTTAGAGAGTGAGTTCTAGCGGTTTGTACAGTTTTAGGCTTTTTGGCGCAATTTACTGAGAGCTTAAGGGAATAGCATTTTTGAAAACAAGTGTATAGGTTTTCTTAGAATACAGCATTAAATTTTAACTATCCGTGCAAAAATGATGCAGTTATTAGGGCATTTCAAGCGATGTAGCTTCAGAATTCTCGCCAATTGACTACATTGATTTAACTTGGGGGAAATCCGCCAAATTTCAGAAAATTGAAATCTTCGCATTTAGTACATCGAGGTAACGATGAATAAAACATGTTATAGTTGATAATTTAAAAAATGCGGCTGTATTAAGGGATTCCACTTTTCAAATAAATGCCTGGCGGTCGAACCATTTCCCATTTTGAATGCTGCTAAGTCAATGCTTCGAATGATTCCCTGAAAAAACTCTTGCAAAATGGCGTATGCTGGCACTTTGGCGAGGCTTAGATTTGAAACTGGATTTTACTTGAGACTGGTATATACGTATAATAAGACTGGTTATAGATAAAAATGAATGTTGGTATGTGTGTAGGAGGTTGAAAAACTCCAGCACCGTTTCACCGATCACCATGAAATTTGGTTCACCTAAGTCTTTTATCATGGAGAAGGTTTTTATGCTATCCGTTTTCCTCTAACTTTTCACTAGGTGGCGCAGCAGAACGTCGAATTCTATTCCGTTTAGCCGTTTGCTATGCGAATATCGTCCAACCAATTTCGATGAAATTTGGTACACGCGAATATTAGAACACGGAGAATATTTTTCACTATCCATTTGCTGTAACTTACCGCTAAATAGCGCTGCAACGCATCAACTTCTATACCGTTCGACCGATCGGCATAAAATTTTTTATACTTACACATTTGAGAACGAAGAATATATTCTAATTGCGTTACTTTTGATGTTACTCACCACTAGATGGCACTGCAATGCATTATTATTTTAACTCGCCACTAGATGACGCTGCAGCAGGCCAAATTTTTGACCATTCAAACGGTGGCTATGAAAATCAGTATACATAGCTATTTGAACAATAAGAATATTTTGGCGTTATCCATTTTGCTATAACTCGCCACATGACGGCGCTGTAGCAAATCATTACTTTAATTAACCACTAGATGGCCCTGCAGTGTATCACTTCTTGACTGTGCGAATGATCGCTATGAAAATAGGTATACATAGATATTTGAACACGGGGAAGAGTTTGGCACGATCCATTTTCCTATAACTTGACACTAGATGTCGCGTCAACACATGAACTTCAAGACTATTCAGCCGATCGTCATGAAAATTCGTATACATCGATATCTGAATGCGAAGAATATTTTTGAAGTATCCGTTTTGCTAAAATTCGCCACTAGATAGTGCTACGCCGCATCGCCTTCTGCACCGTAAAAACGATTGCCTTGAAATTCAGTATGCATGATTATTGAACACTATATAACGCGATATCCATTTTGCTATATCTCTTTATTACAATAAATAGTAATCACAGCAAATATTAATATCAAAAAGTCCATTCATTCCCGTGCGAAGAACGGGTACTTCAGCTAGTCTTAATATATAAAAATCCAGTGTCCGTGTGTATGTTCCGAAATAACTCAAAAACGGGTCAACTGATATTCTGATTATGTTGATTGTTGTTATTAAGTCTGGAACAGATGGCTCCTTAAGAGAATTTCTTTACAGAGAACTGTAAAACATTGTCCTTTGCATCTCACAGATGGCGCCACACCTTAATGTGATATAGTTTCTTAGACTACACACTATACATGTCTTATTTTGCCTATACCACGCACTATTTTTAGTAATATGCGACCCAAAAAATCTAACCTTACTACCCGTAGCAAGAAGACTCGATATGTACGTATTGAAAGAGCTCATGAATCAGTCGAACAGAGAGCAGAAAGAAATGCAGCTCAAAGAATTCGCACAGCTGAAATTCGTGCACGAGAATCACGAGAACAGCGTGATAATCGTCGACAAGAAAATGCATTGAGAACCAGGGTGGCACGTCAACAACACATAGATTCATTTAGAGAACAAAACCGAGAAAATCATCGGACCAACCGCGCAGTAACACGTGGATCATTTGTTGTCTTGCACTTAATTATGTACCAGACATCAATTACTCGGCTGATTCCAAGGTTACTATTGGTGCGATGGACAAAATATGCAATTATTGTCAGGCATTAAAATTTCGCAATGAAACACCCGGCATGTGTTGCGCATCAGGAAAAGTTGTATTGTCACCACTCCCTACTCCACCTGAACCTTTGAAAACCCTTCTTTCTGGCATTTTAAATGAATCAAAATTATTTTTGCGTAAGACACGAAAATTTAATTCTTGCTTTCAAATTACGTCGTTTGGAGCATCCAAAGTTTGTGATTTGTTATCTGATGGTCGTAATTTTGAGACAACATTCAAAATTCAAGGCCAGGTATACCATAAAATTTGGTCATTGATGCCAATGCGAAATGAAGATCCAAAATTGCTTCATATCTATTTTATGGGCAATTGTGAAGAACGTGTAACAACTCGATGCCAGTATAATTTCGTTGAACAAGCAGAAGAGAGAGCAATTGTATTGTCATTAGAATTATTTTTGGAGAACAGTAATCAATTGGTTCAATTGTTTAAAAGAGTGTCACCACTATTAAAAAGTGACAATTATCAAATTGTCATCAAAGCGGACAAAGTACCTTTGGGAGAACACGCCGGCAGATTCAATGCACCAACCGTTGCTGAAGTTGCTATTATTATGGTCGGTGATCCATATAATACCATATGGTTTTATATGGTATTATACCATGGTGTCAATGGATTTGTATTCAGTTTATTTGTATTAACAAAGGACCGATTGACCAAAAATATTGTACATCGATTGGTGCTTCATTGAACATCAACTGTGATTTATTACGATTAAAGATATTTAGAGTATATATATCAAATTAAAATATTTAAAGTATTTATTAAATATATGTTATTAAAATGTTATGTTAATTTGTGTTAAATTTTGTCTTTCAAATCCTGCTTAAATCACTCAGCCACAGCAACGCGTGGCCGGGTCTGCTAGTGTATGTATATAATTTATGTACTAGAATCAACATATCCATCAAAATTATAGAAATACGGACAAATTCACATTAGAAAAATATCAGGAATAATCCCAAATCAACCGTGAAAAAGAGATACAAGGAGAAAAATCTAATTTATAAAAAATAAGTTGTGTCAGTAATTAGACAGACAATGAGGCTTAAAGTACTTTTATAGTGTTAACCAACACCTTAAGCAATCAATGAAAAAAAAGCATTAAATCTAAAATTCTTTTTAATAAAATCGTTATTCATGATTCAAAAATAAAGAATTAAAATACATGCCCTCAAGAATTGAAGAAAAAACAAAAACATCTTGGAATATATAAAAATTATGTTAAGAACCTCATTAAATAAAAATCACAAACAAAAAACCTGAATGTAAATTTTTAAAAAGTCTTAATGTAAATTAAAATTATTCAATCAGTGAAATATACTTTAAATCCAACATTATACTTAATACACACACAGTGGTTAAATGTTTTTTAAATTGTAAATTTTTTAAATATCCACGCTACAACTAAATAACTGCAGAAAAAAAGAAAATGCAATGAATTATTTAAATTCCCTTTTTTATTAATTAATTAAATCTCACGCATCTAGTTGTAACTTAAGTCATTTATTAATATTTAGAGTACATGCCATTATTCAAGAAACGATATTCATAATTTAAAAAAAAAAAAAATTCTTTTACTTTTATGGAAAAAAAATTGTACTAAATAAATAGTATATTGAATAATTGCATTATTCAATATTTATTTCAGTTTATAATAATTTTAATTAAATTAAACTTTATAGACACACATCGAAAACAGCCTAGAGATTTTTTAAAAAAATTATTTTCTGAAAAATCGTCTATGAAAAGTTACTTAACGTGTCATATAAGTCTACTTATTTAATAACAGATGTCAGCACCAGTGGAAAATAAGTTTTAAAATAAGATTCGTAATGCAATCGTAATTTAAATCGTATATTCTTTTATTGCATATCATCTAAAACTGGTGCAAGCTGCCTATATTTTTATTTCGCTGGTATTTCATCTCATGATAATTAATCATTTCAATACATAAGTATTTTGCCGTACAGACTCACCAGTTTTCGAATTCGGTGGGCAGGCATGACGTCAGTGAGCTAACCAATCAGGGATCTCGATTCCTAGTTCCGTGGGCGGACGGAAAATGCGGGTCCGAATGAATGTAAGGTTTGGTAATATGCGTACCGGCATGTTCTGCCTCTTACATATCTCTGATGGTACGCGTAATTTCCAGAAAGAGCCATTTTCCTAAGAATCCGACGAAGCACGAATTTTGATTACGTCATAGAAATGTAAATGAGTAATAAAAATTATAATAAGAGTATATTATTTTTGGTTCGTTTAGTTCCAATTGCAGGAATAAAAATGAGTTTCTTAATATCAATATTAAATAAGATTGGTATATGCAACTTTGCAGTACTACGGACAACGGCCGAATAAAATGCAAATGGGCCTTTTTCCTGCAGCTGTACCTACCTACCCAATGTTACAGCATCAAATACAGTATTAAACAGAAATTGATAAAAGTGTAAACATGATGCAATTAAAATACATTTTACCTGTGTTTCATACTCTTTCAGACTAGGCTCTACAAAAACAGGTTCATATCTAGGAGCAACATATAACCTCTTGACTCTTTCTCTATAAGCTACATACCTGTAACATTAAAGTATGAGATAGCATAATTAAGGCGTGTTGTTATCAAGGCTATTTAACGAAAGTCAGATAATTGTACTCTGTCTGTCGAAACAAACTTTGTCCTTAGAATTTTAAGGATTATAGAGTTACTCTTTCACTAAATTGTTCAAATGAATGTCCAAACAGCCTTACAAAAACACACCTATAATTACAAATATTATTAGATTAATAAATAGCCTGCTTAAAAAATGTTAGAGAATTTTTTTTCGAGTAAGTAGTTTTCATTTTATGTTCATTTTACCCATCACATATTCTCGTTGAAATTTTGTAGCTTTTAAAACGCCTTTTTAAATTCAAAATTCAAAATAATAAATTTTTGCATTTGTTTTTAATAGCATCGTATACTTAAAAAATAGTAATGTAAATTAAAAAAAATAAATAATAGAAAAAAATAATTAAACATAGAACCTGTATTATTAGTGGACGCCTACAATCTATACTTTTTGCATTCGACTGCAAAGTGTTTTACTGCAAGTTCAAAAGTTCAACCATCACTTTACCAAAATTTTAACTATCAGAAATGCCAATAATATTTCGCTCTTGCGTTTTGGACTGGAGTATACAACTTTAATTTTGGAAGATGGCTGTTAAATACCGTACCAATGTATTTATATGACTTCGGACTACTTTAATAAAAAATTCAGCGTATAAAGCATCTTTATTTATTTTATTATACACGAATACACAGACAAAAAAAAGAGATATTTTATGTTTGGTCTATAATAGTTAGTTCACGAAAATCTCACACTGTGCGCCTGTGTGAAAGCCAGAAATCCCCACATCTTAGCAAAAAGGAATGCTGCCAGTGTTATAAATTTTTTGCGTGAATCAAAATTCGCCTTTCTTGTAAAAAAAAATCATCAAAGAAAGTTAAAAAAAAAAAAAAAAACATATTTTTTTTCTTTCATACTTTCTATATAATGATGTAAAGATCTAAAGGGTCTGACCAACAGTTCGGGTGAAACAAAATAATGTGTTTGGAAAAGGTGTAATCTTCAGAACAAACATTAAATAAATAAATAAATAAACACTATTGTATCTATTCTAAAATATTGAAACAAAAAATAATTAGGACTAAGTGTCATCGGAGTTACGTGTTCATGCAAATTTCAGCTAGCATGGACGATATGAAGTGGATTAAATTTGAGTGAAAATTTCGAGTTGGGATATTATAAAAGAGCAAGCTAATAGAAAATTGGAAAAATATCCGGAGTGATAACGTGGACATTGCACCAACAGTGGTTTATCAAAAAATATGTTTTTAATATGGAAACATGTGGATTAATGGCAGCCTGAAATGTAAAGCAATAAACAAAGAAGCATCAACAAAGGGGAAAATGTAAACAGAGTTGTCAATCGGAGTACTGTACTTACTTTGACCACATGCAGCAATGGTAAACAATACCGACAAATCCGAGAACGACGATAATGCAGGCCAGAGCTATGAGTGCTGCCCCCAGGTCGCTAACATCTCCACCAGCCGAAGGCAGTTTAGGACCTCCGTTGGCCGTCCTGACGATGATCGCTGGAGGAGATGACTCTACAGGTGTGGTAGGTAGTGGCATCAAGTTAGGAGGGCGAATTCGCACAGCCTGAACATCGAGAGTACGAGAAAGCTCAGACAAGAGGCTATCCGATTTTCCATCCTCCAGAAGTGTCCTGAAAATAACGGTAATACGCTTCAAGCTTACGTAAATGGTTTAAAAATTATAACACATGTTGTTCCAATGGTCCGGCCAGCTCGATCGCTACATTGGTCATTTAATTTAGAGTGCGTCTATTACTCCTGCTATATGGTTTGTCTAATTTCAGACCGACTCAAGATCGGATCCCTTGCCATCTGAATTGGAATCCCCATAGATATCGTTCGAACATGGAGAATATTGGTAAATTATAACATTTGTAATCTTTATTTCTCGTTGTCAATTTTTATTTGTCGTTGTCAATTTTTATTTTCTTTCTTAACGTCTCACGGTAGTCATTGTTTGTTTTTCCTCTTTGCATGGCGGGCATTTGTCTGTAAAGTATTTATCCCAACTGAGTTCTTTAGCTCCTTTATTATGGGATCATCTATTGCGTGGTCATCATTACCCTAAGAAGGTATAGACAAGAAACACCGAAACCATGTGGTTTATTCAGTAAGCTATGCTGGCTACCTTGGAAATTAAGCAGTGCACTTATTCAGGGTAACTGCACAGTAATCTTTTGCAATAAAAAAGAATCGTGTTTCTTTTATGCTGAATTAAGATTTTTTGATAATTTTCTAAATTCTCAATTTTCTGTAGTGTCGTGATCAATCGACTAGTCCATTTTAATTTCTGCAATTATCGGCTGTAATCACAGCTACCCTCTCCTGTTCCCCACCTCCTGTCCACTGTATGAAAACATCTCCTTGTTCCAAAAATACGTGTCTAAAAACGTATTTTGGACTTTTAATCTATTAATTATTAAGAAAAAGTCCACAGTAAATAAATTACACATAACATAATAAATTTGTTTAACCGATAATAAAAATATTTGAATCATATTTCAGTATTCCATTTCCAAATAAGCAGTCATGTTTTTCCTTTTCGCAAAATTCATATTCTGGACGCTTCGATAATGCAAAATACATTGCATTAAAATCTAACTATCCCAAAAATGGTTATTTAATTGCAGACTTAAAAATATAGAGGTATCGAATTGTTTTACGTGCTAAAATTTAATTGCATCTAGTACTTGGATTTCAAAAAATTCTTAATTCATAATATTCATGCAAGTGTGGTGTATATTATGGCAAAACATTTTGAAATCAGTTTAGTTAGTTTGTACTATTTTAAGTGTCAGTTTAGAAGGTATTAAGAAGTTTAAGATTTCTTTCGTGTTGCTGTTAGTTGGCGTAGTGGTATGACTGTGGGAGAAACTTTGACAAATTAGATCGCAAGCTAAAATACCACTTCCGGATTTAGAAGTTTAGGGTAACAACATTTCTAGATCGATGTTTGAAGTATTTTCATAAACAAAGTATTCCACTGGAAAATAATCCATTATTTACTGTTCATAGTTCTTTCGTGTATCATTACTATATTGAAAAATAAGATTTCTACTTAAACAATCATACACAACACAAATATTAGAAATATGCTTTAGAAGGTCTTACATCCTAAGTTTTGGATCATCAGCTCGAATAATTTTCATTGTTGCTGGATCAATTGCGTAGAACCAGAAGTCACTCCTGAATTGAAGAAAAGAAGTAAACATAAGCTTTTGTTATTGGTATAATAATATTATAAATAAATAAATAACATCATTATTATTAATGTCGTAATTGAAGAAGATTTCGAAGAACGCGTACTTACATTTTAATGGCGCATGCATAATGGTTTAGCACTTAAGTAAGGTTTATAGTTTCATTTGATTATTTTTAGTCATAAAGATATGTTGAGAAGGACTAAACCAGTGGAGATGCATTACATCGAATTGAGTTAGAAAGTTTGAAAGGACTGCCAAGTTCTGTAACAGGCTGTAGTGCAGTGAAAGAAGAAGAAAATATTTTGCTTCTGTGTAGTAAAGAGCTAGTTTATTGTATCGTGATACAGTTATCAGTAGCTGTTTTAATTTCAGCAATCAAGATTGTTGAAAGACATGACGGACATTTGTAGTTGCTCTGCGAGACGAGACAGGTCTATTTCTCATTACTACATACATTTGTGAGACGATACAAATAGTGTTGGTCCCAGGTATTCTCCTAAATGGTGCGAAGTACAAAATTGCGCCCCAGCACATGTAGCTCGAAAAGTTTTAAGAGGATTTCAACAATATATGGACACTCAAATAACAGGAAGATCTGAATATTATTTTGGAAGAACAGTAAACTTTCCGAACATGGCACGTCAAAAACTAACGGATTTTTCACAGAAAGCACTTGACTAAAATTGATTATTTACATGATTGATTACTAAAATAGGGATTATACATTGACTACAAGATTGACTACTAAATTGGTTATTGAACTGATTATTATTAGGCAAAGGAAAACATTTCCGACACCACACTGCAATATAATTCTGAATAGTCTTGGTTCCTCTACGATCCCTTAAATTTTTAGCAACGTGTTTAGGAGCACCCCTTATAATTGTTTAGTATATATTATACAGTGTAGTATTTTTGCGCCCTCTCCCCCCCTCCTCCCAGAGATGACACCAGTGTGGTTGCACAATTCGCTCCACCCTAGGACCGGCTTTGGATACAAAGCATTGAATAAGCTATGAAACAGGAAGCATAGTTTCTCGTCTTTCCATGGTGTCTATTCAGGATAGTATATTCCAAGTGCTAGTATAAAAACTAATTCTTCGAGACTTTAAGAACCATGTCAAGCTGACATTGAAACTCTTATGAAGTATTTTATAGTCTTAGCTGAATAAAAAATTCCTAAAATAGAAAGTTTAAAAAAAAACTTTTCTTTTTTATGATATTTCTCTAAGTTATAATTACGTAAAGTTAATATAATTTTTAAAAGTGAAAAATTATACACAAAAATTTATCACATTATTGGCGCAGAAATGTTCAGAAATGCAATAGGGATATGAGGTCATAATAAAGACTGATGTGTAAAAAAAAAAAAAAAAAAAATCTTTAAAAAATATTCTCTGCAAACATATGGTCTTTTTCTTGAACTCCTATCGCTTTCAATACAATTTTCAGTGGTATAGCTAATTAGAATAATATTGAAACTGCAGATTTCGTGCTAATTTGTAAAATCTAGCATTTAAATGTTTTTTGCATACATAAAGCTATGATGAACAAAAACAGTATAAAAGAAACTTACTTGCGTATGAGATCTTTAGATCACGTTTAATTTTCAGAGTAATGAGAAATCTTATAAAAATTGCTGTTTTCGCAAAATATTTTTTTATACACTTTCATTTATTCGGGCATTATTTATTCATGTTAAGGAACCATCATTTTAAACAAAAATTCAATATATAATTTTCCGGGTTTTCTCTGGAGTCCAGAAATCATCAAATTCCTACTCACCCGGATGTGTCTGATTCGATAGTATTGTTCTTCATCGTTTTCAAAGAAACAACTCTCTCCACATCTGTAATGACGCCCGTCCGATCTTGAATCAGTCTGCAAGAGAAAATATTCAGATCAGCACAAAAAATTCACAACTATCTTAGCTTGATCAGATGTGCGAATTATTTACTCCAGTGAAAAAGAGTACATTGACAACATCCTGCATGAGTTGTGGCTTATACTTAAATAAAGTAGGAATGCTGGTTTAGAAAGCTTTCAGTGCATACATTTTAGATATGCATACATACGTAAAACTGATGAAATTCTAAAGGAAAAAATTAATTTAAACGTTAACCCTTTTCCTGTTTTCCATGTAATATTGTGCAGTAGTGAAGTCTCCATTGCTTTTTTAAAATTTTCCAATATTGTTCGGGGGTGTTTATAATTTCTGTTTGTAATTTAACTGCCGTGTTGCAAATGGTGCACGCGGCAAGTACTTTTATTATTTCTTAGAATACTTCCAAAAGAATTCCACTACTTTAGAATTTATGGACTATCATTGTATAATTAAAGAATATTTTAGAGACGTTCATCTCTCGCAGTTGTATTGAGGCAAAGCTACAGAGGTAGCTGCCTAGAAATGGGGGTATCTGGTCGGAAGACTTTTCAAAACGTTCTAACCCGTATTCATCTTATATCTAGAGAAAACCGACCAAAACTCTAGATCTTTAGATCGACAGCCGCGTGGTAGTCCAGAACGTTGGACCTTTTCACTTCAGCTGTTTACTATGTCCCGTGTCTTATCCACTCGGCCATGTTGGGACTTATCTCATCTGTCTCAGTAAAAATAAAATTAATATATATGTAAAATTAATACATTGTGCCTTCATTCAACATTTGTGCATGTTGCTTTAAAAATTGATCTTTTGTAGGTAATACTATATTGTATTCCTACCCTGACATTCAATTCCCTATTTCAAGCTGCAAAAGTATGTTTATTAAAAGTGTTTTCCTCTTTTTCTTGAGAAGTAAACAATTAAGCTTTGTGCCCCACTCCCCAAACCTTAACAACGGAGTAGGCATGGCTGTGATGTAATCATAATTGATAGCAGTATTTTGCACGTGCAATGATTGGCAGCCAGAGACGATGTTAATTTTAAAGTCACAGACACGAGGTGTCACGTGGCTTTGCGACAGAACTGTACTCTCCTGGCTTTCATCGAAACATTTGCGTCCTTATGTTACAGCAAAACAACCTGGCAGCAACGTAACCAGAGGGTGGGTCATGGGGACCTGGACACTCCACGAAATTTTGGATTTCTGTTAATTGGATGCCAATAAATCAAACATTTTTGTGGGAAATTCTTCTTTTGTTCACCTTTTGGGCACCCTCCGAATTTTTTTTTTTCACGCTACGTCCCTGCAATCTGGTAATCTTCCTCCCTCTCTTCGGCCCTCGGTTTGCCTAAACTCTATAATCTTTCTATACATTAAATAAAATCCAATTGAAAATTCTAGGTTAAAACTTTTTTTAAATGTCGTAACAAATATAAATTTAAAAAAATAATACTCTAAGTCGAAAACAGTGTATGTTATATTTATATATATTTTACGTACACTAACTAGACAACTCTAGAAGGTTTAAGCCCTAATATTTATTACTTAAAAAAAAGCCCTATATTTTTAACTTTGAATGCCCTGCTGTGTCCCCAGCTTTTGCGCGTGAGTACAATTCGCTGCGCTAAAGCGGTGCATTTAAAGACCTATGTCAAGATGGATACTAAGGAAGAATCGTGATTTTGCAAAGACGGAAAAGAAAAGGTTAAGCAGTGCTTCAAGCAGTGGAACATGAGCAGATAGATACTGATTGGCAGTGTTTTAAAATCGATGCGTTCAGCATGATTAATCCTTCTTGCTTCCTCTTATAATCGAAGCGGAAATAAAAAGGATTGCTATTGGAATTGAAATAGGCAAGGGGTAAAATTATTTTTGTTCAAGGTTCTAGTTTGATCCGTGTATGGATCAAGTTTGACTCAATAAAAACGAAGCCGTATCAGTAGTACAGATATTCAGGAGTATAAAATGCGACTTACTTCAATATGTTTTCTTTTACCTCAAGGACTTTATTAGGCTGGGCATTTTTCATTACTAAAACCATCCTGTTTTCATCTCGAATCACATTAATCTGCATAAAACAAAATAAATAAAAAGCTCATTCATCTTATGATTATCGATTGGCGCTTAAATACAGACAGAAAGTAATCAAAATTAATAAAAATTAGTGATGCTATTGATTAATCATGACTTTAATACTCTGGTAGGGTACAGTATTTAAAAATTTAGCTATAGTTTTTATAACAGATTACAATTAATTGTAATTTTAAAGCTCTTTATTATGTTTTATTTTTTATTTTTAAGAAGAACAAGCAGTCTTTATATTTGAAACTGTAGTGTTACAAAACTTGGTTTCCCTCACTTTCGTTCTCAACCAACTCATATCTATAGTTAACTTTAAAGTAAATTCAAACGATATTGTAATTTGATATTTACAATAAAAACGTACAATATTTATAGTTGCGATTGCAAATTATCTGAAAGTTTAAATGTTAAATTTGCTCATCTCATGCAGGACAGATGACATTAATCATAAAATGTTATGTAGTATAGTATTGGGCGGCTTTAGCTCATGAGCAGCTTGAACTCAGTGACGTCATAGTGATTTTCCCGCCCTTTCTCCTGATTGGTCCGATTTAAAAAATGGAGCTCTCTGATTGGTCGTGCTTACTGGAGCGGAACAAGCTCCTCCCCCGAGTTAGAGCCCCTCGCGAGTTTGAGCGACCCATCCAACTTTTGAAAAGTTGAAAAGTGTAAAGTGTTCCGCTCCGCTGCACCGGGTGTTTTTGACTCTGGTCGGCTTTAACTCGGGGGTGGTTTTGACTTTGGTCGGCTTTAACTCAGGGGTGGTTTTGACTCAAGTTTTTGTTCGCACGCGCCGGTGGGGATTCTCTGGCTCGGATCCTGCTGACCGGCGTGGGAGGGTTGGTACATTGATTTACGATATTTCTTCCCCCCTTTCCGCACATATTTATTATCGTTGCTAGTATTAATTTTCTTAGTATCATTATCGACACCACTCTGGAACGAGTCTAAACATGTGCGAGTATTCGACATCTAAAACCGGTTCTGGACAAGGTGAGCTGTCGCACAATGCGGGTGTCTTAGTGAGAACAGATTTTATTTTAAAAAATATATTTACTTATCTTTTAAATGAAAAGGCTCCCAATGCCTTTAGTGCTGCGAATTTGAAAGAACGGGAAGTATTGCAGCGAGTGAAAGAGACTGTCGATGCTTTTCAGTTTGATTATGCTAATGCTATTAAGAAATTATGCATAGAACTAGGCGAAATTTGTTTGGAAGAAATAGACTCAATTTTGCGAAGAGTTTTGAACGAATTATTCAGCGACGGAATAACGCGGTCTCGGATAATAGGATTTTTTGTGTTCGTTGGAGAATTTACTAAAACGTGTCTTTCCAAAAATTGTTCGAAGTCTATTGCGAACGCGACGTATCAGTGTTTCTGCAATTTGGTGAAAGAGAAGCTAGAAAAGTGGATTTACGATCACGGCGGATGGGAAGGATTTTACGATTATGATATAAATAAGCAAAAGATTCTTAAAGACGACTCCACTAGAAATCAAAGATTTTCAATTACCGAATGGCTATGCAGTCTGAAAGCCCATCTATTCACACGAAATCAGTGAAATAAATAAATAAATAAATAAAAGCTACTGGCAGAATTAATTTTCTCTCTCTCACTCTCGGTATATATATCAATATATACACGCAAATCCTATCGATTTAATAGATTTTAATATTTTATAATGATTAATACATTTTATAATGTTTTAATCATTAACAGTATGATTTCTGCACCGCGTTTACGTTTTCACAAAATAATCTTTAAAATTACGTCTGCAATATGTTCGGTTATGATGAGTCATTATGCGTTTATCGGCACCTGGCAGAAGGTGAGCCATACACCGCCCGTTTATCATCTGCTGTTTCTACCGTTAACAGCAGATGGTGAGCGGAGCATTATATCGTATTTTCCTATTACAAAATAACCTGCGGCATATTGCGGCCGACCAGGTTCATGCCTTTTTTAACCTTCTTTTCGAATCGCAAAGATTACGCTTGCAATATGTTGTTTCCTATTATGCTGCGATGAGTCACCATATGTTCATATCCTCTTTACAACAGCTGGAGAATATAGTTTGAAACAGCCGTGTACGAATACCATATGTCATACCTTTAAAAGAGTCGACATATAAATACCCCCGACAATAACAGCGGTAGAGATATCTTCTAGCGTCCAAGCAGCTACCAGTCCTACCTTTGAGGATCATCCTTTTTCGACAACGGCCCTTCCAGTCTTACCTCCCGTGTCTAGTGGAAAAATGGAGACCAAAAAAGTGAAAAAGGATAATACTGCAGAAGCTGGTGCGTTTAAACTGAAATATTTTTTCCTTTTAATTTTATGTTTTATAGGTTAAAAAAAAATATGTGATTGAATTTTTTTAAAAAATTCTTTCTTCTTTTTGGGATTTTTATTTAGAAAGACCGCTGACAAACAGGAAGAGAAATGTCCAAGAAGTGTTACTATCTGAAGAAGAACCCGAAGAGGGAGGAACTACAGAGGAGTGTTTTTTAACTCAAAGACCCTCAACGTCAACAAAGTCTATGTACGACGATGGGTTTTTGACTCCGCCCACGCCCAGAAGACAACCATCGACGTCGTTCTACAAACATCAACAACAACAGCAGCAGCATATTAGATTAACATCAGGGTCGACACCATTGCTGAAAAAAGAAGTCAACTTAGGTCCAGGTGAGAGCTCAATAGAATCATCCTTTCCACCTATCTCAGTTTATTTGGGGCAAAACTTTTTCATCGAAACTAAAGCATTTAGAAATGCGAATTTATGTTGGATTTTGCGTGTTGGAATTATCAAAATTACATATGTACAAATTGTATTACTTACATTTCAAAAAATTTTATAAAGAGAAAATTGAACTTTTATATATGGACACGGATTCGCTGTATTTGAACATTGAAACGCACGATATTTACGACGATCTAAAACAAAATTTTAGGAAAATTATGGACTGCAGTAATTTTCCAAAACGTCACACCATGTATAGTGACCATAATAAAGGTAGACTAGGCGCTCTAAAAAGCGAGGTGTTGCCACCCATTAAGGAATTTGTAGGACTGAAATCCAAAATGTACAGTTACACTTGTAAAAACGAGTGCAAGAAGACTGCGAAACGAATTAAAAAAAGTAGTCTCAAAAATGTCGCATTTGAAACATATAAGAAAATTTTATTTGAAAAAACTTTTTTGAGACATCAGCAATATTCAATACAATCTAAAAATCACGAAATAAGTACGGTCTTTCAAAATAAGATAGGATTATCCGCTTATTATGACAAAAAATTTGTGAAAGATGACGGTATCAGCAGTAATTCTTATGGACACTTTAAAAATGATTACTTAGAAGAAGAAGAGTAATATTAAAGAAAAAATTATATAAACAGAGTTTTTTTTTAAAAAACTTTTAATTTATCTAGAGAAAAAGAAATTCACGATAGCGACACGACCTGCTAGCCCTGATACCAGATGTATAAGAAAGGGGAAGCGTGGAAATCGAACCCAATTACTACAGATTTGTGTACCACGTGTAAATGTTGATAACCAATTGGAATGTATGAATTGCGTGCGCACAAAAATTGATTACTTAGAATATATTAAAAAAGATTTAATAAGACATATAAATTTTTTAAGTTTCGTAACGGGGGTTGAAGAATATCGCCAATGTATGAAAAGTTCGGAAAAAGAATAATAAAAAAACGATTCTTTATTGTAATCATTTTAGTATTAATTTTTGTGTGCATGTCGTATTTTTTTATATTGAATTTCTGCTACATAGTTATGAATGCGTATTCTTGTATTTGTGATTTCCTTCTGCATAATTATTATTCTTGCATAATCTTGTAATCATATTTTTTTTATTGTAACTCATGTATGAAATCTCATTTATATTGTATTCTATGTAACTTTTGTAATATTTTTTTGTTGTGAGCAATCACCATGTAGCTTTTTGTAAATGTGTGAAAAAGAAAAAAATAAAAGAGTGGACCTCCAGAGGTCCCGCTGCATTTCTGTCATTGGATGATATGTATTTTTTTTACAATATCATTCAATGGTGGAAGTGTTGCAGGACAAAAGATTGACTCAGAATACGGAATGAGGCACGAGTATGCGCTCGAAGGAGAGAGAGAGAGAGAGAAAGAGAAAGAGAAAGAAAAAAGTGAGTGAACATTATTTAATTTTAAAAAAGTGTGTGTCATTATGAGTGTATTATTAAATTAATTAAAAAGAAAAAACAATCTTACTTAATATAATTATTTTTTATTTTCAGTATTTCAAATACGGGTACAATGCAATTCTTTCACAATATCATCGTCTCTTAAAATCGTAAAATATGCAATTTTCAGTTTATAATCCGAAGAAACAGTTGCAGCAGCAGAATCACGATGTGCAGTCTTCGAGATGTCTTCATCATCTTCTTCTTCTTTTACAAAAGATTTTGGCATGCAAATGCAGTCCAACATATCGGTGCACAGTCCATTATAAAAAGAAAACAGGGAAATTTGATCTCCGATTGCGAATTTTTTTAAGTGTAAATAGAAATAGCCATACATATACACGTTGCTTATGTTGTGTATATGCTGTATAACATCCGGATTTTTTAAAATCTTGAAATAATAACGTGTTTCTTTTTCTTCGCGAAAGTCGCACGCAATAGCATCGCGAATGCAGTCACTTAGATTTTTGAAAAATGCGTCTTTAATCCGAGTGATGCGTATTTCTCTGTTGACAATGCCATTATTCTCCTGAAAAATTTCTTTCGTATAGAGATATCCAAACCGCTCCATTGTTATTACTAACGACGATTGTGGTTACTCAACATATTTATCCATGGCACGCATTTTTGCTTATGCGCATACGAGAAACAACACGGGCGCTCTTTGAAATGGAAGCAGACAAATTGTACAATAAAAGTTTCGTTCTTTTTTTTATTGCGAGCATTGAGTTCTTCCATATGCAAGTTTCGAACTGCGCGATGCAGAAAATACAAGCAAAAGTATCCGCAAGTGGTTGTAGAGTCTTGTTGAAAACGTGTATTGTTGAAATAGATTGCATTTGAATTGTTATTTAAAAATTTTAAAATGTTCTTATTCGTAGGCGCTTGACCGTAACTATCGAAGCACAACACTTTCTTACTTTTCTTGCTATTCTTATTTCCTTTAACAAAATGAATTGATATCCAGTGGCTGCCAGGATCAGTATGCGGGTCTAAATTTACAATAAAAGATGCAAAATGTTTCTTTTGTGAGGGTAGAGAGTCAGATGCGTATACTCCTCAGAAAGATTTTCGAATTAATCTATCGCTACAAGCGTGACGGCAAATAGAAAGCGTATCCATCGTCTGTTTAATAATCCGTAAAAACGCCTCTTGACTTATCAATTTCAATCACGTTGCGAAATTCTGTGAATGCGATCATAGACACAGTTTCGGGTAATGCTACGGCGAATTTAATGTCAACATCTATGTTGCCACTCTTGTTGATGCTGGTGTGTCTTTCACCGGTTGCCAATTCTGGCGTTAAATCAAAAGCGTACCGAGCATATCCTCCTGCGTACTCGTTGAAATCTATATTGATATTGGGAGAAATGTGATATCGGTTTAAATCGGTGAAGAGACTCATATAACTTCTGGCGTATAATTGATTTGTGAAATCTGGCTGATAGGGTTTGGAGGGAATCATTTGGTGTCCGTTCAAAACGCATAAATAATTTAAATGATAATGAGAAAATTTGAAGGGGTTCGCGTTAATACTACCGTTGTAGGCTTTATTTGAAACAAAAGCTAAAATCAGGCGATTCGGTAGCGGTCCCAAAAAACAATTAGAAATTGTAGTACTTTGTAATCCAGCTGATAAAGCGAATGTTTTAATTTCAACTCTCCGAATAGGCATTTTGATGACGCTTTTTCCCAACGCTTTTTCATGCGCTATCATAATGGAAGGTGATACGCTCACTTTTCGGACATAAAGACATGCCGACATTATATGAATTTTAAAATTGTCGGCTGCGGCCATTAATGCGAATGTATCAGCATTGCGTTCTAATTTTATCCGAACATCGACACCGTTAATTAATAATTTCGGTTGGGCGGCCAAATCTATATGCAAAGGCCCGACGAGCTCGAGCGCGGCACTTGCGGCGCATTTTCTTGCCCTTTTCTTATATCCGGCATTATTTCCAGTTTTAACAGCGTCATCGTGATGGGCAGCAGTATCTTTATAAAAAAATGCCGAAGTTAGAAGACTTTCCTGACTAGATTTAGAAGTTAGTAGTAAGCTTTCTATAATAGATCTATATGCATAATTTGCCTGAGATGCTATCTGTTTATCGTTTAAAAAAAACCGAACATTCTGAAAAAAGCGTATTTAGAAGATAGTTAATCGGTGCAACATCATCCTCTTGAGCGAGAACATCACCCGATTTCTTTTGCACTTTAATTCTCAAATGCAATATAGTATGAGAAAAATCCAAGTAGTGCTGACCGTCTCCCGATACTAAAAACTCAATTGGATTCTTATCTGTTAAAGATGAAAGCGGATGTATTTGAACAAAGGATGATGAATCGATTGCCATTTGTATAGGCACGCTCGTAAAAAGATCTAATTCGCTTTTCACGCACAGCATGGCATCTTGTTCCTTTTCCTTCATTAATTATTATTTATTATCATTTAACGTATTATAGCTCTCTCTCTCTCTTTTCTAGGTGAAAATATCCCTGTGCGTTGTCTTACAACGTTTAGTTTTTGTTTGACGGGATTTACCCGCGCTCTTTCTTTTACAACCTCTTCCCTGCGGCAATTTTTGAAAGAAATCCTTCTTTATTTTTTGAGATGTTTCGCGAATTCTATTACGAGCTGAATCTCGAAAAGACGAACCCGATTCTAGATCCGATATAACATTTTTCCCAGTATGTAGCATATGTTTCCCTAGATAGCGACCTGCTCTGAACGCTATAGGCGTGATGAAACGGCGGAGGTCTCCGAAAAATCCGTACCCTCATTGGATGGGGTTCGAATGATAATACCCGTGACCTCCGCCAGCTTGGCTGCAATAATAGGACTCGCACTCTTTCGTGCTCAAGTGCATGTTCAACCGCAATATGAATTTAAATTGCCTGCACGCTTAATTTATATACTTTTGCGTCGGAAAGATAAAACGACGAATGTTTTACCTCCTGTGAATACAATATCAGAACCCGAGATTGTTTTTAACTGAATTCGAATTGTGTCGACAAAATTCTTACGCAAAGGAAAATAAATAGGGGTATCGTAGTTTTTAACAATCTGATCATTTTTTTCATTCACGCACGGTATGATTCTCAACAGAGGTGCATACGAATCGCCCACGTGGTGTGATTCGACCAAATCGCAATACACAAATATTTCCGTTATGCCGGCGTCCAATTCTAAAGGATATTTACTAATGTAATTGCCAGTATGGAAATGAGTTTCTTCGAAAACGAGCATATCGGCTAATTCTCTATCAAATTTTACTTCGTGCATGCTCGGCGCGTTTAAAAATACTTTTGAATCCGGTAATAGTCTCAAACGTATGTATTTAAACTCGTTAAACAGGCTCGCAGCTGTTTTATACATGCCCACATTCAGAAATAAACGCTCCGTTTCTTTTTCATATATTTTTTTCTTCGGGTATTCTTTAATTATTAGTTCAATCATTTCTCCATTTTCCGCATCAAGAAGTGGATTAATTATGAATTTTTGCGCACCTCGTAAGATTAAATCTCCTTTTTTTAGATGATTCAAAATTCGCAAAAACGATTTCGAATTTGCTTCCGTTATGTGCAATTCAGAATAATTGGATACTTTTATTTCTAATTCGTTTCTGATAGCTTCGTAGGTCAGAGTTAAATAATCGTTTAATTCTAACATTTCTACGTTTTTCACAATGGCATTGACAACGGTCGAATTTTTTTCGCGTTTTTTATGACTCGGTTTTATGTACGTCAGAGGTATGATATGCTTTGTCACGGCTAGAGGATTTTTGTCTACGATCACCAAGTCTTGCTCAAACGTTTCCGACGGCGGCCTGTATAGCATTTCGGTTGTTTTATCAATGATTGCATCTTCGTTTGGCAGATGCAACATGTGTAATAATTGAGGCGATAATGATTTTTCGATGTGCACCTCGAACCCCTCCGGGACAACCAGCGTAACTTTTTGTTCATCCGCGTTATCTGGTATAAACTGCACGATGTTTTCGTTGTCGTCAAACATTTGTTTTTCAATTGTTTTATTGAAATTGTGGAAAAAGTCAAATAAGCTCTCATTTTTCTCATACTTAAATTGAATATTATAGCGGGCACGATCGGCTATCACAGTTTTCTCTTTATGAATATGAATTTCATATTTGTTATTATGGTCCAACACGTTAAACCAATTTCGAGGGGTGAAAATCTGCGCCAGCCCCACCTCCCACTGTCCGTTCAGCGAGAGGGGAGATGAAAGCTTTGTACGATAAGATGATTGGGTATTATTCGGAAAAAACTCCATGCTCGCATTACTAGGTAAAGTCACGTAAAATTCTGTTAGCGACGATTCAGAAGCCATTTTTGCTTCACCCAGGAATTAAATCTATTGTCAAATCCTTTTCACTTCACTAAATATTCCTTTCGAGAACCGCTACCTTTGGTTCTCAAAATCTGTTCCACTCTCCAATAATCACGAGACGATTTCACCACTTTTTGCAACTCTTCTTCGTAAAGCCTGCCTTTCACGTGCGTTCCTTTCAAATCTCGCAGCAAATATGTGGGAGGGTTCGCAGGGTATCGCTTATTAATTATAAAGACTTCGTCCGTCCAATTTTGCAGATAACCCTTTCTAAAAACATGCTTTACTTTCGAGATCCTAACATGCTCGCCCACATCAAACTTATATTTTGGCACTGTTGAATAACCATACAATTTTTTGAAAATAATAGGATCTAATTTTGGTGTTACATTAACCGGTGCGAAACCGGTGGAGCGATGCACGCTCGCATTATAACTTTTTAATACGGATTTCAAAACGTCTATGTATTTATACGAATTGGTGTGGGTGAAAATGCGAAATAACCTAGATTTAAGAGTACGTATAAATCGCTCAACTACGCTCGCTTTATGTTCGCTCAACGAAGAATAATGGTGAATTTTATTTTTTTAAAAATACGATTGAACTTTTTTATTGTAAAATTCCTTACCGTTGTCGGTTTGTAAATTTACCGCGAATTTACTCTGTTTAGATAATTTTTTGAACCCCTCTAACATAGAATTGGCACTTTTATCTTTTATTGGAATCGCGTGACCCAGCTTACTAAAAACATCGATGGCTACTAATAAAAATTTCTTTCCGCGATTGTACTTTGTGTACTTAGAAAAATCGGCTAAATCCGCTTGCATGAGTTCTCCCGCGCCAAAAGCTAATACCTTGCGTCGTTTAAATTTAAATCGCACCGGTTTGTGAAAAGTATACGCATCTTGTGTCATTAACCATTGACGCACGAGTTTCAAAGGAACTCCGCTCGTTTTGGATAATCTTTCGGCACCTCCATATGAGCCGGGATTTTCTGCATCGTAATATTGCTTTTCCAACAATTTTATCGTTCTCTCATCTAATACTCTAGCCATTTTGTATTTGAAGAAACTGCGCTCCTCGACCTCGTATTATCACGGTGTAAACGGGGCGTGATAAATGTGTGGGCGCTTCTGCTGCGTGGTCTTCCTTTTATAAAAAACATTATCTTTATTGTCGTCATCTACTTCTTCGCCAAACGAAATACTTTCTGTTTTTACAGAATGCGAAGGCTCTTTTTCTAAAAGAGATACAACTTTTTTATTTCCGATCCATCCTCTCGGGATATTGATTTCTCGAATAGCTTTTAAAAATAATTTATAAAATTTCGGTTCTTGTAACGATTTTGCATTTCTCATTGTGTATGAAAAAAAATCAACCACGCTCGATCCTTTCACGACCACATCGTCAATAGTTAATTCGCCGTTTGCATTCCACCCATATTGTCTGGATGTTAATTTTTCTACAATCGATTCTACGTATTTAGAAAAACGTTGAGGAATGCTTAGAAAAATTTCACTCATAATTTTATCGTCACCGTCATAATCTCTTGTCACTTTCTCTTCTTCGTGATCCGCCTTCTTCGAGCCTCTTGATTCCGTAGAAACAGTTTCGGAATTTGCTTTCGACTCATTTGCAATACTCACACGTACGGGCTCCGGCGGAGCGTGTACGGTTTTGTGATAACGCATGACAAGCTGACCCAAAAGTTTCGCTTTCATATCGTCTGGTAATTTTGCTTTTTCTAACATGGACTCTATATCCTGTTCCAACCGTATTTCCGGTTTTTGCAAATGATACGAAGATACAAGTTCTTCTGGTATGAGAGCCACTCTTCGCGACATCCTGAGTGAACACGATCGTGCACTGGTGCGAAATGAAACATTTTTTCGGTGTTACAATCTTTTACCGATTGCTTTTCCCACTATTCCGCCGAGAGCGGATACGATGGCGGGAATCAAAAGGGGAAACAATGCACCACCTGTCTGATTCGCTAACATTTTCTTTTTCTGTTGTATACTAGAGTTTCTTTTCGAAAGTTTCCTCAATACGTTTTTATACTTTTTCAATTTTTGCACGTTGACAGGAACATTCCCATTTAAAATGTTCAAACAAATTTCGCAAAGACTCTTTATCTGAGCGCTGTTGGCCGATTTGGTCAACGCTTTTCTCTGTATCGGGTGTGTTTTTGCAAGGACTTGCAAAAAATGATAATGTTTTTTCAAATTCTTTCTCGTCATTTCGGACGATAAACCCAATAGAGGCCGTCTTCGCTCGGGAAAAGATTCTCGCGCAAACGATGAAGTTCGGACGTTTCAGGATGTATATCTACAACCAAATAACCGTATCGCCTCGCTGTGGCTCTTTTATAGGTATCCGATAAAAACCGCGAATTTTGCGGATATAATTGTCGCGCTAAACAATCTATCTGAGATGCGTCTCTGGCATTCTTAAACAAAATAATATAATGCGCGTTTAAACTTATATCGCGAAACACTCTGGCACGAGGGAATAAATTTTGAAGAATTAATATAACGCTCACGTTGCAATGGTGCGATGCCGCGGTAAACAAATCTGCAATTTTTTCATTCAGGCGGTGCATCTGGTCATCTATGACAATCAGTTCGTCTTCCTGATACGATTCTGGGAGACCTTGAATAAACTCAATATCTGGTTCGTCCAAAAACCACGGGGAGGAGTAGGAGTAACACCATTTCACTTTCTTAATATCAGGATCGTAGAGTCGCTTCCGAATTATTTCGCGCGCCAAAGAAGCTTTTCCAGATTAGCTCGGGCCGACAATAATACAGGAAGACGGATGTCGAAATTTTAACATCTTTGCTCACCTGCGCGCGCGTTGTTTACGCTTTGAAAACAAAACATCGTGTGATAAATTTTTAAATCATCATTATGTAATATATACAATCGAAGCGATAGAAAGAGAATAGGAAAGAAAGAGAGAGAAAGAAAAAATCACTGCGAGAAATTAAAAACAAACAATGTCCACACACTAATAAAAAATGAAAAAAAAAATTCTTTTTTCTTTTTTTTTTTTTTCATTTCATGTTTACACAATGTTGACATACAGAGAGAAATTCCTCGTAAGACATTTGCACGTCTATAATATCCGCTTTCAGCACACCATGCTCGTCTTTAAAAAAATAACGCAAATCGTATACAGTTCGATCTTCTCGTGCATTCGTGAAAAAAGAGTCTTCTGCCGATATGTTCAGAATAGATGCAGGTCGTATTTGTCAGGTCCACTCGATCCTCGTAATTACGATCGTTTGTGCACGAAGTCGATAGCGTTCCGATAAGAAGGGCGATGCCGATGACAAAGGCAGTCAAAACGAGCGCCGGCAATACTATCGCGAGATGATTGAGTGGTTGCATGACGGCGACGAGAGTGCGTGCACAGAAACTCTTTCTTTATTTATACTGGTTTCTGAATTTTTTTTCCCCTTTTATATGAGTGTTTCTCTTTCACTGAACCGTCATCATTTTACCGATATTCTTGCATATATTTCTCAAGTAGAGCAGGACCCACCGTCTGAACATGACATTCACGACGATTTGCGAAATATTGGTGTTAAACAAGAGAGCGTCGCAAATGTCGTCTTCGTTCTCGTCGTCATATATTCCCACATCTTTAACGAGTTCCAGAACGAAATTATCCGACAACTCTTGATGTCTCAAAACCACTTTCATATCCAGGTGTTCTCTAAGCTTTTCGATAGATGCCATGTCGAGAGTCTGGTAGCGACTCACGAGTTTCATGTCTAGGAGAGACAAGTTTTCACGAATGAAAGGAGTCGTCAATTTCTGATGGTGAGATATCATTTTCCAATCGAGAAGATGCTTAAATTCTCTAATGAATGGTTCTCTTAGATATTGATGTTGCGATATCTTCGCCCAGTCGACTAATTCGGCATGATTTCTTATAAAAGATTCCGTCAGAGATTGGCATTTAGATATCACGCTCCAATTCACTCTGTCTTTAAAATCTTCGATGAAGGCTTCCGGCAGAGTCTGGAATCGCGAAACATCGTACCAATTTAGCGAATCTTTCAATATACGAATCGTCTCCGTGCTCAACTTCGATTCTTGCACGGCGCGATTCCAATCCACTTCCGTCTTTTTATCGGCCATTATCTTTCGCTTGTCGCTTTTGCGAATACGCGAAAGTACGCTTCGTTTTATACATTTCCTTCTCCCGCGCGCGCACACGCACGCGCGAATGAGGCGACACCTGCTGTCCAGAAAAAACTGACCGCAATCTAGAGCGAACGATCCGATCGAGTCGAAGCCTCCCAGCCGAGAGACAGCACACGCGCACGTGAATTAGAGCCACCCTGAGTTGGTGACCCCCGGTGCAGCGGAGCGGAACACTTAACACTTTCCAACTTTTCAAAAGTTGGATGGGCCGCTCAAACTCGCGAGGGGCTCTAACTCGGGGGAGGAGCTTGTTCCGCTCCAGTAAGCACGACCAATCAGAGAGCTTCATTTTTTAAATCGGACCAATCAGGAGAAAGGGCGGGAAAATCACTATGACGTCACTGAGTTCAAGCTGCTCATGAGCTAAAGCCGCCCAATACTATACTACTAATATCAAACCAATCTCCACAACTTATAGCAAGCGAGCTGCTAACTAGGAAATATGAAGAAAGGAGCGCATTGAAGAGTTTTTAAAACTTAGAAAATAAAAATAAAGTACATTAGAGATGTTTTATTGCTACTGTCAATTCTTCAACAGGAATTGACAAAAGTTGTCGTCTTAAAAGCGAGCAAAAATTTTTAGAAGCCACATATATATTGAATTATATTAATGAAAAAACGTCAAGGAATAACTTTCAGTTGCCTTTGCGACCGGGTTTTGTCTAATCCTGTTCCTCAATCTATAAGTGGCGTGATGTAGTGGCTTAAATAGATTCAGTGGCGTAACGATTCAAATGAGGTCCAAGGCTTGCTTTCGCAACCATGGGCCTCTGTGGCGCAGAATCATACGTCCAGGTCAACTAATCAACCTGACGCTGTGCCCCTGTGTTTAGTTGCCCAACTGAGCTTAGTTCTCATTTTACAGACCCACTCAAGGAATAGCAATTCCGGACATCGAAGCTGCGGCATGGCGGCACATTGTATTAACCATTCCACGACCAGATTGTTGCACACCTTCTCAAAAAAGTATTCGAGTAAGAGATAACTTCCTAAACTGGTTCCGTATATTAAAAGTTATTTATCATTCAATATGAGTTAGGTTATTTATAATTATAACTTTCCATATTTCTGCCGAGTCGTATGTTTTCAAAAACTCACTAATTATTCGGAAAGCTAAAATAGGAAAATTCACTTTACTTCTTTGAGTGCTTTGAGAAATACTTCTTTGAAAGAGTGTAGTGACTACTGAGTTTTAAAAAAGTCTAACAGAACAAATTGAGGATTATTTAATAGTTGTAATTTGATTTGTGTTTTACATCCACCACGAAATCAACCCTTTAATAATCACGGATCATCATCTTTTAGATGTAGTTTTGCCTTATTTTATTAAATAAATAAGGGGAAGTGCTGTGGTCATCCCTGCCATTTTTTTTTTGCGAAAAATAAAGCTTTTATTTCAGTGAAATAAGAGAACTGATTTCGATATGCAGATGAACGAAAGAAAACATTTATAATTTGAAATAATTAGGTAAACCAAAAATTGAAAGATGTATCAATACAAATGATAGATGTTGTAGAACATCGGCTTTGATTAAAGGCTACGCAATTTCTAGCTACAACAAAGCTTACAGCTGGATTAAAAAATAATTCTGATATTCTTTTTGTCATTATTATTATTATGAGACAAGATACTCCTACTTTTTCATATAACATATAATATGCCGCAATCTTATTTGTTATAGTATTGTAAAGTCAGAAAGAAAAAGCTTATGAGAAATGTAACAAGAAAATAATTTACTGTGTTCTTATTGCGTGCTTTAAGCATCACTTAAATTTTAGTATATTTACATGAATAATCTTAGTTCAGCAACATATCTCCCGTCCCTTATGAAAATAACAAGTACAGCTTCTATAATAATTATATACAGATAATTCACTACGTTTTCTATTGATGAAATGTAATTAGTTGTAAAACACTGCAGTTACATAGTACTGTTTGTTCTGCATCTAACATACATTGCTTAATAAATAGAAACCAGCTTATCTTACCAAAACTTCAGCAGACTGTGTCATGACTGCAGACCTAAGAGCTGGGTTGTCCCTGGCTACTATTTTAAGTCGGAGAGGAAGTTCTTCTGGCCAGACGTCTTCCAGTGACTTTATATTGCTGATGAAGCCGGACTGAGGTTCTATCCTGAAACGTCTGAATGGATCCGACTCAGAAGATATCTCATAAGTAACTAGTCCATTCAAACCCGAATCAGCATCCGTTGCCTGAAATACAAGGCCACGCCAATGTATATTTCTAAGAATGACTGCAGAACATATACTTCTATCACACACTAATTGACTTAAAAAAATTTTTTTTTAATGTACGTAGAATAATATATCTAGTTAGAAGTTTTTAATATATTTTTAGAATCAAATGCTAAAATCTTTCATTATTGAAAAACACTAAAAATCTGATGTTAAAGACAACATAAAATTAAAAATAAGGCACTTACGTATTATCCCGGCAGCCCGCCAAGACGAGCGATTTTTCGCCATGACGGACACATGAAATTATTGATGGTTCGGAATACGATTGGCAACAGTTTGCCAGCACATTTGACGAAAAAATAGCTTGGCGGGGGGAATGACCGCCGGGATAATACCTAAGTATCAAAAATACTTTAGAAACACACGTAAATTAAAAATAAGAAAGCTACTCCCATGGGCTCATAGATCCAAACGTATTGGGATTCTTTTGCATGCTCCAATATTGATTTATGCACCAGTCCATAGTAACAACATATGAATTTCGTAGCAATCACTACCTATTTACGGCAGTCAGAAAAGCAGACAGATTAACCAGAGCATCATAAGTGCTTTTAAACTTTATTAGAAAATGCAAAAAATAAGAAATGAAAGAATGCAATGGAGTGTAGTTTAATATCAAATAATTAAAAAAAGAAAGGCAAGCTGTTGAGATAATCTTGATAAATAAAACAATTGGACATTAAATCACTTCTTGCTACTCACCAGAACTTGCAAAAATGCAGTTTCCAAGGGCGCATCGTGCGAGACTGCTGCCACGTACTTGTCACTCAGGACGCGAGAGTACCTTGGAGGAATGTGGAATATAGGGCTGTTGTCATTCATGTCCATGATTTGAAGGGCGATGTCCGTTCGAAGTCTAGAAGAGCCTGCACAAAAATGTGTTTTAACTAAGATTAAAGTTATTACTTGTGTCTTGAGAAAAGTTAATAGCACGTTGTCCACGGCAGCACTTACAAAGTATATCAGTTGATAAACAAATTCGTTAACCCTTTGAGGCGCAACCCTTTCCCAATGCTGAAAAAAGGGCAGCCGTTGCCAACGCTCGACTTAACTACCAGCAAGATGGCGGACGATCGAAACGTTCATCGCGTGCCACAGATCTAGAGACCCCTTTTTTGATGCAGCTGGCACAGCCAGCTGCCGTCAAATTATGAGCAACTAATTAAAATTATAGGCAACTAATGTTTGTAAATACTCTAATCAATTCAGCAGAATGAACTTAAATATACTAACGTATAGGAATTCTTTGAACATTTTCCCCATAAAAGTGCTTTTCTGACAGCTAAAATGTAACCCTAAAGCATAGAATTGTCCCTATAAACATTCACCAAGCCCGCCAAGGTGGTGCAGTAACTAAAGAACCATTCTATCACACCTTGGGCCTCGGTTCGATTTCCGGCCTGGACTTGGGTGTTAACTTGTCTGTCTCTTCATACGGAATAATATTGGCCGCCCACTGGGTGCCCCTATAATAAAATGGCCAATAATTTGGACTTTAGTAGTGGAAAATGTTTGATGAGCAAGTGCCTTAAAAAAAACTAATTTAAAAAAGTCTCATTTAAGTAACCGAGGACTTCCCATGTCAGCCAAAAGTTATATGAAAGATGAAGAATTTTTATTGCCGAAAATTTTCACAAATATGTATAGTACTTCATCAAATTTCAACGATATAAGCATAAATGCACGTGGAAAATGTTTCCTTTGTTCTTTATTGTATGTATATTTGATACCAATTTTACTGTGTGAAAGCAACCAATCGAAGTACAGTGTTGATCGTTAATAGGCGTTACCTGGTATTAAGAATAATTTTTAGACATAACTTATAAACAAACCTCAACTTGAGCTCAGCGCTAGAACACTTACATGCATATCACCATTGTCAAACTACGCTTGATATAAAGCATGCTGTTTTAAGAATGGCTGTAACAGTACATTTATCAATTTTTCGGGTATTTAATAGATAGAGTCAAAATGTAAAATTTTATATCTTTTATATAGTAAAATTATTATATAGTATTATATTATAAATTATTATATAGTATTATATGTATATATAAATATATTATATAGTAAAATTTTATATCTTATATAAAAGGTGTGTTTTAATAAATTTTATATCTTTTGCTCTAAAATTGCACTTTGGTCTTTACAGAAAATACTACTAAGGAAGTAAATTAACTCTTGATATATCAACGTAATAGACGGCAGTCAAATGGAAACAAGATAGACTATATAACAAGCACGGCGCGCAAGTTGGTAACACAGGTTGGTGTCTCTATAGAAGTGCCCTTTATTGGAAACGAAGAAGGAACATCGCGATCGTTCACTGTTATGCCATTTGTCTGTTAGACGTACTCGAATTAAGGTCAATGGGTCTGACTTGGATATGTATACTTCATGGGTGTGAAAAATGATGGCCGTGGGTGCATCCGACATCACTATGGCCGGTAAAGAGGAACAGCGAGGTGTAGTGTATTTTTGACTGGGAAGGAGTATCAGTAAATGAAATTCCTGCCTAAATGTCTGATGAACATAGCATGTCACGTGCGCATATCTTTCAGTAAGTGGCATTATTTAGATGCACGATAATGCCCATTGGCCAGCTTGTTTAGACTGTACTGCAGAAGCTTTGCTGTGAAGCCTTTGTACATCCCTCCATTCATTCCAGATCTTTCTCCATGCGATTTCTATATTTTTGGAGGCCTGATGAAAGACACTTGAGGTCGTTGATTTATTTCGGACGAAAAAGTGCACGTCTGGATACAATGGTGGTTCATAAGGCAATCGTAAACATCTTTGAATGAAGGCATCGATCGTCTTTTCTAGCAATAGGATAAACGTACTAACAGTCATGGTGATTACTTTTAAAACAATACTCGTTTTCATTTGACTGACCTTATACAAACTACTGCGAAATGCATTGAAAGGAGTTTAATAAGCAGACATACCAAATAAGCCACCGACCGTAACCAGTCTGACAGTCAACAAATACTTGTTCCTCTGCTCATAATCTAAATTTCCAGTTTTAAGGCGCAACTCACAATCCCTATGATTAGTTTCCAGTACATAGAAAAGATCTGTAAAAATAAAGAAAGTTAATAGTTGTTATATTTTTTCAAAGGTAAATAATTTAAAAACTAATTTTTGTAAATATTTCCTTATTCCAAAGATAGATTCTATTTACAGATATTGGTAATTCTTTTAAAGGTATAAAAATATACTTTTTAAAATTAGTTTTGCGAGATAATTTAGCCATGCTTGTGTGAGAAATTATTCTAAATTTTGAAAAAATACAAAATTAAAAAATGTAAAATAAAAAATAAGTATAGTTAGATTCTTTTTATAGATATGGAGACATTAAATATATATCTAATTTAATTCAATAACACTGATTATAGATAATCTGTTTTAAAAATTATTGCCATGCAAAACTGTCATTGTGTAAGCCAAAATAAATGCTCGGTTAAAAATGAAAATTTTATATGACTAGCTATATTAATTATTTCATCACAAGCTCTTCTTAGTAATGATTACTAATCTGTGTTTTAGTTGTTATTGTTAAATATATTACCTTCTTCATTGCCCCGGTCTATACGACATCCAATTGGAAAATTTCCTCTAGGCTTGTTGATCACAGGAAGGCTTTTAATGAGCGTATTGGCTAAAGAGTTCTCTGGTATTTCCACGCTGAAAGAAATGCAGCAATCAATGAATCAAATATTACTGTTATTTATTGTTATTGGTGATGGCAAAATTAAAGAGTATATTCAAACGTTAACATGTCTTCTGAGCTTGAGAGTTTTATAAAAATAAAAGAACTAAATGTGTAACAATATATGGATCCTCTAAGAATTTTTGGAAAGGTTAAAAAACAGTTATTTTCCTTCTATAAGTTCTATATTCATTCTATAATGAAATAAGACTTAAATGTACCATTTTATAATGGTTTTGAAAAACACTCCTACAACTCACATAACGTTATACAAAAGAGCTGTAATTATTCGGAAAAAGCTTTTTATATTTAAACTTCTGGCTCATTACTAAAAAAGTTATGAAGTATTGTGCGACAAGTATTACGTAGGGTATTTATAGTCTTTTCTATCTACACTTTCTATTCTTTTCTATCTTAAAAATGATAGTTTTCATAAAAATAAGAAATAGCTGCCATTCATGTAATTAAATGGTCGTATTTAATAACTTCATAGTCACACGTTTATGTTAAAAAATAAATATTTTAATGTATTCACAAACACAAATTTCTCAAAAAAAGCTCAAAACTGTCTAGCTGTTCATAAGCGACGTTCATTTCAAAGCTCAATGGATATTAAAGGATATCAATGGCTCTGGCCTTGATGGCCTGATGTGCTACTATCACAGATCAGTTTATTTTACTGAATCACACTGAATGAAAATCCCACCACTTTTGTTCAAGTTAGTAAAATGCGGATGGACTTCAACCTAGGGCTACTTTAAGGCTACTAGGGCTACTTTAAAATAAAGTTCAACCTAGGGCTACTTTAATCCCAAACTGGTGAAATCTTTATTTGAAGTTAATGAGTATCACTTGTGGATTTCAAAAATGTAGTATTTCGATATTTACTTGTATAACGAATCAGCAAATCCAAGTCCTGAATCTGGTGCCACAGTTGCAATGTGCTCAACGTAGACAGTGAGGGTGGCTGTTGCAGAAAGTGATGGCGTCCCAAGATCTCGCGCTGTGACCTCGATCTGAAAAAGTTATTCTTTAAATGAAATGCTGCATTTTAAAAGCATGGTTACACTAGCATAGCAGTTCCATTTGATAATATTTAACTTTTAGTTTGATCTAAGGAAAAAACTTTTGATGACCACAAACCTATACAGCAATCCTGCTGTTAGTAACGCTACGTCGACGTGACAATCCGTCATGTTTGTCACATCTCAAATTTGACGTAAATACAAGCCTTCTGTGACATCTTTTCGTGTCAAACATGTGACGCTGTAGAATGACGACGCAGCCTAATCCATATATGAATCAGAATATGACGTCGCTGTGGGACAAGCATGTGATGTTGCAGAGACGTCAATGTAAATCACAAGGACGTCCTTGGTGGTAACCAGTTGAGATCATTGTCCTAGAAGGCCGCCCGTCATCATAACCTCTCTGTGGGTTACAGATACTGCAACATAAAGTTGACCAGTATGTTCGTCACACTGTGCTGCCCAAAATAGCACAGTAGTGAAGTCACAGTGATATATGGGAAATTTATACAGTTGTATTTAATGCCGGTATTTATGAAGTCCTTCCACAAGAAACAAAATTATTCACGAGGTATACTGATTTTTTTAAGGGGAAAAAAGTTTCAAAGATTTTCAAAAGTCACTTCAATGTTTTTTAATTTATAGGTGAACGAATTCTCCAGTATTTCCCAGAAGGAAAAGGTTTAGTATTTTCAGTTCACTTTTATTCTGTGTTTTTGAAATTTTGATAAATATTCAAGCATTCCGTAAAATTGAAGCCTGGTACAGAAAGCTCTGGACTAGCGTCCAATTAACAGCTTTAAAATAGCCTTTAATAAATTTTCTGATGGCTGAAAGTTGTTGTACAACTAAAATTCGTTATCTACACAGCCAAAAATATTTTTAAAAAATAGTTAATAGCCAAATTTAATTATAAGAAAAGTAACAATTTACTATCGGGAATGCATGCTTTATTGACAATTGATTTACCAAAAATGTTTTCAAACATTAAAATATATATTGGCTTTCAAACAAATACAATTATAAATAAAAGCATAAAATTTTTTTAAATGTCCATTTACTTCAAAATATCTAATTAACTCAAGCTCTGTAAAAAAAAAGGTGAATTTATATCCGAAATGTTACCTAATATTTAAAAATTGTTCTGATCAATTTGTTTAGACTTAAAAAATATTAAATACCATATTTTCTATTTTCCACTCACCCTATATTCAGAGTCTGGCTCTTTCCGCAAGTCGTCTTTGACCGAAATTAAACCAGATTCAGAATCGACAAGAAAATAAGTAGGTGCCTTTTCCTTTCCGCTCACCTCGTAACGTATTTCACTACCAGGTGCCTATGGGAAAATTTGAAATTGAAAATAACACAAATGTCCTCAATTTACGAAAATCATGAAAAAATCCCTCAGAAAAGCCACGAAGGCTATGCTTACAGTGCCGTCAGAATCAGATGCTACGACAGTTGTCACAACGGTGCCTAAAGGTACGGTGTCTTGCAGACGAATTGGTAAAGGAACGCTGGTAAAGACAGGTGCTATATCATTCACATCCTGTTCAAAAGCAAAATTGAACGTTAAGGAACATCAAGTTTTTTTTTCATTGAAGAAGTTAAGAATTAGTACAAGTCTATTAGTATGTCTTTGATCTAATATAAATGGTCTTAAAGCTAACAAGTTAAGAGTAATTCTTATGCCTGACCTCCACTGATACAACAACAGTGGCAGTAGCTCTGGAATCAGGTCCATCGTTTTCTACAGTTCCCACGACGAGGTTGTAAGTCGCTTTCTTTTCGTAATCCAAGGGTTGCAGAGTTCGGATGACTCCGGTGTTTGAGTCGATAGCAAACAAGTCTTGATCACCCTCCCGAATCACATACGTGACGCTACTCACTGAATCTGGATCCCGTGCCTGAAATAAAAAGTACAGGAGTGCTTATGAAAAAAGAACAATGACGTGTGACATTAAACTTTCTTTAATCAATGTCAGACCGTTGTAATTAACGGTCAACTTTTATTATCTCATCAGTAAACAAAAATGCAGATTTAAAAAAAAACAGAAATATATTAGTACCTTATCTCTGAATATGTCACTGCCCAGGTAGCACACACAGGTTGTCAGAACGGGATTACCACGTCTTACATTGTGCAAAACGCGTTCAGGTTCAAAATTTGTGCTTCGTCTAATTGAGCTTCACGTTTTACTCTAGTACTCTGAAGTATCTACTATGAAAGATTTTCTTATTGGGACTGCTTAATGTACAGACAATAGAATTTACAACCCGTTCTACAATCCACGTACGCAGTACAAAACGACGATGAAAATACCCGGTAGATGGCCACGACCAAAATTAACTCCGTGGCTTAAACCAGCAAGAAGAATTTTAAAGATACCTCAACCAAATCAGTGTTGTTGTTTGCCGCCAAAGACTTGTGGTTGGACATTTTGCTGTGCTGTACCTTAACAAAGTTGGTGTTTTGTTTATTTAAAATATATGAATACGTGATTAAATACTTAAAGAAACATCAATCCTATTAAATAGCCGTCGATTTAAATAAATTACGAAAATGATTCAATAAAAGCTGTAGAATATCGGTTATTTACTTAATTTTATAGTACGTCCTGCAATATTAGCAATATGATATTTTAAGTACATGTGGAGAATACTGAACTGGACCGAGATTTTGACGAGCATTGTACATGCTTTGTCCGGACATTCTGGCGTAAGCGACACTGTAAATCTGTACGGGATGGTAACGTGCTATCTGAACGTGGAAATTACGGCCTTTGAACAAGTTTGTGCTACTTGGGTGCTTAGGAATATTCCAAAACTGCATAAATTGTTCGTCCCGATTATTACAAAGAAGCTAACGACAACAATTCCTCTACTTTGTCCATCATTGCTTCCTGTCATAGGTCTTTGAATACCACAGCAAAGCAATAATAGACTCAGCCCCAGTAGCGCAACTAGTTAAAAGGACGTTCAGAAGACGTTCTTTGAACGTCTTTTGAACGTTTCCTGAACTAGTTGCTACTGGGGAGAAAATTCATTTATTTTTCCTCAGTAAAAGAACAGTAAAAGTTACTACAATGTTGGATAGCATTTTCGGTACTTCGTATTATCTCTTCGACCGTTTTAGCATCTCTACCCACCTCCCAAAAAAGATGCGTTTTTACTTCAGTAATCGCAAATTGTTTTCCGATTCCCATTGACTACACTGTTAATAACAGTAGTTAACATTTCACCATAAAATGGTACTTAATTAGCTGCAACTTTTCTATGGAGAAACGGTGTACCATGATTTGGTGCTTAAACTGTTCGGTAGAATCAAATCATGGTGAAAAGTTTCTCCATAGAAAGGATGCAGCTAATTTAGCTCTATTATATGGTGAAATGTTGAAAATCTTCTGTTAAAGGTTTAGTTTTTCTAAATATGTTTATTTTTATTCACAAACGTTGGGCGCTAAGCTTCGTTCCCATTAGAACACGGCAAGTGAAGCAGCATCCGGCTTGGCCAGTGCTTGGAAGGGTCAACTTCCTCTCGGCTGGACTATCTGGGACCGTGAAGGCTAATGGGAGTTGGTGCACGTAAAGTCTGCCGTGGCTCCAATGTGTCCTCAAAGTTATTAGACCATACCTCTGGGGGTGCCGATTTCAGGGGATTGGTCCCTCCTCTGAAATGGGTTCAAAATTAGGGGACCACGGACTAAATCGTTCTTCCTCCCACTGGGGCCCTAAAAATGGAAGGCGAAACCCCTCTGCCCATCGCCTCCCTACCTAGGGGGGATCTGGCACTGCCGTTTGCGGTTGTCAGGAAGCATCTGAAAAACAAACAATCTGAGAGAACATAAGTTGCCATTTTTTAATCTCACAAATTGTAAATAATTTTTACCTACCGAAATAGCTAACATATTTTTAATAACAAAAAACACCCAAAAGAACTGGTGTTTAAAAGATAAAGTAATTAAAACTTTGTAAAATAACGCACATAAAAGCTGCTTGTCAAGTAACTTTTATGTGTGTTAGTTTACAAAGTTTTAATTACTTTATAACATATATAGACTTGACCGACGAGGTAGTATGTAAATATCCCGTTAACCATGATCTTGTGAACTTAACTAAAATGTACTTAAAAATTAGTTTATTTAAAATACAGGAACATGTTAGAAGTGCATTTAAAATAATGTCTGTCCATAAAATTTAATGAATTTATAGACTTATTTAGACTCCGTATACATTTACTTAAAATTTACGCGAAACCTTAAAATTACAAAACGGGATGATGAAAATTCTTAGGTCAAGAGCATTTCGTACCTTTACTTGTACAATGTCCTGGTTCGCTTTGTTTTCCGGTACACTTCCTTCGTACACGCTCTTCTCAAAGACAGGTTTCTCATCTTGAACATCCCCGATGAGGACTGTGACAGAAGCGGTGCCAAAACGTGCGTCTGGAGCATTGTCCTTTGCAGTGACTAGCAATCGGTGAGTCGGTTCCGATTCAAAGTCAAGGGCTCGAGCAGTGCGGATTTCCCCAGATTCGGGATCAATTCGAAAAGCACTAGATGGAGGATAAAAATTATTACTTGACAAGTTTTGGATAAAATACGTATCTTTACCGCCAAAAACAGCTCAAAGATCGAATGATAAAAAATTGGAGTAGGAAAATCCCGTGTGAGTTCGGGTCGATTTATCTTGGCGGAAGCTGAATGAGCCTCTGTTGATTGCTTGGATGTTCCTCAAGGGTATACTGAAGTAGGTAAATTAATAACTTTTGCCCGTAAGATTAGCGTTCGGTACTCATACAGTAATTATGTTGGAAGTGACGCTATGTCGAATGATGCTACATTTTGCCATGTTCGACACATCACAATTTCGATGTAACGTCTTCTGTGAAGTTCATTAGTACACGTCTTTTGTGACATCCCTTGGAGTTAAACACGTGGTGACGTCGCAGTGCAACTTATAATTAGTCACAATGTGACGCCATTGAATGACAAACATGTGACGTTGCTGAGTGACGTCACGCTGAAATGGATAATTAATCGCAATGCGACGTCACTGTGTGACAAACATGTGATGCTGCAGAGATGCCCTTGATGATCATCATCTGACAACAAAAGAAACTGTCCGAGGTAGCCATATGTTCGTCGCCGAAACTTCTGAGCGACTTATACATGCTGTTACATAAAGTCACGTAATCACAATGTGACCAGTATGCATTCATATTGTGACGACACAGTGCTATGTCGGAACCAGTTCAACGAAGTCTTTTCACACAACCAATGTAGAACCAATACAGTGAAAACTAACAGTACAAATAAAATTAAGTATTCATGTAATTTTCCAGTCCATTTTTTAAATTCGAATTCAATGAGCTTGAAACTGTTCCTAAGTTTTTGCCAATAAGTTTAAGAATTTTCTGAGAGGATTTTAAGAGTTAACACATACTTCAACAAGGACAAACATTAACTGAATAAATTCTGAGTTATCCCCCACACATAGCTCTAAATTTCAGCCTATTTTGTTTCAGTAAAATAAACTAAAATTACTTACTCGGATCCCGATAGGGAGTATGTTATTTGTCCATTAACTGAGATATCTTCATCTCTGGCCTAGTAAAGAACAAAATAAAAATATATGCATTACTGAATCACACGCATTTTTTAAAATTGTGTTAATTACTATTTAAATAAAATAAAACTTAATTACTCTTTTATTTTTTATATTTTTAATAATGAAGATAAACAACTGAAGCTGTACAAAACTTTCTAAAAACTTACCTGCACTGTGCCAACGTATGCATCCGCCATTCCTTCATCCACCCTGAAAGTGTAATCGGACTGAAGAAAAGCAGGGTTTTGGTCGTTAATGTCTGTAACTCTCACATCTACTGAAGTAGTAGTAAACTAGAATTGTAAATAAAATAATAATTTAATTTTTTAAAAGAAGCTTTTAAGTATGTTTTGAGCAATGATTAAAGTGAAATACTTTTTTATAAGTTAACTGAAATGCAGTATAATGGTCTACTGTAATAATGGTCTACTGAGGTCTACTGTACTCGCACGAATAACACTAGAGGCCAATGCATAAAGTTGAATTACATTGGTACCTAAAGTTTCTACATTGTCAAATTTCGCAGCTCTTCCAAACAGACAGTGGAAGATATCTGAACAACGATAGGCATTTACGCTTCTTAAAAAAATATCTCGTTTGTATGAGAGTTCGTTTTTGTTTCTGCTGCAAATACATTTTACGTTTCTGAACTATAATATTCTGAAGTTGGTTCAGATATAATGCTAAAAAGAAAAGATCATAACATTAACGTTTAAGATCTGGCGTGATCGGACATATTTTTCTTCTACTAATCATCAAATTTTGTATTATTACTTTTACAACCTCTTAAAAAAAAAAAAAAAAAAAAAAAAAGAGCGCGTCATATTTTAAGTTCAATAGCTGGATGTGTATGAGAGTTGACCAGTTTACAGACTCCATCTAAGGAGCAAACATTGGTACACATATGTAGCACTGAAATCAAATTTTAGTCTCAAGTCTAATTCATGCGGCAGCTGTACTAGTTAGTTTCGCAAGGTTTATAGGTCATCGACGAAAAATTTTGCCCTAAAACATTTATAAACTAGAATTCTGCTATTGCAATTTTTCACACGAACAAAAATAAAAAAGTGCAGCATTTATGTTTTTAAATCGTGAGTGGTATACTTTAGAAATGTTTCTAATGTGTATTATCAAAGGAATTTAAATAATAGGCATCAAATACAAAAATAGAGATAAATACAGCATTTAGTATTTAATGCAATATTGTTTTTTTCCTCATGCTTACTTTGGAGATAAGATATGCGTTTTCAGAGTAAATTAAGTATAAAAGAAAAAGATAACTACAGAAATTGCAAAGTTTTGATTAGATGTATCTACAAGATTCATTACAAAATTCTAACAAATGTGGAATAGATAAAGCTATATTTACACTCAAGTTTATAAAGTACTGATGAATATATTATGTCTTACCAGATTACTGGGATCAGCAGCTTTCACGATGAGAGTGTAAGCTGATACCTCTTCTCTATCCAGACGGCGAGCTACAGAAATTGCTCCCCTGCGGAAGAAATGCGTATTAAATTCAAACTCGAAAGTAAAAATCTAGTTTAATTTATAAACATGAATAATATATCCTGTTAAAACATAATAATATTCAAAATTTGTCCTATTGAAATATTTCTTGATTTTATTGACTTGCACATCTGACTTAACCATTTGCTATCGAATGGAAGAAAGTTGCAACACTTGATTATTTACCACAAATCACTAACGTTAAAGCATAAAAATTAATTGAACAACAGCAATTCTGTTTTGCTCGTTTACATTCAGCTCACTTCCTTGGCAATAAGGAGGGAAAAAAGAATGCAAACACCTCACTGGTCCTGCTCATGCCATAAGCCTCTCTCGCTGCCGTCCCTGTTGTCCATGCTCCCTCCGTAGGGGATTCTGAAGACAGAGAGAAGGGAAGTACTGCAGAATGTAAAACCCTCACTGATTTTCGGAGCTGTCTCAAAAGTATTTCTTGAAGAATAAAAAAACAGCAGCGAGAAAAGCAATGGGAATGGTTGAATGTAAATAAGGTACAAAGGCAATGGCTTGTTACAAGAGCATTATTCTGAAATTTTGCTATGAACAGTGAAAACATTTGGCTATACGTTACAAAAGTCCATTACAAAAAATTTACATAAATATCGGAAATATTCACTAGATAGTCCTAAATTTTACATTGCATTGTCATAGAAAAAAAATCGCATGTGGTTTTTGAAGCGTATTTGGCGAATTTTTTCTTTTATTACCTTAAATTATTCCTATTTGAAAAACCTTAGCATAGAGATTCATAACGAAATAAGAAATATAATCGTTTTCCTACATTTCTTAGCCTATTGACATAATTAGAATGTTAGTTGATTAAGTTGACTTCAAAAATATTCTTACTGTTTAAAATTTAACCCAACAAGTTATTTTAATAGTATTCAATTTAAAGTAATTGATTTCAACCCACATTCGTGTAATATGAATTGCCTAAGCAGATTATTAACAATTTTTAACATGTGATCTTCGAACTTGTTGTTTAAGATGGATAATAAAGTGAAAAGAAACTCAAAATCAAATCATCTTAAAATAAATTTAGAGATTTTGTTTAACATGATAAATACCTAAACAAACTATTCACAAGTTTCGCCAATTTATCTATAAGTTAAGAATGATAAAGCCAGAAATTTTATTGAAAATCTAAATAATTTACATTTAAAAAATTCAAGTCATTGAATGATCTCTCAATCTTTTGCATTTCAAAATTTGCTCTACGCTTGTAAATATATTGCTAAACTTTTAGCGGGCACTTGATCATTGTATGATAAGATTTGCGAGAGACTGAAATTTGTGAGCAGAAAGAATGAGACTCAAAATCTGATTGATCTTGTGTTATACGATAAATAACCAAGGAAAATACTAACAAGTTTTAACATCTTATCTTCTAACTTATCATTTTAGTGAAATGAAACTCAAAACCAGATTGATCTTAAAAACATTTTAATGATTTTGTTTAACATGGTAAATACCTAAACAGACTATTAGAAAGCTTCGATAGTTTATCTTCTAACTTACGTTTTAGGATCGATGGCAAAGTCATTGTTGATATTTCCTTCCATTATAGAGTATGTCACTTCATCTTTCTCTGGATCATCAGCCTGCATATAAATGTAACTGTGCAGTCATTCACTTGTATTTAATTCATTCAAGTTACAAAAAATCGAATAAGACTTACAGTAAGAGTAATGACCGTCGATTTAACAGCCGCTCCTTCGCTGACTTGGGCATCATATCTGTCTTGTGCAAACACGGGTCCTCCAGAGTTAGGCCCAGACACTACCACTACATCTAAAATGGCTTGACTAAACCTATGATAAACAAAGCAATGACTTTCACACATAACATTCCATCATTAGCGATGCATAAAAAAATCTAGAGTGACTCCACTCGACTTTCCGAACACTTATGATTAAAATCATTACCAAGCATTTAAATAAATTTTAATCGATGAATGATTCAGCAAAAATTCTTAGTTTTTTCAATTTGAGCTCAATCGAATGTACCGTTTAAACGCTAGCGCGCTTTCAAGAATTTCCCCCATAGGTCATAATGCAAAAGAAATCTTTGTAGTAGCCCTGTGGAAAAACTATAAGTCCTATACACACCAAAATCAATACCGGTGTTACGATGGTGGTTTATAACATATATACCCAATTTGAGCTCGATCGAATGTACCGTTTAGGAGCTATCGTGTTCACTCACACACACGCAAACACACACACACACACATACATACATCTCGTAAAAATAGCATAAATGAATTCAGAAGACCTCAAAACGTGTAAATACACCAAAATCTAGAAATCAATTTTTTTCATGATTACAATACTTTCCTTACATGGTACATGTAAGGAAAGTAATAAAACGATCAAATAAAGCACCGTTCATACGTTTCACATTTATACGTCGTCTCCGGAAAGTTCTGACTCATGCTTATTCTTTTTAATGCAAAAATACTTCGTTTATAAGACCCACAAAATCGGTTATGCGTCACTTTTCACTTTCCTAAAATTTGAAAAAAAAAGTCAGTTTTTTAATACCTTATTTAGGAGATATCACTTAATTATCTGGTGTTAATTTAAGCGATACAGAAGAAGAATGTGAAGCCGTTACTCCGTACTCTTTAAAAGACGCAGTTGACTACATTGAAAACCTTAGAACTTGGTTTTCCAGAACATGAGTGGAAAACATTGCATGATCTTGCATAGAACATTATAGTATGCATATGAAAACTATAATGCTGTAATTGAAACTCAAAGACAATCAGTAGGCACGTCAGACTACTGAAAGATTTTTTTTAATTCAAAGTCTAAATGAGAGTACATCGCTGTATAATTACAATAATTCTAAAGATATGCAATATGAAAATATAGTAGAATAATTGAATAATTCCTTTTACTGTTATGATAAATGTTTTATTTAAAATTTCAGTTAATGTTTTCAGTGTAATAACTATTATGAAATAATTTACTTATTTTAAAAAACTTAAAATTATTATATTTATTTCCATTAGCAACATTCAAATTGTAATAATCAAAGTGGTTTATTGATGTTTCCCTTACACGTCCTTTCATTTATACGTCATTTTGAAGTATTGTGATTGAGGCAAACCTGCGCGAGGGGTATCTGCCTAAGATGAGGGATGCCTTGTTAGGACTTTCTAGGGTGTTCTAACGCGTATTCACGTTACATCTGGAGAAAACCTACCAAAACTCCAGACCGTCAGATTGGCGACTGCGCGATGGGACCCGAACCCGGGACCTTCACACTTCGGCCATCTACCATTTTCAGTGATATAACCACTGTGCCATGGTGAGGCTTATACGTCGTTTTACGTTGGTCCTATGAAAGTCGGTATAAACTCTGCTTTAGTGTATTATATCACAAACTGGTAAAATAATGTGTTTTGGACTTTACTGTAGTTATTTTTATACTTTCTCTTCAGAATGTAAGAAAGTGTATTTAATTTAACCAATCGATCTGTATGTATAAACTCTATTTATTGATTTAACTCAGGAATTATTAAATTAATTAAAATCTTTGCAAAATTACACATGGAAGTAAATACATTAAGTAAGACGATCGTTTAGGGTGGTAAAAAAGGTCCACTCTTCTTCAGTTTCAAAAGCTCTACCATCCAAAAAGGTCTATTTATGTTTACTAAATTTTCCTTTAAAATTTTCATCTAGCCAGCTCTTCGATTTGTATAGTTGCGGAAAAGGCTCTTTTCACCTTTATTCGGTCGTACTGCTAAGTTACATACATCAATATACCAGTTGCTTACGAATAAAGTACCTACATTTTAATTTGCAACACGTCTGGCCAAGCAGAATCTAATAATTGCCTAATGGTTATAAACTGAACATTGGAATATGTTTGAAGTGTTTAGGTTCACGGTTCTGGCCTCTTGCACGACTTCCCATCTAACGGTCAAAAGTTTTGGGTGGTTTTCTCCAGATGTAATTTGAATACACTTTAGAACACCTTATCGAACCTTACAAAGTCCTCCATCCAAGATAACCCTTCCTTACTCAAGCAGCCCTCGTGTACGTTTTGCCTTAAACCAGAACAAACATTAATGTGCTACATTTTATTCGCGCACACTTCATTTTGGTATAGATAACTTTGTTGCATGATAAACAACGGCCGAATAAAGAGCAAGTGGGACTTTTTACTTGTAAAAGGAGAAAAAAAAAAGAAAAAACCTGGAAGGGCATTAAGGGCTAGGCGGCTAGGCATTAATCCCGTAAAAATATGTATCCCTAGTTTCGAGTCCCGTTATAAGCATTAATAATTTTTCCAGACTATTTGTTTAAAAAAGGGTTGCCATACAATTTCTGAGGATTTTTTTCATTCGTCGGAGGAATTTATTTATTATTATTTTTTTTAATATGACAAAAAATAAATCCAAAAAGTACGAGGCCGGTCTGATACAACTTCTGATAGGCTGCAACTGTGGCTCGGGGACCGTATTTTCGACAACCATGCATAAATGATATACATGTGATAGCATAGAAAAAGAGCATTTTCAGAAAGGAATGAATACCACAAAAAATATTTTTACCTTCCCCCTGGATCAGTAGCTTGCACAGTAATACTGTACTGCTGACCAGCAGTCACTTTTTCTACTACCTGAACAACACCGGAAGCTCTGTCAATTCTGAATTTTGTGAGTCCTTCATTGGAAACATGGTATATGGAATAGACGATGTGCTCAGACCCTTCTGCATCATCGGCGTCCGTCGCTTCAACCTGAAAATAAATTAATTAACTGAGTTATTAAGAATTAACCTTTATGGGAACAAAATGCCGTAGAAGATCTTATAATAATCCACTGATATGGTTGGTAAATGCAAGTACCACGGGGTAGAGAGGAGTTTTCCCACGAACTTGCCACTTTGAAAGAATCTTTCGACTTTTCCCATTCCAGTGAAGCAAATGCAAATATGTAGACTACTGAAAGTGCTGAATTTCCAAACATCTAATATGACAAAATCTGATGTAGATCATTTATTACTGTAAATTTTCATGTTTTATTTTATTTAGTTTTTAATTCTCGTTGTTTTCATTCCTCTTATTTTTCAAATTTTAATTCGCTTAAAAAATGTAATCATCCGCTGAAATCCATTCTACTTATAGTTTTCTGTATTGTGAGCTTTTAATGAACAATTCAATTACCCAATGGTAGATCCATTTTTTTTGGATGGGGGTGGGGGGGCACTCTCCCCTGTTCAACACTTTCTGAATCTGCCAATGCATTTACCTAATGTAGTATTTGTACCGTTTCTCATAAGAGAAAAAAATTCTTTATTTTGAGTTATATTGGTGTTTGTCTTTTGACAAAGGCTAAATTTTAAAATATAAAGTTATTCGTATTTACTTTCTTCTTTTCTGAAAAATCATTTGTCTAAATTCCTTTTACAGCCGTAAATAGCTAAAATGGCAAGACTTGTTTAAGAAATAATGAAAATTCTTTAGTAATCTCTCTATTCTAAAAAAAAGTAAAGGCCGCTGTCGCCGTCAATAGTTTGTGGACCTATCTCCTCCTAAACCGTGGGGATTTGAGTTTCGACTAAGGTGCCCACAGATTCGAAAAATTCCGAGGAACCTGCTAAGCTGACTTAAATTTCGAAAATCGAATTATTTTAGAAGATATTAATAAAAAACTGAAAAAATAAACAGAGTGGTTGCCAGATTTGGCATAAAATCATTCATTCCTTTGCAACAAAGCGTTTCCAAGTATCTAGAATCGCGTGAAATTTACAAAGTTAACACAAAAAGCCTAATAACTTCTTCACCGTTTGCACGATCCACTTGAAAAATTTCATGATCATGTATAAAAATATAGAAAACAATCTGCGCTTCTTTAAAAATCTGAAAATCCACCCGTTCCCTCCTTTTTAAGCGATTTTTCGCTATTTTCAGCACCATTTTATTTCCGAGAGTCAGAAAAGTAAATCATTTGCGTGATAAACTTGCCCTTTTCAAGTGAATATGACGTCATACAATTGGGATTCAAATTCGTTTAAAAAAGCTTTTCCAGATTACACAGTTTATTATCATTTTTTTCCCCCCCCACAAATAAATTGTTTGCATGGACATGAGAATATCTGTGTACACCAAACGAAATCTTTCGATTGCGAAAAGATTCCGCGAGTTTCCAGAACAGCATAAAATTTAATTTGGGTATCTCTCTATTCTAAAAAAAAAAGTAAAGGCCGATGTCGCCGCTGGCGCTGTCAAAGCTTGTTGGCCTATCTCCTCCTAAACCGTGGGGATTTAAGTTTCGACTAAGGTGCCCACAGATTCGAAACATTCCGAGGAACCTGGTGAGCTGACTTAAATTTCGAAAATCGAATTATTTTAGAAGATATTAATAAAAAACTGAAAAAATAAACCGAATGGTTGCCAGATTTGGCATAAAATCATTTATTCCTTTGCAACAAAGCGTTTCCAAGTATCTAGAATAGCGTGAAATTTACAAACATGAGTTAGAATTACGCCCATTTTACGCCAAAATAAAAACTATATGAAATAAGTAACTCAAAATCTGTTACACAAAGTTGACAATTTTCAAATAGTAAGTTCGCTTAGACAACAGGAGTTTAGAATGAGCGATTATCCGTTTTTCCAAAACAGAATAACTAATATCTTGAAAATGAAAAATAATTAAAATGCAGATTATTTTAAAGCCGGTTCGGTCCAGCTGGATTATTTGCAATCAGTAGAAATATTTGGCGGAGTTAACTATGCCATTATAGCAGTTACAGTACACTTTGGATATTTGCTAGCGCGACGAGAAGGTATAATTCGTGGTGCTAAGTACGCCAATCTGCAAACGATTATGTAAATGAAAGTATGGATAACGGTTTTCCGGTAACCTTAAATGAACAGTAATTATAGGATGTGAGCATGTGTAAATCGCCAAATAATGAAAAGTTGCCATTGGTGGCAAGCTATCCTGTCTGTTCCGTAGCTTTTATTAACTTTACATGTACGCAAGTCGCCAAATAATGAAAAATCGCCATGGGTGGCAAATTCGCAAGGTGTCCAATAGGTTTTAGATTATTAAAAATACAGCTGAAACAGATGTTCTGATTTTATTACGCTTTAGTTCCTAATTAATATAACTTTTGAATGGCAACATTAAATATCATTGTGTTTCTGAGGAGTGCAAATAATTTCTCCAGCGATTATAAGCGGAGTCCACACTCCAGGTGGAATATAGCTCAGGACCCGTACAACACGGATTCCCATAACAAAATATCTTCCGTGTTATGAGGGGGAGGGGATCTACTGTAGTGTGAAGTTTAAATTTTTATGTACCAATGAACCTGCAAGAACCAAGCAATGTGTAGTTCAGTAACATTCTATCTGATCCAATCTTCGGGTTTTGTCTGTTGAAATTATATTTTTTTTACGAATAAGCCTTATTAGGGGCCAAATGCCTCATACGAAAGCGAGCGTAGCGAGTCTGGGGGCCTTGGCCCCTAGTAATTTAAAAAAACCAAATCCATCTATGTACCCATCAACTTCCACCAAAAATCAGCATTGGTTAGCTCAAAAAGATAAAAAAACGATCAGTCAAAAAAAAAGTTCGAAAACATCATTGACGATCGCCTAAATTATGTAAAGAAAATGCTGACCAATAGCTTAAAAAAATAAGTAACGTAAATCGAAAGTTCTGCTAAAGGTTATCTTATTCCTACCTTTGCAACAGTTCTGATTCCGTCTCCAGCGGGTAACCGAACAGTGGGTAAGGGTTTGATGATAGGCGAGTTGTCATTCACATCGTTTAGGTGAACACTTATCGCAACAGGAGCGCTAGCACCTTTACCAGGTGGGCTGTCAGTCTGTCTTGCTATCACCTGAAAAATAAAAAATAAAAAATCTGAAATTCATCCCAGAACTTGGAAATTTGATTCATAAATAATTACCAGTCTTTATAAATGCCAGCACGCCATACAATGGTGAGTCATACTCTAAGAAATATCGTTGAAAGGATTTAATTTTTAAATAATTTTATGGTTATCATTTGAAAGGGCCCTAACAATTTGTATAGAGAGTTAATTAGACACGGATCGGTAAATACGAGCATATGATATGCAATTAAACGTACATTGCAAGTGAAAATATCATGATGTTTCTGAGTTTCTCATCAATAAATTTTTATTAGAAAATAAATTGTAATTAAAACAAACTTTTACTTTGTTCATTTGTTAGTATGGCTTAGCTTTTCAAAGGATAAATAAATTTAATTAAGAAATATATCCTGGAGTACTACTGTTAAGTGTCTCAAAATAAAAATTTCTAAAAATATTTCTCGGGGATTGTTTCTGCTTTCGGCGTAAAATTAAAATATATGAAGTTTATGCTCCTAAGCCTATGCTTGAGTTTGCTTGTAGAGATTTTAAAAAGAAATGAAAAAAAAAATAGATTGAGACAAATATTTTATAAATATTTTCAGCTTAAAAATAGTTTTGTTTTATTCATTGTACTTCCAAAAGTATATCTATATGCATTAATATGTTTCATATCAAGTGTAATCATGAAGAAAAGCTAATAAATGCTGAAATCGAAGATGTATATGAATGCTACGATTTCTTCCAAAGCTTTATGACTGTAGAAAAAAAGCTTATAAACTTTGTTAAGCTTTAAAAGAATTTTACTCGGAGTTTAGAAATTGTAATTATCGCGAAGGTCCTTTCATAATAAAACTGGCAAATAATAGCGGACTTCCTTATATGTGTTAAAGGTCATTGAAGTGCTCTAACTTGCTAGTAAATGTAAAAATATTCTGATCTATTTATAAAGATGTGACATTTCACACATACTTGGAAAGTGTATTTGCTAGGATTTGGTGGATCTCTATCCAAGTTAGCTTCATTCACCACTAAGTAACCATCCGAGTTCACCCTGAACGAGCCGGTTGTCACCTCAAATGAATATGAAATTGGACCATCTTCAATGCTCTATAAGAAACATTTATCACATCATAAGTACATTCAATGAATTCGAACTATATCTACATTATCTTTAAGAAACATTCAAAGGATGAATACAAAAATATTTTAATGCTTTCTATTAACAACACTGAAACATTTCATAATTTTTATACAGGGTGTACGGAAAAGTTGGTAACACGTTTTTATTCTTTATCCATTAGAAATAAGTGGACTGTGTAAATTGAAAAAATGCTCAAAATAAGGTAGGAAAAAAGACTGCACCAAGAAAAATTTCATCTTGTTCATTTCCAAACGATCTCAGTATAAAAAAAAAATTCCCAATTAGTAAAATGTCTCCCATACACTAAAGAGGTGATGTACAAAATTTTGGACTTTCATCATAAAATGCATCAGAGATATCTAAACACATAGATTATCGGGGTTATACATGAATTTGAATGTAAAAGTTTATTGCTAGAGTGAAAAAATATTTTCTTGAGTAATTTTTGAACGATCTCTGAAATGCACTCATCCGACGTGATTTTTTTCTCTTCGAGAGTGACTGAAAAGTGGTTTAAGTCAGAATATATTTATCTTAATATCGCTGACACTTTTCAAGATATAATTCTCGAATTTTGCACATCAACTCTTTAGTGTATGTGGCACATTTTCCTAACTGGAAAAATTTTTCTACTGTGGTCATATACACATTTAAGAAGTCTATTTTTTTTTATTAACGAGAGAGATTTTTTTTCTTTTTTGGGTGGTGGGTGTATAGTCTTTTCTTCCAACTTTATTTCGACCATTTTGCTTAATTTACGTTGCCCACTTATCTCTAATAGATAAAAAAGTAAAGCTTGTTATCACCTTTTTAAGATTTTTCACATGTTTTCGCAGTTAGATGCTACAATCTAAAGAGTAAAAATAAATTTTGGAAAAAAAAAAAAAACTTAAATTTTTCTCTGAAAAAAAAAAAAAAGACGTAGTAATTCTTTGCCCTTTTTCCTCGTTTAGGACCATTTTTCTAAAGAATGAGTTTACTTTTTAGTAGCTAAAGAGACGGTGCAAAAATTTTTATTGCTTCTTTTGGAAAGGAAATTCGAGCCTTTTTTTTTTTTTTTTTTCATATGCTCTGGAAAGATATGAGTGTTCGAAATAACATTCTACTTTGAATTTTAGTTGACCCTCTATAGTTTCTTAGAATGATCCAAAGTAGAAAACCAGGTTATTTTTTACAATTTTTCTTAAAATGCTTTCAGCTAAAATAATAAACGCAGTAATAACTTTTCATGTAGAAGACTTGTATTAGAGATGAGACGGGCTCAGCCCGAGCCCGAAAGCCCGAGCCCGAGCCCGGGCCCGAACCGGGCTCGGGCCCTGTAATTCACGATTGCGTTCGGGCTCGGGCTCGTGAAAAATGTCTCCTTTATTGAACACACTCCTTGAAACGGATTTTAAAAAGCGATTCATCGGAAAAATAAACGTACTGATGGGATGCTAGGACTTGCAACAAAATAATTGATGGTAAAAAGCTAGCCTTTTCACATAATTTACTAAATGGTGTGTTGTGCTATTTCATTTGCATATGTGTGTTAAAATGCTGTTCATTCAAAATTTTGGTCTCATTATTTACTGGTCTATCTTAGTTAAATGTATATATTCACATCCTATCATAAAATATTTTTTAAAAATAATTTTTTTCCTACCAACTAAATTCTTATGCAATTCTATGCAAATATGCAAATTTCTTAAATTTATTATGCAAAATCTCTTTTCTGGACGTGTTTTAAATATAAGATTTTTTAATGTCACTATACGAGATTTATAACTACTAATTTTCTGTATCTAATATACCTAAGTACATACGAATGTTTAACACTGATGTGACTAATCAACGGATTTCTTAATAAAAATTTATACATTATTGTTATTATTTGCTAAACATGGATATAAAGAATTAGAAAGTGCATTAAGAGTTTGCAACTATATTTGTCTTTCATTTGCACAAACGGTAAAATTTATCGGATTGTATTAATGAAGTAACTGAATTTTATTTATCTTTAGCTGAAATTTCGGGCTCGGGCGGGCTCGGGCTCTGACTTAAATAATATTGCTCGGGCTCGGGCGGGCTCGGATTAAAAGTCTTCGGGCTCGGGCGGGCTCGGGTTTCAAAAAATGAGCCCGAACTCATCTCTAACTTGTATAGCTTTTTCTACTAACAGGTAATGTGTGAGAAAGTATATAGTTATACCAAAGCAGTAAACCAGGTTATTTTTTACAATTTTTCTTAAAATGCTTTCAGCTAAAATAATAAACGTAATAACTTTTCATGTAGAAGACTTGTATAGCTTGTTCTACTAACAGGTAATGTGTGAGAAAGTATATAGTTATATAGAGAAAGTATATAGAGATTAATTTGATTCAATGTTGAATGCAATAAACACGGTAATTATGGAAAGATAATTTTAATAAACATTTAAATTTCCAATATTTTTGTTACATTTGTTAAAATTTAATAAAACCGAAACTCTTTTTTGTAGAAAAACACACTACAATCGAGAAAGGTTTGCATAATTATTAAAAATATTATGAAGAGAATGGTAAAATTAACAGAAATATTTCTGAACTACCAGATCAGCATCTGCCACTGATAATGCCAGGGGTATTTTGCCTTCTTTGTCTACAGTGACGGTTGTTCCAACAGGAGAATTTTCGTTAACGTATCCTTCCATCGCTGATGGTGTTAGAATAGGTGGATGGTTGTCTACAGCTTCTACATCTATTTGCAGTTTTGCTGTAGAGAAACGACGGCTGTCTGTCAGCTCTTCTGCCTGAGAAACAAAAGTAAAATTAATAATTTTAGATTTAAGTATAAAATATGCAAATACTTTGGAACCCTTTTTTCAGTATTGATCAGTTGTGGCAAAAGCTGAGGAAAATAATAGCTGCCTTCAATAAATAACCAAAAAAAGTTATATATATATATATATATATATATATATATAAAACTAATATAAATAAATAAGTGCTGTATTCCATTCTCGTAATAGATTCTTTAAGAAAAAAAAATACAGTTTTTTATTGAATGACCCTGGGATTAAAAAAATCATATACAATAAATTTTACATTTTGTATGAAATATGCAAATAATTTAAAACTCTTTTAATATTTGAGAACGAAGCGTAACGATTAAACTCAGTAAATTGTATTAAACGTTAGAGGACTTTAAATCTTTAGTAGTAAAATTTATCCTTGCGGAAGAATATCAAAAATGGTAAGTATTAATGTAGAGAATTTAAAATAACTAAAATAATAAAACAAATAGCTTTACCTTAACAATTACTTGCAAAAATTTAGCTCGTTTTCTATCAATGGACTTTAACTGTTTCACTCGGCCTGTCACAGGATCAATTTCAAAGTATTCATCGTAAAAAGCAGGGGTTCCTGGAACATGAAGTTAAAAAAATGAACTCTGGCATATATACATTATGGTTGTGATATTTTGGAAATTTCCATATAATTTTAATAGTTCATATGAAGTGTTCTATATTTTTAATTGTGTCGGTTGAAGGTTTAAAGAACAATTTCATTATTTTTCAATCCACAGAATTATACAAAGTTTTAAAATAGTTCATGTTTAAAGTTTACCATATATATTACTAAAAATAAAAAATCAATTTATCAATTTATCAGTCTAACATAATCGCCTCAAGGGCAACTAGGCAAATGAAACGTTTTTATATTTAAATATGGTATAAAATATTACGACTACTGATTCATATAATGTTGTGCGAAATATACTTTACTTTGCTAATACCCTTGAAATAGTTTTAAAATATTAATTTCAGATTTAAAGTAATGAAAAACAGTGCGAGATGAGTATGTATGAAGTGTTAAAGGGCCACAGCTGGAGGGACGACATATCCCCCCCCTCCCTTTCCGATGTTTGGGAAAAATTGTAGCACACTAGTGTATGAAATAAAGGGGCAGCCAAAATCTGCTTGATTTTTTTTTTTAATTCTACTCAATATGGAATATTTTTGTGCTGCATTCCTGAATACTTACATTATATTTCTTAAGTCTTACAATTTTATCATTTTATCGCAAGTCTAATTTACTTCTTACAAAATTATAAGAGTTTTTTTCTGTAACCTTTTATTACGATACTTATGGTATGATTTTTTTTTTTTATTTTTGTGATTTTTCTACTAGATAGGGACGAGCAAATAGAAACTGCACATAGGTAGGCAAATAATAATTAAAGTCGGACGTCGAAGATGTCTAGAACTAACCTGAATCTCGTTAATACAATTGTAAACATTAATTCTCTTTTTAAAAATAATTGACTCCCGACTCCGGATTTGAAATTGATTTTTTAATACGTCAGACTGTTTACAGTCTGACTTATTAAAAACAAAATAAAAATATCTATGGTAACTCTTAAGTTGTAATAATAAAATCATTTGGTATTCTTTGCATATTGCAAGATTTTATTACTTTAATTATTATATAACTTTCTTTATAATAATACACTTCTGTAACTTATTGTATTATAGATTTTTTAATTTGTTACATTTAAAGTTTGCAGCATTTTTTGTTGTAACATCTTTCCTTCATTCTTATAAAGGAGAAAAAAATGAATTCATATTTTGCAAGGGAAATGTCACTAAAATATTACTAGGATTTCAGACATAGAATCAAACTAAATTATCAACTTGGCAAAATTGCTCATTTGCTCCTTACTGTTATTTTAACTAACGTAATTTTTCTAACATTTTTTAAAGTACACTTACCGTTTACGAAGGAATATCTAATTTCAGAATTTAAGGAATCTCTATCTTTGGCTAAAATAGATTCAGGATAAACTTTCAGGAGTCCAGACTGATAAAAAAAAAGTTAACTTTCTTTAGCTTCATAAAAAAGCAAGCAAATAATAGTACATAGCGTAAAATATAGAAATATTGATTTAGTAAAACTAAACTAATAATGCACATGAACATATTCAATGCTCTGTCGGAAAGACGTAGAGTTAAGAAATTTGTCACAAAATTTCTCCTGGAGATTCCGCAGTAGCCAAGTCACTAAGCTTTGTTCCCATAAGAACCCGGAAAGTGAAGCAGCACCGGCTTTTACAAAACTTGGGAAGTGAAAACCACTCTCGGCTTTCTTGCTGTGGAATGGTAGTTGCTGCACGTAAAATCTGTTCGTGGTTCCAATCTTCTCTAAGTTCAAACGATAGCTCTGAAGCTGCCGATTTCAGGTACTAGGTCTCTCATTCGGAATTAGTTCAAAATTAGGAGACCACCACTCAAAGGGGGCAACGTTGATCTGCCTAATAGGCACCGCCATAATGAAATGACCAACATCTCTAGCCCTCGTAGTGGTCAAGCCTCCAGTAGGCCACTGACCCGGCCATTAGAAGGAAAAAAATTGTCCAGGAAGAAAAATCGTGATCTCGAAACAATTTTTAAAAATTAGAATTTTTCTGTTTCATAAAGAAGCAAGTTTAGATTTTTTTTTAATTTTACACATAACGAGAAGTAATATTCCCAAAAATATTCGCCACAGTAAACTGATCATTACACAACCAGATATACCGAATAAATTTTTTTCTCTTACTTGAAATCCGTTAACAAATATTTGTATGGTTTTTAAAAATACCTTAATGGAGTTAACACTTTTGTGATTTTTAGTGATTTCTGGCACATAGTTTCTAGTTAATAGTTAGAAATAAATACATTTATATAAACTTAAATCTGCTTTTCTTATGAAACTAAACATATCATAGAAATTTTCAACAGCTTTAAAATAAAAAATGACTTCAAACACTTAAAGAAAAAACTACTTCTTTAGAAACTATCCTTTTACGTCATAATTTTTAATTTTTCAGAATTGTTGAAGCATATTTGAAATTAAAATTATCCTGGTCTCAGACTCCATATACAGTCAGTGAATAGGCAAAATTAATTAAATTAAATACAATTTTATTTTGACATAACTTTCACAAAAGCATCCGCCATCTGTAAAAGAAGAACTACTGCTTGGAAGCCCAGATTTTTCCCGCGAAAGGGTAGAAGGGATTGTATGTATACAGTGAAACTTCGTAAAGCTGGACGATTGCGATTTCCACAGAAAGTGTTGAGTTTACGGCGGTGTTTGGTACATTCATACATGTTATGAACCCACTGCGTTACTCCAGAAAACTTTTCTAAATTAGGGAAGTATTCAAGTTGGGAAGTCTCATTGTACGATTTTACAGATACCTTGCCCGCAGTGACCTATTGACTAAGCTTGGCTTGCATAATAACACCGTAATTTGAAGGGGCACCGACCTTGGTCTGTACTTGGGAGGGTGACAGCTTCTCTCGTCCAGACTGCTATGAAACTGTGTGTACGTTTATGGGAGCTGGTGCATTTATAAATCTGCTTGTGGCTCCAATGTCCATAAACGATACCTCTGGTGGTGCCGATCTAGTTCTTGGTTTTCTCATCTAGAATTGGTTCTAATTTAGGACATTCCGAGCTATGCCGATGTTCTTGTCATTGGAACTCCTACATGGAGGTTCTGTCACCTGTCCGTGGTTGCCAGAAGACATTAACAACAACAATATAGATACCTTGGCTTACTCAAAAAAGAAAGTGGGCAAAAGTACAAGGTGGCGAAAGATTACATTCAGCATTTTACAGACATATGCATTCGAGGACAATAACGTAATATCTGAGAAGGCGCGGCTGACGAGATACACAGGCTGCAGTGCTGACATTTCAGTCACACCCTTTTGCACTCGAAGAATCATGTGACCTGGGTGTGTGACTATTTATCAATTTTTTTATCAATGTAGGGAAATATTGCATTTTTTAAAAAAAAATTTAAATGTATCTTTTGCAACTGTTATAAGTTGACCTTTTGCAGCTGTTATAAATTGATCTTTTGCTAAAGGGCACACCTAGAGCTAAGGGACTTTCTATAAATTTCTTCCAGTTGCTGACGTCACTGGACTGTTTAAAAAGGCGTTCAAACATTAAACACTTTCTGAAAATGATAGTCCTTGAAATATTAAAGTTAACCTTTGAAATATAAAGTTATCAAGATAGGTTAGTAAATAAAAAGCATTTTGCATTGTTAATATGATTGACTTTTTTCTCACCATGATTCCACTGGTCACATGGGCTCGGTACTCAGGGTTCACGCAAGCTCCATTGACTAGAGCGCAGCTGTCGTACACAAACGCAGGATCCTGGTCATCTCCATCCGCTACATGGATGGTCAGTGTTGTTGTAGATGTGAGACGTTGACTTGTGTCTAACGCTTTATCCTAAAATAAGCATTGGGACGCATAAAACACAGGTACTTCGTAGTTTTTAGAACAGCATTTGCAAATCTTTATGAGCAATTATGACAATTTAATATGTAGTTTTTAAAACTTACGATTTGTGCATTAATATCTTTAAAATATAAGGCTAAGCAATGGAAGTAAATTTAACTGCTCTTAGAAGTTCAACATATGTTCACCGAGTTATGCATTTGTTTAGTAATAAAACCTATATTTTGAATTATTTGTTTTGTGTGATTATGACAACGCTAAGCTAGGGCGATCTACCAAAGATGGGGGTGCCTTGGTAGGAGTACTTCCTAAGGCGTACTCACATAACATCTGAAGAAAACCTACCAAAACTTCAGACCGTTAGATCAACAGTCACGCGATGGGACCCGAACCCAGGAACTTCAGACTTCGACCGTCTACCATTTTCAACGACATAACCACTCTGCCATGGTGAGGTTAATATACTTTCTAAATATAATACCTTATTCCCAATACTGTAAAATCATTTCGAATTTACAATTATAATTAACGTTTTGTAACTTTGATGAAACATTATGTATTTTTTTTAAATCTTCCTACAAATGAGCACTTTATTTTTGTTTAAATCCTCAATACTTAAAACTGGAGGAGTTTTGCCGCTCTAGAGGTGGTTGGAAACGTCTAGTTCTGAAGGCTTTGGCCCGCGGTGGGCTATCCAGCTATAAATAAATGAGCAAATGGACATTAGTTTATGCTTCTTAAAATTGTTGCAAATAACCAGAATAAAGTACGAAAACTTTTTTTTACCCAAAAATCCAGTAAATTTTTATATAAAGAAGGATGTTGAATAAGAGAAGGGGGTTTGAAAAACAACCATGAATAAATTTGGAAAATTTCTGCATAATAAAAAAATTCAAAAGATTTTGTTAATATGAAAATTTTAAGGAGATGAGTAAGGAAGAGGTAAGGTAACCAATAACCTAATATCCCCCTGGCTACACTACTTCCGGATCAGGGTAAATCTTTCTGAGAATGTTTTACACCTATTTTAACTTCACTGTTTATGTGAGAAATGTAACAAAAGCTGATTGTTTGTTTTGTACTAAAGTACTAATACTTTGTTTAGTATTATGACAAGCCCACACGAGGGGCATCAGTGATCGGAAGATTTTTTTAGAGATTCTAACGTGTATTCATGTTAAATTTGGAGAAAACTAACTCTACCCGTTAGATTGACAACCGCGCGGTAGAGGCGAACGCTTGACCATCACAATTTAGTGTTACGATGTTCAGTGCCTTATCAATTTGGACATGGTGCGACATGACAAAAATTATTACTATTAAGTATATAATCACTAATGGGAATTCGTTTTGCTTAAAAAACTAGAAACGTTGATAAATGCTTTTTCTTTTTCATTTTGAGTAACAGATCAAAGAGACTAAATAAAAATGCATCACGTAGTGAGACTTGTATAACTCTAAAGAATATCCCATAAATAGACAATTTAATAAGTTTTTTTAAAATCAAACTCATTCATGTATGGGCTTTCATAAATGTAAATTCCATAATAGTTTAAAAATAGTACAGGTGTTCATTTTGCCATTTTGCAATTACAGAATCCCGCAAGAGAAAAAAAAAATGTGAAATAAAATAACTTACAGAGGCAATGAGTGTGAGGTAGTACGTCTGTGTCTTTTCATAATCCAGTGTTTTTTTCACTGTGACTAGACCCTGGTGAGGCAGGTTAATTGCAAAGTAAGGATAACCGTCTTTCTGTTAAGATGAAACAGTTATGCATATATTAAAAAAACTAAAGATAAAAACATTAAAATATAGTAAAAAAATGAACTCGAATGTAAAAGATTACAGTAAAACAGTCAGGAATAGACCTATCGCGTGTCATTGACCGCTCGGCCATGTCGATAGAAGAATCAGCTTAAGGCTGTTCTTCAAAGAAAAAAAAACTCTGTATTTAGTCTTGGTACACAAATTGAAATAAACTAATAGCACCATGGTCTCAAAAAAATTCCAGATGGTTCTTCATAACCTACTTTACACACTGAATAAGCGATAAAGTTGTGCCTTTTGTGAAATTTTCAGAAAAAATTCTTAAACATGGATCTGAGCTGCAGGATTTTTCGAAGAGTGACACATTTTGTGAAAATTTCCGATTTTTAAGAATTTTTTCTAAAAGTTTTGAAACTGATACAGGTTTATCGTTTATTTCAGTGTGTAGCGCAGCTTCTAAAGAGACAGTTTCAAAATTTTGAAGTGCCTGACATAATTATTTTATATGTACTTATGTACTAAAATCACATGATTTTTTTCGAACTACACCGTTAATTTAGGCAGTGGCGGCAATTTTCAAGAGTAGTACGATTAGTATGATGAATCATATTATAAGAGAAGGGACACTTCTTTATTAAAAATAATTTTATTTTTAATGTTGTTGCTGTAGTGTCCACGATTGAACCTAAATTGGAAAAAAGGTGGTGCACAGAGCCTTGGCGATATCGAGGCAGTTATCCCCATAAAGGTCAGCATGGGGATTGCCAGTCATAAGTTGTAAATTCGCCAGAATGGCAGTACGATCAAAGTAATGCTCTGGATTCGGCTCAATGTCAGAGCAGTTCCTGCAGCTCTGGTAAGTGCTAGTTCTATCTCTCTGTATTTTCACCCCTCTATAGTGTGCCGTTCTGAGTCTGGTCAAAGTCTTTGCAACAGATCTGTTTGTGTTTAACGTGCACATGCGACATTCAATCTTTATGGTTCTCTTTCATTGAAATTCTGTTTAGCAACTGAGGGTGACTTGATGGAGTAATTCTTTATATTTCATTTTTAATACTGAACCCATGTTTAACTTGTTCGGTCAACATCGGTCAAAAAAGAGAACCTTCTCCGTCGCATCTTTTTAAATGATGAGAGAGGACAGGTTAGACATGAGCTTAATAGTTGGTTTAAGTGCATTCAGAAGCAGTCAGATAGATCCAGCCTCTCCCACCCTCTCCTGGCTTCGCAACTTTTATGAACTAAATAGTAACATTTTAATACTTCATTTATAAGAATTTAAACAGCATAGAATCTAATTTTTCAGATAGTATTGCACTGTTATTGGTTACTCTATTGTTATTAGCTCTATTGGAAATGGGTAACTCATCAATCTCAAGATTTGAGAAAGTGCAATAGACTGACAAATATAATGAAGCTGAATGAAGGCTTTTAAAAAAAGATGATGGTAGCATTAGTATCAAACCATCTTTTAAAATTGTTGAAGATAGTTCCACAATAGTATGAACAATATGATTGTTCATACTATTGTGTGTATTTCTTAACATTCAAGTTAAATTGAATGTTAAGAAAGTATTAGAGATTTTTCCTTAGTGGGTAAAATGACAAATTGAAATAGATTTGATTAAAGATAAATATGTGGTGTTAGAATTCAATAAATCGCTTATTTAATAAATTTCATAATTAATTAATTAATTTTTTTCAACGGGTGGGCCCTTGCCAATTGGGCATTGTCCCCTGCAACTGCTCGAAGGTATTGCGGCCATTTTATTATGGGGGCACCTGGTGGGCGGCCAGAGTTACCCCTATGAAGGGACGGACAAAATAACATCCATAACACGATTCGAATCTGGATTTGAGACATGATAGAATAGTTCTTAAGCCACTATACCACATGGGTGGCAGTTTCATCATATAAAAAAAAATTATTAAAATAATTGCTCACAATCACTCGAGAAAAAAACGTTTGAGTACAGTTACAAAACTTGAGTATAAGTAATGAAAATATGTAGCTTACCTCTGTGGCATCACCCGGTGCTGTATAATATTCCACCTGGCCATTGCTTTCAGAATCAGCGTCTGTTGCAGATAAATCTCTAAAAATGGTCGTGCCGATAGGAGAAAGCTGTCACCAAATGTTAAGAAATTCGTTAGGAATTAATTTATTATTTATTATTTCATAACAACTTGTGAAGCATTGTTTTAAAAAATCGAAAAAAGGTTGAAATATCCAACGTTGCCTCATTTTAACTACAAGGTGTATATGAAAATATAATAAACTAGTGATTACAAATAATCCCCAATAATGCCAGTAAATATGATTAATGGTTTAATATTCGTGAAATTAACGGACTATTTCCTGTAATTCTTACTTCATAATGAGGAATGTGATAATAATAATTTTTGAACGTTATTGTTGGGCTGTTGTTTTAAGGCAAAGTTACGCGAGAGCTTTCGTCTAAAGGGGGGGGGGATGCTTTGCGTGGAGGACATATTGTGACTTTCTTGAACGTATTCACATTACATCTGGAGAAAATTGCCCCAAATTCCAGAGTGTTATATCGACAGGTAGGCCAGAGCTCTGGACCTTCACTCTCCACCCATCTACCAATGGTCAGTGTCTTATACATTCGGCCATTGATGGGTAGTGTTATTTCAAATTGAAAATGAATGTTTCATTTACTCTATGATAAACTAAAGATACAAATCAGTGGGTCCGGCCATTAATGGGAGGGTAGGATAGGGTACCTTCTGGTGGGATCCCACCCAAATGGGTTTAGGGTTATTCAATCTGCTAGGGGACAGCTGATGGAAGGGGGCGATTTGAAAATCCGCTACCAATGGTCCCTTGGTAACCTAACAAAAAAATGTATTAGTGGCCCAACCGGTATAGTAGGGACTCACTGGAAAATCCGCTAACAAAAATTCCACGTTGTGATAAAAGCTAAGCACACATTGTATAGCTATGGACTTTTAAACATTGCGTCGAGTTTGTGATTTTTGTAGCCCTCAAAAAATAATATAAAATAATAAATAAGCCAAATTTTGGCAGCCGGGCCTCTTCAAATAGAAACCAGGCTTTGCATGGAAGAAAGTGGAACACATTAAACTGCCACCTGTTGCATACTCACCTCTGATACTGTCGTCTCGTACGATCGTGACTTGAAAATAGGAGGATTATCGTTGATGTCTCCTATTCTGATTACCACCGGGACATTGATCTGAAATAAGTAAAGTATACTCATTTAGTGGTAAGAATGTTTGCGTGCGCAGAAATATGTGAAAAAAAGAAAATAAACACTGGAAATTCGTACATAAACTTTTGGAAATTGATTGCCCGTAAGTGTACTTTGTTCCTGCTTCCATAAAAACCTGTACTCGTTTACAGTTGCACGTTTTATTATGGAAATAAACAATAGTGCGTTAGTTAAAGCAAAGCTATATAAGGGCTGGTTGTCGAAGGAAGGGTGCCACGGAGTTATGACTTCATAAGGGGTTTTAATAAGTATTCATGTTACATTTAAGAAAACCGCCCCGAAATTCCCGACTTTTGGATCGACAGCCGTGCGGTAGCACAGTGCCCAAACCTACGAGAGTGTTTAGTGCGCGTTAGAAGAGAGTGTTTAGTGTCTTGTTCACTCGGCTGTTGGTTGGCGTACACTCTTAAAAATTTTTTTTTAAATCAGTTGATTACCAAGAAATCTGTGGGAAACAAGGATTCTATCGCTTTTTTTAGTATGATGCCATAACTTTTCTAAGTATAACTACTAACTAAAGCCAATTGATTTACATGGATTTATTTAGCAGTAATACTAAAAGTCGTGGCATCTTTGTTTCCAAGATATTTCTTAGTAATCCACTGAATTTTTTTAGAGTGTAATTAGCATTAGAACTGATAATTTAAGAAAAGTTTTTGCAATAACTATATTAGTGAAGTGTTTAGGAACACACAGTTTGTTTGGAAACCTTTCGCGAAACACATTTTTAGGAACTTCCCTTTTAAAATACATCTATTATTCCTTCATTTATTAATAGCAATGGCAGTGAAATACTTTCCCTTTTATGTGCTTATGGTATTACATCTATTACTTCAAATTTATAGACATTAGTACCGATTACAAAAGATTTTATTGGAATTAGAAAGTTTATCTATATTTTTTTTAATTATAAAAAAAAAGCATACAAACCTGATTGGCTGTTGTAACATCTTTACAAGATATTTGTAATCTAACCATATTCAAATTATCATTCTGAAAAATAAGTAAACTTTTGTTAAAAAATATAATCAATAATAAGCAAACATTTTGCTTCAGATATTTTAGTAGTGCTTGAAATACCTTTTAAGTCTTTTGATAGAAAACCTCAAAGTTTCAATAAGATATAATCTACGGCTGTAAATGAAGGCACAAAACACTTAGCGGTGTTGACTAACAAATTAAAGTAAACTAACTGCACTATACTCGAAAAAATTCAGTTTTATTCTTCATGAGCTGCACTGCACATTGTGATAAATGGAAAAAAAAAACTGTGCATTTGATGTAACTTTAAGAAAAATTCTTAAACATAGAATTGCACCGCAATGTTCTTCAAAAATTTACACGTTTTGAAAAATTTTCAATTTTTAAGAATTTTTTCTAGTTTTGTAACTTGTACATGTAGAATCACTGAAATTAACTTAGATTCCGTAACTGGTTTATTACGGTGCATAGTACAGCTCGTGAAGAGACATCCTAAAAATTTTCAAGCTTCGGCAAAACTATTTCATTTGTATTTATGCACCAAAATCGCACGATGTATTTGAACTACAGCTTTAAGTTTCCTGACTAACTCTGGAGTGGATTTTTTTAAATTATTTATTTATTTATTTATTATTATTGATTTTTAATACTTGAAAAATTACCTATTTATGTGCATCATACTATAGAATACATTAAAAAATTGCTAATAAAAATGAAAATATACATATATTGAAATTTGTTAGGCTCAAAACATGCATAATAATTGCTATAAATTGGCGCTTTTGCGAAAACATCAAAACTCAAATTTAAAAGTTTTTTTTTTTTTTTTTTTTTTTTTCACTGCAAAATTTATTCTGACATTTGAAACTCCCATGAGCAAATGGAATACTCTCATAATTTTAACTGTTGTACTTAAAAAGTTAACGATTTTACACGCGGAAAATCATGAAAATAAATGAAAATCCATCACTTATAACTAATAAAGAAAAAAAAGTTACATTACATTCTTTGTTGAGGTTCATTCTCAAAATCAAAACTTTTAGATTGTTTTACCAAAGTTCCGTAACATTACAGTCATAATTTTTTAAGTTAAGATGGTTCGCAATGAAGTGTAATCTTCAAAGGTTTATTTTGAGAAAAGGTAGAAGATAACTTTAATTACTAGGCTTTTCGTAAGAAATGACTCATGTTGCTGTACTACAAGTTTTAAATAAGACAGAAAAATCCAAACTGATTTAAAAAGCTAAGACATTCAGGTTTAATACTAAGCTAGAAGTAGAAACTTGAATTATTGTTCGGAATTTGTGTTTCAAAGGTTAAGGTAGGCAGGGACCTTAAAAAAAGTGAAAGCTTACACATATTGATATTTTCCTCTGCAGTCAGCAGATGGCAGCACTACAGTAAATATACACACTCCAGAGAGCACATTTTTGCGCTTGAAAAAAAATGTCAAAAATGGGAAAAAATCTCTTTAATTTTTTTTTATTAATTAAGGTCGGGCATTCTAAAAGTGGGGAGTTGGCGTTGCCCGAATTGAGTTCGGGCGTCACAGGTAAGGGGTTCATACGACTCAAAATACTGGTGCTAAATGATAAAATAAATAAAAACTGTGCAAAAAAGCACACATAAAATGTTACTTATAAGACGTCACTTCTTATAAGTAACATTTTATGTGTGCTTCTTTCACAAAGTTTTTATTTATTTTAAGGGGTTCATACATTTGAAGTTCATATAAAATTCTAAATAGACTTCTGGTGAAGCTAGTAATATGTTTAGTGTTGTGGCAAGACTAAACAAGAGACATCTGCCTAAAGAAGGGATCTTCGTAGGAGCACTTTTTTTTAAGGGATTCTAACGCATATTCACGTTACATCTTGAGAAAACCGACCAAAATTCCAGACTGTTAGATCGATAGTCACGCGTGAGCTTTAGACTTCAGCAGTCTGACATGTACACTGTCTTATACACTTGGCTGTGGTAGGGTTCCTGAAGCTTCTGAAGTCGCTGTGTTACATTATCAAGAGGTGAAGCGTCATCATCAGCGCAGTAATGTAGGAACTAAAAAGTGCAGTTAATATTTAAATGTCGAGATATATTAATAAAGGTGGCAGAGCTAAGCGATCATGTTTAATGCCTCGATGTATTTAATAATCATCAAATGATGACATCTGATGCCTTACTCCCTTTTTGATGGGAGTGAGCAAATGGCAGACACATCGTTTATAATTTGTGGAAAAGGGATAGATACATCGTTTTTCAACATTTGTGAGCTTGTATTTATTATTTTATTTATTTATTTTCACGCGTATATAAATAAATAAATAAAATTATTCTGGACGGATTGCAAAGACTCAAAATCCATCTAGCTACAGTTCCGCTAGCAGATACACGCCAACAGCAAAATTCTGAGATTGAATGAAGAGGTGAATGAAATTGTAAGAAAAACAGGGGTACTCACATCTCTATCGATGGGTCTTTTTAGTCTGAGTCTTTTTCCGTCTATCGCGAAATAGTCTGCAGTCATCGTCTGTATACTCAGTTCTACCTGAGGTGGCGTACCCCGAATTGGAAGCTCTGGCGGCACCGTCGACTGGTTGATTTCTGTAACAAAGTGACGAAATTAACACTGGGCACATAATAAAGGCAGCAATTGAATAAATTTGGGTGGAGGGTGTTGGTATTCATTTTTTAGTCTTTGGCATCACATGTTACCAGAGGCAGATCCAACAGAGAAAAGGCCGAATGAGGCGATCGCAGCCCCCTTGGGTGTATTTAAGCCCACTACTAAATCCATATTTAATATGCTCGGTCTCATCATTAAAAAAAAGACACAACGGAGAATATTATATTTTTCTAACCAATATTATTTTCCAGAATGATTATTTGAGCGTTCCGCTGGAGCTAGCCCATTGTGCAAGTGCAATGCAAATTTTCAGTATCGATCGAAGAAAGATAGTTTTCTAGGTTGTGTCATTTTAAATGATAAGAGCGAACAGGTTAAACGTGGATTCAATATTTAAAATGAAAATTTAAAAATGAAGACTGACTCATGTCTGATGAGTCAGTCAGTATTGATGCTTCGTCACACTTACCGCGCCTTCCTTAATTTTTTTTAGATCAGCCACGTTCATAATATTCGTAGCAGTCAAATAAATTTGGGGTGTGTGTGTGTGTGGGGGGGGGGGTCAGTATGAACTTTGAACTTCTGGCAGAGCATGTTACGAATGACGGACATTTTTGCCTTCATCTTTTGAATGAAATTGTGATGGTGTTACTAGCATATTTAAACAAATGGTCCCTCAATTATCGTTCATTTCCTAACTAAGGAATGAAAAAGACTCTTAAATTCTGCCAATAAAAGGTGCAAATCAAAAAGTGATTGTTTTTTTACACGATATGAATGTCACAATGTGAATAAAATTTGAATGCGGCGCCGCACAGCCAGCGGTGGCAAAAATGTTCTTTAGCTCGTGACACGCAGTGGGTGATTCGATCGTCCCCCATCTTGCTGGTAGTTAAGTCGTGCGATCGCAACGACTACGCTTTTTCAACATCGGGCAGTCTATCTATATGTACTCCTTAAATATTTAATTAAAAAATCAATTTTATTTGTGAATTAAAGCAGTCAAAATGTGAGAGTCGTGTCCTCGCGGTGAGGACACCGCGCGTTGAAGGGTTAAGAATACTATAGGATACTGCCTTCAGGAACAGCCTACCTATTAGGTTTAAAACCTGTTTTAGTTCATGAAGTGTCCTGCTGAACCCCAGCCGCAGGCTCAGGTCCAGCAAGCAGCGGCTTTGTTTTCGGATTAAAATTGGTAAAATGCATCAGAGCTATACAATATAATAGCAGTTAGTTTACAAAAGGGTTAAGAAGGTGGAACTAAACAAAAATGGTAGGATTCCACCCAATCACCTGTGGTACTTTGGAAGAAGCTCGGGTGGTTTTTTTTTAGATTTTGCCTGGAAAATATCAAAAGGCCTTCACGCGCTTCATGAGCTGCCATATTAGAGCACTCATACTTTTGCAGGGACAGATCTTCCCTGAGTGTCATTGTTGTAAGGCTGATATAGTCACGCCGGCCCCTATATTAGTTTGCTAGGATTTTAAATAGGAAGAGGAAAGAACTTTCAGGATTCTCTATTGTTTTTAGATATTTTTGGATTCATAGAGATTGTCTAGCTTTGCTGGACAATCTGGGATTAGTAACAACAACAACATATTTTACAGATAAACTTCAAAAAACAATATCATCATTTTGTCGTAAAGAAACAATATGAAATACCACATTTCTTCCTGTTGATGTCTCAAGACAGTGTGACAAGGACTGCGTTTGGCAAAGATAGGAGAGAGACCGAGTTCAATTTAATTATAATTAAACACCACTGACAATCTGTGTCGACGGATGCTATAAAATTTACTTGGCATAGAAACGGACTCCTCACTGTTGCAATTTTGCAAAGATGGGAGAAAAGAAGTTAAATTTTTATTCAAGGTTTTGTAGAATGTTTTAAAGAACTATGTCTGCTGTAAAATTTAGCAGTTTAACGAGAGTTTTATCATACGGGACGGATGTCCTGTATAAAACTCGTTAACAACAAACAATTGTGTACACCTCAGCTTATAAAAATAATCCATTTATTCACTTAATACAACCAGAACGGTTGATTAAAATTCGTATCTCAGAACACAACAAGGTGCTATTAACTTAAAATTTTTAGAGCCACAGCAAAACATAATCAGTTTTAAAAACACATTTAAATATCACATAAAAACAAGACTCGATGATAAATTACGGAGTCTCCATAATATTCGTTACAATAGTTGATTTATTTTAGTGCCACTATAGGGGCTATAACTCTAAATAAATTGAGTTGTTTTTTTCAGGTAAGAGACTGAAAAATGCACACACACTAAAATCACAGATATCTTCAAAAAATGCTTCAATTCTTACAACTAAAAGAATTCCAAACGAAAAAAAAAAGTTTTTTCTTTTTCATCTACTTCACCTAAATACTATTTTAATATCAGTTTAATACATGCCAGTTATCAGCTGCGCCGCTCTACAAATAAGAGAAATTTTAAGTCGAATTCCTCTGTTATGTTTGAGACCACACAAAAAAGTTCGACTTAACAAAAGGTATAAGCTTTTGACAGCGAGCTACTACATTTAAAAAATATTAAAGTAAAAAAAGTTAACAGGCATTGTCACTGTGTGTGGAAATATACTTTTTTAAGAAAAATAAGAAGAGTGAATGAATAAATAAGATACTTACGATTTCCTCTGCTTTCTAAAATGTCCATAATAATAACACTTTCACCTGTTTCTATTTCACATTCTGTAAAGACCGTAATGAAATCATTTAATTTACGAGTAAATAGTAATTTTTAACACATTTAATTAATTCAATAACATTAAATAACATTATGAAGCATTGTGAATGATAAAACAGACAAGTAAATACTCAAACTCATTACTAATTTTATTTCACTGTTGCGAAATATTGCAGATAAACGAATAAAATATTTTTATTGAAAGAAAATCCCGTAGTACGGATTTAGTTATAATAAACTTCACTTTAACAAATCTTTCAGCATAATAAATTGCATTTTCAAATTCGTTATTCTGAGATTTTACTGGTTGGTGTGTAAGTATAAAATCCATTGACTATCAGTTGAGATTGCTGTTTGAAACTCCCTGCGCAGCGCATGTGTACTTAAAAAATATAGCACAAGGGAGAGTAAAGTAATTTTGAGGCATAATTTTAAAGTTCCATCTCAGCACTTGTTAAACATCGGGATTATAAATTATGTCCTAAAACGAATTATTTGTAAAATACTTGAAATTCAGTATCGCTAGAGAGAAAGAATAAGACAGGGGCAGTATTTTCTGATAATGTTTTATAAAGGTGTTTAAAAACTAGACATCTGAATTTTTGATGATGATTCATAATTCAAATCTATTCAATTTTTTGTGGGTTCATCGTGAAGTTTATCCACTCGAAGATTCATATGCAAGTCGTGAATTTCTGAAAAATTTCGAACTTTTAAAATGAAAAAAAAAGTACTGAAATATTCCGTTATTGAACATACTGTGCTTGTTTTTCTAAGAGTTTAAAGGAACTTCTCTGGAGTATTTGAGATACTAAGACATTTTAAAACTATTTTTAAAAAGTTCAAAGTTTTATCCTATATAGGAATGGCACGAAAACAGTATTCAACACGAAATCGTTTTCGAATATGTATGATAATATAACAGGCTAGCAGAGCTTTTTGATCATTTAAAGGATGTTCCAAAAACAATGACATAGAATTTTATTCCTTAAATGTTGATCTCAAGCATAAACAATAAATTACAAAAATACTTCTAAAAAAGTATAGAATTTTATGACATCGATAAAAATTTCAACAAATATAAAATTTAAATTTTTCTACGATTCCCGTCCAATCATATTGCTAATTAGTAAAATATGTCCCATACGGTAATTAGATCATAAACAAGATTTCAGGCTTTTATAAAAAAAAAAAAAAAGGCTCAGAGATATGTTTAAACAAATTTGGGAAGGGCTATGCAATACCAATAATAACATACGTATTATGTATTTGTGTAGCTGTTTTCCACATTCGTTCCTTATTTTATTTATCTATCATCAATATTTAAGGCATAAAAGCCTAGGTCACACTAGGTCAGGTTTGGGACACACTGTATGTAATGTTAAATGCTCCGCTAAGGCCCAGAATAAAATTCAAAAACCCTGCTGGGAAGCGCATCGGTCAAAGAAGGAGAATCTTCTCCGTTGCATCGCTTTTCTTTTTTTTTTAATGGTGAGAGCAAATGGGGTTAAACATGGGTTTATGATTAAAAATGAATAGGTTAAAAAAAAAAAAGAATGCCCCCCACCCCCTTCCTTGAAACTTTTCTGGATCTATCAATTCAGGGATGTTAATTCTGCGCCGATTGAGCCGAGCTGCGCCAAAACCAAATCTTGCGCCGATCTGTGCTTTTAGCCGATTTTTCTGAGAGTGCTGAGCCGAATACGTCATTTTGACTCTTTGTTAATTTTTGCCACACGTGCAAACTTTGCTTTTCTTATCTGCATTTATTGTTGTTCGCAAATCTTCAATTTTATGCTCAAAAATCATGTTAATTCTGATCCCAAATCTTAGTTTTCCTCTCGGAAACTATATTTTTTGTTCTTCCGATGTGCTCCCAAATGGAATTTCTCTGCCCCTGGGTTGCTCCCAAATGATATTTTTTCTGCTCCCGAGGTGCTCCCAAATCAAATGTTGGAGTTAACATTCCTGTTAATTTCAAAAAGGCTACAGCGCAATTACTCAGATCAAAGAAAATTTGAAGGATAATACCGTAGTTAGCTAGAATCTAAGTGCACAATTAAAAAGAACATAACGCTATCTTCAGACGCGATACACTGACTGTTTCATGCAGATATATTTCTGAGATGGACAGTCAAACCAAGGTGATTTAACTTCACAAAAATAGGTTCTTAGCTTAGGAAGTCTTGCTTTCCTCCCCCCCCCCTTAATGTACATCATTTTTCTATGTTTGTAGCATTTTAATACTGAGAAACTATCATAAGTGAAATCAGCACCGAAAAAATTCGAGCAATGGATTTTTATACTTCATATAGAAAAGGTTTGACATACATGAACATAAATATATTTCTGTTATTTTCAACTTAGGTGCATGTAAAGAAAGAAATAAAAAAGATTGAAATTAATTGCACACTTACGACTTTTGCATAATGCTATTAACAGGAGAAAAAAGCCTAATATGAACAAAAGATTCTCTCGTGCTGCCATCTTTCTTCAAGATCTGAAAAAAAGATAGAATAAGGATTAATCTCCAAATGAATGTATCATTATTATTTTTTTGTAATTATAAGATAAATGATGATTTAAATGAATAAGTTTGAACAGTTAAATTGAAAACATAACGTACTTGCATACTTAGAAAAATTTGCAAGCATTCAGACAATAATTTGTTTAATAGCTTAATAACAGGAAAATGAAAACCATGAGATAAAACTTATGGAACAGGAAATAGACGTTTTCAGAGCCATAAAAAAATTTAAACAATATCGTCTTATTTTTAAACAAACAAGACGTAGATTTTTTTACCACTAATTGATACTGCGCAATTCGACAGTTATAAGATGGTTTGGTTTATATAAATAACATTTCTGAAAATGATACCGAAATCAATTATACATGGTATTACAGACACTTCTGTAAAAATTATGAGTTAAAATACAATTAGCATAAGTATGTTCGTCAATTTCAGACTTTTTTTAAACAAAAAATCTGGGGTTTTTTTATGCATAATTGTTGTTGCAGAATATTATACATAATTACTTATAAGTAAAATTCCACTTTAAAATGATCAGAAAACGAAAACTACTGGAACAAATGTTATCAAACTTGGTCATGAAATTTATTATCGGTGGAAAAAAAGTTCAAAAATTCAACACCAGGGGCAAGAACGTATTTAAGAGGGGAGGAAGAAGCTCCCCCCTCAATCCGAAATTTTGATTTTTGTTACTAAAATGATAATGATATAGTGCTTCTTTTGAGAAAAATACTGCCTTTTTACCGTTTGGACTCCGTCCGAAATTTTTAGACCCCCTTCATAATGGTTTTCATGGGGGGAGGGGGTTGGACCCCCCGGAACACCCCTCCCCCTTAATTACGTCCTTGTCCCTGGTGTTGAATTTTTGAACTTTTTTTCCGAGGATAATAAATTACATGAGCACCTTTACACAATTACGAAATTTGATAACATTTGCTCCAGTAGTTTTTCTTTTTTGATCGTTTTTAAAGTGGAACTTTGATTATAATCACCCTGTATAATGAACATCTTAAAACTAACAAGGTTTGGCAGAGTTCAAGCCCTCTAAAGATTTCTTTCTTTAAAGTCATAATCTTTTTTTCAATTAACCCTCTATTTACGCCTATGTCGTTTGTACTTTGCATGTATAAAAATTTGTGACTTTAATCCCCTAATCCCAAAATAAATTTAAAAACTTAAGAGCTGAAATAAGACTTCGATATTTTATTCTAAACTAATAAAACACAAAATTACTCAAATTGTTTCTTAAAATTTGCTTAAATTTTTTAAATTACCAATTTCAAGAGAGCTATATATTATTTTATAGTTTGTGTTGCATTGGAACCTACAATCTATGTTTTGAAAATATTTTTTTCTTAGAAAAACGGTTTTTCCGAACTCTTAATATTACACATAAGATTTCATTCCACAGCTGCTTATTTAGAGCCCCGCAGTACGAGGCTTATGAAAAATATTCTCGTAACCAGTAACTGTATGCGTGACCAGTAGCTAGGAAAACTCAGACTTTTAATTCATTTTCGTGCGACTTAACTGGTCAGTATAATCAGAAGCCCTTATCAATTCATTACGCAATTATGCATATATGCATGGCGGACCATGCATCCAATGGCCATTGTTTAAATTTGAACTCGGCAATCACTTGTACAAGAGGCGAACGAGTGGAAAGTAGATAAAATGATTAAGTTTTCAAGGCAAACACGCTGCAAGGTCAGCAGACGGTGAGTTTTTTATCACTGCAAAGCGTAACTTACTTGGTCCCGTCTGGAGTGCATAGCCAAAAAATACTTCCAACACATTTTTGTTTTTGTTTTCCTTAGACAAATTTTAAATAGCTAACACTCAAATGTTGAAAGAAATATTTGTGGTTTCATAAAATTTATAAAAGTAAATACAAAAGGAGAGAACTTTTTTAATTCCTACCCAGAAAACTAATGCATTTGTCAGACGTAATGCAAAAATGAACTAAATTTGGTGAATGTGATTTCTAGATTATAGCACATTGAATAAAAAACTACAACTTTAGACATACGATGAGCACGAATCGAAGGAGTGTTCATACCATGAACATTCTTACAATTCACTCTTTTGAGACAACAAAACATCAGGAACAAGTTATACTAAAAGGAGGCTGAAAGCATTTTAATTTAGCACTTTTCAAGGTGAAAAATATTTGTTCAACAACCAGAAAAGTCATTATCGGAATTTTAATTTAAAACAATAGTCTACAATGCTATAGGATTTTAATTAAAAATATTTCCAATACATCTCCCACAAGCATAAATGTGGTTATTTAGAAATATTTCAAAAATTATACAATTTAATATTCACAAGCCAATAGAATGTCTGAAGATTAGAGGTAATAGCCACACTAATGTGTTCTTATATGCCTCTGACACAAAAACTTCGTGTGGGTATAACAAATTTGCAGTGACCATATATAAGGTCAAATATTACAATCACAGAACAGCACAATCATTTAGTGTGAATAATCAGAAAATTAGTAAAAGAACCTCATTTATGGTTAATTATTGTTGAATGACAGTGGAAGACCTAACAGAAAAAACTTTTTTCTGTCCCCAGTCTCTGTATGAACTTCTACTGGTGATGATGAAGATCGAAATGTTTTCGATCGAAACTCGTGTACACATTGATAAGTATCTTTTATGTGTATCATTTTACATAAGTTTTAATTATTTTATCTTATACATTTTAGTTAATGCAGACAAATAAACTACAATCAGTGAAACAGAAGTATATCAAGATATATATATAAAACACTATTTGAATCTGAGAATTTGTTAGTGACTTTTGATATCAAGATACGTGTATATTTTTGATATCAAGATACGTGTATAAGTTTCTTTTTCAAATTCCATCTCATGTACGGCTAAAAATTTTCAAAGTTGAATATCATGTTTAAACAGAAATCAAATCTTACCAATCTTGCAAATGTCTGGAGCAATTATTGTAAACCACAAGACATTTTACCTGTTCAAGTTCAAACGGAATGTGAAACCACAAAAATTAAGTCTAAAGTATGTTACTGGATCGAACAAACAGCCAACTAAATTCCAAACGAGTTTTTATGACCAGCTACAAGCGAATCTGACTGAGCCTTCATACCGGAAGACTATGAGCAGCACGGAAGGTTAGCAGATGTCATCTATTGTTCTGAGATCGTCTCCACTCATTTTCAGCAAGAAGAATGAAGCTATTGAGTTAATCGTTAATGTAAAATAAAAGAGACTTTAGTAAAACTGGATAAGCAGATGCATTCATCAAAATTCTTATATTAAATTATAATTTGGGAAAATTTATGATCTAAGAATTTTAAAAATGCCTTTTGAAATCACGAACTAAATAGACTGCTTCTAAGTCTTAAAATACTAATGCAAAGTATTTTTTAAAAAATATTTATCGTCACTGATTGAAAACAGCGGCTTAATCCCTCTCTGGAAGATTTTGCCTTTTCTTATCTTAAAATTCAAATTTAAGATATTGCCACATGAAACTGATTTTTATGGTATGTGCCACATATAGCATAAAGCACAGAATAGTTAAATTTTAAATCTTAGAAAGCAACAAAGAAACGGAATGGAGTTTTAAAAAAATCACATATCTACGTTTAATTCTAAAAGTTTACATAAGATATCCAATAGTTTTAAGTTATGAAAAAACTACATAAAGCTGCTTTACTTATTGATAACAATAACTTCTGTTTTTAGTGAACGCAAAACGAAGTATCAAAAATAGTAGAATTCCCAAAAACATGGTGAGTAAAAGCATAGTAAATTGTTATTTTATCTTCCCAGATGTGTCCCAAGACTTTAATAGTTTAAATTAAAAATAGGGGAAATTTTGAAGGGTTTTGCCAGTATGTTCCAGATATGGCACAAGATACTGTGAAGGGTTAAGTAGTATGTCATTTATCCATCGAACTTTCAAATCTTGCAATCTAAGACCTGGTTGGTTTTCAACAATTTTATAGATGTGATCATAAAAGAATTGTACAGTTTTTCGAGGGGCATATCAACCAGTGGAGAAACAGCTAATGATTGCCAAACAAATCCTCAAGTAAAGTATGTCACTTTACATTACTAAAGGCCCTCAATCCAAAAAACGATATAAAATTGAAGTTCTTGTATAACTGATTGAATTTATTAAGCAAAGTTTCGACTGATTTTCTAATGGCATCATATGCTTTGGAGAACTTCAAGTGTTTAAAGATAATTTCAGTTTGTACTTTAAACTCCCTTTCCTTGAGTTTAGTGCAATAGGAATGCAATAGTATAATCTGCGTAGAAGACATGTGCACTTGGTTGTCACTCAAATGGCATAAGATAAAGTCCCGCTGAAATGTTCTATATGATCGTCCATAACTTTGATAGATTTCTTTATAGTTTTAAACGTGATTTTGTGGAACATTGAGCTTATGATTACTGAACTATGGTGAGTGCTTTATTCGCAAAGAATGGGGACTTTTGAAATTTATTTCTGGGATGCAAACTGATCCACAGGAGATCTGAAAACATAACAGCTTGTTTTTTCTAATCACATTAACTACATAGAAAGTGTTTTACAAACTCTGGATCCACTTTAATGATTGCGACTTTCGATTACCGTTTGTCTCAACGAATCACCTGTAAAATTATTTAGTGTCATGTAGATATTTCTGTGGTTTAAAAATTATAAAAAATGTCCTTGATTTACATTTAATTGTAAAAAACAACAAAAATTTATTTTAATCTCCCTGTGTTTGGCAGCATAATTGTTTCTTTCATATTTCAACTTTGCAGCCTAAAAATAAAACGATATATCATTTAACGAAACTAAGAAGAATATAATCAAACATTTATTTAGTAACGATAGCTAATAATAGGAAGCTTTTTTTTGTTATTATGTTAAATTATAACAATCATATGCAAAGTACTTTGAGAATCACAAACCGGTTTTGCAATGTAATACTTCAAAAATATTAGCTAATCTGATCTTTCAAATATCTGACTATACTAAGATATCTCTATAGATGGATATTCTAAAATAGTTACAATGAAATAATCTTTCTATTAAAACCTCTTTGATTGAGAATTTAGCATAATTTAAAGTTCTTATATGACAATATAAAAATATCTAATAACTACCTAATAAATATTTTGAAATGTTATCTGGAGAATTCATATTCTGAATATGCTTGCATTTTCATCGGTTTAATTCTCATCCGCTGACAAAAGAGAACATTTAAATATTTCTAGACAATGACACTGTGATAAACAGTTTTACACATCAGGAAAGTCAGAAACTGTCAGCACAAGAAACGTTCCAATATTTCGACGTTAATAGAATATATATACTCTTAAAGGACATCGTTGATGATGGCCAAGAAGCCAAAAATATACTATGTTACTTCGGAATGGATTACTTGGAATTATCAATTACATATAAAATGAAGAATAATTTCGAAAATGAATTTATGAAGAATTACTTTGCGAAAAAGTGTCAAAAGTTTTTGTAATATTCTGTAACTTATTGTTCAGTTCATATTAAACTCCAGCATCACAGGATCCAACTTTTTATTTTTTAATTATCTAATAAGAAGTCTTTGATTAAAAAAATTGTAGCTTGGTTTCAAGTATACCACAGAAAAAACATCATAAACACCCAATAATGTTTTCTTATATTGTCTTTTGTTCTGTATAATCCTGGACGTCCTACAGCAAGACTTCAATCTAGACTAAGATAGCTATTTTTGTTAAAGAAAACTCTCAAATAATCTTATGTCCAACAGCATGATTCAAGAATGCTTCATCTTTGAGATGCTTTGTTACCTTCATACTGTGACTGAGCTACTTTTCTGCTATCAGTATTGAAAAAACAAATTCATCCCATTGTTAACCTAAGATTCAAAGTGAGTTTCCTAAATTTACCCATTTTGAAGCCTGAAACAAAAGCCATACAATGGTCTAAAAAAGAACCTAATCCCTCATTATGCTTTTCCACCTTTTTTTTTTTTGACATATGTAAGCCTGATCTCTGCCCCTAGTTCAAGTTCAAAAAGCCGTGCAGCAGAGTACCAAAGTATGTTACTGGACCACGCAACCCGCATTATCCGAGTGAAACAGGTTCGTCAGTGTCTAATACAAGAATCTGACAGTCGGTACACGAAGATTCTGCTTGACGAGGAAAGGGCAGTTCTTGTCGACTAGTGCTCGGTGAAGAGTGCCCAGCCGTGTGGAATCGCACGTGTTTCACACAGCATGGTTAAAATGGGTCATTGAAGGTGGACAATGGGCAAGTGCCGCGAAAAATAGAAAGTCTCTCTGCTCATGCGCAGAAGAGCGAAGAGTGATTTCCGGATCCTCGTTCGACCGGAACTCTTCCCTTCAGATGACGGAAATAGAATCACACGCATTCCCGAAAACGACTTCTGACTGCACTTGGTTTTTGGTTTTTTTAAACTTCGTAGAATAAAAGAAGATGCTTTTGTGCAGACGATGGTTTGATTAACGAACTTGTCTTTCCTTTTCGTCACAGATTTCTCCCTTTGCGTGCATGCATACCGTCATCTGGATTCAGGCAATAAACAGACGTTCGTTCCACATATAGATCTTAAAGATTGTTTGTTTAATTGCTAGGAGAGGAGGGATCACGTCATCAACGTGTCGTTGAGAGCTACATGCTTTCTTTCTGGAATTTTCTGTCACAATTTTGATCCTCATCAGGGGCTCTAGCACCATGGTATCGTAGACTATCCTTGATGGATATTTCTTGCTCTCCAATAGGCAAATACTTCGGATAAATAGCCTCGACTCCTTTTAGTTCTAGCACGATGAGTGTCGAATAAAACAAGCGAGTATTTTTGTGCTTGCTAGAGGTCTATCCGACACCGAGAGCGATCAACCAATCAAAACACAAGGCTTTTTCCCCTTTTTCTTAAGCGAAGTCATGGGCGCTGGCAGAATATTTCCCGGGGCGGGGGGGGCAAAGACTACTCCAGGGGGCCGGGCAAAGACTACTTCAACGTATGGTTACCATGTTGGAAAGATCAAAAAAGCAAGGGAAAACACTCCATACAAAAATCCAGGGGGGGGGATTGCCCCCCCCTTACGCTATGCTGCCGGTGCCCATGAACGAAGGCACTGTCTTCAGAATTTTCGTAGACATTCATCAAGAGTGGAAGACGGTTTTTGACAGACCCACCGTGCTAGGGAGAGGGGTCCTTTTGTGGAAGTACTTGACACTCCAACATACACACAATAAAAACCCATCCAATTTGTACTATCCTTTACCGGAATGCAAGTTTCGCCTTCATCCAACGTGTCGGGAAAAAAAAACATATCCGATACTGAATTCGACAGTGAAACAATCACGATAGGATCGTGCTAGGGCGGGCACATTGGATATTTCTCGGATTGTGAAGTCATGAGAAGAGAAGGCTCGATATATTCGCTAGCGAAAGCTTTCCGGTACTATGGTGGTAGAGCCCCAGAAGAAGACGTGGGACTTCTGAATATTGGTCTCTCTCAGAAAGTGTTAGAGACCACCGAGGGAACTTTCGAAACCATAGATTTAATGTGCAAGTACGCCGCATGTATACGGAAGTCTTCAGTGGTATGTCGAAATTGAATCCGGAAACCTCCAGTAATCACTCCAGTGCCGAAACCGCTGGTCTACCATGGATGTTTCGAGGTTTTTTAATAGCTATCAAGGAAGAACAGATTTACATTGCTGGACGAACCAAGTACACCATTTGTCTGGATGAAGTTTTAATTTCATATTTCCCTACGAGCGCAGATTGTCACAAAAACAGTCATTGTGACGTCGCAGTGGTCACCGAGAGTCACAAAATAGTCATATTGTGACTGGTAAGTGACACGACATCACTGTGTGGTCATTATGATACTTCTTTGCCACTAGTCACCAAGTGTCGTCACTGACAAGTCACAGTCTGACTCCTTATTCTTGTAACTCAGTGACGTCACTTGTAACAAGTGACGTCACAGTGACAGTTTTTTGTACATCTAAATCTGACTTAATCGTTACGCATTTTAACGTGCACTTTCGGTAATAATAAAGATGAAAATACGACGAAGTCATGTTTTAGGAAAACTTTGGAGGTTGTTGTTTGAATTAATTTGGAAGAATATATATTATTGAATTTTTATGAATTTGAAAATGCACTTGTATGTGCAATGTATCACAATTTAAAAGATTATTTTTAACAGCAGTAAATATCCAAGTCATTGTTAGCCAGTGCTAGAAAATAGATTTTGAAAAATAAAAAAAGATTTTTGAATATATGAGGGGGTGGATGGAGATTATGGGAGAAGGGGAGTGGAGATTTTGAAAATTTATCTATATCATAATTTATTAAATTATTGAAATTTATGATTTTGAAAACATAGCTTTCTAATTTATGTATCCAACTTATTAAATGTTCAAGAAATTACTAACATTTATATATAATAACTAGATAAATAAAAGCACTCCTAGAAAATAATATTTGAAAAAAAAATGATTTTCAAAAATTTAATTTATATCTTAAACTAGCTGACCCGGCAAACGTTGTTTTGCCATATAAATTATTCCTAGGATTATTTTAGTAGAAAGAAATGACTAACTTATTGTAAGTGTGTGAGGATGTGGTATATGAGTGGAAGAGGCATGGAGCACTGTGAACAATGCTGGAATATAAAAATAACACAATACCAAACATTTATATTTTTAATTCATTGTAATTTATTCTTTACATTTATATATATTGCTAATTACAATAATTTTACTAAAAAATAATATCAATCCCTTAACGGAATAGAGTGAACAATATTTTTAGCTAACACAAACAAACTGCATGGTTTGCCCACTCGAGATCATGCCACGTATAATTGTCCGTGTGAAAAACATGGCGTGCTCAAATTTAAGCCACAAACAAACATAGTTTGGCCTTGAGACTTATTCATAGTCATTCCTTAAAAAATTTTGTCAAAAAAAAAATAATAATAAAAGGATGAAAATCTGAAACATTTTCAGATTTTAAATACGCACTATAGCGCTATATATTAAAATCGTATCATAATTTATGTGTCGTCCCTATTTTTCTCTCATATTCCATTAAGTTGGAAAGTGTATATTATTCATGACTGTGCTGTATTTTTTTTCTTGTTTCGTAAAACCCATCTTTGGAATCGAAATCTATCTTAAAATCGTCTACTAAAACTATTTTACAATATTCGCCAAGTATATTACAACTACACGTCATCATTCTATATATTGTTTCGAATGCGTATCATAATACATGCGTACACCATGTGTGTCTTTCTTGGATTGATTCCTACTTTAACGCCTCGACTCTCGCCAAGATGGCGATCATTAGACATATGCAGTTACAATGACAATTTTTTGCATTTATATGGCAATCATAATTTAGAATTAAAATGGCGATTTGGAACAACATGTAAGCACAGCATGCCGTTACATTTTTATTTATTTTGGATTGCCAATTAATGTAGTTGTAATAATAAAGTGTCTTCAAATTCCTTAACTGGTTCGTTTATCGCTAATTTGTTTACTTTAGTTTTCATCTAGTTCTTTTGGGAGCGCCGAAACGGTACGTACGTATTATGCCGGCGGTCACTTCCGCCAAACTACTTTTGCTGGCAAATACTGGCATACTCAAATTGCTGGCATACTCAAATTTGCTGGCAAACTATTGCCAATCGTATTCCAAACCATCAACAATTTCATGTGCCCGGCATTTATCTTGGTGAAAATTGCTTGTCTTGGAGGATAATACGTAAGTACCGTTGAAACTTGTGCATTACTCCCAGAGACCCAAGACTGCAAAGCTCGCCAAAGTACGCGGATTTTTTAGGTTGGCGAGAGTGGGGGGCGTTAAAATAGGAATCAACTCTTTCTTGTACCATAAAACACATCTTTGGAATCGAAATCTATCTTAAAATCGCCTACTGAAACTGTTTTACAATCTTCGCCAGGCATATTCCTCCTATAGGCATATTCCAACTATGCCGCAAAGACATGAAATGGGAATCATAATCCATGAGTGTACAGTGTTTTCCTTTCTTGATCCACAAAGCGCTTCTTCAGAATAGAAATCAATATTAAAATCGCCTAATAAAACTGTGTTACAATATACGCCAGGCGTTTTCTACCTATACTCGAAATATATTTATAATAAATTGTCACGTTTTGGCTCCCCATTTAGCGATCCATTATCAAAAATTGCAAATCCTTGTGCGACTTTCAACATTTTATTAACACCCCCCCCTCTCCACGTTATCTGGCAAACACATTAGAAAAGGGTCTCGATGCGCTAATGCCTAGACAAAAATCCTGATTGAACTTATTAGCACTCTGGTGCTAAAAATTTTGAGGTGGACCGCCCTTGTGACTTAGGGGTATGAGACAAAATCATATTCGCAGACCTAACGAAAATACATATAAAATTTATTAAAAATCGGTTGAGCCGTTTTGGAGGAGTATGGTACCTAACACTGTGACATGAGAATTTTATTTATTAGATATACCCAATATGAGTTCAATCGAATGTACCGTTTAAACGCTAGAGCACTTTCAAGAATTTTCCCCCCATAAGCCATAATGTAAAAGAAATCTTTGTAGTAACCCAGTAGAAAAACTATAAGTTCTATACACATCAAAATCAATGTTGGTCTTACGATGGTGGTTTATAACATATATACCCAATTTGAGCTCAATCGAATGCCCCGTTTAGGAGCTATCGTGATCACTCACATACACACACACACACACATACAAACATACATCTCGTAAAAATAGCATAAATGAATTCAGAAGACCTCAAAACGTGTTAATACATCAAAATCTCGAAGTCGAATTTTTGCATGATTACAATACTTTCCTTACAGGGTACATGTTCGGAAAGAAAAAAGGATGAAAATCTGAAACACTTTCAGGTTTTAAATACACACTATAGTGCTATATATATTATATATATATTAAAATCGTATTATTAGTTATACGTTGTCCCTAGTTTGCTTACTTATTCCATTAAGTTTCAAAAGTGTATCATTATTCATGACTGTGCTGTATTTTTCTTGCTTGTTTCGTAAAAACCATCTTTGGAATCGAAATCTATCTTAAAATCGCCTACTAAAACTATTTTACAATGATCGCCAAGTATATTACAAATATACGTCATCGTTTTATATATTGTTTCGAATGTGCATGATAATCCATGAATGTGCCGGTTTGTCTTTCTTGGGTTGATTCCTACTTTAACGCCCCGACTCTCGCCAAGGTGGCTATCATTAAACATATGCAGTTACCATGACGATTTTTTGCATTAATGTGGCAATCGTAATTTAGAAATAAAATGGCGATTTGGAACAACATGTAAGTACAGCATGCCGTTACATTTTTATTTATTTTGGATTACCAATTAATGTAGTTTTAATAATTAAGTGTCTTCAGATTCCTTAACTGGTGCGTTTATCGCTAGTTTGTTTACTTTAGTTTTCATCTGGTTCTTTTGGGAGCGTTGAAACGGTACTTACCGTATTGTACAATCGTATTCCAAACCATCAACAATTTCATGTGCCCGGCATTTATCTTGGTGAAAAATTGCTTGTCTTGCCGGACCGCCGGATAATACGTAAGTACCGTTAAAACTTGTTTATAACTCCCAGATACCATGACTGCAAAGCTCGCCAAAGTACGGGGATTTTTTAGGTTGGCGAGAGTGGGGATGTTAAAATAGGGATCAACTCTTTCTTGTACCATAAAACGCATCTTTGGAATCGAAATCTATCTTAAAATCGCCTACTGAAATTGTTTTACAATCTTCTCCAGGCATATTCTTCCTGTAGGCATATTCCAACTATACCGTAAAGACATTTTAAATGCTGTTTGGAATGGGCATCCTAATCCATGAGTGTGCCGTGTTTTCCTTTCTTGTTCCACAGAGAACTTCTTCGGAATAGAAATCTATATTAAAATCGCCTAATAAAACTCTTTTACAATATACGCCAGGCGTTTTCCAACTATACGCGAAATATATTTATAATAAATTGTTGCGTTTTGGCACCACATTTAGCGATCAATTATCAAAAATTGCAAACCTTGTGCGACTTTCAACATTTTATTAACTTCCCCCCCTCTCCACATTATCTGGCAAACACATTTGAAAAGTGATTCGACACGCTAATGTCTACACAGAAATCCTGATTGAAATGAATAGCACTCGGGGGCTAAACATTTTGGGGTGGACCGCCCTTATGACTTAGGGGTATGAGACATAGTTAAAAACCTATTCTATGACCTAACGAATATACATAGAAAATTTCATTAAAATTGGTCGAGTGGTTTCGGAGGAGTTAGGTGACTAACACTGGGACAGGAGAATTTTATATATTAGATTACTAGCAAATGTATTTTCCCTCTAATTATTAAATACGCGCCACTAAAATTTCAGTTTTCAAAACTAATTTTTGCAGTCAGTTAACTAATTAAATAAACTGTTGCAAGACTATATGCGTAACGCTAGCGCATTCTACTACCAATTAGTTGATACGGATTCGTATTGCTTGGAAGTGACCGGAATCCCTAGAAGAGGCTCCGAATATTCTTGATAGATGGCAGCGCCACCTACGAAAATGTATACTCATTTCCACATGCAATATGAAAAGGTCATTTCTGCCAGCATCTTGACAAGTATACGTAACGAATTTGAGTAAAAGAGTATTTAAAAAAAAAAAAAATTCTTTTTAACAAAGCGCTTATCATTATTATAAAATTGGTTCACTAGCTTTACTTGTTTAATTGAAAGTAAAGAAACGTAAAATTCTGCTAGTAAAAATGCTTCTGCCCGTTCTATCAACGGTGATATTGCTTGCAGTTGCGAAGCCATTACGGAGAATGCAATGGAACCCTTTCATATTGTTCACTTCTTCTTAATAATAAAATTCATTGAACTTTCCTTTGCGAGAAGTGTCTGGCGTATACCCAGAAGACCGCAGCAAAAGGGAAAATAAAACCGTTCTAATGAAGTAATTTGGAGGACTTCGCGAGACAATGGGGCAGGGCCGAAGAACAATAGCGGGCGCGTGTAAAGCCTGTTGAAGAATGCGTTGAACAGGTTTATTTAGGAAAAACGCCCATTCTAAGGATTTGGATAAAGTAAAATTATTTGCATAACGATTGAGCATGCAAATATCCCTGACAGAAGTATTTCCTCGAAAGGCTTTCATAATAGTGTTGTGAAATTAAGAGTTTCAAAACCAAAGAATTTGGGGAGCTGAAAATTAAGTGCTCTTATTTTTTTTACTCTTTGAAACAAAGTCAAAAAGTACATTTGATATCTATTTGTCTGTTTATCAGTGTCCTTTTTTTTTCTTGGTTTAAGGGGGCAAATAGACAGTAATACAGAATCAACAGATTTTTCTTATTTTACATGGCGATTCAAAAGTCTATAAATTAACGTTAAGGGGGAAATTTGAAGACGTTGATCTATGTAAAACAGAATAAAATTAATTTGCTCTAAATAATAGTAAAGTTTACCGAATAATTATTACTTTACTTCATATAGCTACAAAAGAATAAATGATCGAGAAATACCTTACACACCTTTAGATTGAGAACTTTGTTTCATACCAGAAAGACAGCTAATCCTTATAAAAAAAATTGTAATAAATGCAGGTAAGTAAAAACGAATTAATTTAATATCACTGGATTAAGACAGTATCGCATGTAGGATCTTCACGAAATCGGACACTTGAGCAAAAATATCCATCTGAACCTTCAACTACAGTAAGTTCATCATCATCATCATCTAGTCAAAGGAGTAGGCGAAATGCCTGTTCCTGATTCAAGGAAGGTTTTCTCAGTTGACCACGGTCTCTTCTGCCTTTTGAGATGTAAATGAGGCCTGTCAGAGAGAGTCTGTTGTTCTTGTTATTACAATTGCCCTCTGGTAACAGCTGAGGGATTGCCAGAGCCTCGGACGGCGATGAGAGAAAGGGAGTGGTTTCCATTTTAATGAGGCTCAGTGGGAGGAAGACTGACTTAACTCGGGGTCTCCTAATTTTGAATCACTTTAAGATGGGAGACCTAGTACCTGAAATCGGCACCCCCCAGAGATATCGTTTGAATATGGATTACATTGGAGCTACGAACAGATTTTACGTGCACCAGCTTCCATTAGTATAGACGGTCCCACAGCAGTCCAGCTGAGAGAGGAGTTATCCCTCCCAAGCACTGGTCAAGCCGGTACTGCTAAACTTTCCACATTCTTAAGGGTGTTCTACCAGAAGAGTGATCGCCATCACAGGACTTTTGGATAGCATTAAAAACAAACCAATGATGTTAAACACTCGAAAAAATAAGTAATACATCCTCACCCTACGCACTGTGAACTGACATTAACGCCTGGAATCCACATGGGCGGAAAGCTGAATTTTCTCGGAGAACGGAATTCCTGTCGGGATTATTTCCTGTCAGCTCTTGACTCCACTCTAGCATAATACATTTTAGCAGATATTACGATGCAGGCGCCATCTATCGTCTCAGTTTAAAATAGCTTGTTCTCCGTACACTTGATGATGGAAAAAGCGCAAAAAAATACATGAATAACGAATAATATCTCGCTAAAATAAGCTTTCACTTTATGAATAGGATGACTCTGATTAGAACACATAAAATTAAATAACGTAAACATAGATTCTAAGTTTAAAACACTTTCCCAGTAAGAGAGAAATATGGAATTTTCACAGAATTAATTGAATGAAGGTCTACCAACTGTAGATGAAGAGTACTATTTTAAATACAAAAACGTTGGTGTTTAAGAAAATCTCCTTGATTTCTTATTTTACTTTTTTTATTGCATACAAATTTATACACAATAAGAATAATACATTCCAGTCTCTGAGATACAAGTACTTCGGCATCGAAATGTGACGCCATCTTCTTTTTTGGATGGACCGCCTCTCTGGATCTAGGCGCATTCCTATTGGCTGTCACATGGTGGAAAACGCGGGTAGAAATAGAAAAGTTCAACATTTTCAACTCCGTTTTCCGCCCTTGATTTTGCTTGACGGAAACTTAAAAACCGGAAGTTCGTCGATTTTCTGTTTCAGTTTTCTGCTTTCCGTCGCGTATTCCACCCATGTGGATTCCAGGCTTAACAGTAAAACTGTATGTCACCTGCAACTTTCAGAAATATTCAGAAGCACAAAAATTGCCTTCAGAAATGGGCCGAGGATTTACCCCCTTTTGGAAATATCACGAAATTCCGTATAATTAGCATTTTTTCTAATAATTTCGTATTTCTTATAGGTTCCTTCTCAATGTCAGTTCACAGTGCAACTTGTAAAGAGGCATTCTAAAATTTTCCGAGTCTCTAGCTCAGTTAATTTTTTTAAAATCTGTTCAAAAGTTGAATGATTTTCAAGTGAAACAGCCTTAAGGAAAGAGAGAGTTTAATGACTAAGCTACTGCGGGACATATAGAGTCTTGTGGCCTTTAAATTTAATACGGTATTTCTGTATTCTACTATATAATTGAAAGTCTTAAGATAATTATTTATGTCTGCGTTTCGAATCTTATCGGTAACTGCGTATCCCTTTATTGATCCTAGATGTCTCATTTGCGTCACCTGAATTCTTCCCAAATCCTTGTTCTTCAGGGTCCATTCCTGCGAGTCATACAACAAGGCAAATGTTTCTATGACTTTATGGAACTTAAGAATTGTTTCTTTTCGGGTTGTCCTCCTGAGGATCCTACTCAAGATGGCGCAGATATGTTAGAATTTGTGCGATTTTTTTTTAATATCGTTTTCATATTCATAAGTGAGATCCCATCCCAGATAGTTTAAGAGTGAAATCTTGACAATGACTTAGTAAGTTCAAGCAATAATTTTTGTATGCTACATTTGCTACAGTTTGACGAGGAAAGCAACGTAACTTACCGAAATATGCATCACAAACACCATTAGATGCATTAAGCATGGTTTTTCTACGGGATGTAGGGCAGCTTGCGAGCCGGACTGGTGGCATAAGACCAGATAAAGTGCACAGATGAGAGGCAACCCCAATTAGTCAAAAGTAGTTTCGCAAATAGATATACACAATACACATATTGTATTTTTAAAACTGTGTGAAAACTTCGGAATTTCTGGAAGGTAAATGTGATGAAGATCACATATCTAATTTTAATAATCATTTAATTTGGCTTTCTTTAATGTAATTTATCCAAAATCATCTATTCTAAATCATTTCTGTTCTCATTTTTCTGTCACATCGACTTTTAATCAGTATACTCACTTTTTCCCGTTTGCATTATTCTTGATTGTTTATTTGTCTCATCAGACCTTGTGGAGTCGTTCTGGGCTAAAAATAGATTACATTGCGTCCGTTTGCAAAAGCAACGGCGTTTTGCTTACCCCCTTCTTTGACATAGTGTTGGCGTAACTATTTTTTGTTGCCCTGCGACATCTTTAAAATTATTTGCACGCGATTCCGTTATTTTAATTTTATTAAGTTTTAAGGTGGGATTGGCGTTATTTATCTCAGCCAAGTTGTTGTTCTCGCCAATGTGTAATTCTCTGCTGGCGTAATTTTCAAAATTATTCCATCTAATTTTCACTGTCCTTGTTGGACGTACCTTTGTTTCGCTGAGCCACCACCAGCCGTTGTAATGAGTTCATGCTTCAATAGTTTCTTTTAAATAAAATAGTTTTAAGTATTTTAACGCCTTCTTCTTATATTCGCAACTAAAGGTATCGACCTGTATTATCGCACAACGCCTTTTAAATTTAAGTCTGCAACTATCATCAACGTTACAGTAAACTCAAAATAATTCTTCACTTTTCTTAAAGATCTTCTTTGCAGAACAACACAACTATATTTTGTCAAAAAAAAAAATAATAAAAAAAAATAAATAAATCTTTTCACACGAAGGCCGAGAAGTAATGGGTTGTGATTTCTGCTTTTATTTTGTTTTTAGATATTCTATTGATGTGATCTTGCAGACACATTTATTGCTTTTTAAATGAAGATGCAATTTTTCGAGTTCATTTGCACTTATTAGTTTTCTGAACATTGATTTAAGGGACTCAGGATTATTAAAATCCAAAGAGCTTTATAAACTCAATCCTTCCTTAAAAAGAAAAGAAAAGAAAAAGAAGGAAAAGAAAAGAAAAAAGGGGAGGCAGGAAGGAAGAAAGATAGCCTATTACAGGTCAAGAGAAATAAAATCCCTGTCTCAAAAACAAACGAACGAAAAATAACACTAAAAATAGCATTTTCCTGGCACTTTCATTTTATAATGTTTTGTGAATCAAAGAGAGCTTTTTTATTATATTATTTCAAATTCAAATTTAAACTAGTTCTCTGAACAATAACAGGTGCACAACTGCAGACTATTAGCACTGAATATTACTATGTCAGTTGAAATTCGTCGTTAAGAAGAAAATTCCCCGTTTCCCCTGCTTCTATCAACAGGCAATGGGCGAGTCCGTGACCTAGATGAAGTTTGAAAAAGTAAATGAAAGGGACTCAAAGAAAATAAATAAAAAATAGCTTATCTATTTTTATAAGCAACTTTTCAAGATTTTAAGTATAAAAATAAAAGTATAAGCAAGGAATAAAGCCGAGCTCAGCAATTCTCTTTGTATCATAAAACGCTTCTATGGAACAAAGATTGAAAGGGAAAATATCCAGATCTATTCAGTAAGAGAGGAACAAAACAAGCTAGAAATGATTTCGTTGGTGTACCAAATACTATTTTTTCCTTGTATTTTTATTAATATACATAGCCAAAAACATGCACAATTTTTTATAGAAAGGATAAAAAACAATTTTTCGATGGAATTAGCTTAATACATTAACTTTTTTAAAAACTAATGGATTTCTTATGATTATATTGAAAGACAACACTAATTGTTTTGCTGTACTCCAATACAAAGAATTAGAACTTCATTTCTTGATTTATAGAATGATAGATAGTCATTAAAACAAGTAAAAATGTTTCGGATTTTTTTTCATTTATTTAAGTTGGAAACACATAGTGACAACAGTCAAATTATCTTTTGTTCCTTTAAAATTAAAAAAATAAATCTTTCGATATTTAAAAAGCACTAATGGAACGAACAATAAGATTATCGACGTAAACTAAGCTCAATGTAAAAGCTACCAGCAGCTACTGTAGATTCTCGTTTAGGCCATTTCTAGCTATTTTCATTGTTGTGTGGCCGAAATCCTCAACAGAACGTTAACTGATACAGGGGCCATTCCAAGGTGACTGGCGTTACAATTTTACTACATTTGTAACCTTTGAAATTCACCAGTGGCTTGAAATATATATATATATATTTATTTAAATTGATCAAGAGTATCATAAATAAGCACTATACTGTTATCCATTCTCAATATAAAAAGTCTTTTTTTTTTTTAATTAGGGGAAATCAAAAAGCGTGACTGATGTTACGCATACGACTGATGTTAAACGACACAGGTACCCAATATGATTGTAACGATAATAATTACTTGTATAATAAGTAATGTGCTGCTGTAATTAACAAATGCACAGTACTGCAAAAATCCGGTCTTTAATATCACTAATTAACAATATAATTACAGTGGAACTTCTATGAGAGACCACCTCTATTAAGCGACCCCCTCCTCCAGCGATTAACTTTTTAAGGCTCCAATTTCTTGCCCTATCTATTTAATGCTAAAAGATCCTCTGGAAAAGACCACACAACCCTCTATAAGCGACCGGTCCCGGTTCCCTGTCAGAAAATTTTCTTACATTTTTCGGAAATAAAATAAACAAAAACCACATTCCAAACCATTCGTTCTACCACAAATCGACAGCAGGTACAAGAACACCCGTGCACATCACGCACAAATCTTTTAGAATTTTTTTCTTGGCTATCAAATGTTTATACTTCTTTGAACGACCACCTCTCTTAATGACCTATTTTTCGTGGAACGGAGGCTATTCGCTCCCGAGAAGTTTCACAGTAATATATAAAAACCGGTGTGGTTAAAAGTGAAGCTCACGGCAGTCAATCAAAATCTGTCCCGTTGTTGTTTCTAGCCGCCTGCCTGTGAATTTGGAGTGTATGTATTTTACATAAAAACCCTTTTTAAATCCAATGTATGGTTTATATATTTCATATACCGGCATTTTTATATGGCATATATAGATCTCATAAAATTATTGGAAACTGAAAAATTTAATTCGTTCACAAAAGGAGAATACCGTACTATTAAAGTTGAACCTCTAATCCTTGCTAAAAGTCAATATTAAATTGATGTTTATTTTATGCTTCGTAAATAATTAGTTACTTATTTTTGTAATTATTTTTTGTAATTTCAATAATTTTTCGATCTTGAGGGCTGACAGCACTGTTTACACAAGGCATTTTTTCAAAATAATGAACGAACTTTCTCACCAACCCAATAGATTACATGTTATTGAAAATAATTTTAAGATACTAAATCATTAAATAAATTAAAATAACTAAAAGTGTTTTAGATCTACACGTAAATGAACGAAGCTTTTCCCTATCATAGTTTCCTGCAGGGCCTGGTAACCTAAAAGGCTCGGGAAGCTTGATCTTCTGGCAATTTTAGGGGTATATTTAACCCTTTGAAAGACAACCATTTCCCAATGCTGAGAAAAAGGCAGCCGTTGCCATTGCAAGATTTAACGTACAGACTGGCGGTGCACGCTCACAGGCAGCAATATGTCAAAAGAATGGCCTATAGATCTGTGGCAAGCGATGAACGATTCGATCGACCGCCATCTTGCTGGTAGTTAAATAGAGCGATAGTATCGGCTACCCTTTTTTCATTGGGAAATGGTTGAGCTTCAAAGGGTTAAAGAGTCTCGTTTTAATGTGTTTCAAGAATTTAGAAAACTTTCACCAAACAAAAAGTGGGAAGAGGCGCAAAATGAGACTGCGCGTCCGCTAATTTCAGATATTAATCAGTTTCTGGTTTTCTATATATCCGGAATCGACACATTTGCACATCCCGCAGACTAAAGAGTTTTAAAACAGAATTAAAAATGCTACATTTCCCACATGGCACAGTGCGGCTATTATACGAAATTTTTTACGTAAAAAAAAAAAAAAAAACTTCGGAAAGCAAAAATTAAAAATTAATTTTACTTACATGTTTAGCGGAAATCAATAATGTTAACATAATTTCTCTATGAAATGGAATGTTCTAAACGAATGTGTTTAAGTGGATTATATCTTATACTGCGTACCATTATAAGGCAGAAATGTAAAATCTAAGTCAAAATTTAAATTCTTAACTACACTTTTCTTAAAGTGAAATGATACGTAAAAAAAGTTGTATCTTATTTATCTCACTTTTTTTCAACCACGATTTTCTTCAACCTTGTATATTTTAATTTGCTCATTACCTTTTAACCTCTATTCAAACATTTAAAAGAGTTGATATCATCTTCCGTTAATAATCAAACGTATGACTTAACGATTAAAACATTTTTTTTTACTTCCTCAGGTAATACTATCTTCTAATCGTGTAAACAGGATTTTGAAGTCACGGTTAAAGGCATCTTCATTAGAAAAAATGCTCTTCCTCAACATAAAGGTTACGTCGACGTCTAAATTATCTACCTTAAACAAGAAAAGATTATGCAACATTTAGCCTCCGAAAGTATGCAGGGAAAACAAGGAAGCGAAAAAAAGCTACTCGAATGGATCCCGTTCAATGAATATTCTCTTTTTTTTTTTTTTTTTTTTTTTTTTAAACTTGCAAGTAAAAAGAATAATCGAAACAGGTTTGTGAAATAAAATGTTTTTTTGAAAGGGTTAGTAACTGTAAGTCAAAACCAGTTTAACAAGTGACATTATTTCCTACTCATCGGTATTTTTTATATTTGTTTGAAATGCAAAAAATTCCTACGCATGATTTGTTTGTGTCTGTTTCTCTAAGAGGCATTTCACGTGGTTCAGGAATACGTCGAATTGTGCGTTTGCGTGTTTTGTATTACGGCAAGCCTATACGAGGTTTATCTGCGTATGGGGTTCCGTGATTGGAATGCTTTTTAACCCTTTGAGGCGCAATCCTTTCCCAATGCTGAAAAAAGGGCAGCCGTTGCCATCGCTCGACTTAACTACCAGCAAGATGGCGGACGATCGAAACGTTCATCGCGTGTCACAGATCTAGAGACCCTTTTTTTGACGACAGCTGGCTGTGCGCGGGCACACGATTATTTCAGAATAGATTTGATTTCTATAAAAATAGTTGCGGGTGACATAGCTCCTTTACTTTTGAAGCACGTCATTTCCCGTAAAAAAAATTGTTATGATTATTTTTAACAGCACTGACATCTGCTGAAAAAGGGAAGAATGCGAGAACAGCTGGAGAGAAAGAAGAAAACACAAAGAAGGAGCACAAAGAAGAAAACTATCTTAACCCTTTCCCAATGCTGAAAAAAGGGCAGCCGTTGCCATCGCTCGACTTAACTACCAGCAAGATGGTGGACGATCGAAACGTTCATCGCACGCCACAGACACTTTTTTGGCACATCTGGCTGTGCCGCACAGCCAGCTGTCGTCAAAAAAGGGTCTCTAGATATGTGGCACGCGATGAACGTTTCGATCGTCCACCATCTTGCTGGTAGTTAAGTCGAGCGATGGCAACGGCTGCCCTTTTTTCAGCATTGGGAAAGGGTTGCGCCTCAAAGGGTTAAAAAGAGATAGAGAAACCCTTTAAAGGTAATAATATACACTCCTATTTTTGTCCAAGAGTGCCATGTCAAAAATGAAACGCAAACGTGCAAGCGCGTTCGGAAATGACCGTTACACATACTTGGTTTTCATTTTAAACCCTGAATCATTAGATGAAAATTGTTTGTGTTCGTGCGTGCTGTCACCTTATTAAGTTTACCTAAAAAAACATTTATTTCTAATTGTTTTCCCATCTTTTTTCAATCACCCCGAATAAAAATGCTGAATTTAAGTAAATAAAACATTTCTAAAATCTGTCAGCATTATCTCATGATCGACTTACCCCGTTCGTTTTTGAATATTCGACCTCATTAGGCTCCCAAATTACCAATTCATTTAATTGTCATATTTCCTTTATGTTAAATTAGCCAAACATCTATTAGAAAGCTCTGAGAAATTTCCACTTTCACTACTGCCTACACGAGACGTTTCAGTAATAATTCACCTGCTAAACTGCGTCCATTTACCGTGAAAACAGAGCTAATAAACCTTCACAATATGGCAACACAGTCTCCAAGTCACTAGACTAAGAAGGGATTTAAAAAGATTAAGTATCACTCCTCCCGTGTCCGCTAATTATTTCCGACACGGATGAGTACTCCAAACGTAATGAATCCAAACGAGGACTTTCGATCCCTCCGCTCCCATTCGGAATTAACTTGTTTTCGTTTAATGAGCTGATGGCTATCGGGGAAAAATCCTCCGTGGGAAACATTCTGTTCGGCGCTAAAGTTAACCAGGAATAAATATCGTAAGAGAGAGCGTAGCTCGGGGACGAAAGTAACGAAGGAAAAGACAGTGGAAGCGTTATTGAAGAATTCCATGCATTATTGCATAAAAGGGAAGTTGGACGATACCAGATATTGCTTTTTTGTTGTTGTTGTTATTTCAAATGGAACGGTGCCAGATATATAGGACGGTGATGAGCGGCTTCCATTAAGTTAGCGGCTTCCATTTTTAATGAACCCCAGTGGAAGAGAGACCGACTTAGCTCGGGGTTTCCTAATTTTGAACCCATTCCAGATGAGAGACCTAGCACCTGAAATCGACACCCCCCCCCCCGCAGTATCGTTTGAATACACAGAACATTGAAGCCACGACAGATTTTACGTGCACGAGCTCCCATTAGTGTACACGGTCCCACAGCAGTCAAGACGAATTCATCTTCCCAAGAACTGGACAAGACGATGCTTCCCTTTCCATGCTCTCATGGGAAAGGAGCTTAATGACTAGGCCCACTGCGGGACATTGCTGTTTTGGCATTATGCAGTTTCTACTTTTGCGGATAATGCTTGTGTCTTGGTGATAATCTGGATATGTGCTTCATATGAGCCGTTTTCTTTGAAAGTAGTTTAAGCCCATTTTAGGAAAAAAGTTAGTTAATGATTTAACAATGAATGGAATCTGATATGAGGGTTTATTTTATTTTTTTAGTCTGTAAACAGTTTTTCCCAAAAAACTCTCAAAATGTTCATCATTTTGTCAGTATAAATTTTTGTAGCTCATGAAAGCACAAACAGTTCAAACACAAATGAAATATGGTGTTACGACCAATTATCTGCCGGAAGGATCGAGGCCGAGGGGGAGGGGATTGCCCTGCGTGGGGGACTTTTCCAAGGGATCCTAACCCGTATTTACGCAAAGTTTCGGAGAAAACCACAGAAAACTCCCAACGGTTAGGTCGGTGGACGCAACCTGGTTTTGAACCAGCCACCTTACGTCTCCCAGTTGAGAGCGCAAACGCTTTCAGACACTGGTCGGGGGGCAGTTCAAACTCAAACTTAAATATCTCCATGCAAAATAAAATTGGCTTAACAAAACCCCTCCCAAGAAAACGGATCATTTGCGAAAACAGTTCTGCTGTCAGAAAAAAAAAAAAAAAAAAAAAAGTTAAGCTTTTTGTAAACCCTAGAAATAAGGTTTGGTATTTTGAAGGAATATGAAAGGAATTATTCAGCATTTTGTAAGAATTATGTACTGTTTCTAAATATAAAATTTAAAACTCTATAATCTGGGATACTTTTAATGTAATAATTTCTTGTTAATTATAGCTACGAAATTCAGTGTTATATTTAGCATGTTAAAATGCTTGGAAATTATAATGGGAAAAAAAAGTAAATTGTAATCGTTAACAGAAAAATAATATAACATTTTAAAAAGATAAATAAAATGTTAAGTTGAAACACTGCACCAGGTTTCAGATACGGTCGCATTTCTTGCATAATGCGAAAAGAGTTGTCAAAATACTAAAATAAAACAAGATGGTTTCCGTTGGCCTTTTTTTTTTTTTTTAAAAGGAAAGTATTTGGAGAGAAAAAAAATTCTTCAGACTAGACAGATAGATATTTTTTCCTTCGCTGCATCTTAGCATTTTTCGAAAGCTTTTTTTTTTTTTTTCCACATTTCAGCTTTTTCGTTGAAGAATTTTTTAACTCAGCTTAAACCCTTCAATAAACACTAAAGAGCAATACATTGTTTACTAAAATAAGTATACTTACGATTCAAAAGGCATAAACTATGGTCGAACTAGTCCGTGCATAAATAAACAAAATTTGCATAAGATTCAAATGTGTCATATCAATGCTGCATCTTTAACAATACTCACTTTTCTAATATATTTAATTAAAAAATTCTCTGTCTTTAGGCATCCATGTTCCTAAAGACTTGCCTCATTTTCAGGTACTCGCATTGCATTGTTAATGACTTCCCTCTTCAAACGCCTTTCAAAGATGCAGGATAACTTTCATTTATAATTTTTAATTCAAAATATAAAGAGACTTGAAGCATTTTCTTTCTCACAGGGCAATAAGAAAGTGTGTAAAGAAGGTTTTTTTTTAATTTGTTTTGTTCACTAAGCTCATTTTTCGCCATCATAGGCTTGGATATTTGCAAGACGTTTTGAAAGCAGGTACAAGTCTATCAGATCAGGAGAACTCTCACTTTTTTAAAACTATCATTAAATTAATTGATGTGTGTCGCAAAAATGCCTTTTTGAAGTAAACATAATTACTACAAATTTATACATGATTAAAATATTTTTGCAAGTTTTGGTAGATGTATGGCATAAATATTTGAAAATATTTAAACATGTCTCACCACAGACGTAAAACCGTTCACAAGTCTGTTTCAAAGAATAAATTAATCCTAAAAAACCGACAGTAGTTTACATATTCAACATTTATTAAATCTTCCAAAAAACTTTCTAACAGTTACCTTAATTATGTGTACATTAATTAAATCAAGCATCTATTTTGATTTGTATCTTGTTATAAAATGCAAAGTTTTTAAAAAAGTTGCAAAATTTAAAACAATTTTTCATCCCAGAGAAGCAGATTGGATCACGAATTCTCCATTGAGTAATTATAAATAGACAGCCAAATTAATACAATTATTTAAGTCGTTTCAGGAATTTGTGTTTTCATATATTTCCTAGTAAATAATTACAAATTTAAAAGATAAGTTAAAAAAAAAAATCCACTTCAAGCTAATCCGCGCAGCCTAACTTTAATGGAAGCAATAATTTAAAGGTTCGTTTATATTTTAAACATTGCATTGTGATAGACAATAGCTTATTCCAGTAGTGTTGTTCTGCCTATGAATTTATTTCAAAATTACATAGTACATAAAGCTTGACCTATTTTACAATTGTTAAGACTTTATCCTTACAACAAACATCCAATAATTTCTTTCCCGAAGCAAATATTTATCACCATTTGTCTCAATGAGTTTGACTGTAAAGTTTTATCACTGGTTATTATTTCGTTTTTTCAACTGCTCGTTTACAATATATAAGGTTGCACAAAATTGTGTTGTTTGTTACAGTAAATTTCTATTTAAAGGTATAGTTTTGATTCATTTTATATCATAAACAATATCAGTTGTATTCATGTTTTAGGTTTAAAACAATTGTTTAAATAATTAATTTTCATTATAGTTTCATTTTTTAAAGTTACATTAAATGAAGATGATAAACATTACCAAATATTGCAAATAATTACTGCCGTTTTGCAAAATTTTTAAAACTTCTACGTTCTATTACTCAACAGTAATGTGTTCCGGTATTAATCAGGAATTTTAACTTTCAAATGTACTTTGTTATACATTATTATATTAATGCAAGTAAACATTTTAATATTTTTTTAGTAAAAAATTACCTTGCCTAGCTATTAATTATATTTGTACATTGAGATTTGGAAATAGTTTTTAAAACATAATTAACGAAGCTATCCGTAAAAATGTAAATGCTCACAAACATTTGCAAATGAGAGAGAGGTTAATTTGAATAAAATTTCTGATAATAATTTAACTTTAATTTCGTCTGAAGAAATAACTAATGTTTTATTTGAAACTGATTTTCTATAATTAAAAAAAAAAAAAAAATCACATATGCCGCATGCATGTTCACAATATCTACCCGTTTCGGCATCAGCAACTCTCTGATTGGACAATGAAAATACGTCATAACGTACAGGGTTACTATTCCCTGGCGGCATTTTTTCCTGATTTCCGTCCGTAGTACGTAGGAGTCTTAGTACGTAGTAGAGCGTTATTTTATTGTTCTCAATTTTGATTTGAAGATCATCATATTATCTACGGTAGGAATATGGATTTCGATAAGTTCCCTGATAGTTACGACTATAAGCTGATAAAATCTCAAGAAAATGAATTTTCTTTTCAACTTTCAAAGATTGTTTAATTTGTTCATTGTTTTAGGTAATAGTAAATATTAAGCTATTTCACAATATAGAATTATTTTTAAAAAATAAGTCAAAAAGTCGGAAAAGAATGTACAAAACTATCGAAATTTAAATTTTCATATTAATAGCTATCATGGTTATGCTTAGGGCAGTTTTATTTGGAGCCACAAAAATTATCAAACATGCTGAGAAAACTATTCAGAATTAGGCATCTGTGGTTACCATAAGCGGTACGAAAAAAGAATACATTAAGAAAAAATTCTTGATAATTTTCAAAAAGTTGCACTTTTAAAATTTGTATACGACCCCCGCCCTCAACAAAAAATTTCTGAATTAGTAAAATGTGCAAAAGCCTTTGTTTAAATATCTCGTTTTGAGACGTTTTATGATGAAATGCTGAAATTTTGTCCATACTACATTAGTATTGGAGGGCACATTTTGCTAATCAAGATTTTTTTGTACGACGTAGTATACAAATTTAAGATGTGTAACTTTTTAAAAATTAAGGAGAAAAACATTTTATTTCCATATTTTTAACATTTTTTTCACTTTACATTGCTCATTTATCTGTTATAAAAAAAGAATTAAAGCCGGTTCCCACCTTTTTTGATCACTGTATGTTACAGGACTTTTAAATTAGAAATTTAAAAAATATATAAGAATTTTTAAATAACTATAACACGTACTATTTATTGTGAATGAATACTATGCTTAAAAAATAACACATTGTAATGTGGAAATAACACTGTCAAACTCTTGGGATGACGGGTCATGAGGATGAAGGGTCAGGGACACTTTGCTCGTTAAATCGAAGTGCTCGTAATAACCGGGTTTCAGTAAATTTTGATCTTTAAACAATAAGCCAACCATTTAATTTAAACTCCATCATTAAATCTGTGCTCGCAATAAGTAACCGAGTTCGATTGCATAGCCGTGTAATCGCAAATGCATTGATAATTTAAAAAAAAAAACATGAAAGAAAAAAAAAAAACTTTTCGTTTTTAAAATTATTTGGCGCTCTCACACAGTTGATTAATTTCCAAGTGTGGTAATCCCGTCAACTCTGTTCTCTTGTCCAATCAGAGAGTTGCTGATACCAAAACGGGTAGATATTGTGAACATGCGTGCCGCATAGCCAGCTGTCGTCAAAAAAGGGTCTTTAGATCTGTGGCACGCGATGAACGCTTCGATCGTCCGCCATCTTGCTGGTAGTTAAGTCGAGCGATGGCAACGGCTGCCCTTTTTTCAGCATTGGGCAATCTATCCAGCTGTTCTCGCATTCTTCCATTTTTCAGCAGATGTCAGTGCTGTTAAAAAGTAAAGGATTCTCGTGGAGCTATGTCACCCGCAACTATTTTTATAGAAATCCAATCTGTTCTTCGTGACTGACAACAGTCAATGGTGTTCCCAGCGCGGGAACACAAAGCGTTAAAGGGTTAATTATCCTATATAAAATATACTTAAAATTAAATTAACTGTAAGTACTTTTGGGGCGACACATTTGATCATAATCTTTCTGCAAAAGCAAAATATTTATCAACCCACGGAATTGAGTTAGAGAACATTTTTGTGGAAACTTAATGATACAGGGATGTTTTCGTTAGACGAATTGCTATTGAAGGCTTCAATTTCTAGCTTAAATTGTAAGATCCTATGTAGCAATAATTTTCGATTAATTTAGTCAGATGTCATCAAAAGTTTTGTTATATATTCTATTATAAATAAATATTAGGTCTACTGGTCCGGTTTTCGTAGGTCAATATTTTGCCTAGCCAAAACTATTAAAGCTAATAATACGAAAGTTGGTACGTTAACTTTTTTAGCGTAAGTGCTAAATTGGACAGCATTTTCTAGAAGTCGTAACTGTGGGGGATGGGGGACAAAACTTTATTTTCACATATCTTGCGAGATCTCAAAAAAGACAGATCCATAAAATTCTCGTAAAATACAACGCTCACGAATACCTAAAAATTGATTTCAGAACATTTCGAATATAACGGCCCTTCAAGAAGGGTAGCTGTGAAAAAAGGAGGAAGGTGGCCATTTTTCTTGAAAGACTGATCTCAAGGACGTATTTAAGGAAGGGGTCCGGACACCTCCCCCCAGAAAGTTTGATTCTTGTTATGATAATGATAAGTCATTCTATGAAAAATTCTACCTTTTTTACCGTTTGGACCCCCTTCGAAATGTTTTTCTAGATACGTGCCTGACAGATCTATAAAAATTCTTGCTTTTTAAAACTTAACAATTATGAGTCCTATGCTTAGGCAAAGCTTGTTTGTAATTCAATACTTGTTGAAAATTTATTTGTTTGAATTTTGTGTTAGAAAAGAACAGTACTTTCGGGTACACCTAATAAAAATGTACAAGTTAATTTTCTTTTAATATTTGTTTTATGCCGTTCCAGATACCAGGAAATAACTTGTCTTTAGATCGCCAACAATTTTTCAAAGACGTCCCTGGGGATAAAAGTAATTATGCAATGAAGCTACACTTTTTCGATAAAAATACGATTAAGAAACTGTATCAGTTATTTCCTTTCCCCGTCATCAAACGTGAATGCATGCATAACATGTGACACTTATGAAAGGCATCACTCGACGGTCATCCGCGCTTCACAACAAAGCATTGAATGCGACACATTTTTCAAATATTTTTTCCTCTTGGACCCATTCACACAAGGAGTGAAAAAAAATGAGGTCCTATGTATTTCAAAATAAAGAAAACGCATCTATCTGTGCAACTTACAGAGTCTTTTCATTTTTTCTTTAACTCTTAATTAGCACTTTTCTGATAGAAACAGGTTGATACCTCCTATCGCTTTATGGTACGCTTCCAGGCTCTTTAGAATTCTTTCAAAGAGAAATTCTATCAAAGGCGGGATTCTTGCTAAGTTTTTTGGGTGTAGAGATGTTTTTCCACCTTCGTGATTGCAAGGGGTGGATACGGTTTGTTGAACTCGTTCTTTGCCATAAGAAATTCGTATTCCAGTTTATTTTTAAAAAGTTTATCGAATAACAGTAAAATGTTGATGATTGTTAGGTATATATCTCAATATTGACAAATAAAGGTAAAGTTTTTATACTTTTTTTTTTTTTTTGGAAGAATGTATAAGCTATATTGATTTGATATATAGCTTGAAATCATACGTTTAAACAAATATAGGGTTTGTGACAAACTCTTATCAATTTATGAGTTGAATTAGTTTTAGATTTTCCACTTGCTGCTTGGAAACACAACAGTTCTACCTCAACTAACAGATTTCTGAAGATTTAAAAATATCAATCATTCAACATAACTTACTATTAGACTTTGAAAATGTACGCAAATCTTGTTTATTTCTTCAGATGATCATCAAATGTTTATTGAATATTAACACCTTGCGCACCATGACATACATGCCTACGTCAGAAAATTTCCGTGACTCACAACCATGACGTGCATGTTTACGCCATTATTATATTTTAGTACATTCACTGTAATTGCTACTTGCTGAAACCATGCTTGAAAATTGTGGTTTGGTAACGTGAGTTGTATCATATGCTGATTTATATGCATTCGCCCACTAGATGCCCTAGTTGTCCTCCAAAATCACAAGGAATTTTTTGTTTTTGAGTGTCTTTAACGCTAAAACGTGGTGTACAAGTGATTAACTGTAGTCCTTCAATTTTTTTTTATAAAAAAGTTAATTATTTTATTTAATAAATATCTACTTAATGTGTTTTTTCTATTTTCTATCAAAATAAATGAGTAAATAAAATAAAATAACGATACAAACATTATTAGTATTGAAGGTATCCTTTTTTAAAGATTTATGATGCTGTATACAATAAAATATACATAGAAATTGGACAAGGTTTTGAGAGCACAAGCAATGCGTTTTGCAATTTTCTCAGGTTCTAGTCTTGTTTCAAAGAGATAAAATATTGTTGAAGAATTTCCAGTTACCCATCAATCAGTTTTCAAACTTCACATTATTCACTTTATCATCTACCAATATGTAAAAAGCAGTTTATTTTACACAAAATTGTCCGCAGCGTAAAAATAAATTTTACCGATATAACTAAAAGTTTTGGTGATTACAAAGTATTTACCTTTGTAATCACCTCATTGAAAATGCACAGATATATTATTATAGTGAAATAATAAATAAAATGAAATTCTCATTAAAATTAAAGCTTAACTGTGCTGTGCTGTGCGAAGATAAAATGTAACAAAAATTTAAATGTTATTTTAATTTTCTCTGCACAAAAATTCAGTAGAACTGAAGCAAAGAAAATTAATTTGCATTAAAATTATAATTGATGGTTGATTTTCATTTTCTGAATAAAACAGGAATATATCAATAAATAAAAGCTTATATCTATACAAAAGCTTTATAAGAAGCATTAAAAATAATTTTAGAAATAAGCTGCAGGTGAAATATAAGTATCCTCATAAAATTCACTGCAATTTATTACTTAAAAAAAAAAAGAAAAAGAAAAGAAAAAATCTGTCATCTAAGCAGATGCATGGCACAGATTATCGATCGTATCCAATTTCATATACTATTTCCTCCTTCCAAGTATTTATGACTTGGAGCACCTTACATTGTTTAATCTTTATATCAACGAAAATACATCAAAGATTGATAAACCTAAAGTTTCAGAGTAATCCCCCTGCTTCTCAAGCAGAAAAGTAAATTCGAACAATTGTTCCTAAGAAAATGCTCAAAAAGCATCACCAAAGCACCCAAGAAGAAACAACATCTGCTATTGTCATTGCAAATCCAAACAATACTTTGCCGCCTTTTCTTTCACTACAGATAACGGAGCCGCATAAAAAGATTTGTTTGAGGGTATCATCTGAATCAGTTGCTTCTTTAGACCATTCCAGCTGTTTCCTTGGGAAGTTCAAAATGGCTTCTGAACTGTTCTCGTCTCCATTCAGTTTAGCTGGCCGTGAGACAGCGTTACTCTAAAACCGGTAAGAGAAGAAAATGACCTTTCTGTAGGAAGACTGACTATCTGCGGTATTTATGACCGATTTTTCCTTGGGGTTTGATAACGGATCAGCCAGCTGATTGGAAAGCAATAAATCTTTCTTAGGATAGCAAAAAGTTTCCTACGATGGCGGTAATGGATATTACTGTATTAATAAAGAAAAATTCAGAGTTTATAATTAAACGAACAAGAGTCAGATACGTACAAATTGTATGCAAATATATTGGAAATATATTTAAAAGTAGATGACTTTGACAACGTTGTTGACGAATTTTCCTTGCAAGCGTATTCACTTATGGCATTTAAACAGGCAAAATACAAATTGAGTTAAATGAATGTTTACAATGAATGTCTACAATGAATGATAGAAAAATTTCATTTTTCAAAAAGATTCATTTGCATTGCTTTTCAGTATTGCAATAAGTTTTCAAATTATTGAATTATTATACATATTGTGTGCTTTGAATAATTTATTTATCATCGAAATGAAAGGTTTATCACAAAAAGAGTGTTATCTACTACGATCGAGACTGTAGGTCATTTTTTTAGGAGAAGCCCAAATTACAAGATCAACATTACCGCAGAAAATAAGACGGACAAGTGCTTAAAATAAAATTAAAAAAAAAGAAAAAACAAACAGAGAGTTGAAAGCTAGTCCGCCCAGTAAGTTGCTGTACTATTATTAATTCCTTGTCCTATTATTATTTCTAATGGCCGCATCAGCTGTCTACTGGAGGCTTGACGACAATGAGGCCCGCATATGTTGGCCATTTCATTATTGTGGCGCCTATTAGGCCGACCAACGTTATCCCCTATGAGTTTGAGTAGTTTCCTCATAGGCGTAACTTCCTAAGGGCCAAAAGAAGGCAACCCCCCCCCTAAAATTCAAGGAAATTCCGATATCACCTATTTGAAAATGGTATTTTCTAATAGGTAATATCTTGGGGGGGGATGGGAAACATTTTGAAACCCCCACCCCTCAATGTTACATGCTTACATGCCAATTTACGCCTGTGTGTCTCCTAATTTTGAGCCCATTTCTGATGAGAGACCTAGCACCTAAAATCGGCACCTCCAGAGGTTTTGTTTGAACATTAAGAACATTGGAGTCAAGAACAGATTTTACGAGCACCAGCTCCCATTAGCGTACATGGTTCCACAGCAGTCCAGCTGAAAGAGGAGTTCACCTTTCCATAAGCACTGGCCAAGACGGCGCTGTCCTATCACTAATGAATGTATTATAATATTAACAAACACTTGACGACAGATAGAATGTCTTCTAAACAGAACTTGTTAAAATCGTTTAATGGACATTTACAATTTAAAAACTTAATATTTTGAATTCGATCGAGTATTTAGGCGTTAACTACAGTTAAATATAAATTAATCCTTCGCACTCCTGTGTAAAGTGTGACTCAACATCATTTTTATCTCAGGAAGACCTTCATGAAATCTCACTCGACATTTCCCCAAGTCCAAACTACAGATGGCGTATGCACGTTATGGACGCAAGATTCTCACATTAAAACTCCTTTCAGCTAATATTCTCAATGAGTAGAAAAAGTTGAAATGAATTCCATCTAAAAAATCTTAGAGTCTTACCGCATTTTTTGAAACACCCTTGTAGTAGAAAAGCAATTATGTTTTAATTGCTTTTCTATAATAAGATTTTTAGATGAAACTACAGATGGCTACAGAAGTTTTGGGAGCTGCTGGTAACAATAAACTGGAACAATAAACTGAGAATTAGTATTTTTCATTAAAAACTAAAAATGTAGATTAATCATTATTAGTTTCTTTTTTACTGTAAACTTTACAGAAATAAATTCTTTTACAGAAAAAAAATCATTCTATGCACAATGATTTTTTTTCTTTTATTTACTTAAAAAAACTCAGATACCTCAGTAACTAGGTAATTAACAAAAAAGAAGGAAAGCGAGATCAATCTTAAATCATCTAAAACAAAAAATACAGCCTTTCCTTTTTCTGCAAATTCCACTTAAATATTCATCATCCTCAAACATTTCTTATTGCGTGTATTAATTTAGTATGTTTACTTTTAATTTCTTTAATTAATCAATCTCAAATTTAAAAAATAATGACGAAATTTAGCTTAAGCTCAAACATGCAGTTATTTGATACTTCACCTTTAGAATTTTATTTATCTTTAGCGATCTGTAATAAAAGATAATTAACTTTTTTACTTGCTAAGATACTAAATAATTTGTGTTTTAAAAGTGTCATAAATTGAAAAGTTTTCCAGAATTGTCTTTCGATAAGAAAAACTACATATGTATACTTCTTTCTGAACAGTTTGGAATAATATAAATGGAAATATCCTAATAGTTCATGTTAAACTTGAAAAAGTAATAGATAATTACATGCAGATAAAAATATTATCTTATCTAGATCTTCAAAATCACACAGCATCAAATTAATTCAATAAATAAGCCATAATACGATCAGGAAACTCTTGTATTTTGTGTACTTAAAGCTCATTATTAGATTTTATCGTATAATTTAAGAAAGATGTTTTATTAGGGAAAGGAGCGTTTGAAGGATCTAGAAAAAGAAAAACCCAAGCAAAAAATTTGCCTTATGCCTTAACCATATAAATTGTGTGTGTGCTTGTGATTTGTATAAAGCTCTGAAAATTTCTTAAGCTTGGCAAAGCTTTAGAAACTTGTATTATAAAAAAGGAAGGAAAAGAAAGAAAGAAAGAACAGTCGGGTACTCTACTCTCCCGTTGAAACTATCGCAGAATATATATTAAAGTAGAATTACTGTACTTATCGCTTAAGGAGTTGTAAGCACCCTTTTAAAAATTATTAATATTACTCTTTTAATTTAATATGCACAAAATATTTATTAACTCTGTATACTGTGTGCTTAATTCATATAATCGCAAGAATTCTTCTGATAAACCGTTTCTTCTTTAAGTAGTTCAACCAGTAATTTTTTAGGGTAGTATCATAATTTTCCACGACGGACGTTGAGAAGTTCTTCTTCTTTTTTTTTAATAAGACCGTTTGGATGAATGTAATTCTACGTTAACTTAAGCGGAAGTACTGTATGGTATAAACTAAATTTACGAATCTATATTATACGAAAGTATAGTTATAGGAACTTGTATCTATATAAAGTAAAAAGCTCATAAATATAATTTCTAAAAGGCTGACATAATTACTAGCTGAAAAATAACTGTTTATGATTTTTTAAAATATCTGGTACTCTGTAGCATAAGGTTTTACATATTTTAAATTCAAAAGACATAATTTGATTCATGTCCGGTGGCCGCCAAACAAAATTACCCTGGAACCGGTTGCATGATGACCTTTTATGCGGGGAGAATCCTGTGAGGCTTTTATGACCGATTTTCCTTGAAGTTTATAGCGGTCAGCAGAGATTTTGAAGCTGAAGAAATGCAATAAAGCGCTTTGTAGCAACAATAGGAATCATGGAGATGCACAAAAGAACACATTTCTAAGTCTGGAAACGTAAATAACCTTCTTCGGATTCAGGAGTAGTCATCTAGAAAAAGAATCTTAGAGCTATTTATTTATTTATTTTCATTGTTGTCCAAAATAAAGCCTGAAAGGGTCAAATTTCAAAAAAAGAATATTTTATTGCAGTAATGTGGTTCAAGGGGATGTAAGATTGCAGCAACTAATTCGAAAACTAAAGCCTTGTTTCGTTATATTTCTGCGAAAACTAACATTTTAAGGAAATTTGTGCGCAATATTTAAGTTTGTAACAGATAATTCTCTGAGATTTCTCTTTAAAATACTATAAAGGATGATTCGGAAAAAAAATGATATAAATTTAACATATATGAGGGATGATATATTATGTCATGTTGGAATTTTAAAAGAATTTTTGAATTGATCAGCGTGAAATTAATGACATTGAAACAACATTATTTTAATTTAAGCTTAAACAAGCAGCTATTTAATATATTTAGTTCGCTATTATTATATTTTTCTTATTTTTTAGTGATCCGGAGTTAACTATTTGTTAAATAGATTTTTTCTCAGATCTTCTTTGTTTTGTTTGATTGTTCGTTAGTGTTCTTTTGGTTTACTTGTTAAGTTCTAGTATACAAAATGTTATTTTTCAAAAGTGTCATGTCCAAGCTAGTCTTTCAAAGAAAAACTTGTAAAATTAATGAAATATGAATACATCTATCCATTTTCCGCACTGAAATTTGACTACAAATTTTTGCAGCCTCGAAAGTACCTCAGCTTTTAATTATTGAACTTAGAATATGCTATGTCTAACCGTAACACCATGAACGATGTTAATACAAAATTTAAAAATAATTCTTAAAAAATAAAATAATGAGTACCAAATACCTTTTAAACTATATTTCATAACTACAGTTAAACGCGCAGCATTTTTTATTCTTTTAATTAACGGCAAAGTAAGAAAGGATTATTGAGTTACTTTATTATTTTTTAAACTGTCAATGAAATTTTAAAAATCTTTTATTAAGTAACGTTGTAACATTTATTTATGCGAGGTGTTTATCAAACATATTTATTTATTCTTTTATGTAGTAATATTTTCACAAAATTTAACAACAAAATATTAAACTTTCAAATTTATGGCAAATATTTTAAATTTCAATTCAATAAATTTATTTTCTTTGTAGAATAACACAGAGATATTAGGTTTGTTTTCTTCATAAATAAATGTCTCCAAAATTTTAATATAATAATTTAGTTTTAACTGAAATATTGCAGTATTTTAAAATGCATTCGAAGCAATTGTTGATCATGGATTTCTTTGGCTTTCCTTGTGTTCCAAAGTACAAAAAATTTAAATACTACACTTTTTTTTTTAAGTTACGGAACATTCTATTGTAACCCCTAATAATTTTTAAAAATTCGCTGTAGCTTGAGTTAATTTTTGGCATAATTTGAGTGTTAGTGATAATAATGAAACAATTTGGTTAATTGTTTTACGCGGGAATGTTTTATTCCCTGTCGAATTAAGCATGCTATAATCGATAATCATTTCTCATTATTAAGTTTAACAATAAAAAAGTATTCCATACATATTATTTGCTTACATAATGGCGTAGTTTAAGCTCCAAAATATTTCTTTTCGCTAATAGGTGGCAATTATCCAAGATGAGCCTAATAAATTAAAAGACAAATCTAAGGGTTTTTTTCTATGTTCAGTGTTTTTGTAAACTGTAATTCTTACATTTCACAAATCAACAAAAATTGTTTATCCATAGATAAAAAAGTACTGGTTTCATATATTATTCTTCAAAAAGCAAGAAAACACATATGTGACATCTTAAACCGGTGAAAGGTATTTTCGATTTTTCTGGAGAAGAAAAGAAATTGAAGATGACCTCAATGTCTGAAAGGAAAACAACCATGCTTTCTAGTAACTCGGAACCATTTCTTACAAGATGAACAAGGTTTCGCCACACAAAACAATAAAGATCCCTGAAAACTCCATTTCGGCACTTAACCATATAATTTTGTCGAAACAAGGGCAAAGTGAAAACCAAAACTCCTTTCAATTAATAAAGCTTCTTCTTTTTCCGCTGAGTGTTGAAAGCATTGTTGTTTTAATATAAAGAAAGGATTGTGAGTAGCTTATTTTGTCTAGAAAATGTTCGGATTTCGACATCTTAACCCTTTGAGGCGCAACCCTTTCCCAATGCTGAAAAAAGGGCAGCCGTTGCCATCGCTCGACTTAACTACCAGCAAGATGGCGGACGATCGAAACTTTCATCGCGTGCCACAGATCTAGAGACCCTTTTCTGACGACAGCTGGCTGTGCGCGAGCAGTGCGTCAGAAGTGCGTCAGAGAGTACGTCAAAAAAAAAGGGTCTCTAGATCTGTGGCACGCGATGAACGTTTCGATCGTCCGCCATCTTGCTGGTAGTTAAGTCGAGCGATGGCAACGGCTGCCCTTTTTTCAGCATTGGGCAATCTATCCAGCTGTTCTCGCATTCTTTCGTTTTTCAGCAGATGTCAGTGCTGTTAAAAATAAGCGGGACCATTTTTTGACGGGAAATGACGTGCTAAAAAGTAAAGGATTCTCGAGGAGCTGTGTCATCCGCAACTATTTTTATAGAAATCAAATCTATTCTTCGTGACTGGCAACAGTCAAAACGTCAGAGTTTGGTGTTCCCAGAGCGGGATCACTGCGCATTAAAGGGTTAAATGTTCGCAACAGTGCAATAGAGACAGATCTTCAAGTTGTTGGAATTTTGGCGAATGTAATTCTGACAACTTCACAATCATAGTTTCAATTTTAATATTAAATTAATTGATGAAATTCAATATTAAAGTTTAATATAAATTTTAATATTAAAGTCGATTGACACAAAAATTATAAATCATTTAACCGTAGTTATAATTTTATGAAGATACATTTAAGAGACTTATGTTAAATAATCACGTTAATTAAATAGTTCTCGAAGAGTAAAATAAACTCTACGAACATTTAGCAAAACACAAAGATTCTGTCTTATTAAGACCAAGAGAGCCGTAAAAGAAGGGAGATACCTTGCATCTCAAAAAAATGTATCTACATTTTTTATACATGTTTAATCAAACAGAATTATTAAATGCTAAAAGTACCTAAAATTTCTTTTGAATAGCAATTTTGGAGGCTGTATTACCTCCATCCTCAGTATGACTGTCGTACATAATCTTCCTTCATTTAAAATCGCTTTCATACTGGGATCTATTTAAGCTAGATATAAGCATGCGTGGTATCATTGACGTCATCAACTGTTGTTAAAGTTTGAAAAGCTTCCATTTTCAGAGCTTATTTTTGGTTTCTGTAGTTAGCTAATGTTTCTATTTCATTGAAGTGAATATTTACGGGTCTATTTTGAATTATTCTTGAAAGCGCAGTACTTAATTTATTGTATTCGATATCGACAATAACTCTTTCTTTCTTTCTCTCTCTCTCTCTCTTTTTTTCTTTTTTGTAACACCTATATAGCCAGGTTCTTCAGCATCTTCGAAAGTTAAATTTATTTTACAAATTCCTGCAGTTTCTTCTTTTTCAAGTTGGTCTTTATCGTTTCGGATACGTTTCAAAATATTTTTATTGGGTTTAAAGGGTATTCTGATATAGCTCCTTCATTAGAGATCTTTATACCTGCTCTCTTGCAGTATGCAATGGCTTGGGTGTATTTCAGTTTTGATTTCTGCCCATCTTCAATATGTTCAAGCTTACAAATTCTATTTGTATATAGGTTCTTTACAAGGTATTTAGGGTATTCTGCGTTTTCATAATGCTTTTTAATAAAAATTTCGTTCTTCGTGAAGAAGGGCTTTATTAGAGCAAGTTTTTATCTCAGTTGCGGAAAGCGATTTCACTGCAAAAAGAAGTCTGTTAAACTGACATAAAAAACTCTCAGCCGGGACGCCAGTTTAATTCCGTATATTTTTCCTTATACGGAAGGTTTCTGTAAAATAAACTGAGAATCTCTAAAATTTATGGAAAACTTCTGTAAAAAAACGGAAATAAACAGGCGTCCTGGCTGACAGTTTTTTTCTGTAAATTTGACAGACTTTTTTTGCAGTGTTGAAGTGAAAGAAGTTTAGTGCACGACAGCGAGACTGAGGTGAAGCAGCCTCCGAAAATGCTATTCAAAAGGATTTTTAGATTTTTTAAACTTTTAAATAAGATTTTTCTTATTTTGCGTTTTTAACAATTAGAGTTATTTAGTTTAAACTTTACGTGATTTAAACAAAGGCTTCATAATTTAGTTAAAATTTAAATCAAAATATAAAAAAAAACGATGTTTGATATTGTCAGCTGTCAGTAACGTAGCGAGGGTGTGGGCCACAGGGCGTGGGTCCCACCTGAAATTTGAAAATTTTTATTTGGATGCCAATAATCAAGCCTTTGAGTGGCAAATCTTAGATTTTCCACCTATTGGACCTTCACCGAATTTTTTAGTTGCTAATTTTGCTGCGTGCCTGTTAGCTGGTATTAATTCACGCCATATATGTCAGAAAATTTTCGCTTTCGTACCCAATGATAGAAACATTGCGACACAGCAAGTAAAAAAAATAAGTATTAAGAAGACTTTGTTATCGTTCTGAAGAAAGAAAAGTGAATTAAAAACCAGATACAAAAAATAAGCAGAGAAAGATGGGTGAGAAAAATTTTATATAAGGAGAAAAGGTATAAATTATATAATTATGATGAAATAATAATATTATTAATAACAACTTAAAAATTTTATTTGATTATTTCCATTTTAAAAAATCGTTTTCTAATTGCTTGAACCAAAAATGTATCACTATATGGGATGACCCAATAACGAAAGTAGAAATAACAAAAAGAAAAAAAAAGGAAGAAAATCTGAAACACTTTCAGATTTTAAATACATGATTATTAATACATGAATGAATCGAAATTAAATCATTAAAATCATGAATACATGATTTTAAATACATGATTTCAGATTTTAAATACATCATTATTCATGACTGTGCCGTATTTTTCTTCTTTGTTTCATAAAACCCAACTTTGGAATCGAAATTTATCTTAAAATCGCCTATTTAAACTATTTTACAATCGTTGCCAAGTATATTACAACTATACTTCACCGTCTTAAATATTGTTTCGAATGCCCATCAGAATCCATGAGTGTGCGGTGTTTCTCTTTCTGGGTTGATTCCTACTTTAACGCCCCGACTCTCGCCAAGGTGGCGATCATCAAACATATGGAGGTACTACGACGATTTTTTATATTTATGTGGCAATCGTAATTTAGAATTAAAATGGCGATTTAGCACAACAGTAAGTAAAGCATTCCGTTACATTTTTATTTATTTTGGCTTGCCAATTAATGTAGTTTTAATAATTAAGTGTCTTCAAATTCCTTAACAGGTGCGTTTATCGCTAATTTGTTCACTTTAGTTTTCTTATAGTTCTTTTGGGAGCGTTGAAACTTGTCCATATGTCCTAGAGACCCATGACTGCAAAGCTCGCCAAAGTGCGGGATTTTTTAGGTTTCCGAGAGCGGGGGCGTTAAAACAGGAATCAACTCTTCTTGTACCGTAAAACACATCTTTGGAATCGAAATCCATCTTAAAATCAACTACTGAAACTGTTTTACAATCTTCTGAAGGCATATTTCAACTATATCCCGTAGTCAAACCATACTTCACCTTTATAAATACCATTTGGAAAGTGTATCATAATCCATGAGTGTACCGTGTTTTCGTTCCTTGTTCCATAAAACACTTCTTCGGAATAGAAATCTATATTGAAATCGCCTACCAAAACTGTTTAACCATTTTCGCCAGGCATAGTCAAACTATATTTCACCTTTATAAATACCATTTGGAAAGTGTATCATAATCTATGAGTGTACCGTATTTGTCTTCTCTGTTCTATAAAACCCTTCTTCGGAATTAAAATCTATATTAAAATCGCCTACTGAAACTATTTTATAATATTCGCCAGGCGTTTTCTAACTATATTCGAAATATATTTATAACAAATTGTCGCGTTTTGGCGCCAAATTTAGCCATCAATTATCAAAAATTACAAACCTTGTGCTACTTTCAACAGTTTAGTAGCGCCCCCCCCCCTCTCCACATTATCTGGCAAACACATTTCAAAAGTGACTCGACTCGAGAATTGTACCAAAATTGTGTCTACACAAAAAGCACGGTTGAAATTAATAGCACTCTGGTGCTAATAAATTAATAACTTTTTGCTATTCGGTGTCTTAAAGAAATTATGTGCTACTGAACCTAATGGATTACTTTCGCGTAATATGCAATATGGTGACATGCGATAACTTATTAAAAATAATTCTCTAGAATTAAATATAATTCATTGAAACGCCAACTGCGAAATAACAGAGAATTCTTATCCTCCAGAAGTTTCTCTGTCAAGAAAGACGAAAATGAATTCGATCCAAAAGATATAACCCAAAAATGACGCCACAAGACAATATTTTTTATTTCCACTCAGATAACCTTACAGCGTAGGTTGGACATTTCGAACAATAATGGGGAAAGATGAGTTTCGAAACCTTTATATATATAACAGTTTGCGAAAACCTTGTCAATAAAACTGATAAAATGCCACCGAAGTTATAGATCGATCGCTTTTTTTTTTTTTGTTCTTGTTCCAATAAACAATGGAATATTGTAAGTCTATTTTTTGCTTAAATTGTGGGTTTGTTTTCTTTATCCTATGTGCCATCTAGGAGAATATATCCGGTGTTATGGGGAAAAGGAAATTATATTGTGATTGTCTTTATAAGCTGATATATATACAAAAATGGACTTTACACATGTCTGACCATATATATTCAATTTGAATAAATACTACTACACTTTCGGGGAAAAAAAAAAGAACACTCAAAATACTGATGTTAAACCAGGAAGACTGAATAAATTTTCAGTTGAAACGATATTACCTTCTTATAAGTTACATTTTATGTGTGTTTTTTCACAAAGTTTATATTTATTGTACTACAAAACTTTCCGTTTATATTGTTTTACAGAATTTGTCATACTAGTTTCATAATTTGTCATACCAAATGCAAAAATTTGAATTATATTTGCATTTGACATTACTTACAAACATTCAGTAAAAATATGTCTATGTGACTGGATTTTAATTTTAAAGTACATAAATATCACTAAACTGGCTTTTATAAAATAAACTGTGTGATTTTACTTACGGTCGCATTTAATTGCTAGCAGAATTTTAGAAATTTTTACCCCAAACAATATAATTTATACAATAAAATTATTTAGAATAAAAAATGAGATATTTTAAATTGCTTTAAATTTCTTTTCCATTTATAAACGAATCAGGAAAATTAATTTCAATTCGTACATAAATGTGTTTGAAATAAGGATAGGAAAGTGTTATCATACTTGCGATAATACAATCAGTATACATCAGTGGCGTAGCAAGAAATTTTTCATGGTGGGGTTACGACTACAGCAAATCAGTGGATTTCGATCATGTGGGATGCTTGAAGTAAGTGTTCGTAAGTTATATGATTCTCATGTCGCAATAGCGTCAAATTCTGAAGAGCCCATGAAACACTCAGGGATTTATGCGTTCTGTAATTTCAGAACTGCACATTATCAAAGATCTATAGCTTTTTGTCGAAGACTTAACGATACCGCCCAGATCGAAGGTTATCGGAGAGATTCAAGTACTACGGGGTAAGAAAAAGGGAGCATCGCAGATATATATCTATTATTCGTACTAATTATTCGGACCACGTCGAATCACCACATTAAATTTTACGTCAAGACTTTTGGATATAACCACCAAATACAATAACAAATGCATCTTTTTGTATTATTATACTTATGGAGTAGTAAATTTCGATATTTAACAAAATTTCACATTGTAAAACACAATGTCTTATAGCAAAAAGTTATCGGTATTGAGTTAAATTTATTGTTAGGTAAATTGTCAAGATCCTAAATGGGGACTGTGATCTATAGATTAAATACCACAGAGAAACGTATATAAATTTTACTATTTTAAACGATAAGGTAGTACCTATCATTGTAGTCATGATAATTATAAATTCATTCATGGATCCATTCATGGAATTTTAATTCTATAGTGCGTTCGCCGAGCCGAGAGAACGAAACTAAACAATTGCACTGGCGATGAGTAAACACCTGGCATTTTGTCAAAGCGCCAAACACAGTGTGAATTTCTGCTTTCTTCCATTTACGCTGTTTGGAATTAAGAAAGGTTAAATTCGTCTAACTAGGGATTGGTGCCAAAAAATGTAATTCTTTGGTAAACCGTTTGTTTACTTTCGTCCTCTCGTTTCCGCGAACAGACTATAGTATCCATGAAGTTTTAGTTCTAGTATTAAAGAGTAGCAATTATAGTGATATAGGAATGAAAAAATACTTTGCAATCCCATACACCATTTAGTTGGCAGCGACGTTACAATTCTATATCACATGTCACATGTTTGACACGGGCACCTTCTGTGAAGTCTCTTCATGTCAAACATGTGACGTTGCCGAGGGACGGCGCAGTGTAATTGATAATTAGTCACAATGTGACGTTAATGCGTAATAGATACGTGGCTTTGTAGAGTGACGTCTTAGTGGAATTTCTCACTCTATGTAAGACACCATGGGAAGTCAAAAAGCTGTTTCAGGCGGTGATTTGCCAGTCATCACATCTTTGGTCATCACTGCCTCTCTGCGAGGAACAATTCACAGAGTCACAGTGTGACCAGTATGCATACATTTTGCTACCTCACAATGGTGTATGGTATCGCATAACAATTTCTTTCCAGATCTCACAGCTCATCGTACTGTAGTGTAACAACCCATCCGGAATCTGTCATAAGGTTGATGCAACAAGATTACCCTCTGTGTGTTTTACTTTCTTTTCTCAACGATATATATAAACGATTCCGAAAAAAAAAGACTGAAAAGTCTACATTATTTTTTTTATGTTACTTTTATTTTCTCCCACACAGGAGAAAGCGCCCAACTATGGCATAATTCGTAAGTGGCAGTCATTTTTCTCGACAATCAAGTCTACCCGAGCATGAAATTGTATTCGAGGTGCGACCCGAGTAACTTCTGGTGATTCACCGTTCGAAGAAAAAAAAAGAGAGGCAGAAAAAAATCAGTTTTTTTGCACTTTACTTTTATTGAAAAAGCTCGCTTGCTTTTGTTACGAGTTTTCTCAATATTAGAGGAACTGGTACGTAATGTCGTTTATACGTACGGCAATATTTTGCTCAGCCATAGCCACTGAAGCTAATAATAAGAAATTTGGCATGCATGTGAGTTTTTTTAACGTGTTAGATTGGATAGCATTTTCCAAAATTCGTAACCCATTTGGATATAGCTGACCAAAAAAAGTTTTCCCACATACACCGCGCAATTTCAAAGAAAAAAAGGATAACTAAGAAAATTGTTGCTGTAAAATATAGCTCTCACGTCACGAATACCTGGAAATTAATTTCAGGACTTTTTGAAATATATATTATCAATAAAATTCACGCTTTAAAATGTATCAACTATGAATCTATGTTTAGGCTCAGCTTGCTTGTAATTAAAATATTGTTGAAAATTTATTTGTTAGAATTTAATGTAAAAAAAGACATTACGTTCCGGTACACCTAATAAAAGAGGCACCACCAGAAAACCCTCTGCATCATTCAATAACGAATATTTCTTCTGGATTTTAGAGAAGAGGTGTATTACATTGTACAACCGCTGTTGATTGCATATAATCACGAATAATGCAGGTAAATATGATAAAGAATTGAAAATTCACCAGATAAACTGGTACTTTTTTGTAATTCCCATCATGCTGCGTAAATATATACAGTGAAACGGAACTAGTAGGAACGACCATCCTCTGTTCCGTGAAAAATCGGTCTTTAAGAGGGGTGGTCGCGCAAAGAAGTATAAACATTTGATAGGCAAGAAAAAAATGCTAAAACATATTGTTGTTTTGTTATTTATGCAACTGTATACTAATTCATGCGTAAGTACACGAGTATATTTTTAAAGCATAAATTTTTATAAAATGTTTAGAAATTAATGGATTGTTTCATTATTCTTTCTCTCTCAGTATACTTCTCTCTCAAAATTATTTTTTTGCATCTGACAAAAGAGCATTTATCCTGATATTCTTCATGCATTCTGTGAATTTGCCATAATAAAATCTATTTTCTTTAAAATTTTCTTTTTGTGTTTTCCCACAGCCAAAAGTAACCGCCAGCTTCTCGGGAATTTCCTTTCTCGTGTTGACTCAATCACATCAATTCGCTAACACTGCAATAACACTCGTTTCTTAGACATGTCCCTTTTCTCAACTACAAGATTTGTACGTGATGTGTACGTGTTCTTGTACCTGCTGTCGATTTACAGTAGAGAGCGACTAGTTTGGAATGTGGTTTTTGTTTACTTTACTTCCGGAAAAATGCTAGAAATTTTTCGGACAAATAACCGCATCTGTTCACTTATAGAGGGTTGTTTGGTCTCTTCTTGAGGATCTTTTAGCATTAAGTAGTTGGTAAAAAATCGATGCCTAAAAAAAGTTGGTCGTTGGAGGAGGGGATCGCATAACAGAGGTGGTCGCTCATAGAATCACTATATATTCAATGTAATTTTAAATTTAAAATGCAATTGTAAATCAGTTACACAGATAATGTGACGTCATGTGTGGGTAAAGGTTGATTCATCCGCTAAGGAACGATTTCCGATATCATCGTGGTCGGGCACCAGGACTGCGATGCTTAACCAAGCCTTTTCAACCACTTCATTTCCTGATGCAGAAGTATAATATCTCCAAACCCCTCCTCCATGCGAACTAACAACTGACAGTATGGGATGGACAGTGTAGAGAAAATCATTAATTTCATTTTGGATATAGATTGCTGCAAAGGCGGATCCGTGGGGAGGGCGCAGGAGGCGCGCGCCCCCTCCGAGAAAAATATATTTACACTAGATAAATGGACTTTCACCAATATTAAGGGGGCTTTACACAAGATAAAATGAGTATTCACTCTTTGCGCCCCCTCCGAAAAAAATTTCTGGATCCGCTCTTGGATTGCTGTAAGAGTAGGAAGTAGCTCACATACACCTTGCTTTACTACGATTTTCATTTACTGCTGTCACATTTTTCAGTGAGTTAATCCAATGTAACTTATCTAATCACAATTGGAAAATAGTTTTAACGCTCATATTGCCCAACCTCAGTTAATTGCAGTCTTTTTATTTATTTTTTTACCCATTATCACAATAATAGTGGAAATTCGCAATTAAAAAGACATGTCTTTTATTCTATATACAATTCATTAAACAATTCATATTTATTCTATTGGGGTTAAGAGAATGGTGGACTTTGGAATTACCAAAACTTGAACAAGAAATTGGAAATTCCTTTTTTTTTTGTGTGTGTGTGCATTAATATTTTGTGGATTTTAATGAACATTTACTGACAAAAAAACCTCATGTATCTATAATTAAAAAATTTATAAGCGAGGGATGAAAAAAAATGTTATTAAGTGTAATGAAAGAGAAGTTAAGTTTAAATATATTTTATAAGATCATTTTGCATAGAACGAGAATATTTCCGAGTTCATTGTCCTTAAAATGTTTTTTGCGCCTTAATTTTTAGATAAATCTTTTAAAATTTGTTATAGAGATTCCTGATAAACTTAAAAACGAAATTAGGTATCCATTTTTGTTACCATTACGATTATGAAAATTCAATTTGAAGCACGAAATTCTTGTGAAAAAATATTTTCAAAAATTGAACTTTTCAATGTATCTCTAAAGTAATACCCAAATATGTTTAAAATAAATTTTTAAGAAATAAAAATTTAAAATTTAAAATTCAAAAAATAAAAATAAAAATTGTAACTCAAGGATAACTTTAAAAGTATTTAAAAATTTTTGTCGTTTTAGTTTAAAAAAGTTAGATTTAAGTATTTTTATTATAATTCAATGCATATATATGCAAAAATTGATAGCTTTTGGTCAAAAATCAAAGAACTTTTAAAACATCCAACGTCCTCTTAAAAGACATTTTATAAATTTAAAAAAAGTCACCAAATTACACGCGCGTAAAACAACAAAAGCTACTAAAACTTTCTCCCTTGCAACCTCTGTGCCACACCCTCTCTATTTCACCGCCGGTTATTGAAATTAACCCTTTCACGCGTAGTGTTCCCGCTCTGGGAACATCAAACTCGGATGTTTTGACTGTTGCCAGTCACGAAGAATAAATTTGATTTCTATAAAAATAGTTGCGGGTGACCTAGCTCCACGAGAATCCTTTACTTTTTAGCACGTCATTTCCCGTAAAAAAAATGTCACGTTAATTTTTTAACAGCACTGACATCTGCTGAAAAATGGAAGAATGCGAGAACACAGCTAGATATCGCGCACAGCCGGCTGTGCGCGAGCACAGCCAGCTGTCGTCAAAAGAGGGTCGCTAGATCTGTGGCACACGATGAACGTTTCGATCGTCCGCCATCTTGCTGGTAGTTAAGTCGAGCGATGGCAACGGCTGCCCTTTTTTCAGCATTGGGAAAGGGTTGCGCCCCAAAGGGTTAAAAGACATTTCATAAATTAAAAAAAAGTCACCAAATTACACGCGTAGAACAACAAAAGCTTCTAAAACTTTGCCCCTTCCAATCACTGTGCCACACATTCTCTATTTCACCGCCGGGTATTGAAATTAAGGAACATTGTAACAGTGATTCGAAAAGTGAATCTCCCTTTTCACGGCATGTCTGTCAAACTGATAACTGAACTCACGGGACCTGTCACACATAATCTAACTTTCATTTTTTTTCTTTCCATTTACATTTTTCCCACAATCACGTGATCCGCTTGTTGTCACTGTTGGTCGTGCTTTATTCAGCGTTGTTACTTTTTTTTTCACCCTTTCACTTCTTTTCCCATTGTCCTCAGTCACCGATTTGGCAACGCTGCCCCAGTTTTTAACTCCATGAACAGAAAATGCCGCCACCGCTTATGCCTTTGCTGATAATTTGTTTGTTAGGCGCAACCTTTAGAGTGGAATATCTTATAGTAGGTGAATGCAGAAAGTGAGCCCAGATTTTTATCATTAGACGAGGAATAGTAAAAAGAAATGAAAGATCGTGCTGAGGTTTCTTTTGAGAAAAAATGCAACCTAATCTTTGTGTTCATATTTTGGGTTTTTGTGTTAGCCGTTATGGAATTGGAGTTACATTATGAAAGGCTTCCTCATTTGGAAATTGAATTTTAAAGGAAGTTTCTTCGTTTGAACGCTAAATTTAGAAAAAATAAGTGAAATAATGAAAAAATGCCATTTAAATTTACAATATTTAATGAGTCACTATATTTTACTTTGAAACATAAATTTATGGATATCTCTTTTTTTTTTTTTTTGTATATGGTTAGAGAAAGAGTTTTGTCAAAAGAAAAATTTGGCTTCCTACCTCCTCTACAGGTTATGAATATAGAGCTTAGGTTAAAAATCTCACATAGAAATTTTGCATTATTTGTAGTAGCAGCTTCGGCTCGTTTGAATATTGACATACGAAGAAACGAAATTACTTTTCCGCCTCCCTTATATTCAAGGGAGTCATACTTCCATACCTGATAATGCAGCTGCATATTAGAAACTTATAATGAACTCATGTTGGATTAAAAAGAAAAAAAATCTTCTTAACTCTACAGTGTACATACTGTAGCCAATAAGCTGCACTCTCGTTTGTCAGTAATAAAAAGAAAATTTTGTGGTTTTCATCTAAAATATGCATTTAAAATAAATATAAGACAATTATAGAAAAAATTTTAGTTTTTAAAAATGTGTGGCAACATTATTTTTTGAGCAAACAAGTCTGAATTCGCAACGTATACATGCAGTTCGTTAAACAAATTTTTCCCTGAATGTCTGATTGCTTTTAATTTTTATTTCTAAATGGAAATAAATTCAAAACTATTAAAAAAATAATAGTATTAGAGTAAATAATATAGAATTCGGGGTTATGTTACTTTCTTTTGTTTTAGGAGAGGTATGAGGTGAACAGTCTAGTTTTTCGAATTTGAACTATATTATGATTTTCCTGTGGAAACTACATGCTGAAATTTAAAAAAAAATAGTTTTCCTAGCAAAAGTAAACTTAAATAAAGTTACCAGCCCATTTTACAAAATCGTGCATTTTATGGTTAAATAAATGAGACATTGCAAATAAATTTTATAAATTACTACAAACTGATAAAAAATTCATTTCGATGTTGCCTAACCCATATGAGATATGTCCTATGGATAAATCAGAATAATAGGAATGAGTTCTGTATCCAATGCAATAAGCAGCAAAACTATTTTATCGAATAAAATGTCATACTTAATATTTTTCCGCCCCTATCTGGAAACTATGCTGGAATAAATCTTCAAGGCCTTGACATATTTGTGATAATTATACCTTCCTAAAGAAAAATCACTAGCATCGCAAACGATGAAAGGCCTTGATAATATCCATTACGTATCAGATGGAGCTAGGCGGCATCCAAAGATTCACCGGCAAAACGGATTGCCTCGGGATAAGAGAAAAATATGATGCCAGTTGATGAAAGCAAATATTTTGAAAGGAATAAAAGAAGTCGCCGGAGGATAATAAGAAACTGCGCTTTTGATGCCATTTACAGAACATGGTATTTTGAAGTGAAGGGCTCGATTTATGACGGGAAAGAAAAATGCTCATCGATAAACAGAAAGAAGTTTTTAACTCGCTTGAAAAAATAATCCGCTAACTCCGGTAAAGGTTTCTGGATTATATTTTTTGTAGTGTTTTATTAAATATATTTAACTTGGGGCTTCTTTTTTTATCAAGACAGCTAAATCCTCAAAGTAGTTACTGAAGAACTTTTTCTAAACACAAATATGGCGTCTTTATTTCTTAACAACGTTTATTACAATAGTTATTCTTATCATAAATATTCGAAAAAGTTAGATATTAGCCATATTCGGAAACAGCAAGACTAAAATTACATTAAATTAATGAGCACCAGAGAAAACTAGCCATGTCATTGTGATGCAGATCACATAGATATATGGATGTTAACTTGTCCGTCCCTTTAAAGAGGCAACGATGGCTGCTAGGGATGGACACGAGACGACTTTTTTGCGAGACGAGACAGAGATTTACAGCTTTTTTGCGAGACGAGACACACATTTTTAACATTACGGTATAGGGATTTTTGCGAGACGAGACAAGCTTTTAGGCTATTTTGCGAGACGCGAGACGCTTATTTTTCGTCTCGCGTCCATGCCTAATGGCCGCCTATTGCGTGCCGCCTTAATAAAATGACCGCAATATTTTCTGGAAATTCATAGGCAATGGAAATCGACCTGCAAAATTCGAGTATGTGTCTAAAAATAAAACAAATGACCAGTGCCTGATTACCGAAAAGGCTCGGAAAGCTTGAGCTTCCCCTCAGAATTTGAAGGGGATGAGGGCAAAAATGACTAAAAACTGATAAACATTCAAAATTTTGTTTTTAAATGATCTTTTAATTTATTGTAAAGATTTTTAATGAAGGAAAATTGAAAGCTATTTTTAAGATTTTTCAAATGTCTTGATACTTTCTGTCGCAACATTTCTAAATTGGTACAGTTTGCGATGTTTTCGCCTGAGACATTTGCTCCAGTTGAGAGAGTTTTTTATGTTATGGGGAACATGTATTTAGTCGGCGGAAAGGGGCAGACTTTCAATATGTAATCTTAAACATCTTCTAAATGTCAAAATTAATTCTGAACTCATGTTGTGATTTTTATGTCATAAAAACAAAGAAAAAATTCTCTAAATGAGTCTCTATGAAAAATACGACTGAATAAAGAAAATTTAATGTCCCAGCAAGGTAATGTTTTTAGTTCACTTTTTAAAGTAATTTCAAGAATACTGTTAAAGCTCGTTACAATTAACCAGGGGCGTAGCCAAGGGGTGGGATATCGGGATATATCCCCCCCCCGAAATTTTTGGATTAGTGATGAAATTCCGTCTATTTATACACATATAACTTCATATCCCCCCCCGCAAAATTTTCCTGGCTACGCACCTGCAATTAACTAAGCTATTATGAATTAATTAATAAAATATTTTTATCAAAGGAAAATTCAAATTAATGAATAAAATATTTATTATCAAAAGAAATTATTAGAACTAATTAAATCAATGAGATTTCCTTTAAACGAATAAAATATTCTTATCAAAGGAAATCGAAGCTTTACTTTTTCCAAACAAAATGGGGAAAGGAGCGGGGGGGGGTCGAAATGAGCCTGAGCTTCCCATCTCTTCATAGGTTAATCGAGCCCTGCAAATGACGAAACAACCTTTTTTGTTGTTGTTGATGATGATGTCTGATAACTAACACTATTATACAAATGCTTTAATGAATTCAAATATTTAAACTCTTAGGTCTTTCTTATAACTTCACATATTATTTTTAACTATCAGTATTTACTATAATCTTGTTATTTACATCGGGTGTAAAAGACGCATCCGTAAATTCCGGTCTTTTTTTTTATGACAAGAACTCTTTACTCGCCATAAGATATATTAAATGCATTTTTTAAGAGTTTAAAGCTTAAGGACTTGCGATATATAAGTGTCTATCGCTTTTAACTCATTATAGTTAAATTATAGTATACTCATTATAGTTAATAGCTCTCGCTTTTAACTAGTTATTGCGTAATCTGTATTCTATTGTATAATATTCACTGGATTGCAATGAACTAAACTGTAGTGATTTATGGAAGATTAGAATAACGGGTTCGACTTAGTCAAACCAATGCTGATAGACCGGTTTAATGCCCGCACAGCTTAATGTTAGTAGCAGAGTTACGGAAAAGCCAAATATCCGAAGGACTTCCTTCTCATGGCTGCAATTGTGTCAATGAGGCCGTCAGCCGCCCTTTAAGGTCACAGATGTTGATATAAGGCAAAATTCTTACCTATGCTTTATCAGTTACGAAAGTAAAAAAATATTGTCATTATCATATACTAATAAATTAAAGAATTTCTGTAGAGCTGAAAGTTAAAATTGTATTAAATTGAAAGTTAATAATGCGTTGTGAATTTAATTTATTTATTATATGTAAATATTGATGCATTCCTTTGGAAATATTTACAAATGACCTAGTAAATTATTTCAGACATTTATGCTAATAGAAACAGGTTTCAACTTTACTATCTGTATAAAAATGACAGCATAAACTGCGAGTTTAAGATCCTTCATAAATTTTAATTTTAAAAATCAACAAATGTAAATATGTAACCATAAGATGAACTAGAAAAAATGCTGTTAGCCTTTTTTTTCTAAAATAAAGGTAAATAATGCATATACGCTAAATGTTATTTGATTTGTAAGCAATTTTAAATTCAAACGTTGATAACAATATATAGATACTCCTGTAATTGCACTTATCAGTTTATTGTTATTTGGATTCATACTGGTAAACTGACTTTTCGAGCAAAACACTCGACAATTTAGCATTTATTTTAATTAAACTATAGTTTAAGTATTATTTATCAATGCTTATTTCTACTCTTTGATAAATAATTCATGTTCACACTGCCATATATTTCAGACAAAGCTCTTATCGAAAATAATTTAATAATACAAACAGAAAGTTGCCTGTCAAAATATATCTGCTTCACTAAATTCGTTTTAAAATAAATTTGAAGAACAAAACGTTACTTAGAATTAATAATACAACAAGCAAAGCACAGAAAAGCATTATTGCTTTTTTGAAAGGATCAACATTAAATCTGAAGCTTTTTCTTTAGGAATTTGAAGTGAATTACTGTGTTCGTATTTAATAATTTGCGTTTAATCAATTCAGAGTATGTTTCTCTAAATCTGTTTTCTCTTCACAGCAATCAATAAAGATTTTATATTCATAATTAAATCTAACTGAAAAAAACTTTTTCCCTTCATAATTAACAATGTATTTGTACCGATATTTTGACTGTAATTTTAAAAGATTGCATTTGATATTTTAAGTACTTGGAACTAAATTCTCATTTAAAGTTGTTCTGAAGAAGTTTTAATTGAAAAATGATGAGCAAATAAATGTATTTTATTTTATTTTTTGTTTTAAAAAGGAAGGTATGATGATGTAAAATGGATAGCAGGGTAAAATGGGTAGGCACTTTTCTTTTTAATAAAAAGTATAAATAAATTGTTTTTTAATGATATTTCTTTTTCAGCCTACATTTTTAGACATTGATTTATAAGATTTATACTGATTAAAAACTTTATTAACTGTATTTGGAAACAAAATGTTATCCTAGATAATCTTTTCATGCGTAAAAGAGAGGGATTTATAAAATAACACAAAAAGTCCCATGTTGAATATTATTAGTAACAAAAAACAGCCAAAAAACGCATGTTTTTAACCCATCCCCCCCTCCCCTTATCCTACTAAATAATAAATTAGCATTAGCACAAGAGTACACAAGTTAGAGTCATCAACTTAAAGTGAAAAAAAAATATTTCTAATATAGCCCCAAAATTAGGTAAATAATAACCACTAATATCAAGAAAAATTTCTTGGGTAGAATTTCAGAAGTATCAATACTGATAAATTTACAAAAATTATGAATTTTTTGACAGGAATTTTTAAAATATTTATTTTAAATTGATTTTGCGCAACATTCAACTCGAAACACGCTGTCACTTCGTACAGTATTTAAAAATTAGCATAGAGAAGTGACTCTGGTGAGATGATTCAAAATTTATTACAAATATTTTTCAAATTTAAGGGAACTGGCGCTAGTATCGTTGCTGACGAGATGTACAAGCTGAGGTGCTGACATTTTAACCTCACCCTTTTGCACTCGCAGAGTAATATGGCATAGGGTCTGTGGCAATCTTACTCTGGTTACCTCGTATTAACCCTTTAACGCGCAGTGTTCCCGCTCTGGGAACACCAAACTCTGACGTTTTGACTGTTGCCAGTCACGAAGAATAGATTTGATTTCTATGAAAATAGTTGCGGGTGACATAGCTCCACGATAATCCTTTACTTTTTAGAACGTCATTTCCCGTAGAAAAAAATTGTCACGATTATTTTTAACAGCACTGACATCTGCTGAAAAATGGAAGACTGCGAGGAACAGCTGGATAGATTGAACAATGCTGAAAAAAGGGCAGCTGTTGCCATCGCTCGACTTAACTACCAGCAAGATGGCGGACGATCGAAACGTTCATCGCGTGCCACAGATCTAGAGACCCTTTTTTTGCTGGGGGGACAGCTGGCTGTGCCGGGCACAGCCAGCTGTCAGCCATCAAAGCCAGCCATCTTGCTGGTAGTTAAGTCGAGCGATGGCAACGGCTGCCCTTTTTTCAGCATTGGGAAAGGGTTAAGATGTTCACACCCCCTTGATCGCATGACTCTTCGGGTGCAAAATGATGTGGCCAAAATATCAGCACCGTAGCCTGTATATCTCGTCAACCACGGTTTTTATAATATGACAAGAAGTACTCGTAGATTGAAAGTACATTTTGTTAATTTCTAAATAGTATATAGTTTTAACATTGTAGTCACATTTAAAAATTTTATATGAATTTAACCTGGCACAGAGATATATGTTTGATTTGAATCGATATTCTAATGAGTAATTATTCTAAAGAAATAATGCATTTGTAAACAGTTAAAAAGAACTAAACGGGGAAAAATGACTTATGAAGAATCAAAGACGAGAGACGCAAGTCGATAAGTTCAAAATGAGAGAAAATTCAAGTAATAGGAGGCATACTCATGAAAACTAAAAATTTATTTTTTGTCAAAAATTGACAAAGTTTGCATCGAAGATAAAGAAAAATGTAACCACCGCAAATACAAAATTAGGACGTTTGAAAATGCATTAAGCCCTCAAGACATCCAGAAAGCTTTTTTTTCAAATACGTACGTACTGTACATCCCGGCGGATAAGATGCACCAGTAAATTTAGGATATGTCTTACTATTTTCAAGCAATTTACTGCTGTATAACAGGCATCATATTTTCCATACCAAAGTCTATTGGTTATTACAGCATGATATGAAACAAAATAAGAAATAATTGTTAATTCATTAAAAGAATGTTGTCAAATCTATTATACAAAACAGGGGATGAATTTTTATGTTGAAGAAAGTGACAATGAACAAGACGATGACATTTCCGAAAATATGATTGAGGGCGAATAAAATAAACTTTTCATGTCATCTGACAAACAAGATTAAGTTTGTTAGGAAATATATATTGTAAGAATTTTTTTTTTTTTGTTAATACTGTTAAATATATCGATTCAATTAAATAGTTGATAATAATTATCTTTTGTAATGTAATACGTATTGTAATGTTTATCTATATTTTTTTTATTTTAAACATTTCATATTTGGTGTATAACACGCACACGAAAAAATGAAGTAATTTTTTGAAGTTTATAGTGCGTGTGATACGCTGAGATATAGGGTATATACTAGCGTTTAGCGTAAATTTGTGTTCTCTTATTCCATATGAAATGAACTGGGAATGTTGTTTCTATTTACTACTGGCAGGTCTAACATGATTAGATGTCTTTTGTGAGAAGGGAGAACCTTAATAGAAAATTAAAAACGACAGCTCAGGTACGAATAAAACAGGAAGTACGCACTGTACGTCTGGTAGTCGTCAAGGTCAATCACAATAAAAGTACCTATATTAAAAAATGATGCAATCGTGTACTATATAATATACTATTTCTTTCTTTTTTTCTTTTTCTTGACGGCAACCGATTTCAGTAAATTATTTTACCCTCTTAGATGAATTTAAAAATGTAAAAATATGAGCCTACTCAAGGGTTACTTTTTAAAAAAAGTGAAATTTTAATGAAAAATCCATATTTTAAATTAAAATGGAATTAAACAGTTGAATACCGTTTTAACAAAATACAATGTAAACTTTTAAAATATCGGATATTTAAAAAGAAAATCGGTCAAAAGTTGCATTTACGCTACACCTTCTGTAACCAATTCTAGTAAATATTTTTAAACAATATTTATACAATGCATGAATAAGATATTCATATGTGTTATGAACCAAAAAATTGTAAAAGTTCTAATAGTTATGAAAATATTCCAGTTTTTTTATATGAAAACTCAGAATTATTTAAAAAAAAGGGTAATAAAATCAGTAAATAAATGCAGATATATTATATTCTGCTTCACAGTTACTAATAATCAAAATATCCAGGAAGTTTTTCATATCTATGCCTTAAACACGTTATGAGATATGACATTAATCGTAATCAAAATTTACGAAAAACACACATTTTCAGAAAACGCATATAAAGATTTTAATACTGTACAAAATACTATTCGTCAGGTTTATTATTTCTTGTATAACTTAGTTTCTAGCTATCGTAGAAACAAAAATTAAACGGTTTTGGAATCTTAATCGTGTGGCCTAAAAAATAAGCAGATAATAAAAGAAAATTTTTAGAAGGATTTTTTGGATAATATCATACTTTAAGTTCATATTATGAAAACTGTTTTTAATTATAACAACGGTATTGTCGATCAAAAGAAAATGGGTTTGACTAATTTATTTTGGCTATTGCCATTCTAAACCAGAGACGAGTTCGATCACAGGCCCTTTCGACTCGCTATTTGAACTCGCGTTTTCTGTCAACAATGAATCGTAAAAAGTGCCCACTGGATCAGCATAGAATAGCAAATAACGAATTTGCAATCTTTCTTTCAAATCACCAATAGAACTATTAAGTGATAGTAAGCTGCAGAACGTGACACATTGACAATTGCTCTCATGAACGTGTCTTCCGATTCCATTTGTCAGTCACACGCTTAGATCGTATTCACATTCAATGGAATGGTTCCGGTTTTCAACAGACTGCCAGTATGGAATCAGTCTGTCATTCAAAATGACATTTTCTCTTTTATACAGTTGAGTATGACAAAAAATATCTAATATGCTAATCCTTTTAATAAAGTTATAATGAATGCTATACTAATTTGCTAGAATGGTCATGCGCAAATGTAGAAAATTGTCCAATACTAAATCCCTTTGTGTACTGCAGTATCATGTGTGCAAGGTTTGGTTTATCTTAAGAAAAATAAGCAATTTATTTTTTCTTTGACTTACTGTAGAAGTATGATAATAGGGGGCTATACAATTGTGTTTCTGAGATCTTGTCGATTTTTATATAGAGTTCAGCACAGTAAAAAAATTATTTTTATAAAAATATGATACTTTGTTTAAATTTATTCTCATTTTTTAAAAATACACTGTGTGAATGTATTATATAAAATAATTAAACAAAAGTTACATTTCACTCTTTTATAATTGTGATATTAAAGTATTGTGATATTAAAGTATTTTCAAAAGTTATCTAAATTTTTGTATTTTTGGGTGCGTTTATCTTTATTTTTGATGAAGATAAAACCGTAGATTCTATTTTTGTCACTACAGCAGAAAATTATTTTTGTAGTTGTCCTTAATATGAATTTAATTTTATTAGTATATAAATACTTTTGTTAAAATAAATTCATACAAAATATTATCTGTATATGTGTGTTTTAAAAAAGTTGTTACGTAAACAAGTGATAGCATAATAGACATAACACGAGTGGTCAAAAGAGTTTTTAGAAAGGAAAGAAAAAACTACTTAAAGAATTTTTTTCTAGCTCCAAGTTTGTAAGTTTCAAACAGCATAACAAGTTTGGCTCAAAAAAAAATGTTTAACAATATGCTAATGCAATGCGTCACGAAATTGGAATGAGACAAATTGAGTTGAAGGAGGGAGACAGAGCCAAGGGGAAAGGGAAAGAATTTGGGACGACCTTGTCCTCGTAGGTAATGAATTTACATTCAAAAATACGTAATAAGATGAGCACGTGACACATCAAGGAAATGGCTATCGAGAAACATCTTGAACAACGTGATATTTCAGTAGTAGAAGCGTGTAGAGTTCATCTCGTTTAGATCATTTGAATTTATTTTTATTTTTATTTTTTACATAAAAGTTTAATCATTATTAAGTCCAGTGCATTTGTAAGATAAAATGATGCCGAAAAAACAAACAAGTGTTTATTAGATGAGTATTTTTGCATGAGTGTTTCTGTCTTTCTGTCTATAATGAGTAGAGCATTTCTTTTTTTCGAGTATAATGTGACGCATGGCGTGAAAGTCTTATTTTGGAAAATTATCTAAATTGAAAATAAATGGTTTCTTGTTTAACAACTACTTCCATAAATGTTGTTCAAAACGCTCTAAAAAATAACATTCGAGGAAATAAAAAATAAATAACTTTTCTTAAACGCACGTAAGCAGTAAAAAAGCTGCATGGGCGTTTTTGATGGTGCACAGCAACGGTTGCCAACCGCTGGGGGACGCAGAGAGTTTGCCGGGGAGGGGTGGGGGTGAGAAAAGCAGGCAAAGAGCAAGTAAGTGATGATACATATTTTGAAAATTCATCTTATTTATTCTAATTTTTACTCCAAAATATACCTGTTCTAGCATACCTTACATCTTCACAAGCAAAATCACAAACTCCTTCCTTGGCAAGAAAATGAAATCTGTTTAGTTTTCCTGCCTGTGAGTTGGCGATTTTTCTGCTGAAGAGGCTAGGCCATTTTGTAAAACCTTGATTATTGAACGGGCACCTTGGGCCCGTGCCCTGGGCACGCATGCAAAAATAAACGAAAATTGAGTTTAGAGGTACATTTAGGGACAGAAAAATTGAGCCAGCTATATATAAGGGTATAAAATTTGAAAAGTAACCTGGTCGTAATAATGTCATACTCAGGCCTTGCCATGGGCACCGGCAGCATAGGGCAAGGAGGGGGGGGATGGCCCCCCCTCTGGTTTTTTGTATGCAGTGTTTTCCCTTGCTTTTTTACTCTTTCCAACATGGTAGCCATACGTTGAAGTAGTCTTTGCCCCCTCATGGGAAATATTCTGCCGGCGCCCATGGGCCCTGCGTACTATCACAAACGTACATGCATATTTTTTTCGGACTCAAAGCGGTTTTGAGACGGTTTGTTTGTGAAATGGGTATAAATGCTGATATTTAAGAAGGTTGAGGCGGTGTGCTAACAAATTCCATAAGATGCACGAAGTATTAATCAGTCGGGACTCATACTCAGAAATGCATCACTATTAGAGGCTACCATTTTGAGTATTTAATCATCCTTTGTACCCTGTTTTTTAGACACACACTAAATATGCTTTTTAAAATTTCTTTCTACAATGATTTAAAAATATTTAAACGTGTTGATCTAACCAGATATTTATCCATCACACACTTCAAATCAGTTTCCAATCTAAAATGTTCGGAAATCAAGATTCAGACAACAGTATCAAAAATAGTTCGAAATGAAATTCTCGTTCCTTAAGAGACTTTCGGATGTCAGTCATCCGGACCAATGGTTCTTTTATAGAATAGATCTATCTATTCCACTTCTCTCAGCTTTCGATTTTTAGAGGGAAACCTTCCGATACGAAACGATATAGCGCTCTGAAAAGAAAATGCACAGGCATTAGTTGTGCTCCACTGGCGACTCACGTAAAATGTGCGAGATCTGGAAAAAACGAGAAGGATAACTCATGCGAACCGCATCGATTATAAAACACTTTCCAAGACACTAGCGCGCGCGCACACGCACACACACACACACATCTTCAAAGCAGATAGCCTTTGCGTAGCATTGTCTTAACACAATGCAACTCATTTTCAAAATTCCCATTGAAATCATCATACCTAATACTACATTCGGGCTTTTTTTTAATTTCCCGCCAATTAACGAAAACATTGCCAAGCTGGGTTCATTTTTGGAAATATTTTTTTCTCACAATGATATTTGGCAATTTATTGCAAAAGTTGCCAGTATTGGCGACTTTTGGTGAAACTTTAGAGGGAGACACAGGATCGTCGTCGGATCTTTAGTCAATATTGCTTAGTAGGATAGTATTGTGTTTTAAATGGATTCCTGTTTCTAAATTACCATTGAACGTAATCCATTTGAATTGCATTTGAATCCATTTGAATCCATTTGAGTGCTACTGCAGAACACTGATGATACAGACACAATTTTCAATCGACAACTTTAACTTGTAATCCTTAATAACATGTATTAATTTTGTTTCATTTCAAGTAGCCAAATATCTCTAAAATACTCTTTAAAGAATGACTGCCCACACAGCGTACTATATTGGAAATCTTTTGAGCTGTCCTGTTGCACTATAAATGCTACATACACCATTTTCAATAGGGTACATGGTACAGAACATAGGAATAACGTATATAAATTTCGTAGAAATCGATGCACATTTACGGAAGTTAGAGCACAGACGGACAGACAGACAAACCGAAATCTTTAAGAGTGTTCAACCTTGCTGGAAAGTGTTTAAAAAAAATCACCATATACACATATACGCCATATATAGAGGAGAGGAGGGTATTATGGAATTGTCGGTAAATATGGAATACCGAGTTCTTGGCTCTGTTAGTTGCTGTTGTCGCAAGGGAATACCATGAACTACTGAAGAAAGATTTCCATGTTACAATGTAGTAAGAGTTGACCGCTTGTTGTTGCCGTATCACTCGCTACAGAACAATGTGTGTTTTGCGATTATCAAGAGTTTTTGTAGATAAGTTTTCAAACATTTTAACTTACTAGAAAACACGTGACAAGAACATTGATGTTACGCATAATGTACATTAAGAGAATGGTGATTCGTTGTGCTATGGTTATTTTTTAGATGACAGGGTTTTGCCAGTTAATTTTAAACATTCATTTTCCGAGATGGCGTGTCGGGTATTGTGGAATACTAGGTAATATTGTAATGGATTTTACGACATGTGCTAAAGGACCGGAAAACTAAGACGCTGAAAGCATGTTTTGTGACGGAAAATTCTCCAAAACTCTACGAGGAGAAGTTTGGATTCAATGCTCCAGCATCTCTGGGGGCTCACCATGATTGTGGCGGAGCAAAGAAAGAAGATTATATCTACAACTTTTCTAAATCGACTCGAAGCAGAAATGACTTGAACTACAAAACCATAAAAATGTAGTTTTATAGTAACAAATAGCTATACTTTATGAAGCATATGAATTGCTTTTCATCGGTTTAAAGCACCTATTCCATATTACATGACTATTCCATATATTATACTCCATTCGTAACTTTTTTTTTTTAAATATTTTTTTCTATAACAACAAAATAAATTCTGTTTTTCCTTGCAAGTGACATTTCATTACGATTAATTATAGCATGTACTCATGCTGCTTTTGGGGATTTTATTAAAAAATATATGAAGTTACAGTTGAAATGTTAATGGTATTCCATAATACCCTCCTCTCCTCTACGTTAACACAAATGAATGACAGGATTTTAAATATTTAGATCTTCGAAATTACAACATAATTTATATATGTGTTTATCCATGTACTGTATCTTCTATCCTATTAAGAATAGTGTATGTAGCATTTCCAGTTTTTGAATACATTATACATTTATAGATTGTTTTATAGATTGTTTTATTTAATTTATATATTGTTAAAAATTACAAAACAATGCTATAAATTTAAAATAGTATGTGTAGCATTTATAGTTCTTTTACTGGAGCACCCTAAAGAGTTCCAGTACGTAACGGCCTACAGAAAATTAGCTATATTCATAAATTTTAAGCACTTAGAATAAGCATGTAGACTTTTATAAAAGGTTCCCCTTCATTCGAATGACGAAAACAAATTTTACGTTTTATGATACGGTTTTGCAAAATTAAATTAAATAAGTAGAGGAGAGGAGGGTATTATAGAATACCATTGACATTTCTAACTACAACTTTACAGGCTTTTGAATAAAATCATCAAAATCCTCAATCATACTAAACTAATTGTAATGAAATGTCACCTGTAAAGAAAAACACTACTCATTTTGCTGTTGTAGAAAAAAGTATTTTTAAAAAGTTACGAATGGAGTAGAGGAACCGACTATAACATGGAATAGTCGGGTAATATGGAATAAGTGGTTTAAACCGTTGAAAAACTGACTATACTTCATAAAAGTTATTTTTAACTATGAAATATTCTTTTTGAGAGTATGCTCAAGTCATTTCTGCTTCGAGTCTGTTTAGATATCGCAGATATAATCTTCTTTCTCTGGTCCGGTACAGTCTAGGTAAACCCACAGAGAAAATCTGAAGCATTGAATCCAAATTTCACCTCGTTGATCTTTGAAGAATTTTCCGTTACAGAAGATACATTCAGTGTGTTCGTTTTCAGGTTCTTTAGTGGAGGGCAGGAAATCCATTACACTATTCCATAATACCCGACACGCCATCTAGGAAAATCCATAATCTATTCCATAATACCCTCCTCTCCTCTATACTGCTTTTTCTGACACTTTGACCAAAATCGTGACACGTTTATGACGACACATCGCATACTTTGGCAATAAATCGAAGAAAATTGTGTTAGAACGTGTTTTAAGATCGGTGCGTTTGGCATGATTCATGCTTCTTGTTTAACATGAGAAAATGGAGTTAAATTTCTATCAAGATACAGCTTAACCCTTTGACGATCAGTGATTGCTCCGTGAAACCATTTTCACTGCTAGCCGCAAAAAAAATAATATGTTTATATGGTCCCAACGTTTAAAAACTGCAGGCGCCGCCATCGACCAATTTAACTACCAGCAACATGGCGGTCGGTCGAATCGCTCATCTGGCGCCACAGAGCTAAAGAAGTTTTCTGACACAGTGCAACCGCGCTTGGGCCAGATGAGCGATTCAATCAACCACCATGTTGTTGGTAGTTAAATGAATCGATGGCAACGGCTGCCCTCTTTCAGTGTTGGACAGTCTATCCATTTGGTCTTCCATATTGATGTGAAAATACTTGCACTTCAAAGGGTTAATAGACGGAAAAGAAAAACGCTGCAGAGAGTCTTTGAATATTTTTTTTGTAGTTACGTTTCTCGCAAAAATGAATCCTGATTTTTACATTTGCAAAGCGAGAAACAGAGACAAAACCGACTTAATGACTTGTCACGGCGGATGTCGGTCAAAGGAGTCAAGTTATTTTGGGTGCAGGGAGAATCCAGAATTGGAAAAAACCAACACCATGACGAAGTGTATTGGGGAAGCAATCCGAGGCAGAACTGGAAAAAACAACAATGAAAAGGGTAAAACGTAGCCGGCCTTCCAACATTTGTTCTGCGAGTGGTTTCCGCGGCTTAAAACAATATCAGTCAATGGTCCGGTTCTCAGATTCTCACAAAACAAATACGAAAATATACCAACCAACGCGAGCAAAAAGAAAAAAATAAAAGAGATTGGGTGGGCGGGTTGATTGAGCGAAAATCGTTCATTTTAGTGACTATGTGGGACGTGATCTCGAGCTGGATTGAGGGGATTACGTGAGCGATGTGCAGAAGCCGATTTTCGAAAAAGATTTCGAAATGATAAGAAAGGACAAAGAAGCTCCACTTGCATTAAGTAAATAAATGTGGAGCGTAACCTTCTCTTCTCAAGATGATTTTTAGCTGCCATTAGCTCCTAGCCAGAAGAGCATGCCAGGGAGAATAAGCAAAAGTTTTTTTTCAAAAGGCTACAGTTTTATAATTTTGTCATCAGGAATACAAATTTTGAAAAAGAGAATTTAGGCATATTTATACCTTTCTTCATTAGTGAAGGCAGCGTCCAGAGTGGTGACATTTATCAAATATTTGGGAGAGAGAGTTTGATGAGATCTATGGCTCTTATGGCCTTCAACCAACACCTCCCAGATATACAATGTTTGAGAACAGAAACTTTTACGTCATCACTAGGTCCACTAAAAATGACGTCATCACACATTTATTTTCATAAAGTAAAAACTATTCAAAGTTTGTGGTGAATTTACTCCAGAATAAAACATTTTAATGATTTAAGACAAAAAATTTAATTTTACGACAAATAAGAAATTTTAACGATGTCTAATTACATAATATGATATAGAAATAGATCATTATAAATCATTTTTATCAGAAAGGTATTTAATTTTACGACAAATAAGAAATTTTAACGATGTCTAATTACATAATATGATATAGAAATAGATCATTATAAATCATTTTTATCAGAAAGGTATTTCAATTTTTATCTTCAACTTAAGATTATTTTCTAAAATTTGCATCATTCACCAGAAATTTTAAAGGAAATTTTTAGTTTTACTTTGTGAAAGAAAAACTGTGATGACGTCATGTTAGAAGACTTAATGATGACGTAAAAGCTTGTGTTCTCAGGCCTTCTATATCTAGGTGGCGTTGCTTCAATTGAGTTATTTATATACAGATAGAAGTGAGCAGTGTAAATTGGAAAAGATGTTTAAAATAAGGTCGGAAATAAGACTCCGTTAAGAAAAAATTCTCTCGTTCATTTACAAAAGTTACACTTTTTAAATTTTTATACGACCCCCGTACAAAAAAAAAAAAACCCAGTTAGTAAAATGTGCCCAATACACTAAAGAGGTGATGTACCGAGTTACATCCTTTCATCATACAACATTACAGAGATATCTTTAAAGAAAGTTGATCTCGGACTCTGCATGATTTTGGATGTAAACGTTTATTGCCCGAGTGGAAAAAAAGATTTTCTTTCGTAATTTCTGTATGAACCCTGAAATGCGATCATTCGATGTCATTTTTTCTCTTCGAGAGCCATGAAAAAGTGGTTTACGTCAGTGTTATATTTATCTTTATATCTCTTACACTTCTTAAGGTATAATTCCCAAATTCTGTGTGTCACCTCATGAGTATATGGGGCACATTTTACTGATTGGGAATTGTTTTGTACTGGGGCCGCATACAAATTTAAAAAGTGTAACTTTTTTAAAAATTAACGATAGGAATTTATTGTTAACGGAGTCTTATTTCCGACCTTATTTTGAACATTTTTTCAATTTACACTGTCCACTTATTTCTAATAGATAAAGAATTAAAGCCCATTACCACCTTTTTGGGCAATCTTTTTACAAAATGATCTTTTTTTCAAAGCATTTTTTTAAGACCATAGTTTCTGGACAAGCATATACGTCAATGGGCTAAGATTATTCGAACCTTACGCCAATCTGCAGGCAATGCCAAAGAATTTTATTTATGTTTAGGCCATGGTCCTGGAAAGTAGAACTCCGTAGGTCCTGGATCCGTATCCTCCCTGTGAACCAGCGTTTGAACACGAGCAAGGTGATTTGTCCACTAATCGACGGCTGATCGATTATTACAGTTAGGTTTTGTAGTTCAAATTAACTTAAAAATTTTACATAAGAAACAGTAAAAAAAATACTCATTTTTGATTAGGAAAACGTATTTAAAACAGCAGCAAGAAACGTGATTTCTTTTTCACGAGTGCATAATTATGTATAAATGTATAAACATGTCAAATTCAGAAAAAAATCAGCCTAATATAAAAAGCGATGGCTTAATATTAGCTTCTTTTATGTAAAAGTATCTCTACTTTACTAAAGTATTAAAAACGATCGAGTGATGTTTCTGTATGATTCACTTTCGTTTTCATAAATAAATAAAAAAATGTTAAAAGAAAATCATCTATTGTTTAAATTTATTAAAATTTCTGTTCATCTTTAGTTATAAAGTTATTAGAAAATAAATGATTAGTATTCATTCGGACAGTTTATTTAAATTTTAGTTAACATAGGCAATTGTTGTATTTATTTCATTCCATTTTTTAATTGCCTGATTTATTTTTTAATATTTCACCTAGAATATTTTTTAAATGTCCTCTTAAAACGCAAAAATGATATAAAGAAATAAATTTCAATCATTTATTTGAACATTCAAATTAATTTAAATTTAGATTAGAGCGTGAGTTAAACAACTGAGAATTTTAAATTGAACTGGATTACGTGCCACTGCGTTAAATTACTGAAGCGTTTGCATAAAATGTCGAGAGATTAATAAGTTTCCCATTGTGAAATAATGACTGCTCGTTATCAAAATGCATTTCATATTTAGGAAATAACTGTCAAAAGTAGTTATTAAGCAGTGAAGCCAACCTTTAATTTAACAGTATTACATATAATTAAGATATAGTAGGTATTGCATGGTTTAAGCGATTAGTTTTATAATGTTCTTGTTTAATTGACATCTTGCTTTTAGGAAAGGTGTTTTTTTTTTTTGTCAACAAGAGGGGGAATTCAGATCTGCATTGAAAACAAAATTCTTTGGTACTTAACCCTTTGAGGCGCAACCCTTTCCCAATGCTGAAAAGAGGGCAGCCGTTGCCCTTTTTTCAGCACTGGGCAATCTATCCAGCTGGTCTCGCATTCTTCCATTTTTCATCCGATATCAGTGCTGTTGAAAATAATCGTGACAATTTTTTTTACGGGAAATGACGTGCTAAAAAGTAAATGATTCTCGTGGAGCTATGTCACCCGCAACTATTTTTATAAAAATCAAATCTATTCTTCGTGACTGGCAACAGTCAAAACGTCAGAGTTTGGTGTTCCCAGAGCGGGATCACTGCGCCTTAAAGGGTTAAAATGTCTTTCACTGCCGGATTTAGAGGCGTGTAGCCTCCTAATTATATTTTAAACGCCGACCTATGTTAGGAAGTGGGTTCAGCATTAATTCTTAGCCTAGCGGTTAAGTGTTTGATTTCGTGTGGGCGTAGATTTTATTTACACAAAAAATAATGTCTACTTCTTGTCTGGTGCTATACTCTTAATGTAACGTCGAAATGCCTCGAAACCAATCGCGTTGAGTGCCAGTAGCAGGCCCTACGAGAGGGGGGGGGGCAGACGGGCCGCCACCCCAGGGCCCGTGTTCAGCTAAACTGCGTCCGTAAATTTTTCAGAATGTGTTACGAACTTCATTCATAGATCTGTAATTAAAATCTTTTTTTTTAATAGACTAAATTTTGAATACATAATTCTAGAATGATTTAGTTGGCAGAAATGTTAATTCTACAATTTAAATATTATTAGTATTTTTTTCAACCTTCGAACATGAATTAAAAGTACCATTACATATCAGAAAAAATTTAACCTCACATTCCCTTTCCTTTTACCATTTTATATGAAAATCATTAAAAAGAGCAGTTTTACAAAAAAAAAAAAAAAAAAAAAAAAAAAAAAAAAAACTCCTTTCGTCCTTTCTGTTTTTTTTAAATTTTTGTACTTTACGAAAGGGGTCGGGAAGATTTTCACCCCGCCTTATAAAATTTCTCTCGGAAGCCCTGGCCAGTAGTATGCAAAATGCGTGAAAGTAACAGTTTCATTGCATCTTACCCCTCTTATCCCTTTGGACAAAAAAGGTCCTGACGTTATTTTGAAAAAAAAATGTCGTTTCTTTCTGGTCTTTTGTTGTTCCGATTTTTATTGTTTGTGCATGTTCCTATATTTGTACCATTTTCTTTTTTTTTTTTCTAGATCCTATTTTCTTTTATATTTTACTCACCCCTTTTCCCTCCTTTCTTCCCTGGTTTCTTGCATTTCCCTTCCTCCGATCAAAAATTCGCTCTTCGCTTAAATTTTCAGTTCCCTATCCCAGTCTGTGAATGGATTTCGACCGCTATTGATAAAGATCGAAATTTTTCGATCGAAACACATGTGTCTAACTTGATAAGTAACTTTTATGTGCGTTATTTTAGAAGTTTTATTTATTTTACCATTTAAACACCAGTTCTTTAGAGTATTTTTTGTTACATTATGAAGTCAACAAAGTTAATTTTGTCAATGACATTTTAACATAGTAGTCTCGTATAATATTTTAGTTTGCGGGGGATTCCCACGAAACCGGACGAAGTAAGATTGGTGATTTTCCACCATTTCTGTCACACTTTTTTAATGGATTTCTTTTTCGTTTTACTTTTTTTGATACAAATTTATAGTTAATGCCTAAGGAGAAAACTTTTTGTCTTTGGTGTTCTTTAATTAGTATTTCTTGTAACTATGCTGTGACAAAAATGATGCAAATGTTACAGAAATGACAGGGACAATGGCCGAAATGACAAAAACGTTTTATTCGGCTCTAAAATTAAAAATAAACAAAAAACTCTGAAAAATTGCAGGGACTAGATTTGTTTCATTAAGAATTCCACTTACATAATTTCGTGTACAATCACGCAACATTTTCAATGCTTAAACAAAATAATTTATTGATTCAACTAAATAATTCAGTTAAAATAGCGCTCACCAAAATTTTCCTTGAATCAACAAAATTTTGTTGACGTAATAATATCGGTGCAATAGAGTTGTAAGTGAAAACTTCGGAAGTGTTGTGAATAGGGAATGCAATCCTGATCCCACGGGAACGGGATCCTGGGGTATCTAGTCCCACAAATATTTGCGGGACTAGTCCTGCGGGATTAAGACTGCAATCCCGTGAAATTGAAACTTTAAAATAAATTATTTTTATTATAATTTCACGCCTCTTTTCCGATCATCAATTGGCCAAAAATTTTTGCATAGTATGAACTATAAATGATCTTGGGCTTTCATACCTATTGGCAGGTAAGCGCCTTAGTCCCCCCCCCCCAACAGCTCCCATATTGTTATGATTTACGTACTGGTATAACGCAGAAGTGCTTCAACACTGAATATTGTATTTTTCTGGGACAGGACCTTTGACTTGTCCTCTCCTCTCCATATACAACCATATGGCCGCCCATGACAGTGATATCTTTAAAAGGTGAACTTCAGTTAACCACTAAAAAATGTATGACTCTTTCAGTGTTTCATGCGAAGAAAAAAAAATCTGTTGTTAAGTGCTTTTGTACTAGCTATCAGAATTAGATGAAGACTAGGAAGACGAGTGCCTCTTTACGTTGTCTTTTTTACATTTTTTTTTAAGCAATTAAGAAATAACAGTATATTATTATGAATGTCATGACTATAACTTTCAAATTTATTTAAGGTGTTGTATTAATTATCAAATAAGATAATGTATTATTATTAAATTTAAACGTCATAAAGCTTAAAATCTTACTTTTTCCTACTTTTCTCTATCGAAATTAATTTTTAGTTGAATGAAATTTTAAGAGAATGTTTGAGAGCTACCTTGATTAGCTAATCTATTTCATTCAAAAACAGTGCGGGATTGCATTTCCTAGTTGTGAGATACGCTATAAATACGACTTTTTTGAAACATAGACACAGTTATTTCAGACACTTATAAAACACCCTTCAAACTGTTTTAAACCATTCCCTAACTATATAATACCATTTTCCACACAAAGTAATGAATAAACGAATGTTGGCGTATCTCCTTACTCTTCGCGAAAAATCTCGTCTTGCAGGCGAGGAGTTAAGATATGTTCTCGTGAAAAACTCGCGTAACATCCAATTCATGTAAGTTAAGTCAAGTTGTAGCTGGAATCCACTGTACATCTTAAACAGTGTAGTTTTAGCTAAGTAGGGAATCTTGGTTGCATTACCATTAAGCTTTTCGATAAAATTCTGACTAAGGAAGTAAAAACGGTGAAAAAAAAGATACATTTTTATGGAAGTACTTACGTAAAATTTTGTTCAAAGGTATTTTGCACAATATTTAGAAATCCTGTAGGTAGTCATGCGATACCCGAGCCACTCGCTTTTCACGCATCATGCCATCTTAGTCATCATCTGGGGAAAAATATATATAAAAATATTATATTTGTATATAGAAAATGAATAAGTGAGCAAATGCAAAATAAATAACTGTAGACAGTAAACATGGTTTAAAATATTACATGTGAACAACAGATTACTACTTTATTCATTTATGTAAACATTTAACCATTTGAAGTGCAAGCATTTTCACATCAATGAAAAAGATCAACTGCACTTTTTTATGATGAAAGGCTGAAATTTCATTCATCACCTTTTGAAAGTATGGTATACCTTACACTAACTGGGATTTTTTTTCTCTTTTGTACGCGGAAGCATAAAAATTTTAATTTTGCATTTATTTATATTTAATCGTCTGGTAATTTTAATCGATAAAATTCTGTAGATTTATCTCGAAAATTCGATATTTCGATTCTCCACGTCGTCCCTTTGACTTCAAGATATGGAGATTAGCTGTATTATAATCGCATAACAGTATCACTTTATCATTATAATTTTGTAGATAAAGTACTACTGCTACATACTATGTTCACTTTTTTTTTCAGCCCGAACAGTGACATAGCGTTAGCGCTTTGAACTGGGAGACGGAAGGTGCCTAGTTCAGAACTAGGTCACGTCGGCATACCTAACCGTTCGGACTTTTTCGTGGTTTTCTCCGAAACTTTGGTTAAATACGGGTTAGGAACCCTTAGAAAGTCCCCCATGGAGGGCAATCCACCCCCGACCTAGATCCCTAGAGTAGATAATTGGCCGTAACCTCCATTTCCTTTTTTTTTTTCTTTTTTAACCTTTCAGCATTCAAAATTACAACAATAACACAAATTACTTAATAGTAAAATACAACATTTTTGATCACGTGTTGAAATATATTATTTTTTTCAGAACATTTTAAATTGTTAAATTATATTAGAAAAGAATTTATTATTTTAGATTGAAACCTTTTCTTGTCAAATTTTCTCTCTTAACAATACTCGATAAAATGACAGTTTTCATACGTCATCTTAATGAATAATTTAGAAGTTTTACCCGAAACTATGAAACACAATATAAATTTGATAAACCATAGATATTTCATGATAACTGAATGATTCAATGTTAAGTTGACCAAGCCATTATTTTAGGAACTAACATATGAATTTTACCTGGCACTCGAACACTTCTTTGAGTAGGTGGAAGTACATACTATTCGATGTATTTAAATAACAAAAAATCTTAACTTTAAAAATTGAATTTAATCGCTTTTCATCAATAATTACAGCTGCAATCAATATTTAAAAGATTCACCAAGTGATCAGAACAGGGATTCGTTTAACCCTTTAACGCGCAGTATTCCCGCTCAGGGAACACCAAACTCTGACGTTTTGACTGTTGCCAGTCACGAAGAATAGATTTTATTTCTATAAAAAATAGTTGCGGGTGACATGGCTCCACGAGAATCCTTTCCTTTTTAGCACATCTTTTCCCGTAAAAAAATGGTCACGATTATTTTTAACAGCAATGACATCTTCTGAAAAATGGAAGAATGCGAGACGAGCTGGATAGATTTGCCCAATGCTGAAAAAAGGGCAGCCATTGCAATCGCTCGACTTAACTACCAGCAAGATGGCGGACGATCGGAACGTTCATCGCGTTCCACAGATCTAGAGACCCTTTTTTGACGACAGCTGGCTGTGCCGGCACAGCCAGCTGTCGTCATCTTGCTGGTAGTTAAGTCGAGCGATGGCAACGGCTGCCCTTTTTTCAGCATTGGGCAATCTATCCAGCTGTTCTCGCATTCTTCCATTTTTTAATTTTTGTAATTTTAGTTTTATTTCCATTTAGTAATTTTAGTTTTATTTCCATTTAGTAATTTTAGTTTTATTTAATTATCGTTCTATTAACTCTCTGAAGTGCAACTATTCCCAGTACCGAAAAAAGGGAGGTCATTGCCATCGCTCGATTTAACCACAGGAACATGGCGGTCAATGGAACCACAGCCAGCTTTCGTCAGAAAAGGATCTCTAGATCTGTGGCACGCGATAAACGTTTCGATCGTCCGCCATCTTGCTGGTAGTTAAGTCGAGCGATGGCAACGGCTTCCCTTTTTTCAGCATTGGGAAAGGGTTGCGCCTCAAAGGGTTAAGTAACTGAATTGCGTGGGATAATGATGCAGATCGTTCGTAGCGTATCATTTCATCTGAAAAATGGATCACTCTAAAAGGATTCACCTTTCGATTATACGTTAGAGAAGTAATAACGTATAACTATCTGCTTCCCGTATAATGGAGTTCATGTATGTAGGGGTTAGCAGAAAGAAGATTCTTTTCGGAATTTGATGAGAAAAATGAGCTCAAATAAATTAATTTTATCAGAGCAGAGAACATTTGGTAGAATGATCACGTTTCTGCCGTAAATTACTTATTTACGATGCTGGAATGTGTTATCATCCAGTAAACTTGCGTTAGTCAGAGAAATTGATTCAGCTAATCATATACTTTTAGGAGGAGAAATAAAATGTAACATTACCTTCGAGAGCATTTATCTAATGACATAAGTATTTACGGAAGCATCTCCTTTAAGAAATGCAAGTACAGCTAAATAACACAAAAGGCATATAAATAACGATAACGCTATATTAGCAATGTCTTCTGAATCGAACATTTTCCAAGTCTAAACAAAATAATTGAATTATTCGCTTACAGTCTTTTAGCAAGAATATGCAATTTATGAAGATATGCAAGATGAAATATTTAAGTTTTCAAAAACATTTTTTTCCGACATGATTTGTAATAATTTTTAAAAAATGAAACCAAGAATCTTAAACTATATATAAGAAATCAATAGTAGGAATTCATTTGAATTATAAAAAATTACTTGATAATTAATTTTAAAAAGTTTTGTTAAAAATATTACTTTAGAAAAATGAAAAAAAATATATTTACATACTGAGAACAATATCTTAATGTGACTCTTTAAGTATTAGGATTAGGTTTCAGTGGTAAGACATTACCCCCCGAGAACATACAATAATACCTCAAAATTCTATTAAAATTTTCTTTTCGAAATTGCATTTCTATTATTAATTAAATATTAAAATTATCTTATCCAAAACTGAAATTGTGTTATGGAAAACATATTTTTTAATTTTCGTTTAATTAAACTTGAAACAGCTTAGATATTTGCCATTCATGCGGACTTTCTTTTTTGTGATATGCGCATGTGCATGACCAATAATCACTTCTTATTTGGGTTGAATTAAAACTCTTCTCCGTATATTTTTATGCTTAAAACTGCCATAATGGCATATTTAACGTTTCCAAATACTTCATCGTGCCAATGGCTGGCAAATATCCAAGCTGCATCTTAACCTTTAAGGAACAGAAAAAGTACACCCATTACACAGACATTGAAAATTGCATATTTAATAAGTATAGAGAAAACTATATTGAATCTCGCTCAAAATTAGGGCACGTTCATCATTAATAAAGTATTATTTCATAGTTAGTGTAAACATACGTAGCATCAGTCATCAGGGCGTTATCAGAAATTTCTTGACACTTTGAGGTCGTCCTTAGGCAGGTGTTAAAATAATATTTTTACTTACAAATATCTTACAAGTACGTCATTGTGTACTCAACATCAAAGCTCTCACGTATGATTAAATGCTTCAAATTAAGTCAACTTATGTATTTACCACAGATGGTTAGAAGTTCTTACCTACACTCAAATACAACAGTTTTGTTTTTAAAAAATTTAAATGATGTTGGGAAAGGATATGATTGAACTGGATGAAAAGGTATTCAGCATTAAACGATCATACATCCTCGAAAGAAATTAAGTAGCTTTTTTAATTTATCTTATCACAAACTTTGTTATATACGTACGCATGAAATGTAAGCTTTTTATCACAAACTTCATCACTTGGGCATTAAATTTCTGAATTTATTTAAAGTTGTTACTATGAAACTGAAACCTAAATCATACTTTGTCTAAATATTGTATGCTTATGTTGCAATTGATAAAGAGATGGTTAGATTTATTGAAGTAGAGGGTGGTTATCATTAAAGTCAATCTGTTTAGACATACGTAGAGACCGTTATGTTGGGCGTATTTCGTTGAAACGTGTTAAATGCGTCAATTGGTAAGTAAAAGAACTGACCAAATTTCGACCAATAAATGGCAATTTTCATGTACAAAGCGTATGTTTTAATGGAAATTTGGAGCGTTTTAAACAGGGTAGTAGTTAATGCCGTAGTAAATGCTAATAGTTAATCATTCTTCGTCATGCTTTTAGAGAAGAAAAAGTGATCTTTAGTGATCAAGTTGTTTCATTAGATATTCAGTAATAACAACATTGCGAGAATGTGGCCACTGGGAAAGGTCACGAAAAGGGCCTTTGCAAATTTGGAGAGTATTGAAAAGACCAGTTGTCAATGCACTTTTTTAATGAGAAATTCAGTAATTTATTCACTGCACTGATAGAATATCACGTCCTGAAAGATATAGGCTCTTTTCGTAAGCATTTCAAGCGCCGATATTCTTATAGTACTGTTGATAAATTACAACATTTCTAATACTTAAAAAAACAAAGAAAGAAACTTGATAATTATACGGCATTGACTACTGACCTTTCTTAAACGTTCGAAATATGCTTGACGTCCTTTCTACGTAGAAAATGCCATCTCTACGTCGAAATTTGCACTAATTTTTAACTGCAGATTTCTTTCTCTAGTTGTTCGTTTTTTCCAAGTTCAACGGAATGCATGCATCAAAACAGAATCTAGCGTATGTCTTAACAAAGATACTTAAACTATAACCATTCTGTATATAACAAATCATAAATTTTGTAGTGAAACTTCTTTCTTCATAGTCAGTGAGAAAAACCTCCATATAAAATATAGGTGTACTGCAGTGAAAATTTAATTCGGTGAAAAACATTTTACGCCTCAACCGGCAAGATGATCAAAAGAATATGAACATTTAATAAGCTCTTGATAAAATAAATTCTCATGCAGAACAAACATTTTAAATACATAAAATTCTAATAATTATTTTAGTTATTTGAACATGTTAATTGTGAAAAATCAGAATATCGGCAGAACATAACAACATATTGAACATTTGAAACATATATTTATCACTCATTCGTTCCTTGAAAAGTAGAAAAAAGAAACATATTTTTGCAATTAAACAAAAAATGGAAAAAAAAATTATTAGTTTAAGACATTTAATAAACAAAAAAAAGAATAAGGTACCGTTTTCTTTTATGAAACTTTAATTAAAACACAAAGTTCTTACGCATTCTCAAAAAATTAAAGTAATGAAAATGTCATACGAAACAGAAAACGAAAACAATGGAACATTGCTGGATATTTTTTGTTTCGTTTTCCATATATCTTTTCTAATCAATACTTGTTTAATATTTAAATTCGTTCAACAAAATGTAAGGGATCAAATAAGAAAAATTTGTGAAGGTAATTTAAATGATTTAAGCGTTTAAAGAAAAAAAATAAAATTTTAACAACAATCCAGTTCTTTTTAACATTGAAATGAATCAAAAGAGAAATAAATGCATAATTAAACAAATTCAAAAAAAAATTTCCCTCTTTTCTCAATATGAGACTATGCATTTTCATAAAGTATTATTTATATTTATTCTTCGCTTACATTGTATGTGTTTATTTTTTTACAGATAACTGTTTAAAGTATTTTATAAATAAGTTAAAAAGATACAGAAACTTAAACTGCAATCCTGAATTATACTGAGTAATACAGTAAAACGTTAAGATGCAAAAGATTTAAAATTTTTAAAGAAATAATGGTGACTGCTTGGGTATACATCGATTGTGATATTTTTTCACTATCAAAGGCAGAGAAAACTAAGTTTAAAAGAAATGTGAAAAAAGGAAATCAGAAAAATTTGAATGACATATGTGCGATGAATAAAGTTAAAATAATAAATAAAACACGGTATTGGAAATTCTGAAAGGGCAAATCAATCAAAGTGATTCTATGTCAGAACAATGAAAAGTAAACCAAGAGGAACACGTAACAAATATAATGTATTAATCATAAAGTACACTAAACGTGAAAAACACAAACATTAATAAATCTATGCAAAATAAAAACCTGTTTAATGCAAGCATATGCATAGTATTTTAGTAAGCTATAGAGCAAAGTCAGATAAACAAACTGAAGCCATAAAAATTCGTCGACTATTTTATAGAATGTTGATGAATTGAAAATCGTGTTAATTGAAATGGAACAGACGCCTTTGCATTTATGAATATTTTGATTACTTTTGTAAAAGAGAAATAAACATTCCATATCACATTTTCCAAGGCAAACATGTTATTGTAAACCTTAATATAAGGTAAGATTTTTTTTTCTTTTGAAATCCGACAAAATTACTAAAGTGTTGGAATTCGTACATTGTTCACACACACACACACATATTGGGTATATTCAGTTTCAACCCTCCCTTTTCAGTAGGATGTAAACCTACAGTAAATATAAATTTGATACTCATCAAAGAATATTTATGGCACTTAGAATTTGAAAAGTAGGCACACACACGCACACACATAAGTGTTTGCTAAAGAAATAAATTCGCTGATTTATCAGAGCTAGTTTTGCTTTTAGTTTGATTAACGGTGTTATTCGAAAAAATCATGTGATTTTGGTACATAATTACAAATAAACTAATTATGCCAGGCACTTCAAAATTTTGAAACTGTCTCTTTACAAGCTGTATTACATACTACGAAGATAGGCCAATCTGTATCAGTTTCAATACTTTTAGAAAAAATTCTTAAAAATCGGAAATTTTCGCAAAGCGTGTCACTCTTCGAAAAATCTTGCAGCTCAAATCCATGTTTAGGAATTTTTTCTGAAAATTTCACAAAAGCCACAGCATTTTCGCTTATCGTAGTGTGTAAAGCAGCTTATGAAGAACCATCTGGAATTTTTTGGACACCATGGTGCTATTAGTTTATTTCAATTTGTGTACCAAGACTAAAAACAGAGTTCTTTTTTTTTCGAAGAACAGCCTTAAGATAGCAACTGACGCTTTCTGCACTTTTCGGATATTTAGTTGTACAAAATAGCAAGAAAAAAAAAAAAAGTTAGGAAGACACATAAACTGTAAAAGTTAGTGAAATGCAGAACTATAGGATCGCTATGGCTTAGCGCAAATCAGGACATTCAAAATATTCATTAACAAAATATGTTTTAAAAAAAACATTATCGGTAATTCCTCATAAGCTAGATTCGTTTTTAATTTACATTTTTAGTGAATTTAAACGTGAATTATTTAATTTAGTGAATAAATAACACCGTCAAAAAGTTTTGAGTAAATTCTTCAAAATTACAGACTACAGGAGTAATGTGTACTGAATTTTTTAGATTCTAAATTTTTAACGTATCATACTTTTCGTAAATGTATTATGAATTTGTGCATCTTTCTGCCGTTTAATGGTTAAAAATGGTTTAAAATTAGTATTCTACATGTTAAACAATACAATTTTGCATTTGTTGCATCAAAATCGGTTAACTAGAACGTAGATATGGAGTTTTAGGTTTCCCAATTGATTAGCATAGAGTTTTTTAGAAATCTCGAGAAAGAATGGCGGTTGGCCTTAGCTAACCTCACTTTTATGAACTTATTTTTGGCACCAACTTGACGATATTTCTCCAAAAAGTCACCGAGTTTGGCGACATTTTGGAAATTTGGCGCGATTTTTCCAATGGGTCTTGTAAAGCTTGTTTTCCTGCATTAGCGTTACGACATAGCCTTGTATTCATTAATATTTCTATGAAGTAATCAAAACGCGTTTCTCCGGGCTCCCTTTAAAGAGGTCCCGATTTTCCTGGAATGCACGTCGGGAGGTATAACAGGGAGTGAGACCAAGGCGTTCGAGTCAGTCTGCTGTTTTCTCTTATGACAGAGAGTTGTCCGTGAGAACTTAAGGCTTTGTATTGACGCTATAGAAGTGGTATTTTCGCTTGTTTTAGAGGCTTTGTTTTAAAGTGCTGTGTAAATTCTTCATTGCTGAGTCTTAGGGGAATTTACGATTTCCCTCGTAAGTTTCCACCGAATTTTTGCCTGTGAAAGTGTTTTATTTTGGGTGAAAAAATGCAGCATTTGTGAACGCTTCTGTACTGAGCGGAGTGTTATAAGCACGTTACTGGCTGATTGTGCTTGTGAATTTTGTACACTAATTGTTTGACAAAACTCTAGTAGCAATAAAGTTCGCGTTCCATCCTGACAAGTTGGCTCTTTATTAGAACTTTCTACACCTACTAGACATAGAACGAAGAACGCAGAAATTTAGCAGAGTTTTCTGTAACAATATGATAAAAGGGATATTACAAGATAATATTACTAAAGAGAAACTTTTTTGAGGTATTTTTATAGTATGCAGTGCATTTATATATAGTTTTTAAAGAGATTCTTTATAACTGTCATTACGTAAATATACTCTAAAAAGTTCAGTAGTATATATACTAGTGTAGTAAGTAGAACATTATGTTATTTTTCAATCACAAAATTAAAAAAAGTTTTACAACAGCAAAATACCAAATGTTAGCTTATATTTAAAATTTAATAACCTCTCTAAAAACTTCTAAACTTCATTAACAGTCCTCTACCGAAAAATATTTTTAAAGGCTTTAAAAAAGAGAAAAAAAAAGAAAGAGAGGCCAAAAAATTAACTGATATTAGTAAAATCTGGTCTTCTCTGTTTTATTTAACAAATATAAATAACATCATCCTTGAAGAATATAGCATTGTTAATATTTCCCCCTATATACCATAACAAACAATAGTCATATTTTCAAGAAAACGGCATGACTAAAGTGTTCGAAACTCAGAACTCAATTTCAATTTCAGAGTGCACTCAGAAATTGAGAAGGCAAAGTGTGTATTGATTCCGTGCATTGCATTGCAACTGCAGAAGTGTGAATAATTAACGCCTACTTAAGGAAGAGATCTTAAGGCAAATTTAGCCTTAAGATCTCTCCTCTCTTTTTCTATTTCTCTCTAAGAGAAAAATAGGAACATATTGAAACAGAGACAGTCCCCTCAAATTCTGAGTGCTTTTTTCTATCTCTTTAGTTACAATTTTATGCCGTTTACTTGAAAATAATAGCTGTTGGTTGTTAAGTAATATTGGACATAAATTGTTAGATATACTACACTCTTTAAGAATTATTCTATTTATATTCATTAAATCAAACAGAGAGATAATTTTCGTTCTTTCTTTTTTTCAAACTTTTATTTATTTATTTATTGTTCGACAAAGGTTTTTTTTTTACAGTTCTTTAGTGGGTTTTCATTAGTGGTATTAAAAGTACCTTACATTTCAAATTTCAACAAAATAAGTCTTCCTTTTTTTCATAGTAACGTGCTTCTCTGAAAATCCAGGATAATATATTAACACTTGCACAAAAATAAATATAATTCTTTTTTTTAATTATTTCAATAGGTTTTCATTTGTGACAACAAAAGTACCTACAACCAAATTTCACCTAAATATCTAATGCTGTTTTTTACATTAGCGGGCTACTCTGAAAATCCAATTTTTAAATTGAGCACTTCTAAACTTTTAACGCTTACACAAATAGAACTATTTTTTAAATTCATTTGAAATTCAATATGTTCCTATTTTTCAAGACAACAGTGTCTTTTTTTAAGAATAATTTCGATTTTTTTAAAAATTTTATTTTATTTTCTATTTTTTGATTTTATGAGAAAAAATTAGTGGAATTTCAATATCAAAAGCACCTACTTACCAAATTTCACGAAAAATATTAGTGCCTTTATTTTAAATCAAAACACAGTTTATAGTTTTTCAAGAAAAATAGAAACCATTGAAACTTCGCGAGTTTTTATCTTGAAAACTTATTTCAGATCTCATTTTAAAGTGTGTTAAACATCATGAAGAAAAGTCTCTTGCACTATTTTTATACACAAAGCATACTTTTTGAATAGATCGCATTGGAGGCGTACGCTACATTAATCCTTTAACGCGCAGTGTTCCCGCTCGGGGAACACCAAACTATGACATTTTGACTGTTGCCAGTCACGAAGAATAGATTTGATTTCTATAAAAATAATTGCGGGTGACATAGCTCCGCGAGAATCCTTTACTTTTTAAGCACGTCATTTCCCGTAAAAAAATTGTGACGATTATTTTTAACAGCATTGACATCTGTTGAAAAATGGAAGAATGCGAGAACAGCTGGCTGTGCACAGCACATCAAATTCATTTTTAAAAATTACTCTTTAACTGTAAAAGTTATAACTCCCATTTAATAACAATCAACGGCAGAAACAAAATGAACGTCGTTATTATCTTACTCAACTTCTTCACTTAAAGAAACTTTCAGAATTAAATGGCTTCCACTTGAAAACTGTAGCACAAACAGAAACTGTACAGAACTAAATACTCGAAACTCTCTTTTTCGTCTGTAAACAAGCTGGTATTTTTTCGCAAGTTTGGCGTAATCCCATTACGAACTTCGCAAACGAATCCACAATGAAATGAAATTGCGAAGAAAAGTTTACAAGAATAAAGAAAGCGAAATGAGGCAGAACACCTTCAGAATATAATATGAAGCAACGAATCCTGAATCAAAATTTCAACTGATCTTCGATGTACTTACTGCCTGGTTCCAAAAAGAATTTTTCTCTGCTATCCTTTTTTTTTAAATTATTTCTGAGAAAGTAAAAGAGGTTTGTTTGCTTTGAGTAAAACATCTAAGTACACAGGAGAAGAGCAACTTTCCTTTAAAATTCCAGTTTGCTTTGATACAATACGGAATTGAATGTGAAGTGGAGAATACTTTAAAACAGAATTTGAAGTATTTCGCAAATGCGAGCACATTTTCAATTAAGGCGCAAGAACGGAATTTATTTCCGAATACTTCGCAGTTGTTTTACGAGCTTATTCCCTTTTTTAATTTTATAAAAATGCTTTTGAATATTTCTCAACAAGAATTTCAAGAAGTTTTATCTTAGAGATTATTTTTGTTTTGAAAAATCGATCTTAAAATCTAGATTATTCAAATACGAAAATACTCAATTATTCTGAAAAAAAGTCGAATATATTCTTTTATTGGAAACCTCAGTCAGACTGTTGATAGTTTTTTCTAGTATTTAGATTTATTTCAACATCCCTTATTTCTCTATAATATAAAAATCTGATGTGAACATAATTTCCTTGTACGTGTAATAAATCATAAATATTTTCCGTGCGCTTCATCTACACGTATTTTATTTTAGAAATACAATATTACAATACGAAGGTTTGGCAATTTCTAGTCAAATGTTTGAGATATCGCCAAGCTGGGTTCAGTTAGAACGGTTTATTTTCGTCTCTTAATTTGGTAATATTTAACCAAAGTCAACAACCTTAAGATAGTTTGCGAGATTTCAGGCATAGCCAAAATAGTGATTGACCACAGACTTTTAATGAATTGATGGCATCCATAGACCTAAATGTATTGAAAATATTTTGGGTGACCCTGAAAATAAAGGAACTACCCAGTCGACTAGGCATCCAAAAAGAAATGCACAGTTAGATGTTAAATTGTTCTAAATACAAATTCTCAACATTTTACGGTTAAGAGTTCGAGAGTTATGCAAAATAGTTAATTGCTTTTTGCGTAAAATTTGGTGATAGTTCGTCAAAACTCGCCAAGGTTGGTGATAATTAACGAGATTTTTGGCACTGCCTAAACAATGACTGAATGCAGACATAATACATTGAAGATGTCACTTTAATGTATTGAAATTCTTTTCTGCAATTCAAAGATGTAAATGAACTATCCAGTACACTGGAACCAAAAAAGGAGAAGTGCACAACTAAATTTTACAACAATCTTAACTATAAAACTTCAACATTCTACGACTAATAGTTTTTGAAGTATGCGAGTTACATACGAACATACATACATACAGTATGAAGTCGGCAACATTTGCGACTTTTGAAGCAATTTTTCAGGAAGCCACACGACCGTTCTCAGACCATTAGCTAACTATGATGTAGAAATGATTTTGTGCTTGAAAGGGATGAATATTTCTAAAAATGCCATTGGCTGGAATATATCTGAATTTTTTTTAGTGCTCCTGTTGAAGAACTGTGGAGGAAAAAAAGACACTATTTTAGATGGAGAGTGCCATTTTTTAATCTTTAATAACATATATCGATTTTGTTTCGTTAACAGCCAAATACCTCTAGACGTCTTCCAAACACTCTTCAAAGTAAATTTAGAGATAGTCAAAATCGATTTTTTATCAAAATATGCGTACCGAAATTTTTCGCGATCACTTAACTTTGAAGATCGAAGACCTTTTACTTCGAAAAAGGAATTATTCTTCTTTATTTAGTCCTAATACTATTATTTTTTTAATAGTTTATCATTTATTTTCATTTAGTAATAAGAATTAGAAGCGTTTAAAAAATTCGGACAAAAATTTGTTTGACGAACTGGATAAATGCGCTATGAACTCATGCTTGTTTGCGCAAAAGTATAATGTTGTCATACACTTTTAAAAACTAAAAATTATTTCTATGATAACTTTATATTTATTTTAAACAGAAACTACAGAATTTTCTTTTTATAAAGAAAAATAAAAGCGTAGCTAACGGGTACAATATGTACTGTAGGGTTAAATATTTTGAAATAATTTAAAAAAAAAAAACCATTTCAATGACCCATTTCAAATTTATCAACGATCTATAAATTCTAGTGCTGCAAAAATTACAGCATTACATTCCCGTTAAAATCTATTCCTAGAACACGTGTGAGTTGCCGCTTTGAAAGATTATAGCACTCTACATCAAGGACGAAAATGCATTTGAACGAGGAAGAACACTGCTAATCCTTTTTCACTGGTCACGTTTACAAAACATGATAAAGAATAATGGAAGTTTTTCGTGACTACAAACACTATTGTATCCCTACGGCTTCGATTCTTTTTGGTTAATGGATACTCAAACGCCTTCAAAAAATATGCATCTAATGTTCAAATTTTTTTAAAAGGTTTTGAGAATTTCCAGGAGCAATTCTAATTTCGTGCATGAACATTACAGCGCTATGAACAATAACTCACAACAAATGCATTAAGAAATCGGATTATACATTTATTATATAAAAATGGACTAATTTTCAGATTTATGCCGATAGTTTTTCAAGAGTTATTTTATGTGAGATAGCATAAGTAAATCGAAAATAGTTTAATTCGCAATAAATAATAATTATTTGAAAATTGATTAAATTTTATGAAAACAATTAAAGTTTAAAAATCGTTTATCTTGATATAATATTTGTAGGTTAATTTCTAAAATTATATATTTTATAAAACATTCCTTTTGAAAACCTGTTTTAATTAGCAGTAAAATGTAAATCTTGTGTGTTATATTTAATATCCATATCTAGGAATGCTAATAAAATAGGATTATAATGATTGGAAATAAAATATCAAATGATTCTGAAGGTAATTTATCGCTAAATATAATTATTTGATACATATTTACTGTGTAGTTAACACATCTTTACACATCCTTCTTAATACTTTTAGAAAAACCTTGTGCTCTCTCCTTCTCTCCTGAATGACAGCATTTTTTTTTCCACAAGCTAACTGAACATAGCAAATGTCATAAAACATACAAAATTTAATGTTTTATGAATTTTTAATAGATTTATTCACTTAGTAAAATCACATTTAACTTGTATTAAATTATTATTTTTACTACCGACATTATGCTAATAAAACAAAAATAAAGTAATGTAAATAATCTCCTTTCAGTCGTAGATTACACAACCCACAAAATCTAAAATTCATGACATGAAATTAATTAGCAAATGAACCATTTATAGATTAGGATTTTTTTTCTTTGACTTAATGTTCTTTCTTTTCCTCAGACCTAGTAAAGAGTTGATTACGGTTATTAAAAAGCTAAATTTTCTACCAAGGTACTCTCTGAATTCTTCAGTAAAACACTTTTTCCATAGCGCAGTTCAATAGTGTTATGAGTCTCAAGGGATATATGACAAAACACAAAATACGGTGAGATAGATATAACATTGTTGAAACTTTTATGATAGTTACTGCATTGTTCCTCTTTGCCTAAAGAAAGTTAACTCTTTGAAGCGGAAGCATTTTCCCATCAGCGTGAAAGACTCCCTGCATCGACCGCTCAACCTTGAAAAAATGCATCCATTGCCATCGATCCTATTACCTACACAGCAGACTGTTCGGCCTAGCAGCCAGCTGTGTCAGAAAATCTTTTAGCAATTTGGCGACAGGTAGGCTATTCAATCGCCCGCCATGTTGATGGTAGTTAATCCTTTGAGGCGCAGCCCTTTCCCAATGCTGGAAAAAGGGCAGCCGTTGCCATCGCTCGACTTAACTACCAGCAAGATGGCGGATGATCGAAACGTTCATCGCGTGTCACAGATCTAGAGACCCTTTTTTTGACGACAGCTGCCTGTGCACGGCACAGCCAGCTGTCGTCAAAAGCCAGCTGTCGTCGGCACAGCCAGCTGCGTCAAAAAAAGGTCTCTAGATCTGTGGCACGCGATGAACGTTGCACAGCCAGCTGTCGTCAAAAAAGGGTCTCTAGATCTGTGGCACGCGATGAATGTTTCGATCGTCCGCCATCTTGATGGTAGTTAAGTCGATCGATGGCAGCGGCTGCCCTTTTTTCAGCATTGGGCAATCTCTTCAGCTGTTCTCGCATTCTTCGTTTTTCAGCAGATGCCGGTGCTGTTAAAAATAATCCTCACAATTTTTATTTGACGGGAAATGACGTGCTTAAAAAGTAAAGGATTTTCGTGGAGCTATGTCACCCGAAACTATTTTGATAGAAATCAAATCTATTCTTCGTGACTGGCAACAGTCAAAACGTCAGAGTTTGGTGTTCCCAGAGCGGGATCGCTGCGCGTTAAAGGGTTAAATGGATCGAGGGCAACGGATACACAATTTCAGAGTTGGGACTATTTAATCGTATTTTTGCGACTATTAGCGTAAGTGCTGAAATAAGATGGTTTCACCGCGCGTCAAAGGACTAAAAGCTATTTAGTTGCTTTCCTGATTTTTTTAGTGTATTTTCTAATTTTTGCATTTCTTTTACCCTTTTTGTGCGTGTTTATTTAGTGCAATGGTTTCTTCACTGGAATATAATACAGTTTTGTGATTGTTGTAGCCTTTGTAGAATTTAAGCTAGTGTTTTTCTTTCCTGAAAGGATGTTGAAAACTAATTTAGAAATTCATTGCTTTGCTAATTTTTTGTAGGTGTTTTTAAAATATTGTTTTCCTTTCACCACATTTTATGGGTTTCTTCGGTGTAATTTATGTAGTTTTATTTACATTTCCTGTACTTCTCAAGATTTTGACATAAGAAAACAGTATTTATTATTTCAACTTATCATTCCACAAAAGAAGGAGCTGTATAGTTTACATAGGCTAACAAAATAACATTTCTAACGAAAGAAAAAGTTCAGATGGCCTCTTGTTCAAAGAAATTAACGAGGGATATATTTGCGTAGAATTATCTATTGTTTAGTTAGTTGTTAAGGCGCCCGTTGAAAAATAATGTAACCAGCACTTTCAATTTAATATAAATAAAGTAACACAGTATACTTAAGTATGCGCTAATCCATATTACCATAACTATGGATCAATATGCAATACTGTAACAAATACAAAACACAATATTCTAACAAATGTTCTGTTTTTAAAATTCATTATCTAATGCTGCTATCCCATAGCCGAAGCAATTAGACACGAACATGTCTAACAACAATACATGCGATAAGCTTCATTTAATTGTTTAAATCCTCCTTGGTTCAGCAGAAGAAAATAGTTTATCTATTTTCATCTCGAGAAAAAATGTCAAACTGCATCGTATGGAACTATTTTGAATCTCATAAACAGCGAATAGGGCGAAAATTTTATTTAAGAATTATGAAGATTGCGCAGTTTTTAACTTACATCTTCACGTTTTTGGCTGCTGTTAAAGAAATCCCGACTAGTCCCTGGGTAGTTCACCCAGTTAGTTTCGAACGGATTTATGTTTCATAACTTTATACAGCATAAAAAAAATAAATAAAAAATAAAAAAAAAACGTTCTTTACAGAAGGCCGCTATGAAGGAACGTAACTCTGCTTTAAAAGGAAAATGTAAGCGTTTACGATTAACTATTTCAGTACTAATGATGTTTTTAATGAACTACAGAGAATGTTGCAGGAAACATTCTTTTTAACCGAATGCATATAACGAGTTTCGAATGATCGCCTGTTCGATTGAATTACGAATGTAAAAGGAAAAACTGAAAGAGAATGGTCAAAACAAAAATCAGAACAAATGGTAATTTGCATAACGAATGCCACTGTTAGATAGGTCACGGGAGCATTTTCGACAGCGTGTATTAAACTCTAGTTTGAAAGGTCTTGCCTGTAGATTATTTCCTTGTCATTCTATATAACTATTTATTGCATTATGTAATTGATCTGTAACTGCTTCTATCACTGTAAATCCATGGAAATATTGAATGGAATAGGGAATATTTTGTAAATGTGTACATAGTCAAAGAAGGATAATTTAAAATTTTTAAATTATTTGTATTATTTTATGTGTTTTGTTTTGTTCTGTTAAATACATTTTCTGTTAGATCCTTTATATAATTTGCATAGTCTTAGTATCCCTTCCAAACCGAGCAATCATCATAAGCCAATGTACTTAATAATATAGATATTTCTGAAAATGATAAAATTATTTGCTTGACACTTTTTTCTATTTTCTTTTTGCTCTTATATAAGAGTTAAAAAAAGAAAAATATATTGCACACAATATATTTTTTCTTTAAAATGTTCGGGTTCAGCTGCCGACTATAAACTTGACCGCTACGAGCGCTGAAGATCAAGGTAATTTTATTCTGGGAGTACCTAGTAAGCAGGCCACTAATTTTCTAATATTTTTTCTAACGCAAAGTAAACAAAAACCACATCCCAAACCAGTCGCTCTACTGTAAATCGACATCCAGTACACGTACACATCGCGTACAAATCTTGTAGGTTAGAGAAGAGACATGCCTAAGAAAAGAGTGATTTTATTGTTGGAACAGTGCACTGATGTGGCCGATTTACACGAAAAAGGGAATTCGGAGAGGAAGCTGGTGGTTATTTTTGGTTGTGGGAATACCCAAAAAGCAAATTTTAGAGCAAATAGATTTTATTGGGGGGGTAAATTCAGAATGCATGAAGAATATCGAGATAAATGCTCTTTTGTCAAAAGTGAAAAATGGAGTAGAGAGAGAAAAGAGTGAAATAATCCAAAATTTCTAAATATTTTATTAAAATTTAAATCTTATAAATATGTTTGTACAATTATTTATGTATTAATTAGTATTGTTACGAATTTTCGGGGCAACCCGCTGCTCTGGGGCTTGGAATGGTTTGGGATTCGTATTCTGCGCTTCAAATGGATAAATTTTGCTTTTTGTTGCATCAAAGTCGGCCAGTTGGAGCCGGAGATGCGGAGGTTTCGCTTTCCCATATGTTTTTCTGTGGGCTTCTGGAGGGCTCGAGAGGTGTTGGTCCTGGGGCTTGGATCTCTTCACTTTTGAGGACTTGTTTTTGGCGCCAAATTTGGCGATATTTCGCCGGGGGTCGCCGGGCTTGGCGACTTTTTGGTCGTTTGGCGCGATTTTCCCGGTGGGGCCTGGAAGTTGTTTTTCCTGCATTAAAAACGCATAATAACCTAACATTTCTCTTCTATGACGTAATCAAAATTCACGCTTTATGTAGAACCCTCGAGAAATTGACTTTTCTGGAAACCTCTTGTACCTCCTGCGTCGGCTATTTATAGAAGCGGGCATCGCCCCGAAGTGAGTCAGTTGAGAGATGAACATTCAATGTGTGAGGAGCTCTGAGTACGCTTGTTTTGTGTGAACTGATAGTGCTATAGAAGCTGTGTTTTAGCTTGCTTTGTGAAGCTGTTTTTAAAGTGCGGTGTGTAAATTCTTCATTGCTGTGTCTTAAGGGATAGTGTACTATATCCCTTGAATATTTCCACGGAATTTTTGCCTGTAAAAGTGACTTATTTTGTGTGAGAAATACAGCATTTGTGAGAGCTTCTGATCCAAGCGGATTGTTAAAAGCACGTTACTGCTGGATTGTGCTTGTGAATTGTGTGCAGCTGATTGTTCTACGAAGTTCTAGAAGAAATAAAGTTTGTGTTCCATCCTGACAAGTGACTTTTTACTTGAACTTTTTACACCACTGGACTTTAGAACGACGAACCCCAGGAGTAGCAGAGTAATTCCGCAACATTTGGTGTCAGAAGCGGGATTCTAAAGAAAGACTTTAATTTTCCAGTTTATGGTTTTGACTAGACAAAAAATGGAAGAACAACTTCAAAAGCTCATGAATATGATGCAAGAAATGAAAGCCGGACAAGACGAGATGAAAGCCGGACAAGACGAGATGAAAGCTGGACAAGAACAGATGAAGGCGGATTTAGAGAAGAAAATTGAAGCAGGACAGACCGATTTAGAAAAGAAAATTGAAGCCGGACAAGAAGGAATGAAATTGGGATTGGAGAAAATGGAGACTGCTTTGGGAAAATTAGAGAAATTCGAAAAGAGTGTGCAGGAAAATCAAGAGATAATGGAGAAAAGAATGTCGCTCATAGAAGAAACTCAAACGAAATATGAACAAAGAATTGAAGGAAAAATAGAAGAAAATGTTAAAGAATTGCAGCAAGATATTTGCAGAATGCGGGAAGAATTTAAGAATAAAATTGAGGAGAAACTAGACTGGAAAGAAAATATAGTTTCGAAAATACATGAAGAATGTGAAGCTAAAATTAAAGAAAAATTGGACTCACTCGTAAAGCTGGGAAAGTTACCCGAAAACATCAGGTTATCTTCACACCGCCCAGCAGTGAAACTTACTGCCTATGACGGAAAGACTCCCTGGGAAGCTTACAAGACCCAATTTTCAATCGTCGCCAGAGCCAATGGTTGGAGCGAGTCCGAGAAAGCTAATCAACTGGCCGCTTCCCTTAGCGGAGATGCAATTAATGTATTGCAAACTATCGGAGCGACGAAGATAGGAGATTTTGACGCCCTTGCCAGTGCCTTGGAGATGAAATTCGGAGAGAAGTGCCAGAAAGAATATAGTAGAATCCAACTTAAGTCAAGGATGCAGAGATCTGGCGAGACCCTTCAAGAGCTGGCTTCGGACATAGATAGGCTTTGTCATCTAGCTTACATGGACCACCTTGATAATGTCCGAGAAGAAATGGCGGTGCGTCATTTTATTGAAGCCATCCGTGATCCAGAAACCCAAAAGTCACTTATGTTGGAAGATTATCAGGATTTGAAGTCTGCTCTGGTGTTCGCAATGAAGCTAGAGGCAGCCCAGCGGGCCGTGAGAAAAGATCGGCATGCGGTTAGAGCGGTCACGGTCCAAGAGGAAGCTGGCAAAGACACAGAGGGCGTCGAGAACAGGTTGAAGAGAATTGAGGATCTCATAGAACGAAAATTAAGATCCGATAGAACGAGAGATGGCCCAAAGAAAGTAAAATGTTGGAGGTGCAACAGCGAGGGGCATTTACGAAAATACTGTGACGCACAAAAGAACTCTCGTCGTAAAGATCGCAGTTATCAATGCACCAGAGAAGCCCATGAAGGAAGACAGAAAAGAGACGACTTTCAGGAACAGAGGCTGAGGGATATTCAAAAGCCTCGTTTGAAAGTCTTACAGATTTCATCAGTGAATGGCGGCAGTAATGGACTCTTCGTACTGGGATACGTTAATGGTTCCCCATGCCACATGGTGATTGATACTGGAGCGAACGTAACCATCTTAAGGACGGATCTGGCCAAGAAATTAAACTTGAAGATTTTCTGGACTCCGCCCTCGCTGACCCTCCAGACTGTGACAGGTGACAAGATCGAAGTGGGCGGAAAAGCGCAAGTAGAAATCACGTTTGGAAATGCCAGATACGACCATGTGGTATATGTCGCCAATATTACAGACTCTTTTATTCTCGGACTCGACTTTTTAAAATCGCACAAATTTAACTTGAACTTTAAGAATAATGAGCTTCGTTCAGACTCAGAAGAAATAGCTGCGTTCGATATTAAAAATGAAACTGTTTTGCCTGTTCAGCAAGTAATAGACCAGACTGATATCACTCTACCTCCCAGAACTGATTCAATAATTTCTGGAACAGTAAAAGAAAGCAATAAATTCCGTTTTGGATTAATCGAACAAAGCAATAGTGATTCCATCAGAGGAGTACTTGTGGGAGCAACACTTGTGGACTTGTCGAGAACAGAAATTCCAGTGAGAGTAGTAAATGTGACAGACAAGTCGAAGGTGATAAAGAAAAATGAAGTGTTGGCGACATGCACTCCTGTTACCTGCATCAGCCAAACGACAGCTAAATCTTCCGAGTGCCTGACGAAGTAATTAATACAAGACATGGAGTTAACGGCAGAACAGAGAAGCGCTGCGGAGAAAGTAATAGCTGAATTTGAAGACCTCTTCTCCCGAACTTCGGGTGACTTTGGCCGTACGACCTTAACTCAACATAGGATAGATACAGGCAGCCATTCTCCCATCAAGCAACATCCTAGGCGGCTGCCGTTTGCTAAGCAAGAAGAGGTGAGTAGACTTTTAGAGGAGATGCAGCGTGATGACGTCATCGAGCCGTCGACTAGTCCCTGGGCCTCGCCAATTGTTTTGGTCCGAAAGAAAAATGTTTCCACCCGGTTCTGTGTTGACTACAGACGTCTGAATGACATTACCAAGAAAAACAGCTACCCTCTTCCCAGGATAGACGACACCTTGGACACTTTATCGGGAAACGAATGGTTTTCCACTCTGGATCTGAAAAGTGGTTACTGGCAAGTGGAAATTCATCCCGACGACCGTGAAAAGACTGCGTTCACCACGGGACAAGGATTATGGCAGTTCAAAGTTATGCCTTTTGGACTCTGCAACGCACCTGCTACATTCGAGCGACTAATGGAGACAGTGTTGAGAGGACTTTCCTACGAAGCATGTCTCGTTTATTTGGACGATATCATCATCGTCGGAAGGACTTTCGAAGAGCATCTCGAGAACATTCGAAAGGTACTGCAGAAATTAAAAGAGGCGAACTTGAAACTAAGTCCATCGAAGTGCAATTTGTTTCGTCGGGAAGTACGTTACCTCGGGCACATAATATCCGCCCACGGAGTCCGAACCGATCCCGAAAAGACGTCCGCAGTCCAGAACTGGAGTCGTCCCGAGAATATCCACGACTTAAGAAGTTTTCTCGGTCTGTGTACTTACTATCGAAAATTCGTGAAGGGCTTTTCTCAAATTGCAAGACCTCTTCACAAATTGACAGAGACTGGACAGAAATTTCTATGGACTGAGGAATGTGAGGACGCATTCAACGAACTGAACACGGCTTTAACATCTTCGCCGATCTTGTCGTATCCTCACCCTGACAAACCATTTATCCTGGACACAGACGCAAGTAAGGAGAGTGTCGAGCAGTTTTGTCCCAGGAGATAGATGGCCAAGAACACGTCATTGCTTACTGGAGCAAATGCCTTTCAAAGGCAGAACGTAACTATTGTGTTACGAGAAAGGAACTCCTTGCTATCATTAAGGCCGTGGAGCACTTCCATCATTACCTGTACGGCCGAAAGTTCCTGCTCCGAAAGGACCATGCCTCTTTAACCTGGCTTCTAAATTTCAAGAATCCAGAGGGCCAAATAGCCAGGTGGATACAGCGATTACAAGAATATGACATCGAGATACGTCATCGGAAAGGGTCATCTCATGGAAATGCAGATGCTTTGTCGAGAAGGCCCTGCATAGACAGTTGTCGCTATTGCTCCAGGGCAGAGAAAAATTACGATCTGAAACATCCCGTTGTCCGCCAAGTTACAACATCGGCACCATCTCAAGATCCCTGGAGTGATGAAAATGTTCGGGCGGACCAATTAGCAGATAGCGACATCAAACCTATTGTGGAATTTATGGAAAAATCCAACGCTAAGCCCAGTTGGCAAGAAATATCATCTTACAGTCCGGCAACAAAACAGTACTGGGCTTTATGGGATTCGCTTCGCCTGAGGAATGGAGTCCTGTATCGTAAATGGGAGTCGGACGACGGCAAGATGCTCCGATGGCAGTTAGTACTCCCTCGCTCGAGGATTCCGAAGGTTCTAGAAGAGCTGCATAATGGCTTAACTGGAGGCCATTTTGGCGTGATGAAGACCCTGCAGAAAGTTCGCGAGCGCTTCTACTGGGTTAGGGCTCGAGGCGACGTCGAAAAGTGGTGTCAAGCTTGTGAAGCTTGTGCCGCCCGTAAAGGCCCGAAGAAACGAAGCCGTGGAAGACTACATCGTTATAATGTAGGAGCGCCTTTTGAGAGGATTGCACTCGACATCCTGGGACCTCTTCCGCGAACTTCGGATGGCAACAAATACATCCTAGTTGTCATTGACTACTTCTCTAAATGGCCCGAAGCGTTTCCTATTCCCGATCAAGAAGCTACGACCGTAGCAGAGGTACTGGTGCAAGAATGGATTTCCAGATATGGAACCCCTCTGCAACTTCATTCCGACCAAGGAACGAACTTTACCTCTGCAGTCTTTAAAGGACTTTGTCAACTTCTCGGAATAGACAAAACACAGACTACGCCTTTACACCCACAATCCGACGGCATGGTTGAGAGGTTCAATCGTACAATTTTGAACAACCTCTCGCTCCTGGTATCTAGGAATCAAGAGGACTGGGACAAGAAACTCCCCCTGTTCCTGCTGGCCTATAGGAGTGCCGTCCATGAGACTACCGGCTTCACACCTTCCCAGATGCTGTTCGGCAGAGATCTTCGTCTTCCCGCCGATCTAGTGTTCGGCCGCCCTCCAGATGCGCCTTCATCGCCAGAGGCGTACGTGGAAAACCTTCGGGCACGGTTTGAAGATGTGCATCATTTTGCTCGGGAGCGGATCAACCTGAACACGGAAAAGATGAAGACTCGCTACGACACGAAGGCTACGGGACACGAGTTCAACGCAGGTGACAAAGTTTGGCTGTGGAATCCTACTCGACGGAAAGGCCTTCCTCCCAAGCTGCAATCGCCGTGGGACGGTCCTTACACAGTCCTAAACCGGCTGAATGACGTCATCGTTCGGATTCGTAAGTCACCAAACTCGAAGCCAAGAGTTGTACATTACGATCGGCTAGCCATCTACCGCGGTTGTAATTAGTTCAGACCATGGTCACTATGGCGTAATTCCTCTTTTCTTTCAACTCTCATTCCTTTCCTGTCTTTCTCTTCTCTTCCTCTTTCTTCAACTCTCTTTCTCTCACTACTTACGCCATGTTTAGTGTACATATTTGTAATATATTGGATTTTATTTATGTGTATTTGTTATTACATTGATTACTTATTACAGTGTAATTATTTATTATGATGATTATTTATTTATTAATGTGTATTTGCTTATTGTGCTATTGATTACTTGCTTGAATTATGTTGTTAAGATCTTGTTAAGTGTTATACAGTGTAGGTACCTGTGTGACCTCCTAACTAGGGATTGTACTGCCCGGGACGTGCAGTCCTTGGGAAGGGGGCAATGTTACGAATTTTCGGGGCAACCCGCTGGTCTGGGGCTTGGAATGGTTTGGGATTCGTATTCTGCGCTTCAAATGGATAAATTTTGCTTTTTGTTGCATCAAAGTCGGCCAGTTGGAGCCGGAGATGCGGAGGTTTCGCTTTCCCATATGTTTTTCTGTGGGCTTCTGGAGGGCTCGAGAGGTGTTGGTCCTGGGGCTTGGATCTCTTCACTTTTGAGGACTTGTTTTTGGCGCCAAATTTGGCGATATTTCGCCGGGGGTCGCCGGGCTTGGCGACTTTTTGGTCGTTTGGCGCGATTTTCCCGGTGGGGCCTGGAAGTTGTTTTTCCTGCATTAAAAACGCATAATAACCTAACATTTCTCTTCTATGACGTAATCAAAATTCACGCTTTATGTAGAACCCTCGAGAAATTGACTTTTCTGGAAACCTCTTGTACCTCCTGCGTCGGCTATTTATAGAAGCGGGCATCGCCCCGAAGTGAGTCAGTTGAGAGATGAACATTCAATGTGTGAGGAGCTCTGAGTACGCTTGTTTTGTGTGAACTGATAGTGCTATAGAAGCTGTGTTTTAGCTTGCTTTGTGAAGCTGTTTTTAAAGTGCGGTGTGTAAATTCTTCATTGCTGTGTCTTAAGGGATAGTGTACTATATCCCTTGAATATTTCCACGGAATTTTTGCCTGTAAAAGTGACTTATTTTGTGTGAGAAATACAGCATTTGTGAGAGCTTCTGATCCAAGCGGATTGTTAAAAGCACGTTACTGCTGGATTGTGCTTGTGAATTGTGTGCAGCTGATTGTTCTACGAAGTTCTAGAAGAAATAAAGTTTGTGTTCCATCCTGACAAGTGACTTTTTACTTGAACTTTTTACACCACTGGACTTTAGAACGACGAACCCCAGGAGTAGCAGAGTAATTCCGCAACATTTGGTGTCAGAAGCGGGATTCTAAAGAAAGACTTTAATTTTCCAGTTTATGGTTTTGACTAGACAAAAAATGGAAGAACAACTTCAAAAGCTCATGAATATGATGCAAGAAATGAAAGCCGGACAAGACGAGATGAAAGCCGGACAAGACGAGATGAAAGCTGGACAAGAACAGATGAAGGCGGATTTAGAGAAGAAAATTGAAGCAGGACAGACCGATTTAGAAAAGAAAATTGAAGCCGGACAAGAAGGAATGAAATTGGGATTGGAGAAAATGGAGACTGCTTTGGGAAAATTAGAGAAATTCGAAAAGAGTGTGCAGGAAAATCAAGAGATAATGGAGAAAAGAATGTCGCTCATAGAAGAAACTCAAACGAAATATTTACGAAACGAAATAAAAACGAAGTTCTTGAAGAAATAAAGTTTGTGTTCCATCCTGGCAAGTGACTTTTTACTTGAACTTTTTACACCACTGGATTTTAGAACGACGAACCCCAGGAGTAGCAGAGTAATTCCGCAACAGTATGTAATATAGAACGATCTTTTAAATAATTATTAAAGGGATCAAAAACAAAGCGTTTTCGACTCTGATTGACAACCAATCGCCTTGATGTAGATTACCCTTCCAAGAAATTTTAATCATTAATGTTATATTCAGTTTTTTAAGAAATGAGGTTTCAGCTCTCCTGCCTCCGGGGCTGGCTCTCTTTAAACTATACCATGATTAAAAGAAATAAAAAATAATTAGCTTTTCACTTTATCTAGCAAAACTTGCATAAGTTTTAAAAATCAAGTCTTAGTTACAATCAATATTAAAACCTTTTCTGTTAATCATTTAACTCAAAATTAGTTAAATTGCTTTGAAACAAATTAAATTTAAGGGCAATATTCAAAGAAGTAGTTAAAAAAGTAGCTCAGATAGTGTGATAGAGTTATACTTGAAAAACTTTTACAGTGTAACCCAAAACCATGGAAACAAGCTTTAATTCATTATCTAGAGATAAGTGAGCAATTTAAAATAAAACAAGTTTTAAAATAAGGCCAGAAAAGAGACTCCGTTAAAAAAACATTCCTTTCGTTCATTTACAAAAAGTTACATTCTTTAAATTTTTACACGACCCTCACACAAAAAAAAATTCCAATTAGTAAACTATGCCCCTATACATGAAAAATGGGATATACAAAATTCCAGCCTTTCATCATAAAACGTCTCAGAAATATTTTTAAACAAAGATGATCCGGGGCTATACATGAATTTGGATGTTTATTGCTAGAGTGAATAATTTTATTTATTTGTTTATTTTATTTTTGCTAGCTTTTTTTATTAGCTGGAGTATTCTTTTTCGTAATTTCAGTACGACCCCTGAAATGTAATGAATGCGATCATCCGCTGTTCCCTTCTTTATATTTTGTCCCTCCGAGAGCCATTGAAATTTGATTTAACTCAACATATATTTATCTTCATACCTCTGACAGTTTTTAGAATATAATTCTCAAATTTAGTACATCACATCTTTAGGGTGTGCGGCACATTTTACAAATTGGAAACTTTTTCTTGCGGGGGTCGTATACTTTAACTTTTTGTGAATAAACAAGAAGAATTTTTCTTAACGAAGTGTTACTTCGACCTTATTTTGAGCATTTTTCAATTTACATTACCCACTTATCTCTAATAGATAAAAAATTAAAACCCGACACCCTGTGTATCTAAAATTCGAAATCTTTGTACAAATGCTTAAACTTTTAAAGATAGAAAGTACTGTTTAAAATTCTCAAAATCGTGGAACTTGAACAATGTTAATTACTCAGTAGAAATTCATGATTCGTTGAACGCATTGTTGCGAGATTCAAAAACTGAATGTGCACTTTTCCCATCTGGGAGTCTGTTAAATGTGCACGAATATGAGAGCATTTAAAATACTCCTGTGAAAGTATGAGGTGAGACCAATTATGAAATTCCCATGCATGTAATCTCTACTCAAAAAGGATTATGGAACTTTCCTAAGCCTCTGACGCGCGTCCAGTCATAAAAGATATTAGGCGACATGCGTGCAGAAGAGCATGGTTGCTAGGTAAAAAGTAAGGTATTTAGAGTAGCTGCGACAGTAACTGACGAGCTTAAAATCTCAATTTTTGATATCTAGAGTCCCAGAGGTTAATATATACATATATATATTAACCTCCTATATTAACCTCTTCTTATATTTCATATATATATATATATATATATATATATATATATGAAATATAAGAAGAGGAATGTCTTTGCGGTTTGATGCGGCATTGGGTCATAACATCGTCAGGTTCAGGAAATGCGAGGCGGCTCGGGGAACCCTGCCGAAGAGCCTTCCCCAGCCGCCCGCAGCTAGTAGTCGCAGTCGAGCCAAGGGTGGAAGAAATAAGTCGAAGTCCGATTATATCATTTTATTTGGTGATTCCATACATCTTTGTTTGACAGCTGCGTCACGCGGAAGTTCCGCTCCTGAGCTGATGCAGCTTCTTTTATCAACTTTTGAGGTCGTGTCACATGATCAAAGAGCATTGCAATTATTGGCCAAAAGCTAAATCTGGTCACGGTATTTCTAGGTTTGTTATGACTTTCCAGACGCCAGCTTGGCGGAAAGCAGGGACGGTCTACAAAATTAGAAAGGAATTGCAAGGGACCGTGTAGTAATTGCAGTTTTTGAATGCGGATTTCTTTATTCCAATTGAATTAAACTACGTAGTTCTAGAAATATGGGATTTTCGTGGGCTTTTGATTTGTAATGTTATATATATACCATAAAATTGAAGATAAGTGTCTAAATTGGTCCTTGATGTCCCATTTGATATAAGATTTGAAATAAAAAATTATTTTCATAAGTTAAACACATTGACCAAATGACTTGTTACTTATATCTTTTTATGAGTCTTTTATTTCCCTTAAATTGCAATTATAGAAAAGATTCGCTAATATCTCTCAAAAGTAAATGTGAAAGTAAACGACTCTTAATATTCTAACTTAAGACTGTTTGAACATTGTAAAACTGGTTGATTTTGTTTTCAGATGGCATCAATGAAAACTGTTAGTGAGTTTAAAAGAGGACAGATTGTGTTGTTCAGATCGATGGACAGATCGATGCGACAAAATGGCGTAATAGTACCTGACATCTCAAATCAGCTTCAAATATCAAATAGAATCGTAATAAGGATATATAAAGCATATTTAACTGAAAGTAGCACAAAGTTTCGGCATCAAAGGAGCATAGACACAAGAAAATGACCAAACTTGATGCAAGAAAACTGAAGGAGATTGTAGAGAAAAGTAGGGAACGCAAACTTTTGAAAACTCGGCAAATTACAAAAAAAATCAATTGGAATTCAATTTGAACAATTTTAAGTTTATTTCAAAAGGAGTGTCTACGGTTTCTTAAATTTTAAACGGTTTCTTAAGATTTCACGTAAATTGAAATATATTTTAAATACGTAAATTATACAATAACTTTTAATACTAATTTTTTTTTAATTATTGTTCAGGCATTTTTGAATTTTCAGTCGGACATAAAAGGATGAATATGCACAAAACAGTTTAATAGCGTTTGCTAGAAAAGTAAAAGAATTTATTAACTTCTAATTAAATGAAAATGAAACACTTGTTGAATTGCTACTTTTAACCAGGAATTGTTACGCAAAATCTGTTGCAATATACAATATATTTTAAATTAAAATATATATTTGTAGAATAAAACAAAAATAAGCCCTTCTTGAATTCTAATTAAACTTTTTAAAAAATTACAAAAAATGGAAACAATACTAAATAAATCAAAAATCAATATCAATCATTAGCATATTAAAATAAATTTTATGATTATTAATAAAAATGCTGGATTCCTCATTAAATTTATTTATTTTTAATTTTTAGGGTTTATTTTACCCCTAAATTATAAACATAAATCATAGACATGAACTTTTTATCATTACTCTTATGTGTCTGATGTTTTCTGCTTTCACAGTTTTTCAAAATTTACATTTTTAAAACTACAAAATATTTTTATTCATTTGTTTACAGAAAGTGTTTTTTTTTTAACTTCAGCAAATAACAAAAGCGCATAGGAGTTTACAATACAACAGCATATTTAGAAAGGGAAAAAATTACAAAAACAGTATTTATTTTCCAATTTTATAATAAAAGAAATTCTAATTGCATGAAATGAGCATCATTTTTTTACTATTTATTGCTAATAACATCTGTTTTTTTTTTTTTTTTTTTTTTTTTCTAATTAAGTGTAACAAGGTGCACACTCTTTTACGGTCGAAGGGTGAAAACGATCAATTTTGAATCACCATGCAAGTTTTGGCGTTAGGCTTAGCTGCCTGTCAAGAAAAAGAAAGAAAGAAAAGAAAATCTGTACGTGGGTATGTATAGCCAGCCACCTCTGCTCGTCCTAGCTGGCGTTTAAGAAAGTGCAAAATATCCTGAACAGAGAAGCGTGGGCAGAAAGGATTGGGTATCTCATCCCTCCCTACCAAGAAAATAACTCATGTATAATGCATGGGTTTTTGGCGTGGGATACCGAAAGGCTCGGTTCACTGGCACCGGAGAAGACAGACAGGTTGTCGCAGCATTGGCTATTTATGCCGGCGACCAGTGGTCAGGCAAAAAGAAATATTTTATTATTAGGTAGGTAGAAGGAAATAATTTATTATTAGGTTCATAAAAGCGGTAAAGATTGAGGTGCTTTTATATCTTAGGCGAATTACATATGCGCATGTTTTGTGTCTGAAAAGTTTGGGATATTTGATATATCTACGTAACAATCAATTTATCTACAAACACAGAAATAAAAAATAACTAGTAAAATGTACAGAATATTGCTTAGTTATCCAAAGAAGATAGCAAGCGCAAAAGTTACCAACAAGTGCTCAAAGCATTTAGCTCAAAAATAACTAATTAAAAATACACAGAGAAAAAATATTGCCGAGTTATCCAAAGGAGATATAGCCATAAAAGAAACTATAGATTATTTACAGAAAGAGACTTAAGCAGTAGTAGGTAAATAGCATATTACAGTAATGATCTCACAAAGCGCACATGTAAACATTACATCAACGAGACTTTAAATGACCATTTTTAGATGAACTTAGGCGCATTTACTGAAATAGAATTTCGAAATATAAAATGTTGCTGACACTTTTACAAAGATGATAGGTCGCCAAAAAAATAGCTCAAAAGAGCAGACGAAAAACAACCGAGGCTTAGTCGGCTTAACCCTTTGAGGCGCAACCCTTACCCAATGCTGAAAAAACGGCAGCCGTTGCCATCGCTCGACTTAATTGCTAGCAAGATGGCGGATGATCGAAACGTTCATCGCGTGCCACAGATCTAGAGACCCTTTTTTGACGACAGCTGGCTGCCAGCGATGGCAACGGATGCCCTTTTTTCAGCATTGGGAAAGGGTTGCGCCTCAAAGGGTTAACTGATTTCACTAACCAGTGGCGTAGCTGGGGGGAGGGGGGGGAGAGTGAACAATTGCTCCCACTAAGACTTTAATTCTGTCTTGCGGCTTCGCGAACATTGCGAACCGTCTTTTTATTTTTATTTTTTAACTGCTGTAGAAAAAATAAATAAATATTGTTCAAATTTAAACTATGGATATTTTTTATACTATTTACGATACATAATTCTAAGTGAAAAAGTTTTTGTATGGGTCCAATAACGAGAAGTTACTCGAATCAACGCAACATGCAATTAAACTTCATTTATGCGTTTTCCAACAATTAATATATTTTTCATATTTTCCCTAGGTAAAAACTTATTTTGTCGATAGATTATGAAACATTAAATTGATAAATTTTATGTGATAATTTTTTCGCTGTATTTTTTGAGCTCATTCAAAAAAAAAAAAAAAAAAAAAAAAAATCTGTTTGAGAAGCGTGTAAATGCTTATGCATGTAACAATTTTGTAATGTTAATAAAATTCGAGAAGTTTGAGGGCTGGAGATACAGAAGCATTATACATGGGCCCTCTCCTCTTCCTTTTTCCATTTATTAAAAAAATATATCATCCAGGGAAAATCTGGGACTTTTGAAAATCCCCGCATCACGTCCCCCCCCCCCACGGAACTCTCGTCAAGCCTGTGCCTTCGAACCTTCATATCACCCCCCCCCCTTCACATGAAACCTGTTTATGCCCCTGACACTAACATACCCAACAATTATTCAACTTGCATAGAAAAATTCATGTTTCAATAAGAAAGTTACCACAAGACTTTTGCATGACTGCAAACCAAAACTGCAATGCAAAGTAATTTGAATTTTGTAATTCGAAAAGCCGTCGTGTGATATACCCTTTAGAATGCTGACTCTATGCGTTGCCTTCTGGCAATTAAAATATGAAATCATTCAGTATTAATTCGATTATTTACAAAACCCCAATCTATGGCTTGAAAAATAATCGGTGAAACCTTCTTACCATTTATTTTATTTATTAATTTTTTTATTTACTATTCTGTTTTGTACATTTAAAAAGAGCGAGTTACTTGTGCGAATTCCTATTAATAAAGCTATAATTTATCAAAAACCATTTTGTTTTTCGTACTTTCGTATTTTCCTTGAAAAACTCTACCTGTAATATTCTTAAAAAGGGCTTAAAATATAAACGAGCAAATAATTGGATGATTTGTCACTAATGCTTTAGAAAACTCTGATAAAATAATTTATGAGGGAATAAAACCATTTTATAAAAGAAAGATGGGACTGACATCATACACAGGGGAGTAGCCAAGGGGGAGGGTTAGGGGGGTTATAACCCCCCCCCATGAGGAATTTTTTGCCATACAAAATGTATTATCTTCACTCACTTATCACACACATGTATGCATATATGTGAGTTGCAGTAGTCGTAACCCCCCCCCCCATGAAAATTTTCTGGCTACGCCCCTGATCATACATATATCTGAATTTAGATATTTTGACTAGCTGGATTTTTTTACTCTTGTATTTTAAGTTTCTTTTGGAGTTTTAAAGGTACTCAAATAGTTTTATTTTCAAATATTTCAATCAAGAGCGAGTTCTATGAACCAAAAAAAAAAAAAAAACCTGTTACAAATCTTTATTTTACGCAGTGATCAAATTTATACATTGCCTTTATCACTTCATCTATGGAAAATAATACTTTTTCAAAAATGAGCAAGCCTCAGAGAAGTAAAATTATGCTGAAAAAAGGGGTAAAGAATTTAGTAGGTGAAAAAAAATTAAACAACATAATCTAGAGAAATAGAGTGAGAGTTAACTAACTGAAGTAAATTTTTTATAATGGTGTACAAGTTTCACAGCACTTAATCAGAATGCGTATCAATTCGTTCCACTTCGTATGAAATTGTAACATGATATAAAAGATAATATCAACATTGTCTACACATCCAGAGAATAGGAATGGTTTCATTAAAAGCGAAATCGTCCACCAGCAGCTTGCATAAGCTATGAGCATCCAAACAGACGTGACGCGTCACAGGAGAAAGCCACGATCTCTCATGTCACGGGACCTGACTTCAGACGTATCCGTCCAGCAGAGGAAGTCATTAAGCGTGTCCTTTGGCTTAAAGAGGACATGGAACACGATGTCTTCGCGGAAAGCAGACCAATATATACAAAAAGTACAAGCAGCTCATTTAACAGGAGAGTGAACCCTTCGTTACTGGAAGCGAACCGTGGATCAATTGACACATGGCTATCTGGAGGACGTGCGGATCAAATTTAAGAAGGAAGAGATTATATAAAACATGGCTGCTGAGTTCGTCTAAATAATTTGCTAAAATTTATGAAGTCCGACTAACAAGGGATTTGTTTGGCTCAAAAGATTTTCCTAAGGTCGTGTAAGGTTATTTTGAAAGTTTGGAGACTGATAATGTTTGTAAAATTTTTAAGAAAATTCCTGTCATGATCCGCCAGCAAGCAGGATACTTCTTAATTTTTAATCGGTTTCCCTCTTTCATTAACATTTAAACTGCGACTGTCATCTATCAATTCAGGGTGTCTACTAAATTTCTGAAAGTCAATTTCCCGACTTTTGGGAGCTTCCAGGAAAGTTTTCCTCACAATACATGTATTTCACTTTGGAAAATCCTTCAATAGCACCACCCCTTTTTATATTTAAATATTTTGCTACAACTTGGAATAACTTTTTTATTGTAATATAATTGTTGATGCAGTTAAATTAGGTGAAAAAAAGATATTATGAGTTTCAAGTAAGATGCTGGTTGTTTCAGATTTAACCATTATTCACCGATACTGCCTGTGCTACTTCGGTACTTATGAAATATATCTAGAGGCCAAATTTCAAACACAAATTTTAATCTTTTGGTCTAACACTTCAACTATGTAAGCATATATCATCAACTATGTAAGCAAGTATTCCAGAAATTTTACAGATTCTTGGTTTATTTTACAGAAATCTTCCATATAAGGAAATAATACGGAAGACTTCCGTAAAATATATGGAAATAAACTGACGTCCTGGAAAGCAGCTTTTTTTCTGTCAGTTTAACAGACTTTTTTTGCAGTGTACTCGTTCCTTTCATATCTACCACGTGATATATACTCTACATCAATTTATTAGGGAGAACTGAAGGTAAAGTCATTTGCCTCTCAGCTATTTCGTGAACATAACTTATGAATAAGTATTTCGTACATATTTTTAAAAAATATTTTTAGAAAATAAGGTTTGACAATTTTTTAGTCTGGTTTCGCTGGTCGCATGTCTTTTTTTTTTCCCCGTGCGTATTGTACTATGTTTATTTACTGGGAATCTCATATAATTTCAATAAATGAAAATACAATCTCAATGTCTGTTCAAAACCAATGACTCCAATAAACCCAGATCCAACAACTTATAAGCTCCCTTATTTTACATAAATTACATTTAACATAAAATGAGCTTATACTGATTTTTTTCATCCGTTAGAGTATATCGCTAGCTAATATATCTTAAAGATCATTTTCTCCCTAAAATTAAGTATATTATTTTGCCTTATTATAACGTGTGCAGTTTTCGATAATGTTACACACACACACACACACAACAAAAAGAAAAACTGCTTCAATCAATCAAATGGCTCTACAGAAAATCCGTTTTTTGTGTCTCCTGAAAAATTTTAATTTTCAGACTTGAGCCCTTTTCGAAATTAGCAATTCAGTTATATAATTCACTTATAATGTATAAATCCAAGCCCCTATTAAATTCCATTTTCCATAGCTATGGAATATTAAAATGTACTTTTAATTCCTCATGCACGTGACAAACTTTTAGAGTGCAGAGGATTTTTCCTCGAAAAGTAATCTGAAAATAATTCACCTTATGATATTCCGTATTTAAAATCAGTGCAAACGTAAAAGATTAAATCATTTTCTTTTGTATATAAATAAACGCACTTTTTTCAAAAACACGAAAGGATATTAAAATTCAATTATTAATCTTACTCTCTGACGTTAACAACGAGCTCAACACATTCTTGCATGACTAATGCTAGATTTTACAATACACATATAAATATGCGCGAAAATATTTAAAGATTTTGATTCCTCACATAAACTGATCTTTTCCTCGAAAATGAACCAGCTAATTAAAATTAATCACCGTATTCAACACAAATCACAACGATGCAGTACTTAACGGTCTTTCTTCCTGTATATTAATTCTGCGTTTGCACTTCATGCGCTTATAAAACTTTCTAAATTCACTTTTCATTGAGATATGCATTCTTTCTCTGGAGAAAGGACTTAACATCCAGCTGGACACACTCTACCATGACTAATGCAAGATTTCGCTGGAATCATCAGGCGTATCTCATAAGCTCCTTTCACACTTAAAAACCTGAGCTCCTGCTGTGTGAAAGTTCATTTGTTCATTAGACTTCTGCAGGTAATTCGGTTTTTGTTTCACAGATTTAGTTTCCCCGGTGTGGCATACTCTATTTTCTAAACTTTTCACTATTCACCCGGATTTCCATGCTTAAATGGATTAAGGAAGAACAAAGTAACATACATATTTATGTGCGAACGCACTTTTGTCTTTGTTACAGTTGTTTCCTTTCTTATGTCTGAACTCCATTCGCATCTTTGCTAGGAAATGTTCTAAAACTTAACGGAACATTACGCTAGTCAGTATAGCTAAAATTTTAAATGTAGTGTATTAAGGTAAAGCTACTCAAAGGTTATCTTCCTATGGAGGGGTGTCTTGGGTGGAAGACTTCTTAAGCAGTGGCGGCTCTTCCATTTGAGCACATGAGCACGTGAACCCCAATGGAAAAACTAAAGAATAAACACATTAAATTTAAAACAAATATTAAGCACACATGTATATTTATGTGAATTTAAAACTTCAGTTTTACTCTTTCCCCCCTCCCCCACTATTATTAAATACAATTATTATAGCTAACGCACTGTAGTGTAGTAGGTTACTACAGCACAGTCTAATCAATCGCACGTGCGAACGGAAAAATTTTCCTCTGAGCCGCTCTCTGGGATCAGAAGCCGAACAGCTGCGGAGAAGTACGGCACTGATGAAATCATTCCGCTCGCACACTTCCATTGTGCACACACAGGGCCAATTTTACGTTATAGCTTCTGGATTTTCCCTTGGTTTGTTACGTTCTGTTAGATAATTAATTTTTATTTCATTTTCTTATTATTTTCTTTATTTCTATCATTTTCACTAATTATTTTTTTACAAACTAGTGTAAATTAATTAAGATGGGAGTAAACGACGTGTTTCGGAGCTAAAGCAATGGCATTTTTCAATAGTATCCTTTGAAAAAAAAATTTAAATAAAATGAATCAAGACTGTACCTTTGCTAACACTTATCTTGGTGACGAAATGTAAGACCAAAGATGACCTGTTTTCTTTCAGTTGTATGCATTATTTTAGTTTAACTGCTGAAAGCGCAAATACGTTTTCATTTGTAAGGTGCGTCGTATCTGCATATTTAATTTTCGAAATTTGTTTTGTGAACCTCCTTTTAAGTAACCCACGAGCCGCCACTGTTCTTAAGGCGTTCTAACGCCTATTGACATTACATCTGGAGAAAATCACCCAAAACTACAGACCGTTACACTCATAAAAATTTGGTGCAATATTTCACCAAAACATGATTCCATTAAAAGTTCCATGAAAACATGAAAAGTTGGTTCTATAAGATGGCAAAACATTGTTCCAACATTTGGTGTTTTGCCAAAGTATGGTTAAACCTGAGCACTAAATGTTGGAACAAGGTTTCACCATCTTATGGTGAAACTTTTGGAGCCAACTTTTTCAGTAACCATGTTTTGGTAAAATGCTGAACCAAATTTTAAAGAGCGTCTATCGATGGCAGTTTGTGGACTCGAACCCGGAACCTTCACACTTCAGCCCAAAAAGTTCAAAAATAGAATTAGTTCTTTTACTTTTTCTTTTAAAAAAATTACTCGGTTTGATTTGAGTCCTTCATCTAAAATTAATTTAGTAAACAAAAATGGTGGTAGCGAGGGGTATTTCAGAGGTTCTTGAACGCTGTTTAACTATCTTAATAAGTAATTTAGATAGATGTATTATAAGCTGTTTTTTCTCTCAAATATCTAAGACATTCCAGAGAAACAGTTCAAGCATACAGTCTTCTGTGTGACGGAATTCTTATCAAAAGATTCTCGTACTACATTCTCCCCAAGCTACATGAGTGCAGTAATAAAATTCTATGATGTTCAGTAACTTTTCTATGCTTGAAATAAAACAGGGAACTTCACCCATAAAGAGTAAATTCGGAATTACTCTTTTTAATAGCCCACCAAGAGAAATATAAATACAAACTACAGAAATCTGAATAGGAAAAAATAGTAACGGAAATAAATATTTATACTGAAGCACATTTGTAGAATTCTGGCCATAGACAGGAATTCAAACATGCAAATAAACTGACCATAAATAGAAGTCCTTAAGCCTTGCAAATATCTTGGAGAAACTAAACACCTTTAGAAAGAAATAGCAGTGTTTTTCCAAACATTTTCCAAGTATCCTTTCGGTATAGATCGATCAAATAATCCATGAAGGTACCTGGGCTGCATGAGAAACAACGAGGAATATAAATCTGCTAAACGCATCTATTATAAAACACATTCCAGCACAAGCTGATTTGCGAATGAACAAGTGCATCACTAATAGTTAACCTGCATTACTCTTTCTTAAAGCTGAACCACAGTAGGACCCAAAGAGCTCAAAGACCAATGAATGATTAAAAGCAAGGATGGATTCAGAGGGAATATTTATATTTGCAAAGATGGGAGCAAACAGGTAAATAATTTTTTATACAGTTGTACAGGGATACATATGAATGACTACATTTAAAAAACGTATACTGTTGAAACTACATATTACAATGAGTGATATCACTAAGTTAAGAAAAATTTACTAAAATTTTTTCCCCATCATCTCATAGCTGTAATGTTAGAAAGTGAAACCCTACATAAAATTGCGCAGTTCAAAAAGTTTCAACAAAAGTGAATACTTTATGCATTGTGGAAATTACCAAATTTGGAAATAACCAATAACCAACGTGCTCAGATAGTTGCCGCAGTTATCGTTTTTCGACAAAGAATACAAGCCCATACATTTTTATTTGTGAAATAACACAATAATATTCTTTTGGTGAATTCCTTTCCAACTGCAGAATTTCATGGAAGTTTCACTGACTTGCCTACATTCTAACATTGCATCTAATAATTGACGGTTGGGAGGGGGGAGGGAAACTTAATATGTTTTTCTTGAATGTCGTGTATAATTTACTGTACGTGTAATAGTTTCGAAAATAGAAGTTTTTAATATCCGGTCATTCGTTTGAGCTAACCTTGCAGGAGAAGGTGTCCCAAAATGATACCATAGGACAAAACGATCCACATATGTTTTCTCCCAGACAGGCAGCGGTATCATCTAGGTAATATATAAACCAGTTGTGTCAAGTCAAGAAGAAGCAATGGCGATATTTAAGCGATCTGTGTATTACGAGTCTAAGTAGATTTCTTCAAAAAACTGGGTTTTATCACGTCTTATAAGGTAAGCACTAACTATTTATTTAGAATACAGTCTTTAATGTAGAGAAATATTCATTTGGTTTTCTGAATGCAGTATGTTTTTATTAGGTTGTAACGAAAGTTTTCCTCCACTGCAAGTATTGCCTGCACAAGCAGTTGGCGTTGGTGTCTTTGCCAATATTTTGCGAAACGATTTTTGTTATTTGAAAGAAAAAGATTTGTTTTAGAGTACTGTGTTGTGAAATCTGTAAAAAAATATCGTTAAGATTAAGTATAAGGTGTCTGAAATGAAACTATCACGCTACCAGATTGAACCATCATTTACTCTTAATTATTCTGTTGCAATAAGTCAGCTATAGAATGATACCGAGTCATGTGTACAGCTTAAGGTACTATTGTTGTATCATATGACACTGTGAAGGTTTGGTACCGAAATTTCAAAAACGAGGACTAGGACATTAAAGAAGCCGAGCGCTCTGGCCGGCCTAATGAAGCTGATGAGGCCCGCCTACGGCAATCTGTGGAAGAAGATAAAATATTCATCCACTGGAGAGCTAGCTAAAAGAGTTAGACTTTAGTGCCATGTCCATTAGTCGCACTAAGCATCGCATAAACTTGACATATAAGGTCAATAGCTGGGTACCGCGTGAGCTGAATCAAGCAAATATGGCGGAAAACTTTCGTTACAACCTGATAGATGTGACTACACCTGCTAAGTTTGTTATGTTTCTTGGCGTCATCCAGTAATATAACCCAAAGTGGGCATATTGCCGTGTAAAAGGATCCATCGACTGAAGAAGCTCCAGTACCGGGGTATGGCATCCCTTCAACCGTTCTCAAAATGCGTGACTGTCCGTTACATTATTTAATTTATTTCTGTGTTTATTGTAGGCCATAATTTTTTAATTATAATTTTGAGATATTCCTTTTCATTGTTTGTGACACTTTTTTATTTCGCAATTTTCATAAAATAAACTATGCATGCTATATGACTGTAAAACTTATTTTATTTCATAATGTATAGTCATAAGTACTTTTACATCTTTTATTTTGTCGATAAAAACAATTTACAATTATTTACAAATAAAGTATCATTTTGTCTTTTGAGGAGGATAAAATGTTCCTTTGGACACTTTCTCAAAATTCTATATTTTTTCATTACTCAATGTGCTTTTAAAATATTTTAATTTGTTTATGATGCAAAATATTGTGTAAAATATGCTAGCAAAGAGTCAAAATTTTATTTAAACATTTATGTTATTTTATACAAGTTTTCTCTGGAAGGGGATCATTTTAGGCCACCTTACCCTATTTGAGCAAATATGACTATTGGAGAATTTTGCTTTCGATGTGTGTAGCAATTTAATTTTCCTGTTGTAGACTACTTTCAGTCATACAGTCTCTTCGAATTAAAAAATAAAATTAAAAATAATTTTTTAAATATTTATATTTTTTCCTATAATATTAAATGTTTTCCGATGTAATATTTCTATCTTTCTGTGGAATATCGCCAATCTCTCATACGCCCCAAAATCAATAGGTGGCCAGGCAGCATTCAAGCAAAGTTAATTGCTTGGGATCTGTGACTCCCAGGCCAGGCTCGCATCAGCAAGCAGTTAATTTCCCGTTGTTGTCACGATGATAACGATTGTCCAGCGCATTGTTTCGCCGATGTTGTGGCCAGGAACTACGCTGGACGACGCGCAAAAATCCCACTACCCCACAGATGATAATCGGGACTTTTTCTCTGTTCAATTTCCGCGAAGAGAATAAAAAAAACTGTTACGTCGAAAATACTTTTCAAGGTTCAAAGATGTGTAATTGTATTGACTGTAATTTTGCGTCATAGCAGTGCTGAGTAAACATACACAGCATTTCAGCTTAAGATCTTGAATCTGGGAAAGCAATGCGTTGTGTATCCATTTTGTCATTGCAAATTAAAGGGGATTTCCCAAACAATAACATTAATTTCAAAACACACTTCGAAATTCCAATTATTTTTTTATACCAATAAATAATAATAAATTATGTCCCAATGGAAATAGATTATGTAAACAGAAACTAAACCCAGGTTTCAGTAGTTCATTTAAGCGATAATATATTTTCTTTTTTCCATCTTTTTACATTTGACCAAGGCTGGGTCACAGTAAAATGGTAGGCACAGTAAGAGATAGTAAGCAAAATAAAGGATGGCCGCCTTTTTTTTTTATGTTAGTTTCTGTGTTTGCTTGTTATGAAGAAACAAACAGGTTAGCTTTTTGTTACGTATATGCGCAAATAAAATTTTGTTAGTAAATGTCTCAATCGATGCAATTGGCATGGTCTAACTTTGCATTTTTTATACTAATAAAAATACATTTATTTAAAATTTTCCGAATCGTAGAGGATAAGATCTCGGTGCCAATTGATTTAAGAAAAAGTTGTTAAAAACTTGAACCGCGGACCAGAGAAAGATCCTGGATTAAATTTCAGTATGCTGGTGTGGTCCTCTGATTTCAAGGTCAAAATCCCCACTTCCCACACCTGAGAAACCCCCCTCAGGTGGGAAACGCTTAGATGATTGGGAAAAAATAAAAAGAAAGAAAGAGACCTGCTCCATCCCTTCTTCGTTCATTCAGTTTGACCCGCATTCACTATATATGGTGTTAGGTCTTGCCGTCACCGGAAACTAGTTTGAAGATGACCTGCGATTTTCTTTTTCCCTTACTTTTTTTTTTTTTTTTTTTAAATTCTTAACTGTTTAAACGACATCAACGTGACATCACAGGCCGTTATAGAAGAAAGAAAGAAAATGGTACTCATGTGGTATTTGAGGTGGATGACTGACGTGTATATCTGAAGTATTAGGGGTAAGGCGGTTTAATATACTTATTCGTCTGAATAAAATGCATGCATTCGGAGTGCTTGCAGCAGTTGGGTAACCAATACGGGTTGGGAGTCAGAAGTCATCCAAATTTTTAAGGTCTTATCTTGGTCAAGAAAACAGGCCCCGCAAAATCTGAGAGCCCTGGAGCTCACAAATAAATAAATAAAATTTCTAATTTCTTAATTTTTAGTTAGAAATTTAAGAGGTATTTTATACAGAAAATTTCTTTTGATATTGTAAACACGGAATAGAATATAAGGACTGAACTTGTACATTTAGCGGAGTTGTAGCAATGTTTATGAGCGTCCCTGGGAAGATTTGAATTTTGCGCAGCTAAGGCTTATTCTTACTTATTATATTATATAGGAAAATTCTGCAAAGTGTGCCCTTCCTAGGCTTGCGGTCCTTTCACCTGCCCACCTGATCGGACCCTAGCTACAACACTGACAGTTAGTCTAGTCCATCATTGCTGACACTGATGCCTCAAAGTTCCACAGGGCTTCAAATGAATTTTTACTAGCTTGAAGTTTTTATGTAATACAGTGAAATAAATCGTGTTAAATAAATATATACAGTTGATTCAAAACTTTATGTCAGAAATGTGAAGGGTGATGGAGCAGACAAAAACGATTCAGAATCACACAGCAAGGTAGGTTCGGAAACGTCGTTTTCATTTACCTGTTAATAATCACTTTGAAAGAACTCTTCGAGTGTTTGTCTAAATCGTGTTTCATGCAATTAGCTCGGTTTAGACAAACAAGCAATGAGCAATGGACAAACAAGCAATAAACAATGAACTTTTCTCCGACATTTTCAACAATGAAATGAAACAGAATTTGTAAACCACAAACTTTGGTTATGCTTTTTCTGTGAAAGATGCATTAGTATTTGACACTCGAAGGTCGGAAAGTTCACTGTTACCTCAACACCTGTTCCAAAGATACATTGAGACAGTTAATATTACAGCTACATATATTTGAAATTAATTCGAGTGCACGCACCGACTGTAGTTTGAATTGCTATAGTATTGCAGTCATGAATTTAAAATATTACGTCTTCAGCTGATAAAAAATTAAATATATAAAGAGTCTCTCTCCAGAACTCAATGGTATGATAGTAAGTACCAAACACATTTTCTAAAGCGCACGTGCAGCTTTTACAATACTTAATATAACACAAATGTGCGTCACAAATTTAAAGTGTGTTGTAACTCAAAGAATCATCTTTTATCCTTCCATTATAACTGAAATTTAAACAGTAGAAGTGAAGAGAATTTAAGTGTTTCATTTGCCCATTTTATTGGAGTTAGAATAACGGCGATCCGAACTTAGCTAATGCATAAACGAATGCTTTTGTAAGACTTTTCCTACAAGATGTTAATTTTACGTCGTCATTTTAAATCGAAATGCCGTCTGCATGCGAAAACAAAAAGGAAAATAATTGTTTTAGTTGAGAGTAATGACTTTTTTCAAAAAATATGCCTAAAAAGTTTTGCCAACTTTAGAGATTTTGACCAGGTAGATTGTGCTTTTCTTTTACTTTTTCTCTTCTTTTTCCCCAACGGGTGGGCACTTGCCGATTAGGAATTGCCCACACTGCCCGAAGGTATTTTGGCTATTTTGTTATGGGGGCACTCAATGGGCGGCCACTGTTACCCCCCATGAAGGGACGGACAAGCTAGCATCCATGCCCAAGCCGTGATTCGAATCTGGACCCAAGGCATATGGAACGGTAGCCAGTAGACCACCTGGGTGGCAGCAGGTGGATTGTAGAGGTTTGCCATAATAAATAAATAAATAAATAGGTAAGCAATGATAAGTGGTTCCATATTAATAAATCCCGCGATAGTCCCAACAGAAAGACGCCTTTTTTTTCTACTCGTACTGTATCTTACATTAATCACAACGAATTATTTTAAATAGATAAAGAATAATCCAGTAGATTTAGAAATTACAAAATTACACGGAAGAAAGGAAGGATTTAGAAATTACACGGAAAGATATTACAAAAATACACCCACGAATATAAACACAGTAGACCCCCCTCCCCCTAAAACATAGGTACATATTAGACGATTTCAAATAACACGGCGATAAAATTTTAATCATTGCAATCTCTTTGCTCGTGCCTACAGCACGTTAAAAGAGACTCGTACAACACAGTAAAGAATGAACACATGTTTTTGTATCACCTGGTAAAACTGCTGATGTTGATCATGTTTGTGACTCATACTACACGAACTCAAATAACACGGAAAGTATCTACCGTGTTATAGGGAATTCTAGTGACACATAAATTTATTCGTGGAAAACTTCGTAATTCAACGAGTTTTAAAAAGAATTTTAACCAATCCATATGACTAAAATTTAGCCAATTCAAATGTTAATCTCTCATTAAGATAGCATCTAAAGAAAGAATATGTAAGCACATTTGGTACAGAGTTGGGCAAAATGCATCGAAAATGTATTTCGAATAAAATATGCAAGATACATTGATTTAAACACATTAAAATACAAAATGCAAAATACTCTTAATTGTACAAATACAAATTACATGTATTTTCATAAAACAAACTACATGTAAAAATTTTCAACTGTTTTATTTGAGAACAGACTAAATTGTCAACTGAAGATCTCAGTTCTAGTTTCCCCGAAAATTCAAAATGATACTACACCAACATTTTTTTTTTTTTACTTCTTTCAGCTTAATTTATTATATATTTGTAAATGAGTTACACACATCAGCAATATACAAAAATTCCTAGACCGAACATCACTATATTGTTTTAAACAGAAGTGTGAAAAACTTTTTTTTTCCTTTCCCTGTTTAGACAAACTCAAAGGTCACAAGTTAGGCGTTAATACTTGAGTATGTTAAGCTTGAGTAGTTAAGACGTCGGAAAAGAAAATGCCAGAGAATGCCATCATTTTCATTTGAACTTTCCAATCCGAGAAATCTGTGGTGTTATGATTAATTTAACGAAAGAATAGAAAAATGTATTTTCAGTATTTTAAAAATACAAGATACGTTGAAAATGAATGTTAAAATACATAACCAAAATAGTTTTCTTTTTACTAGGGAAAACACAAAATACAAGATAGAAATGCATTTGAAAAATGCATTTCAAATACAGTCAACTCCGGTAATAGTGAACTTCTGGGGACCATCCAATTTCGTCCACTATATCCGAAGTTCACTAAAACCGAAGTGTACCCATATGAACAGAGATACTGTATGTGAATCGGGACTAATAGTTTGCTTCTACTACAGCCGAAAGTTCACTATATTCGGAGTTGACTGTATATGTAATACCGGTACTGGCCAACTCTGATTTGGTAATAATTTAATCATAAATTATCCGTTCATTCGTTGGATTTAGAATAATATTTGTCTACACTTCACGTCACCTAATACTTCTTCACGCATTGCTGCTCTAGTGAGACGTCTTTGCTGTGTGATGAGATGATATTTTTACGTCGTCATTCGTTCATCATTTTTATTTACTCTGCGTTGCATGAAATCTCTCTTTTCATAAAAGACTATAGTGAAAGGAGTTTTAGTTCATGATCTTCAGAACGACTGCGGAAGACTTGAGTACATCATTTCAGAGTTTTCCCCTTGAAAAGGGCATAGCGGAAAAAACACTGACTGAAAACCCACCAGCTATTTAACACTTAGAAGCGCATCAGTTCCTCAATGCCGAAAAAAGCGCAGCCGCTGCCATCAAAAGATTTAACTACTAGCAATATGGCGGTCGATCGAATCGTCCATCGCGTGCTACAGAGCTAAAGGACATTTTTGCCACAGCTCGCTGTGCGGCACTGCCATCATCCCTTTTTTCGGCATTGGGCAGTCTGCCATCGCAGTTTTTTGTCGCAGATGTCGGTACTGATAAAAGTAATTCTGACATGAATTTTAATAAATAATCGATAAATTTTTATAGGAAATTGTATGCTCAATGGAAAATTATTCTCGTGTAACTATGACCTCCTTTAAGTGTGTTAGATTCGACACATTAACTTCAACGTTTTTAAACAAAACAAAACATTTATTTCACAAAAACGTACAACGTAACTTACAATGCCGTACACTTACCGTACTTTGTACATATACTTTTAACCCTTTGAGGCGCAACCCTTTCCCAATGCTGAAAAAAGGGCAGCCGTTGCCATCGCTCGACGTAACTACCAGCAAGATGGCAGACGATCGAAACGTTCATCGCGTGCCAGAGATCTAGGGACCCTTTTTTTGACGCAGCTGGCTGTGCGGCATAGCCACCTGCGCGAGAACCACCGCGAGACTTTCGATCTCACTGTCTGAAGTTTTGGTCGGTTTTCTCCAGTTGTAACGGGAATACGCGTTAGAATTCCTTAAAAAAAAGTCCTCCGACCAAGGTCCCCGCCCCCCCGTAGGCAGATGCCCTTCGTGTGGGCTTGCCATAACACAAACAAACATGATTAATTATGCCAATTTAAATTCAACATTTACTGATGTAATCATAATATTTTCAGATTTTTTACTAAACACTTCCAAGCCTCAGTATACGCAACATTTTAAAGCAGCCTGCATTCCTTGAAAGTTCATCCTCATGCACGGGCTGGGGCAACGATTTCCACGTTCCGATGTCATGTGGAAGCAAGGGGCGAGCATCAGTCTTGGATGTTTAACCTCGCCCCTGCGAGTGCTTGCACACATCTCTCGTACGGTTTGCTGCTTACCGAGGCAAATCACGCGCCTTTAACGGCATTGACCTCCACGCTAAAACGGAAGAAGAAAAAAAAACATTTAAGAAAGTTTAACCTGAGGGGGGGGGATATGAATTTGGGATGGATCCCGGTGAAGTGGGCTCCAGGTTATAAAAGCTGGAGAAATTGCATTTGCGTACGGAGAGCCTGGTAGTGATTCCGAGAAGTAGGGGAATTTAGTTTAATTTGAAAAAAAGAAAGGTAAATCAGGCCGAACGTACCGATTAACCCTTTAACGCGCAGTGTTCCTGCTCTGGGAACACCAAACTCTGAGGTTTTGACTGTTGCTAGTCACAAAGAATAGATTTGATTTAAAAAAAATAGTTGCGGGTGACACAGCTCCACGAGGATCCTTTACTTTTTAGCACGTCATTTTCCGTAAAAAAATGGTCACGATTATTTTTAACAGCACTGGCATCTGCTGAAAACATGGAAGAATGCGAGGAACAGCTAGGTAGATTGCCCAATGCTGAAAAAAGGGCAGCCGTTGCCATCGCTCGACTTAACTACCAGCAAGATGGCGGACGATCGAAACGTTCATCGCGTGCCACAGATCGAGAGATCCTATTTTTTTACAACTCCAGTATAAAAGGACATTACGAAAGGAAAAACAATCTATTTTGAAGAGCTTGTAAAAAAACGCTTCGGTACAGATAAAAGTGAGACACCTCTAAAATACCCATATTTTTCAAAATTAAAAGCAAATATTGATTTTCCTTCTATTCAATGTTCTAAAAATTACATATTATGACAAGCGAAAGATGAAAATGTGTATTAATTTGATGGATTTTAAAAAAAGGAACTAAAATATTCATGCAATCTACCGAAATTTAATTTCTTTTGAAAGTTAAAACTTTAGAAAGATAACCAATCAATTTCTTTGAAATTACTTTTTCCAGAAATATATTGTACGGAGCTAAAGCCAAATCGAAAAGTGTAGCTGATTAAATTTACTTCTTTACTTCCGACTGCTAAATTAGCTCCTTTGATACATAAAGTAATAAATCGAAATAATTAATTTAAAATTCTAAATAGAACTTGATAAAATGTTTTTAGTTTTAATTCGGTCTCTTTGTTACATGAATTTCTCTTTATGATTAAAATTCTACGTTTAGCAGAAAATGGAGGAACACTAAAAATATTAAAAGAAAGGAGATTTTGATTAAAGAACTTGTAATTAAATTTTCTTTACTATTTCACTTAGCATTCGATACCTTTCGAGCTTCAACAAGCTTAATTAGAAAGACATTTTATTCTTTTAGTGGAATTTTTCTTATCATTTCCATGTGTAATCAAGAATGGATGTAAAGAAAAATAATTAAAGATATACATATGTCACAAAATTACGTTCTAGTAGACCTCGTCCCCCCAAAAAATGTTTACGTTTTAGAAATATTTATCACATTACTTATGTATATTTTAATAAACTACAGTCTCTTTTTTGTGCGTAAACAAAATGTCTAAAAGCAAATGTTTTAATCTTGGTTTATAATTATTTACAAATAAGCAGTTTTAAACAGAAAAAAAGTTGTTTTTGTTGTATACTGGTTGGTTGAATTTTACAACAATTGTTTACTTATATGTATTTATCATCTATTTATCATTTATTTACTCATTTTCCTTTTTTCTTACAGGAAGCATTGCTTTAGTTGAATTAAGAATAAAAGCTTATAAAAAGTTAATAGTTATAGCTTGTAATATTATGTCTATATAGTGTGTACCACCATTATAAAACATTGAGAAAATTTTAAAAAAGTCTACTGTACATAGCATTAAAATTAATAAACGTTATTTTAAGCCGACCAATGGGCGAGTGGATAAGCCGCTGAACACTGGTGGATGGCTGAAGTGTGAAGGTCCTGTGCTCTATCTTACAGTGATACTGTGGATCGAGCGGTCTGGAGTTTTGGGCACTTTTCTCCAGACGTAACGTAAATACGCGTTAGAACCTCTTAAAAAGTGTTCATCCCCAGGCATTCTTTCACTTGGCAGATAACCCTAGGGTGTTTGCCTTTACAAGAAACTCGATTTCAGAATAACGAAGAGTTAATCGTTAAGTATCGTAAAACTTCTATGACAATTATTACTTTTTAAAGATATGTGTACATTCTTATTTTTCCTTAGTAACAGCTATTGAGAAAACTTATTCATTTCTTTTAACATTAATCATTCCTTAACTATAGTGTATTGGCAAATAAAATCGGGTTCAGAAATCTTTTATAATCGTGGTATTTTTTCTTGTTTAAGATAATAAATTAGGCACGGTTCAACTATATATATAAATAATTTAAATACTTAAATCCAATCAGGGATAAAGTGGCATTATTGTTGCACTGATAGTTCCAGCTTGAAGTAGGAAAGTTTACACTGTAATAATTCAATACTAATTAATAATTTCCTCCAAGGTGTGACTAAATGTACCGGAGATAAATCAGTTTAAACAACTATTTTGTAGTGAACTGTGAGAATGTTCCCACGTCAAATTTGAATAATCTGTTCCTTAAGCTTTCTGTGCATAATAAATTGAATTAATGGATTATTTAACGAAGCAATTATTTATTACAATTGCGAATACAAAGTAGAATGCACTTGTAGGCGGTAATATTGTCGATTCGTGTGCAACAAACATAATCCTGCATAAAAATATTGTGTTAGGACATAACGTTTAGAAGAATGAGGAAATCCCTTAGCATATGAATGTAGTTTTTATGAGGTAAATCAATGATTTAATGCAATGCTTTCAAAAAACTTTTTTGGCAAACAGAGTTTAAATATAAAATGAAACGATTGAGTTTCAACTTCAACTTTGAAGTTGTAGTGTTGTTTTATTTAATACGTTGATGATCTCTTTAAACAAATTCACTATATTGTTACAAATCAATCACTGACAGAGCAATAACACAATTCTAATCGCAATATCAATTGTGTCTCTCTGCTCTCAGTAACCACAGTCTATCACCCTGAACTCTACATCGAGAGAGAGAAACTCTCAATTTATAGATTTCCAAGCCGGACATGACGTCAGAAAGGACGTGACATCATGTTTTCATATTTTTCCAGTAACTTTTTCCTAATTGAGATGCAGTCAAAATCAACTAAGTTTCGAGAAGTTTCTTTTTGTTGCCAAAGTCAAGAGGTCACATGCGCATTTCACTTGCGAAAATGCTTGTAGAACTCTCTTTCCGGCAACACACATTAGTTCAGGAAAGCGACATTACAAAGCTGTTTTGCAAATTAGCACCACCCAAAAATTTACTTGTTTTTGGGTAACGATTTGTTTTCCTGTACATTTTGTCTACGTCAATAAAGCTTTTTTTTTTTTTTAAATGGTCCTCCCCAAAAAATTTTCTCTATCCGCCCACCACTGAGAAACAGTATGTTTTTATGGTATCAAGTCAAAAAGAAATTAAGGAAAGTTGAGAATCATCCACATAAATTAATTCAATTCAAAATATTTTTCAGATCAATGTACTTGTTCCTGTATCCTTAAAAATAACATTTACAAATATGCAACATAATCTTCTTTTTATGAGCTCCATCGCATGTAATACAAAAGAGCTTGATAACTAACCTACATTTGGACAGCGAATTAATTCGAAATTAAAAGTTAAAGCACATTTCCACTACGGAAGACGAAATGGAAAAGATTTTGTTCTGTAATGGAATATTTAATGGCTTGGGTATTTAATGGAAAGTTTTAGCGCAGCAAATGAAACTTTAGTTGGAAGTTTTGTAATAAATTCCGAATGCAGTAGAAAGTTTTAAACACTCCAGAAAATTTAAGGAATGATAGCTGAAAAACGTTATTATCTCAATTTTATAATTTTGCAAAAGTTCTTGTAAACGTCTAATAAAAGTTGTTTGGATTATTTCATTTTACGATATATATATCATAAGCTTAATTCCGCTGCATGCATATATCTATATTATTTTCTTCTTTCACTAAACAGAGAGTTTTAAATTATAAATTTAACTTTCTTGTGAAGTTATTTTATCTCACTGATTTTATTTGTTCCGAGTACTTTTTCAGGCCCTTTTGACCATCAATTTCTTTTTTAAACCCTTATTGTTTCGCAGTAAATATTGATATAATTGATATAAATATTAAAATTATGTGATCATAATTATTTGAATCTATAAATATAAACTCACAGTTAGAATTTCTCGCGTTATTTTATGGAATTTTATTTTATCATTGAAAGTCAATGCATTAAGCATGTATTTTTTTTGTACGAGACAGTTTCTTATTAATACAGCAGTAGACGATTAAAACGAGCATAAGTAAATTTATCAGGGACTTCCGCATTAAATAAAAACTACAAGAAACGCACTGACCTTTAAATTTATTAGTGCTGGCTTGCAAGTTGTTTTTAAAAATTGGTTTGTGTATAACATTACTAACAGAAAATAACATTTCTGAGATTCATTGTAGCTGAATTGTATGTCATTACGTATGTATTTATTTATTAATAGATTTTAAATGGAAATATATAGGGAAAAGAAGTACAGGTTGTCTCCCTTTTTGCGCGTTTATAAATAACTATACTCGTAACAATAGTTCCTTTGGAAGTATTTTGTCTTATACTCACGTTAACATGAAAAAAAGGAATCAATTTTACATTAAAAATCACCATTTTTTATTCAAATTTGGAATGAGACAACCTACGCCATAGCGGGGTAGGTTGTCACAGGTCTTGGGGATGGTTGTCTCATAAGCCAGTTTCATTTCTCTTGTGCTTTGACTGTATTGGAGAGGCCTATCAAATTTAATGAAATGTATATTCCATTGCTTCACGTGTTGTTGCCACTTCATTAATCATTTTATAGTTAGCGCAATCCAGGATTTAATTACATGAATATGAGATAGAAAATTAAATTAAAGTGTGATGAAGAAATTTATTTACTATTTTAAAAGTTCCTTTATCAGCATATCGTCAAAAGTGACAATTTTGCAGCTTTTACAGGCTTCTAAGCACGCTTTAATTAACATTAGAAATAAAAGCATAAGATCATTGCAAATTGAACTTTACTTACTTTAATTTACTTTAAAATATAAAACGATATCTTTAAAACCCCTGTATATTATGTTGTTGGCCAGTGATCATAACATGTCTGGTTCGTGTGAGGGAAGGAGTAGAATTGACTGTCAGTGGAAATACCAAATAAACTTCATGGGGTGTAACTTTACTCTTAGCAGTCACATAATCATACATCCATCAATTAAAGCAATAAAAGCATCGAAAATGTCAAAATAATGACATATATGTGTCACTACATCAAAAATAAATTACTGATTGATTAATTCAATGATCTCTTTTAATCTCTAAGCATGCAACTTATCAATCAAATCTGCTGAATTAATGTCAGAAAAAACAAATAATAAACTATTTTTTTAATAAAACAACAATAAAAAGCTAGTAGAGCTAATTGTGATAGAATGATTCATAATCTTGTGTTTATTTGATGCAAAAGTAATCAGATTAAATATTTCGCTATAATATTTCTAAAACATGAGCTTATACTAGAAGTTTTATGATGTAATACCCAGAATGAATCATGAAGTTTCCTGTATGATAGATGTTTTTATATCGATATTTTTAAAAAAAATTAACTCCTGTTTTAACAAATCTGGGACAGTCAATGATTCTGAAGTTATTATTTGTCCCGAAGGCATTTTTTGCTATGCTTGGTGAATTTACTACCACAAAAGATTAACTTTAAATAGTTAAATATGCAATTATTTTAATCAAATAGATCAGAAAAATCGCAACATGCATTTAAATAACATAACATTAAAAGAACATTAGAATTGCATCAAGATTTTCTTTTTTTTTTTTTTTTTTTTTTTTCTCGAAACAACTTGCTTTTTTGCCATAGTTATCGGGGAGTCAAAAGGTATAAGATTCACAAGCAATGTAAGTATGCTTGTCTAAAAACCTTAGGAAAACCATTGGGAAGAGTGCAGTGTAAAAACCCTCTCTAACTTTTAACTTCAATTTTGGCGATAAATGGTATTTGTTGGCGGATCTATTTATTTACATCGGTTTCATCACTGCCATTGCGAATTTTACGACAGCCTAGTATTACGGCACTTTAAGATTAATTAGAGATTAGGAAGACATTAACTTAATACAAGCGCCCTAAACTGCAGTTGTTCTTTTTATTTTATCTATGTTCTCAAATCCCACTTTTTTCACTTCGAACTATAGTTTTAAACACTTATTAAATCAAAATACATGTCAAAAATTTCTCAGAGCACTTTCAATACACCTATTTTAATCATATGTATTTTGATTTTGTCACTCCATGGTCGATTTATTTAATTTTATCGTGCAAAGTATTAACCATGCATTTTGATTCTATCTTCAATAGATATTATCGTCGGCATCTTTTATATACATGATTGAAGTAAGTATACGAAACATCACCTATTCGAACTGAAACACAATTACAATTAGTCACACAATGGATAACAATGAAAGCAGGTACAAAATGAGCAACAATGTTAATGATAATAATGATGATATGCTAATATCAATGCTTGTAATTAGAATGAAATATTTATTGTTGCCCCCTTCAGGCATCTGAATGATGATTTAACAAGAGTGCTGGACGTTAATATCAAATAAGTAATTCAAACCACGATTCAACTCTCTAATAAGATGTAAAAAGTATGAGCAAAGCATGCGCATCCTTTTTGAGGCTCTCAACAAAGAAAAATTTGTTTCTCCTGCACTTTAACCAGCTGAGTACACGTCATTCACGGGTAATGAGACTAATTTTTTTATAAATAATACCTTTCGTAATGGATGCAATGGAGATCAATTTGGCCGGATACAAAATATCCAGCAAAACTTTCGGCCGGATATCCGCTTATCCGGCAGCAGTATATTTTCTTCTTTATTATTTTCACTAGTTTTCTTAAATCATTGAGCTATTACTTTCTTCTTTAAATTTTCTCATTAGTTTCAATCATTTGATCCAAAAATCAGAAATCCTTTTGGGATTGTTTTCATGATTTTAGTACCAGTTTTACTGCATTTAAAGTCATACAAATATCAAGGTCATGCATGTTCTCCCTCAAGAGTTAGACAAATATCTTAAAAGATCAGTTCTTGAAAGAAAGACATCTCCATTCAACTGTTGGAAAATCAATGTAACAAATTTCCTTACTTTATCAAAATTGGAGGGGGGGGGGAGATTTTCTCACCAGCCAGCAGTACTACAGCAAGTCAGGGGCGTAGTCAGGGGCAAGAATGATACGTCGTTTTTTGTTGTTTTCCTGATTTCGTTGATGACTTTTGGCAAACCAATTTCTGCATACTATTTAGCGTTAACAGTTTTATATTTAACAGCGAATATCCTGAAAATAAATTTCAGTAGCGCCTTCTATTGGTCTTTTGTAAAAACATAAAAGGCAACCTACGTATTATTATATTTTGCGCGGTGTTGTTTAGGTTTACTTTTATATTTAATAATTCTTTAGGAATTTGTTGGCAGCATAATTGTATTTACTTGAGAAAAAAAAAAAAAAGGATTAGTTGAGGAGGGCTCTGCCCCCGTTATGATGTAAGTATAAACTGAAAGTCTAGTTGGATAAAACTCTATCAATATAGTATAATAACACAAACTTAAATAATAGTTCTTTTTTTTTTCAAGAATTATATTATATTAAAGTAAATGGCGACATTAATTTATCGCCAAGTGAAAACAAGGCCCTTAAGGAAGGTTATTGACACTGCACCGCGCCAAATGATGAAATGATGTCTCTCACGGGGGCTTTACCCAATTATCGCTAAAAATCGGCAAACGGGTATATTTTGAGGTTTTCAAAGTAGCTAAGATTCTTTCCGCATTTTCAATATATGTTTGTAAATTTTCAAACTTGATTACAAGCATTTCAAAATTTCGAAAAATCATTAAATATTATGGATTTTCAATTTTGTTTTTCATATCCTTTTACAGATTTGTACAATATTTAACAAGATGGATATAGCTGCGCATATTTATAGGTACTAAAATTCAATCAAATAAGCAAATTTAATATTAAATGGAAAGGTATGTGCTTCGAAATTTTAATGCTTCACACTTAAAAATCTACTAATAAATGTCAATCTTTCAGATGAAATGGAAGACACAATATCCACTCTCTTTAGCATTTCTAATAATAGAACACACTGCCAATACTTTTACGCTTCTCTCAAATATATAAGTGCATTTTATTCTCTCAAACGCTGTTAAATTTAAACAAAAACAGCAATATGAGCGTAACCAATGGAGGCAAGGTGTAGCTGCCTCTTCCAAAATGAAGCAAGTAGTTAATAAATGTGTCTCTGTGTGTGTGGGGGGGAAGCAGTACGACTCCGATGTCTTCCTTCATTGTTCTGCCCCCCCCCCTCACGCAATACTCCAGGCTATACTCATGAACAGCAAAATTGATGCTCAATAAAGTTTTATGAAAAGGTAGGTGCAAAATATATAAGCTGCGACGACTGTTTCTACCCGACACCTTAATTTTCAGGAATTTTTCAAGCATATAAATATTTTCGTTTTCACTTCGCTCTTTCGTTATTACGTTTTTGTATTTCAAAGAATATTTCCGAAAAAAGGAGCAATTTGCGGGGAATGCAGATCAGTTTGAACCTATATATGCTATCTTTCGTAATAATCTAACAAGTATTTGACGAAATCAGTAGAGACTTGTGAACATGCATTGAACCTATATATGCTATCTTTCGTAATAATCTAACAAGTATTTGACGAAATCAGTAGAGACTTGTGAACATGCATTAGTCATTAAGAATAAAAGGGAAGATTTGTAAAGACGTCTGTTTACAGTTTATAGTGCTTCTTGCAGTTTTCTATTTGAAATCTACAAATAGGAAAATCATAATCAATAAGTCAAATGGAAATCTTGTAAAATGATAAATAAAACCAATATTGCAAAAATGTTGATCAAAAAAATTGTAAGCTTCGTTATAACTTATGTTTCACTAGCTGAAAAGAATTTCCAATTTTAAATCCTGTATTCATTCTTTAGCTGTTTGAATTATTTTTTCCTAACTATCACCATTTTCACATACAGCTTCAAATTAATTTCTCAGTAACTTAAAATATCAAATATTGCTTAAAACGTACCTGTCAACGGAGAAATTTTTTTCAAAAGACACAAGAACAAATCTGTCAAGAAGAACATTTAAACTGAACAAATACAAACGCGTGTTGAGTAAATTCCATGCCATGCGAATACAGAAAAACCTCCCTTAACGGACACTTCTCGTTAGCGGACACTTTCCGTTTCATTTTTAAAATCCCTAGTCCCTTGAGATAGACCTATAATGTATTTCACTCCTCTTTAGTGGACACTCTAGTCAGCGGACAGCCTTTTAATGTTTCAGTCTTAGAATTCTGAATTTACTTAACTTTTTTTTTTTTTAACGAAAATATTTCCCTGAGCAAGTCTTATTGCATAGAAGGAGGTATGCTGGATTCGTGCAATACAATTTGCAGTCTTAAATTAATCTTCCAGAAATGTTGCCCAAATCCTAACTACACGCTAGCCTTTTTCCTATTGTTCACTGCATAGTTACTAATGCTCTCACCAAAGACTATTGATAAGGTATAAAAAGGAATGACGGAGTCCCTGTAAGAATCCCGGATTAAGTTGTTAGCCAAGCCTTTCAAATGGGAAAAACGAAGCCGAAGTATCAGATCTGGTGAAGGCTTTCGACTCTTCTGCTGATGTAGAGCTACATCTAGAGCTGATGAAAATTTCTGTACAGAAAATATTAATCTAGAAATTACGAGATTTGTACCCGCAAATCTAAGCTACGAATCTGAAGAGGAAGAGGATACTGAGGATAGGCAAGTACAAATCCAGTAAAAACATACAGTGAAAAATAACAGAGACGCGCTCAGCTGTTCGATATCATTGCAAAAGCTTTTTTTAATGAATAGCAACGATAAGTAAGGAGTAAATTCAACAAATAAATTCAAAATTCAACTAGAAAAAAAATGCATCTTATAATTGTTAATACGCAGAACAAACGCTTGTGACTGATTTTTTTAAATAAAAGAAATTATTCTGCAGAATTTTTTTTTTCGATTCACCTCCTTCTTTTAAGCCACATTCGTTTTTTATTAAGATGGTAAGTGCATTTATTTCATTAATTTAACGTATGTCAAAATATTCATCAATCATATTTAAGAAAGTACGCATGCTATGTCAAGTTGTAAAGTACATGAAATTTCTCTATTAATTATCGCACTCCTCGATAGCAGACTCTACCCGTATATGTGATCCTTATGGTGTCCGCTATCAAGTGGTTTTACCGTACATGAAAAATAGAGGAAGGCAAGATAACTGTAAAATACAGTGTAATTATTAGTAGTACTGCAGCGTTAACTTCAAATCTGGAAAAAAAATTGTCTTTGTCTTTTAAAAGGTAGCATCGTGCAAATTATGATCGTTTTACATTTTTTTTAAAATCTTCTTAAAAAAAGAGAAAAAATAGAAAAAAAGAGAAAAGAGAGTAAAAAAGAGAAAAAAAAATGACTCAAACTAAAGTTCCCATGGAATTAAATTTTCCGTCCAAAAGAGAAATTATTAAGGCCATAACATTTTTGTTTGGGTCCCCTTTTTTTTTTCTTCTTTTTTTTTTAACAGACTAAAAGAAGTGTGCAACTGTGACACGTCATGATTTTTCTCTGTTGTAGTAACGAAACATAAACTCGATTGAAATTTGTGATTACGAAAACCATAGTTGTAGAATTTTTGGATAGAATGCCGTATTGATTTTGAACATAATAAAATGAAATTAAAAAAAAAAAACTAATAAAAAGCTTTATAACTCATAGTACAAACCTGCATTTTTCCTTATGATTCATGCATTGTTCATCATTATAAGTTTTTATATCCCCACCATTAATTTTTAAACTTCAGTACTCTTTCTCAATAAACCACTATCACACACGATGTACATGTAGTTAAAAACCATTTTCAGAATCATTTTATTGCTAAATTACATTTGTTTACTACGACATACTTTGACTGACTGCCTCCTCCCTCCCTCACCGTTAGTGTTATTTTTATGTTTATCATATGTTTATTGCCTGTAACGGGAAAAACCATTAGATTCTAGTCTATGCAAAGTCATGATTTAATTCGGTCATTCCTTATTCTAACAGAGGAAAACCTTGAGAGTAGATAGATATACGGACTTAGCGCTGGATTTAAAAGACGACATGTAATATGTTTGAAGGTTAAAACTCATTGAAATGATGATATACATAACTGAAACTGATGTTTATGTTTTTTCATAATTTATGCTACTTTTACGTTTTCTGAATATTTTCGCTGCATGGCTGGACTCATAAATCCGCACTGCGGAAAGTTAGTTTAACCCTTTGACGCGAGGTAGTTGTGCCTTGAAACCACCTTATTTCAGCGCTTTCAGTGATAGTTGCAAAAAAAGAATATGGTTAAATGGTCTGAACGCTGAAAAAGTGCAGCCGTTGACATCAGTCCATTTAACTATCAGCAACATGGCAGTTGGTCGAATCACCCATCGCGCAGCCTGCTGTGTCTTCTTCTTCACAACTTCTTAGCTCTCGCCATGTGTCTGGTAGTTAAATGAATCGATCGCAACGGCTGCACTTTTTCAACGTTGGGTAGTCTATCCATTTGATCTTCTATATTGATGCGAAAATGCTTGTGCTTCAAAGGGTTAAGTGATATTATGAGCTGAAAGTGTTCTGGTAATTGCAAATTTGTCCCTAATTATGTTCGGAATGTGTCACAAAAAAGTGCAGATACGCACTTTGTTGAGTAGGTTAAATAATAACTCTGTAAAAAATAAGCACGGCTGTGAAATGAAACTCCGAATCGTTGTTTGTTTTTTATCTAGAGTACGAAAAATTACTAGATGAAAGAAAAATTATCTGTAAATCAGCCTTATCATTCTTAGTGCATAAACATTCCTTAACATACATCAGAAATTGATGTTTAATTTAAATGTGATATTAAAAGATTTTAGAATTTTTTAAATTATATAGTTACAGCACAAATAATTATGGTCAAAATTTGCTCTGAAAACAGGAGTATACATGATGCTACACACAAGTGAGTGTCATGATCTAGAATGAAATATTTTTTAAATGCACTGTTATGTATCGTTTATGCACTGTTATGTATCGTTTAAATCGCTAAAACGTGCATATTTTACATTTATTTGACACTTTTATTCATCAATCAAATTATTCTAATCTTTTAAATTAAATGGTTTCCCTTAAATACCTTTATAAAGCTCGTGTATTGCAAACTACAATTGTTCGGGATACAATGATCTCTTTCTAAAAATTATTTCCCTGTTCTCCGACATAACTTCGTGCGGTTTGGGCCCTTCACAGAACACTTCCACAACATAATTTGTATGTATTGTTGCGGCAAAACTACTGTTAATTAAGATATAATGGACGCCTGAGTTTGGTCTTCAGATAGCAACGAGATGTTCAAATGCGTAAACAGCATACCAGCGTATAATAGGAAAGCTGCAGTAAAAAATAACCGATATATGAAACGATTGGCTAAGTTTAAAATATATATATGTTTTAAATTTAAAAAATGGTTGAATATTTTGAGAAAAACTGGTAAACAATTCCTAACAGAAATTATTTAAGAAGAAAAAATAATTTCTATTAGGAATATCATTTAACATTTTTTAAAGAATGTAACCAAGGAATGTTAATTTAGAAGAGCTTACTCATGAAGAGCATTCAAAATATTTTATTTGCTTTAGTAGTACTGGTGATAAGCTTTCGAATTAAGCTGATTTTTTTTTTTTTTTTTTTAGTATTAGTGAAATATCTGGGACCGTATAATGTCCATTTTTGCGCTGAAATAACTTTCAAATTCAGTTAATATGAAAAGAAAAGTCTTTCAGGAAAAGATTTACTTTCCTTTCTTTAAATTTTAATTGTCACAAGTTTGTACTGAAGTAACTGTAAAAGTACTTTTTTTACTTTGAAACGTAGGATTACGTTCCTCAATAACAGTCCTATTAAAAATAAATCACCGTCGTTGAAAGTTTTAACACTATTCCGTTTAAAAAACTACCTAGGTGAAATAACCAGGTGAACTGATTCAACTACCCGGGCTTTCTTTCACGGCAGACAATAACGTGACGAGAGAATTGCGTAAGATTCGTAAAATCTGCGTAGAATTTAAGTCATGTTGTCAATTTGTGCGATGATAAATAGCTCCTCGAGATTACATAGTTTGCAATCTTTCACAAGATTAGCTATTTTCGTCAATGAACCGTAGAGAATTTCAATAAGAAACGGTTTATCAGAAGATTAGTAGCGATTTCTGTGATCATATGGATTAAAACACAATATGCTATGTTAATAAATAGTTTGTGCATATTAAACTAAAAAGGCTTGTTATATTCATCATTTTTTAACGGGCGTCTTACAGTTAACTGGTAAACAAGAAGAAATAGTACGTTAATATTTATCTCATGGCAGTTAAATAAACAGAGAAAATTAATCTGAACTTTTTTTCATCAGTTTAAAAGATTTAGATCATTGCTACTGCTGTAAAAAATTCGAGACCAAAAACTTTTACCTTTTATAGGTGTTTCCGTATTTTTTATTTCTTTTCTGTTTTTGGAACGAAGGGGATATAATAATTATGCAGAGTGTCCCAAAAAGGTGATATCACGCTTTAATTTTTTATCTATTAGAGATAAGTGAGCAATGTAAACTGAAAAAAATGTTCAAAATAAGGTTGGAAAAAGGACTGCGTTAATAAAAATATTCCTTCCGTTTATTTTCAAAAAAGTTACACTTTTTAAATTTGCATTCGACCCCATACGAAAAAATTCCCAGTTAGTAAAATGTGCCCCATACACTCATGAGGTGATGGTCAATATTTGAAAATTACCCCTTAAAAACTGTCAGCGGTATGAAGATAAATATATGAAGACTAAACCACTTTCCAATGGCTCTCGAAGGAAAACATCACGTCGGATGATTCCATTTCAAATGTAATACAGAAATTACGAAAGAAAATATATTTTTTCCCACTCTAGCAATAAACATTTGCATCCAAATTCATGTATACATCTTTATTAATAGATATCTCTGAGACGTCATATGATGAAAAGACGAAATTTTGCACATCACCTCATTAGAGTATGGGGCACATTTTGCTAGAGAATTTTTTTGTACGGGTCGAATGCAAATTTAAAAATTGTAACATTTTAAAAATTTATAAAAGGAATTTTCTTTTAACGTTGCCTCTTCTCCAACCTCTTTTTGAACTTTTTTCCAACTTACATTGTCCAATTACCTCAAACATAAAGAATTAATGAGTATTATTACCTTGTTGTGACACACTGTATCGTATAAATTAAGTTAATAAAGCTATATATCAGAAGAGGGTCTTTCTCTAATTCAGTCTGCCTAAGGACCCCAGAATAACTAATTCCCACTGATTACATTGGGCAATCTACGGAAATTTTTATTTTTAAGGAATCCTAACTTTAGTTTGCTTCAGGATTAAAATGCATTTAAAATTTAGATTTATTTTAATTAGTTTATCTTGTTTGATTCGCGTGTCACCTCAAGTTCACTTTGTGAAACTAGATTATCTTGTTCAGAAGGATAAATATTTAAACATCCTGCCAAAAAAATTGTTTAAAATATGAGAATTCTTTAAGATCTATAAATGCTGATCGACTAATAAAATTTTGTCCCAGATTTCCAGTTAGGATAAAGTGATTCGAGTTAGAAAAAATGTTCTTTAACTGTTTTTAGTTTCAAGAAAGTTGGAAAATATTAAATTGAAGAGATCAAAGTGGCTAATGAAAACAGTTTTTATGAAAGAAATTTAAACTTTAGTTATAACTGTAATAACAATTTAATATGGAACTGAAATTATTAGCGTTAAACTTGTGTATATTAAGGTGGCTTCTAATGTCTTCTAGATATTATTTAGTGTTAGTGTTCGCTAGTAAATTGTTGTTAACAACCGGATCATAAAGGATCCGTAACAGATTGTTAGCACTGATCTTATCGATCTTTAAGATCTTATAGCACGATTGTTATCTGTGTTTTCATGCTAATAAATACAAGGTGTTTCGAAACTCATGGGTAAAAATGTAAGGGGTGGTACTGTGAGTCAATATGGTACAGAGTGGCCTCATGTACCTGTTAATAATCATTTTGGAATAACAGTGAACTTTCTGGCTATAGTTCGTCAAAAACTAATGGATTAAAAATTTAAAAAGCACTTGATTAAAATGGATTGGTAAGAGGATTGATTACTAAAGTAGGGATTATACAATAGGGTGGAGCGAAAAACACTTTTTCTCGAAATTCACATTGCCTGAGTCATTAAATGGTGTGAAACTGATAAAAACAAATTGTCTCCAAATTTCAGCTCAAAAGATTGCCATCTTCAGGTTCCACACCTTAAGCGAATATATTTCCAGTGTCTTTTTTAGTCTTTTATGAATTTATATTGAAATAATTACGTTTTATTAATTAATTGAATAATTTATATTCCGATACACCTGCTCTATCAAGAACAACGGCTAGTTCGGGCATTTGGTCTGTCTTGGAGATTTAGGGAATCTCATCGTCAGTCGCTTTCCGACATTTGGCTTCCTGACTAACGAAATCGTAATCATTTTCTGAGGTATATTCCATTTCTGAATTAGATTTTAAGTCGACGTTTGCTTCTAAATCTACTGACATGTGATAATAACGTATCAGTAAAGCAATTTAATAATGAAAACATAACTAATCATTCAATTAATTAATTAAACATTATTATTTTAATAAAAATAAGCTAGAAATATATTCGATTGATTTGTGGAACCTGAAGATGACATTATTTTGAGCTGAAATTTGGAAACAATTTGCTCTTATCAGTTTCGCATCATTTAATGACTCAGGAAGTGTGATTTTTGAAATAAAGTTTTTTTTTTCGCTCCACCCTATTATACAATGATTGCAAGATTGATTTTTAAAGTGATTATTAACAGGTAAATGAAAACAACGTTTCCTACCCCCACACCGATGTGATTCTAAACCGTCTTGGTTTCCTCTACCACCCCTTAAAATTTTGCCCATGAGTTTCGAAACATCATGTATAAAGAGAACCAGATCAAGAATAACATTTTTATAGATGTCTTGAAAATACATATCTGTCTATTATAAGATAGAAAAATCTGTTTATACTTTTTAAATATTTTTGTAATATTTATAACTGTATATGCGTGAAGGGAAAAAAATTGTGTGTGTGTGTGTGTGTATGTGATTCGTACAAAAAAAAAAAGTTAATCAATCTTTCGTATCACTTCACAAAATCATCAACTGCTTATATTAGTTTTATTTGTTCGAAAATTTATATGTGTTTATTTATATGTTACTTATTTGTTATGAAAAAACATGGAAGTTTTATTTAATCATTCTTAACCCTAGTGCAATCATTTTTACACCAATTTAGAAGACTAACTAGAAGTCCATCGCTGAAGAAGTGCAGCCGTTGCCATCGATATTATTAAGCTGGCTGTGTCAAAAAAACGTCTTCAGCTCTGTGATGACAGATGGGTGATTAGGTCGACCGTCACGCTCTTGGTAGTTAAATGGATCCATGGCAATGACTGCACTTTTTCAGCTTTGGGACCATTTAATAGTATTTTTTTGCGAACAGCAGTGAAAGCGCTGAAATAAGGTGGTTTCCCGGCAAAACCACTGCGTGTTAAAGGGTTAAGAGCTGGAGATGAGTTAGGGCTCATTTTCTTAAAGCCCGAACCCGAGGACTTCCAATCCGAGCCCGCACGATATTATTTAAGTCGGAGCCCGAGCCCGAAATATCAGCTAATTAATAAATAAAATTAATTCATTGATAGAATATCATAAGTTTTGTTGCTTTGTGCAAATTAAAGCCAAATATAGTAGCAAACTCTTAATACGCTTTCTATATTCCTCCCGTGAATCACTTTTTAAAATCTGTTTACAAGGAGTATGTTCAACAAATGAGAAATTTCTCGTGAGTCTAACCTACCCCAGCTCAAAAAAATCGGGAATTACGGAACCCGAGCCCGGTTCGGGCTTGGTCTTCCGGACTCTGGCTGAGCCCGTCTCTTATCTATTAAGAAGAGCATGTGGCATAATCATTCCATGAAGGAGAAAATAAACTTTTTTTCTTCGCACCAAAACAAAAACATTATCCTTACCTCAATTTCTCACATTAGATAAACAGCGCCGATTCTCTCAAAAATCCACAGAAATATTTCCCGCCGTACGACTGATTCCGCATAAACAGACCCAGTTTGCGTATAATCCGTTCAGCGGAAGAAGAGCAGAAATGTATCCACACACATACACACACACACACACACAATGTTTATAACCGTGAAAACGTGCGCACCACGAGATTTAAAAACCGTCCTTCTCACAGACGCCGAGCTACACGGAATGAAAAGGTAAATCCATGCCGGAATGACCACCTAGTCAACAGGTGTTTCTTTTCCCCCACGATTTTTCCCTGGCAGGGATTTTTTTCCGCTGTTTCCGCGCGGGAATCGTGATTTGTTGTTTTAAAAAACTTGTATCTAAGAAGATGGGCTTGCACAGGGGTAATAATGATGATTTGTTTCTTATGTAAATAATCGAATCACGATGACTGTTTCTGACGGGAAATTACTTTTACATGAAGAAGCTGCGAAATTCTTAAGAGCTTTAATCAATGTTGCCAAACACTCTTTGAGAAAAGTCACGAAAATCAGTTGAAAAAGTCGCTAAATTTCCATAAAAGTGATGCTTTTATATTAATTTTTGAAAAAGAGATAGCTAAGAGAACGTATTAAAAACTGTGTTTAATTAAAGCTAGAAAAATAAAATATTCTGAACACATAGATTCTGATGCTCTTTTCAACTCTTGACGCTTATCGAACATGAATCGCTTATTATCTTTGAAATTGATTAATCGATATTAATTTCAAATAAAAATATTCAAAACAACAATTTTAAGTTGTAGGAGCATTAAAATGATACAGATTTTCCATTTTTACAGATATATATTTGTAGAATGACATTAATTTGCACGATATAAAATTAAATATCATGGAAACAGCCAGAGCTGGTATGAAAAACACGAGTCGCACGTGCATTTCAATCAAATTTTAACTTTTATGGTTGCGTAATAGTTGTAGTTTTAACCTATTTCTTGAGAGAAATCATACCTGTATTAATTGGTCAGAAACACTTTCCACCTCCGCATTTGAATAAGGTAAATTCAGTGTCATTACAGTGCCGGTGTAAAAAAAAAAAAAAAAAAAAAAAATCGTACTTTAATTTAGCAGTAATATTGTTGACGATTAAATTCATGCAAAAAAACTATTGCATATTTTTCATGGAAAGGCGGGTGTGGATTATGATAACGCGATTAATTCAGGATGCTGGTAGGTTTCTTGGCGTATATATATAGGGTTGCCAGCGTCAAGGAAAACCTGATGATCCTGGAATTGTCAGAAAAGTTCATTTTAATAGAAAAAGTCAAAGAAATTTGCAAATTTTGGCTAAAAATCTGGCTTACAGTCTCTTATTATTATTTCAAGACTGCATTTATAAATTAATTTAACATTTGTTGTATGCCTGGAAAAAAAAAAAAAAAAAAAAAAAAAAAAAAAACTATCACTTGACCTAGGTGCGCAACAATGGAAAAACACGGCAATTTCCTCTTCTCTTCTTCGTCTTTTTTTTTCAGTTTTTTTTTTTTTTTTTTAAAGACTGCTTATTTGACACAAAACGTACAGTAAAGCGTTAATTTAAAGCAAGGGTAGCCAAAAAGTAGTGAATTGGAGCCTTTCATGTGGGTCATTGAATCCTTATGCCCAGTTATTGTTTTGAGACCGACTGAAGAATTTCGAAATAATATCATGCTCGTAAATATTTTATTTCTTCTAATTTTCTGCGTCAAAAGGCAGCATTTGTACTCTCCAAAATACGTTGGCATCGAAAATCGAACCTTCTCTCATCCCTTCCAAATATCAGAATTAATTTCAGAATCCTCCTCTGCAGAACAACAATTTCAATTGAGCACTAACTCCGTTCACATAAGAACTCAGCAAGTGAAGCAGCGTCTGGCTTGGCCAGTGCTTGGGTGCGTCAACTACCTCTCGGCTCGACTGCTGTGGGACCGTGTGCGCTAATGGGAGCTGGTGCCCGTAAAATCCGTCGTGGCTCCAATGTCCTCTGAGTTGTTAAACGATACCTCTGGGGGTGCCGATTTCAGGGGATTGGTCCCTTCATTGGAATTGGTTCAAAATTAAGGGACCCCGAGCTGAGTCGGACTTCCTCCCACTGGGGCTCGTTAAAATGGAAGCCGCCACTTCCGCCCATCACCTGCCTATTTGGAGGGATCTGGCACCACCCCGTGGTTGCCAGAAGGCATTCGTAAATACAACAACACGTTATATCCTCCCCTAATCAGAAACCTACCCGCATTCATATTTTCCAACTCCCCTTGAACGCAAGGAAACGAAAAAAAGAGCATGAATTGCGTGGCACATCTGAAGTTGTCTGAAAATAAAATTAAAAATTAGTGAATGGTATAATAAAGGTTGATCATCCCTGACATAAGCAATTTCTTTCTTTCTTTTTTTAATGGGCCCTCCCAAATAAAAAATTCTTTGCTAATATTGTAGTGCTAATCTTACTGATTGTTTAAAAGAGTCATACGCTATTTCATCTCATCGCTGCGTTACCTCTGCCCAAATGTCATGATGTTTAAGATAGTTTTCTTCTTTATGATCTGCATGTTACTCCACTGATGTTCACCTTCAATATCAGTAATTCATATCACACTAACATATAATTAGGGATGCACGATAGACAAAAAATCGTCTGTTTCGTCTCCCAAAGCAGCTGAAAATCCCCATCTCGTCTCGCAAATTCATATAAGGTAATGATAAAAGCACCTGTCTCACTTCACATAGAAACTATGAATCTCTGTCTCGTCTCCCGTCTATCTATAAGTATAATAAGAGAAAAAAAAAAGCGGCATTATAGTATTTCTTTCAATAGAGAGGAAGGAACGGGAAATCTTTTCATTTTAGTACTGATCAAACGTCTTAATAAGCGATCTTCATATTTTAATCATTTCCCTTATAATCCTCAGACTCCCAACAGGATACATAGATCCCACTATATAGAATATGAATAATAGTGGGATTTGGCCCACTGCTGTTCATTATTCTACACTGGCGTGAGACACACCCAACACCTCATAATATGATTATGAACAAATATGAATAACTTTAACAGAGCTTATCTAACACATGTTTAAAAAAATGCTCTGATTTCAAACTTAAAAGTTAAAAAAAAGTGCAGTCTAATGGTTAAGAACCACTAACCGAATTTTAAAATATTTATTTATTTCTTTATTTCTGTGGGAGAAAGTATCCTTGCATACAATTCAGACTTCTTTAAAAAGGACAATTTTAAGCTTCCATCAATAATAAAATATTTTGAATCATTAAATATTTTGAAGAACATTTCCCTCAGATTTTGTAAATTTTGTTGTTTAACTTTTAAAACAAACCAAATAAAGTTTTATACATATCACTTAAATCAGTGTATCGCCATTTTTAGAAAACTTTTCTTTAATAAGAGTAAATAATTTCCTCTTTATATCTAATTTGTTAAAAAAAAAAAAAAACCTCAGGAATCATTATTAAACAATTTGTGCTTTCGGACTATCTGCGATTTTTTCTAATGCCAGCAATAATAGATAAATTTCTGATATCAACTTCTTCCACAAGGGATGATTTCTTTTAAAATCATTATGTATAAAAATTGAAATTCCAACATTCTACTGGCTACTGGGTCATGTTAAAATATTTTGTGGAGTGAAGTTCAATACACGCGAATAAAACACAATGTGTGTGTATAACACAAATTATTTTTTAAATATCATTTTCAAAAGTAGAATTATCCAAATTCATTTTTTATGTTATTAAAATTACCTAAACACATAAAAAAATAGTTTTCCAATGTGGTACGTTGTTGCGAAGTGAAGATACTTAAACACAATAAACGCTCAATAAGACCTAAGTGGGAAACAGCAAAATATATTAGTGAACTATTTCACACCCTGGATTACATTTGCTATTTATAATATTATATAAAAGATATGGAAAATAAGAATAATTGTGTATAATGCAACTGATGGCAGAGAGGTCGGAAAGTTGTGACCATCAGGTCGGTTGTAGTGCGATGTGTCTCGAGTTTTTTAAATTCAAGAGTGACAGCCTGGAGTACCACTAGCAGATCGCAGGGGATGTTGCGGAGGTGCGGGCACACAAGAAAACTGTGAAAAACTGCCTTCACAAATTCAAGGTTTTAGAATGAACTACTAAATATTTTTGAACTACTACTTTTACCCCTTCTGAAGAAAAAGTCATTCAATAATTAAACGATACGAAATTTATCTAATGCAATTAAAAGAGCATAAATTCCAGTATGACACAAAGATTTTCTAGTTTAAAAAAAACAGTTATTTCATTGTAATTAATATCCTTTTAACTGCAATAGAGGAATTTCGTATCGCAAAATTATGAGATGAATGTTTTACGATTAAGAAAAAATGTGTGAAAACTTTCAATAGTTCGTTATAAAGCCTTGAATTCGTAAAGGCAGTTTTCTCCGTGAAAAGAACTGTGGTGATAGTTCCCTTGAAGAGACTGGAGAAAAGCCTTAACCCTTTGAGGCGCAACCCTTCCCAATGCTGAAAAAAGGGCAGCCGTTGCCATCGCTCGACTTAAATACCAGCAAGATGGCGGACGATCGAAACGTTCATCGCGTGCCACAGATCTGGAGACCCTTTTTTGACGACAGCTGGCTGTGCAGCACAGACAGCTGCGTCACAAAAGGGTCTCTAGGTCTGTGGCACGCGATGAAAGTTTCTATCGTCCGCCATCTTGCTGGTAGTTAAGTCGAGCGATGGCAACGGCTGCCCTTTTTTCTGCATTGAGCAATCTATCCAGCCGTTCTCGCATTCTTCCATTTTTCAGCAGATGTCAGTGCTGTTAAAAATAATCGTGACAATTTTTTTTTTTTTTACGGGAAAGGGCGTGCTGAAAAGTAAAGGATTCTTGCGGAGCTATGTCACCAGCAACTATTTTTATAGAAATCAAATCTATTCTTCGTGACTGGCAACAATCAAAATGTCAGAGTTTTGTGCTCCCAGAGCGGGAACACTGCGCGTTAAAGGGTTAACCTCCATCGTAACTTTTTTAAAAATAATTTTTCCTATGACAACAAAATAAATAATGTTTTCCCATTCAAGTGACATTTCATTACAGTTCGTTATAGCATGTAGTCATGGTGATTTAGGGGATTTAATCAAAAAACATGTAGTTATAGTTAGAAATGTAAATGGTATTCCATAATACTCTCCTTTCCTCTACTATTCCGTGTCTAAAATCTCCTCTGAGAATTCATTTTCTTAGAACTAACTCATTATAAATTAAAAGCTACAAATTTAAATATTTCAGGTTCGGTGGTAGCCCTGTTAAGGTGTTGGACTGGTAACTGGAAAAATGAGGATTCGACACACCACTGAAGACCACCGTGTCGTGCGGTGAACATGTACTTTAAATCAGTGGTTCGAAACTCTCTTTGTCGGACTCTAGCAGTTTCCGAGGGGTGCCAATATTCAGAAGTACTCCTTTCTGATGAAAGTTCCATATTGTAGCGAAAAACTCCTGGTCGGGTACAAGTACCTTTAACCCTTTAACGCGCAGTGTTCCCGCTGTGGGAACTCCAAACTCTGACGTTTTGACTGTTGCCAGTCACGAAGAATAGATTTGATTTCTATAAAAATAGTTGCGGGTGACATAGCTCCACGAGAATCCTTTACTTTTTAGCACGTCATTTCCCGTAAAGAAATGGTCACGATTATTTTTAACAGCACTGACATCTGCTGAAAATGGAAGAATGCGAGAACAGCTGGACAGATTGCCCAATGCTGAAAAAAAGGGCAGCCGTTGCCATCGCTCGACTTAACGACTACCAGCCATCTTACTGGTAGTTAAGTCGAGCGATGGCAACGGCTGCCCTTTTTTTCAGCATTGGGAAAGGGCTGCGCCTCAAAGGGTTAAATGACACATTCGATGTTGTGAGTTCTCCTCCTCTGGCAAACAAACATTTTTCACAAAGCGAAATTTATTTTAAAATTAAACCATCTCTACAAAATAGATAAATATAAATATATATAAATATGTACATAACTAAAAATAAGTGAAATAATTTTTTTTAGATATTTAACAGATTTTAACTTGCATTCAAAAGAGCCAAACTGTTTTTCTTTCCTTTATACTGACGTCTGTTCACTGGTGCGTTCCAAGCTGTTATAATAATTCATTTGATTTACAGTGATTATTACGAAGACAGTCTTAAAGATACAATAGCAAGCAGAGTGAAAAATGAACAAGTCCCACCAATTCACTTCAACTCTTTTCCAACTCCTCCAATAATGATTTTTAATTAACTTAACAAAGCCGGTTTCCTAAGGCTAATTGAAAGAAAAAAAAAACACCCTTAATTCATTTAAAAGTCGAAAAATTGGTTTCGACTCTATAATCACATCTTTCTCTCGGCTCCCTCTTTTGTGCACCTCCAGATCCAATTGCAACAGCAATGAAAGGCGAACTTACCTAAGCCCCTCATTTACAAAAGTGTCAGCTGACAGGGATAATACAATCTCGTGGCGCCGAACATTCTAGACTAGATAACTCTTTCCTGCACAGCTATTATATATGGGAAGCATATTTTACGGGAATTTTTCATTTTCTGGACGATCTTTTCTTTGAATGAACTAATCCTAGATCAATGCCTACGGAAGGAATAAATCAGCGCTATAAATGGGCATGTAATACTGTTATCAGCTACACGTGGAGAACGATGGCTGGATCGTAGATTTTTTTAATTTAATATTATTATTCTTTTTTAACTTTAAAGTGTTTATGACGCATTTGCGATTTTGTGCGATTTTGCAGTTTTATGCTAATCTTCACTGGATTTTCAATGAGAAAAAAATCACACGCTTTAAAATGACACAAGTGCATTCAAATAATAATATATCATGATGAAGATTTGAATTTACTGCATTATTTCAAAAGCTTAATCTGTTATTTTTTTTTAAGTTTTAAACTCAGATTATGGGCTTTATTATTCTTACTTATTGAATAAGTTATATGTTTATATGAATTTACCGTTTCCAAACGCCGTTCAAAATGCAACACCAAGAAGGACCAGAGATATCACAGCAAAATGTATTTGGGAGGTAGCATGTTGTACAAAGATATGTAGTTCTAATGACAATTTCTTGTAAAGTGGGGAAATCAGAACTGAGTATTGCCGCCATGGGTGGCTATAACCGATGCTACACAGCTTGGCATTGAATCAAAAAGGCTTTGGATGTGTTGTTTGGGTATAGCCATGCTGCTGCCACATATTGCCAAAGCTGGTCTGTTGTAGCAGCTGGGCTTTGTATCACGGCCAAGTCGTCTTGCAGCAATCGACCATACGTTTTCGATAGGCGATAGATCGGGAGAACAAGGAGGCCAAGGCAGCAATGCAATCTGATGGGGAGCGAAGAAGTCTTGAGCCTATCCTGCCTCATGTAGTAACGCATGATCCTGTTGGAATATGACCATTGGTAGGCTCTGAAGGGCATCGTCCCCCAACACCTGGCTGGTAGTATCCGGCAATGCGTACTGGGGTGGTGCGGGAGTGTTATTCAATACCACCCCAAACGATAATACTAGCGCAGGACCAGTATGGCAATGCATAGAACAAGAGTTCAGAAGTCACTCACCACGGTGTCTCCAGACTCTAAACTTACTATTGTGCGGTTGCAGTCAGAAGCGGTACTCGTGGTCCCATTTGTTTGTTCACGTCCGTCGTTCATCTTAATATTGCCAGCGCAAAGATCTGCGGTTTTGACTCAAGGATACATGCAGCAACAGACGCCTTGCTGACATTCCACTTTGCCGCAAACGACGTCGAATGGTTAGCGTTGACACCGATTGCTTCGCAACAGACCGAATTTGTAGTGATATCCTTCGTGATGTGGCAGAAAGATCCATCACTATCATTCGCACAATATGCCATGTCCGCCGTTCCTCCTGCATCCAGCGATTTCAGATCAGCATCACAGTTGCTTCGTACAGTCCAACACGATCCCCAATATCTCTGAAGGATAATCGGCAATCCCTATAGGCCACTGTTCTTCAACGATTGAACTCCGAAATGTGTTGAAAGAGGCTTGTTTTTTTTCTACAGAGGGTGATTCGCTACCAGACTGACCAAACTTGCAGGGGGTGTAGGGGGGTACAGAGACGGTTCAGAATCACATAGCAATGCGGGGTCAGAAACGTCGTCTTCATGTACCAATTAATAACCATTTTGGAAGAAGTGTTGAAGTGTGCGTCGAATTTCTTAACCAATTTTCATAAACAATGGGCTTTCTTCAGTCAATTTCATAAATGTTATGAAAGAAACAATTCTGAAATAAGAATTTTTATCAAGTGCAGTCGGTGAAAGAGGGATTAGTTTTTGAAAAACTATGGTAGGAAAGTTTACTATCACTTGAACACTTCTAAAATGATTATTAACAGATATACGACGAAGATAACAGAAGACGACGTTTCCGACATTGCTATGTGATTCTGAACCGTCTCTGTACCCCCTACACCCCCTGCAAGTTTGTCAGTCTCGTAGCAAATCACCCTGTGTATATATATATATATATATATATATATATATATATAATAGCTTACTTACGTAAAGTGAAATCCCAAGATAATCCAATGATAAAGTGAAAAAAATATAAAAAAATAAAAAAGTAGATAGCACATGGTGCCAATTAACGAGCTTATACCGGATAAGTGTTTAAATATAGCCTTTTAAGGCAATGAAAGAGTGGAAAAATTGAATATAAAGCGCCAAATTAGAACTGGTGTGCTTTTAATAAGTGCTTTTAAGCCTAATCACATGTAATCAGAAATAGTCGGAAAATGGAATTAATATTGAAATGGTGTGCTCTATCATAAGGCGTCACCGCACACACATTTCAATTTAATCGAAAAAAACAATAATAGCTAGGTTTCTGCAAGTTACCTGACCAAAATTAGGGTCCTTTTGTAACTTGGGGGCGCGACCGTAGCTATTAGAAATAAACAACGAGGAAGTGGACCGACACGAAGATCAAAGCTCAGTAATGGAGGCAGTATTAGTGCATGTTGCCATCAGAGAAGGCTTAATGCAATCATTAGACAAGTAATGCCATGGAGTGTGAATAAAAAATGATATATTAATAATACTTTGGAAGTATGGAAAGGAAAAGAATAAATAAAAAATAAAAATATTCAGCCTTCAGCTGAAATTAGTTTCCCCTCCGCTAAAGAGGTTTTTTGACAGAACCTTTTAATTTGTATTGGCAGCCATGTACAGGATGTATTTGCACGTAAATCAAACGGGGAGAAACCAACCGTTCTTCCAGTGGTGTCAAGTATTTTAAACAATCCGGTATTTCGGGGAATTCGAAGCCATTGCTTATAGCTAATTCTGGTATTGTCAATTTAATCAAACAATCGTAACATGTTTTGCAAAATTTGCCAATATCATCGATATCTTTGTAAAAGACTAGTTTTATAAAGTCCGTGGTCGCTCCTTTGGACAGTAAAGTTGTTTTGGAATGGGTTCTTATTGACTTTTTGAACCACAGTCGATCACAACAATAGCATTGGTGGATTGGACCATCAGCAACAGCTTCGAAAAATTTCTCAGCTAATTTACGAAATTCTAGTTCTTCACACCTTACATTTAGATCAGTATCTGTTCTTGGTCTTTTCGATGGTATATCTAGACAGAGTCGTAAACGTTTTCTGTCTTGTCTTCTGGATTTGGATTCCGCTTCTTGAGCACGAAAATCTGGATCTTCCCTTTTTCTTTGCATAAATAGACGGTTAGTTTCACGACGACTTTCTTCCGGATCAGACAACTGGCGAGGACGGCCAGCGCGGCCTTGAACAACAGTCCCGGGTATATTCTTCTGATATTTAACGATGTAATACTGAACAGTAGAGCGTGAAATACCAAGCCTACGAGCTATTTCACACTGATCCCGCAAAAATGAAAATTTTAGAAATGCCACGACAGAACACCACCACTTGCTCCGAGGAGGGACAAAAGTTTGAACGCGACTCTGGAAACAAATCCAAGTTCTGAAAAATGAAATCGGAACCTCGGGAACTTGACAGCCAGTCGCAGACGCTCTGACAAAATCTTACAGTTTCCCCTTTTGTTTCATCTGACGTTACTTTGAAATTTTTCAAGTATCCATTATTCCAATCATGTGTCGGATCTTGGTGTGTTTCAAATTTCCGTGAGATCTGTAAGATTTTATTTACTATCAATTATCATCCACGACTTTTTTTGTCTGCCCAAAACTATTACCCTCTTTAGCGGAGGGTAATAAAAAAGTAGATAGCACATGGTGCCAATTAACGAGCTTATACCGGATAAGTGTTTAAATATAGCCTTTTAAGGCAATGAAAGAGTGGAAAAATTGAATATAAAGCGCCAAATTAGAACTGGTGTGCTTTTAAGCCTAATCACATTTAATCAGAAATAGTCGGAAAATGGAATTAATATTGAAATGGTGTGCTCTATCATCAGGCGTCACCGCACACACATTTCAATTTAATCGAAAAAAACAATAATAGCTAGGTTTCTGCAAGTTACCTGACCAAAATTAGGGTCCTTTTGTAACTTGGGGGCGCGACCGTAGCTATTAGAAATAAACAACGAGGAAGTGGACCGACACGAAGATCAAAGCTCAGTAATGGAGGCAGTATTAGTGCATGTTGCCATCAGAGAAGGCTTAATGCAATCATTAGACAAGTAATGCCATGGAGTGTGAATAAAAAATGATATATTAATAATACTTTGGAAGTATGGAAAGGAAAAGAATAAATAAAAAAAAGTAATAATTAAATGAATAAATAAAAAGAATAAAAATGGTAATAATTAAATGAATAAATAAAAATGGTAATAATTAAATGAATAAATAATAAAATAAATATTACACTAGTATAGCTAGCCTATGTTTTACGTAGTACTAGCTGCAGTAGCTAAGAAGTACTTAGTTGAGGTTGTGGAAATGGAGAAAAACTGTAGCAATAATATTAACAGTAATGGTATTGATAATAATTATATTCATTTATTATTGCTATTTATGCTAATATAATTGTAAAATATTTATGTAGAACAGTACTCTGTTTGGCTTCATTGGTTACAGACTCACATAAAAAGGAAAAAGTACCAGTAATCAACCATTCTTAAAAATAGATTTTTTTTTTTTAAATAAAATATATAGATATATATATATATTTTTTTTTTTTTTTTTTTTTTTTTAATATAGAAAGAACCAACAACCAACCCCATCCTCACCAACCAATACTCTGATTAGGACATACAGTTTTTTTGATTACATAGAGGATATAAAATGGAAGTTAGAAATTTACTGGGATAATTATATTTTATAGCAGTTTTATGTAGGTCAGTTAAGTTATTGGCCTTAAAACTATTGGTACATAGAGACTCTATTCTATACTTATGATTAGAGATAATATTTCTAAACACAGAAGTGTGCATACATGAATTGAAATGAGTGAAAGTATTAACCTGAAAATTAAAGTCATTTCTTTTATTATATATATTAAAGGATAGACTCTTATCGTCATTGATTCTAATTTATAAGTCTAAAAAATTAATTATTCTATTGTTATTAGGATTTTTTATTAGTTCTAGGGCTGAATGGTAGGCTATGGGTAGGTGGTCAGCATCACTATAAGTATTGTCAGTAGCTATTGTTATTATGTCATCTATGTACCTATATATTATAAGAGAAGGATTATTGTAATTTTTTTCATAATTATATAAATATAGGTCTGCTAAGTAACTGGAATTGGAACCACCTTGTGGTATTCCTATAACTTGCTTATATAATTTATTATTATGTAGAATGTAGTTATTATAGATTATGAACTTTAAAAGATTTTCGAAATACATAGTATCTATGTAAGAAGGCAGGGTTATATTATTATTACTATGTATAAATAGATTCAATATTATATTGTATAAGTCGTCTAGTGGTATACTATTGAATAAGTCTTTAAAATCATAAGTTGATATATTAATTACATCGTGTAGAGCATTAATCTTATTTTTTAGTTCATAGCTATTACCTATAGATACAGAAGTAGTGTTAGATTTTATGTACAGATCATGCCTAGAAGTAAGTATTTTTAGTAATATTTTGCTTGCTACATTATTATAAGTGTTACATCCTATAGTAACAGTTCTGAATTTTAGTGGCGTTATATATATATATATATATATATATATATATATATATATATATATATATATTATATATATATATATATATATATATATATATATATATATATATAATATATAATAGCTTACTTACGTGAAGTGAAATCCCAAGATAATCCAATGATAAAGTGAAGAAAATATAAAAAATAGATAGCACTTGGTGCCAATTAACGAGCTTATTCCGGATAAGTGTTTAAATATAGCCTTTTAAGGCAATGAAAGAGTGGAAAAATTGAATATAGAGCGCCAAATTAGAACTGGTGTGCATTTAAGCCTAATCACATGTAATCAGAAATAGTCCGAAAATGGAATTAATATTGAAATGGTGTGCTCTATCATCAGGCGCCACCGCACACACATTTCAATTTAATCGAAAAAAACAATAATAGCTAGGTTTCTGCAAGTTACCTGACCAAAATTAGGGTCCTTTTGTAACTTGGGGGCGCGACCGTAGCTATTAGAAAAAAACAACGAGGAAGTGGACCGACACGAAGATCAAAGCTCAGTAATGGAGGCAGTATTAGTGCATGTTGCCATCAGAGAAGGCTTACTGCAATCAATAGACAAGTAATGCCATGGAGTGTGAATAAAAAATGATATATTAATAATACTTTGGAAGTATGGAAAGGAAAAGAATAAATAAATAAAAAAAGTAATAATTAAATGAATAAATAAAAAGAATAAAACTGGTAATAATTAAATGAATAAATAATAAAATAAATATTACACTAGTATATCTAGCCTATGTTTTACGTAGTACTAGCTGCAGTAGCTAAGAAGTACTTAGTTGAGGTTGTGGAAATGGAGAAAAACTGTAGCAATAATATTAACAATAATGATATTGATAATAATTATATTCATTTATTATTGCTATTTATGCTAATATAATTGTAAAATGTTTAGTTAGAACAGTACTCTGTTTGGCTTCATTGGTTACAGACTCATATATATATATATATATATATATATATATATATATATATATATATATATATATATACATATATATGTATACAGGGTGACAGCAGCATTGATAATTTTAGTGTTAAATGAAACTGAATGCTCTAAATTATTTTATTTCTTGTAATGGTATCTGCCTGCATGCTGCTCTTTAACCTACCACATTTGAAAAAGCATAAATAAATAAAAAAAGAATAAATAAATAAAAAAAGTAATAATTAAATGAATAAATAAAAAGAATAAAACTGGTAATAATTAAATGAATAAATAATAAAATAAATATTACACTAGTATATCTAGCCTATGTTTTACGTAGTACTAGCTGCAGTAGCTAAGAAGTACTTAGTTGAGGTTGTGGAAATGGAGAAAAACTGTAGCAATAATATTAACAATAATGATATTGATAATAATTATATTCATTTATTATTGCTATTTATGCTAATATAATTGTAAAATGTTTAGTTAGAACAGTACTCTGTTTGGCTTCATTGGTTACAGACTCATATATATATATATATATATATATATATATATATATATATATACATATATATGTATACAGGGTGACAGCAGCATTGATAATTTTAGTGTTAAATGAAACTGAATGCTCTAAATTATTTTATTTCTTGTAATGGTATCTGCCTGCATGCTGCTCTTTAACCTACCACATTTGAAAAAGCATAAAACAGCAATATTTTGAAAGAAAACTATTTAGATTTTGAAAGGCAATAACAGGTTTAAGTGGAACGCTAGTTTCGCATACAATACCTTCCGGTAAAAAAAAAAAAAAAAATATTAATGGCATTTAGAATGCGGATAGTTAAAACCTCGTGGAGACAAGATGTTTTTCTTTGTTTGTTTCTGGAGGAAATAATTCTGGCTTTCATAATTGTAAAAAAGTTTTTTATAAAACTTTTTTCTTTTCGTTTTCTGTAGAAATATTTCGTTATTATTGAAATCATTTCTTGAAATATATTCATTTTTACTTAATAGACCTTATTAAGAGCATTCAAAATGTCTTTCTGGCATTAATGCGTCTTTCAGCGTCTTTCAGATGTTTTACAAAGCTCTATGTCAATAAAATTGATCTTTGTAAGAAAATATTTTGCATATCGTTTGAATAACAAAATTGATATATATGACAGTTATTTAAAGTAATTAAAAAACTTTGTAAAAAACACACATAAGAAGTAATAGGTAAAAGGATACGCACGTTTCGTTCAAAAATTGTTTTGAACTTCATCAGTCCAAGCCCTTCGTCGTAAAGAACACAGGGAACTGAACATGATAAACAAGCAAGATGTTGCCACAAGGGGCAAAGGAAAGTCGAACAAAACCACGGAGAGGAGAGAAAAAAAAAATAAAAATAAAATTTTTTTTTCTCCCCTCTCCGTGGTTTTGTTCAACTTTTCTTTGCCCCTTGTGGCAACATCTTGCTTGTTTATCTCTTTTCAGTTATTTGTGTTCTTTACGACGAAAGACTTGGACTGATGAAGTTCAAAACAATTTTTGAACGAAACGTGCGTATCCTCTTACCTATTACTTCTTATGTGTGTTTTTTAATTACTTTATCGTTTAACACCAGTATTTTGAGTGATTTTTCAGATGACAGTTATTTGTTATTTCCATTTCCTACCATATTTTTTGGTATTATTAAACCTTTAATGCGCAGTGTGTCCGCTCCGGGAACGCCAAACTCTGACGTTTTGACTGTTGCCAGTCACGAAGAACAGATTGGATTTCTATAAAAACAGTTGCAGGTGACATAGCTCCACGAGAATCCTTTACTTTTTAGCACGTCACTTCCCGCAAAAAAATGGTCAGGATTATTTTTAACGGCACTGACATCTGACGAAAAATGGAAGAATGTGAGAACAGCTGGATAGATTGCCCAATGCTGGAAAAAGGGCAGCCGTTGCCATCGCTCGACTTAGCTACCAGCAAGATGGCGGACAATCGAAACGTTCAACGCGTGCCACAGATGTAGAGACCCTTTTTTGACGACAGCTGGCTGTGCTGTCGTCAAAAAAATGCTCTCCAAATGTTGGGAAATGCTCTCCAATCTAGCACCTACGCGAAAAACTCACATGCATTCCAATTTTCGTATTATGAGCTTCGTAATTTTGGCCAGGCAAAATACTGACATACGAAAGAACTGATATTACTTTCCGGTGTACCTAATATATTGCAATTGAAAAGAATAACGAAATGCCATATCTAATTGCGTAAGTAATTTTAGTTTTATTTAATTGTCGTGCTATTAACCCTTTGAAGCGCAACTATTCCCAATGCCGAAGAAAGGGAGGTCGTTGCCATAGCTCGATTTAAATACAGGAACATGGCGGTCGATGGAACGACAGCCAGCTGTCGTCTAAACAGGGTCTCTTGATCTGTGGCACGCGATGAACGTTTCGATTGTCCGCCATCTTGCTGGTAGTTAAGTCGAGAGATGGCAACGCCACCCCTTTTTCAGCATTGTGAAAGGGTTGCGCCGCAAAGGGTTAATCCAGTTGCAAACGTAAAATTTTATTTTAAGGATGTTCTAGCTGAAGAGTGATCGTCGCGACTGGACTTCTGAGCAACTTTAAAACAAATCAATGATATAAAGCACTTATACAAATTATAATAAAGCTTCTTCACCCGATGCACTATGGACTAACAGTGAAGGTTTCATTTCTCATGCAACTTTCATAAAAAATTTGAAAGCACAAAAATCGCTTTAGGATTTACCCGTTTTTGGAAATATCGCACCATTCCTTTCCGTATGTTTAGCATTTTTTCTTGAGTGTTTCGTAACTCCTATGGTTTCATTGCTTGTAACATTTCCCAGTGCAACTTGTAAAGAGACATTCTAAATTTTTTCGAGTCTCTAGCGCGCTTTTTTTTCGTTAAAATGCAATCGTATTAAGTATTTCATTGATCTTCTACTTCACCTGCTTCTTCCCTCTCCCTTCATCAATAATCAGGATTTTCCATTCCAGGTAATTTCTTTTTAATGATTCTCTATCGCTTGAATTATTAAAATAAGATTATATTTTTATTACAAAATTTCATTTTTAGGATCGTAAATCACTAACTTTTAAAGTTCTCCTTAACTTAGTGAATTGATTTATTGAATTTTAATGGTTGGGCAACCTAAAATAAGATTTGAACACATTTTGTTCGCCTAGAAATAAAGGCTTCTTAGCCATTTGATTAGGTGAACTAATGGATATTTCTTTTACAACATTTAAAACGTAAAATCATAATTTCAAAAAGTTGCTTAAAATTTAAAAACTCTGTCATAAAATTTATTTCAATTCGCTATTTCTGCGATTCAAAATAGCTGCTTGAGATTGCATATTTTGACATCTTTCACGAGATTAAAATAAATAAATTATTTGCTTGCGAATCACAGAGGATTTAAATATTTAAATCGAACATTATTCAAAATGCCCACCCCCGTAGAACTTTTTGGAACGTGAAGATATGCATAAAAAGAAATAATGCATAAAAATGAAATGCAAATTACTTTTTTGGGAGTGATGTAGATCATGTATTAATTTATTAATTTTCAATTACTTTCTATATCTTGAATTTAACTTATCCTAAATCATGCATTCTATAATTTTTTTTTTTTTTTTTTTTTTTGTTCTCAATTTTCCGCACTTTGGTTTGCTTTCTGTAATTCCGTTTTCCCGTTATGCAACTGTGTTTATAACGTTTCTTTCGCAGTCAATTGGGAGCCGATCTGGGATACAAAATAGAATAGGTTAAGTCAGATTTGCAATCATAACGGATTTTTATCCCCCCTGCCCCTTTGGCATTGTGTTGGCGTTAATATTTATTTATTTATTTATTTTGCTCTGCCTCTTCTTTAAAATTACTTGTTCTCGCTTTCATTACTTGAAATTTATTGGATTGAATTTTATGGTTGTTCTGGAATTGGCGTTATTTATCTCGGCCGCGTTTTTATTCTCGCCAAAGTGAAGTTCTGTGTTTTCGTAATTTTAAGTCATTCCAACTTATTTCCACTGTCCTTGTAGGACGCATTTTTTATTTTTAATGAGCCACCAGCCATCATTGTAATATATTTATTTTTCAATAGTACTCTAAAATAAACAATTCGAGTATTTTAGTAATGCCTTCCACTTTTACTGCAACTTAGTGTTTCGAACCTGGATTCATTCGTCATGTAGAGGGGGGGGGGGTGAAGATTATACACCTCCTTACGTTGCGCACTAAAAGTGCTCACTTTAAAATAAGTCGTAAGACAGCCTCTCAACAACTAACATATTTTATTGATAAAAAATAAAATGAATAAACTTTAAGGATAACAAATAACATAACATAACAAAATTATCAGTCGCGAGCTATAGAACATAATGTTGCCATTTTCTTTAGCAGCTTCACTCACAGCTGGGTGTTTATATACTTGCCAACTGCCAACCATCTACTCCGGAGAGACTGGTGAAGGTCAATTTGCATCTTCTTGAATTCGCGGGACTTTCCGCTCTGGGTGTGTTCGTAAACTGACTCGCTGGTTGTCAGCTCGCAAACTGTTTGTTCGTAAACCGAAGAAATCAACGCCACAGTCACAACGCAAGTTAATAGTTTTAAAATAGCCAAAGCAATAACTCCATTATAGGGGATGGGGGGGGGGATAGAAGAAAAAACCGACCAGTTTCATTAAGCAAGGCGACGTGATAGTACGCTAAAAATATTCATTTCGAAGAAACACGATCACATCACCCAACAAGCATCTTAAGCATATCTTTTTTGCAATACTGTCTTTCTGACAAACTAAGGGCAATGCACATGCGTTGTGCGTACATTTTGCGACGGGAAACTTCGTCGCCTGATGCCAGTTTCAAAGACGAAACCTAACGGAGTAGTAATACTCGAGATCGTTTTTATTACATTTTTTTTTTTTAAAGTGATACTGTGCCAAAAGCAACAGCATCAGATTTTAGGCTGCTAAAATATTTGTACTCGTTACAAATTTTAGGCTGCTAAAATATTTGTACTAAAGCAAAGTTAAAATAAATAAAACAAAACAGAGATCGTACGAAGGGAAAGAGAAAACAATTACATTATATCTCCGTTTTGCATGGGACGCGGAAGTTGGAAGAGTCCGCTTCATCAGTTTTTTCAATCCACCCTTTATAATGACAATCCCCCCGTATGAAAATGTTTTTTTATTTCCATTCCAAGCTGGATAACGAGTTTTTGATCGAGTTACACCCGCCGACGTCGCTTAGCCGCTTATGAATCGGAAATGAAGCCGGGCGAGACTTCGGAAGAGGTGTGTCTTATTCCCTCTTTGTAATAGAAAGAAGGCACATACAAAAAAAATCTGGCACATTGTATCATGCATATTAAATAAATAAGTAAACAAACAAGGCAGTGAAAATGAATAAATAAATAAATAACGCTTGAATTCGAGTGATATCAAAGTGGATAGATCTCAGGAAAGTTTGTTTCCGTTTATCAGATTATCTTCTAGGAGAAAGGACGGTTTGTTCTCACTAAACGACGATGTGTGGATTTTAAGGGAGGGCCTATAAGTTTGGCAAAGCATATTATCAGACATTAATCGCTCTCTTTTTCTGCGCTTGCTCATTTTTAACCCTTTATAGCGCAGTGTTCCCGCTTTGGAAACACCAAACTTTGACGTTTTGACTGTTGCCAGTCACGAAGAATAGATTGGATTTCTATAAAAATAGTTGCGGGTGACATAGCTCCACGAGGATCCTTTACTTTTTAGCGCGTCATTTCCCGTAAAAAAATGGTCACAGTTATTTTCAACAGCACTGACATCTGCTGAAAAATGGAAGAATGCGAGAACAGCTGGATAGCTTGCCCAATGCTGAAAAAAGGTCAGCCGTTTCCATCGCTCGACTTAACTACCTGCAAGATGCCGACACAGCCAACTCTGTCAAAAAAAGGGTCTCTAGATCTGTGGCACGCGATGAACGTTTCGATCGTCCGCCATCTTGCTGGTAGTTAAGTCGAGCGATGGCAACGGATGCCCTTTTTTCAGCATTGGGAAAGGGTTGCGCCTCAAAGGGTTAAGAACACTGGAAGGGAGAGCGAGAGCCCTACTGCCCACCCACCGTACCCTTGAATCCGTCAATGATAGGACAGACACAAAAAAAATCTGCACATTCATAGCATTGCATCCTATGCATATTAAATAAGCAGTACGACTTGATTTTTTACTCTTTTTTTTTCCCCCAGCAGCATATCATATCAAAGTGGAGAGATGTCAGAGAAAAAATTTCTTTCATCAGATTTTTCACTAAACTTAAATTATTTACCTTTTTAACTTTTTTTTACTTACTAAATGATGTTATGGTTATCATTGGAATAAACTAGATAGCATGAAATTCTTCATTCAAAAATTGGAGAAACTTAGCTCTAGTGCCGTGTTACATGTAAATAAGTATTTAACTACAAATAAGTTATACAAAAACAGAGGGGGGGGATTCATATTTTTTTATACTTTAAAGAAGGAATTTCATAGATGAGATAGACAGTCCTATTTCTTGACATGCAACCATTCTTACTCAAACATAGTGTACCCTAAGCAACTAAAGAATATTAATTTGCAATAATATGAACATTATGACTACGGGTGTTAGATGGTAAAAATATTTTTTTAATAATAAAATAATAGTGATAAGAATAATCAATCAGTACGGACCGTTTCGGGTGGTGCAAAGGGTGTTCCTTTCACACAACCAGAAAGCGAGAGAATTTACAATATTTTACCAATTTCGGATAATCGATATTTGAACAATTTTATACCTACGCTAAAGATATTTTATAAAAATTGCATTAAAAAGTAAATTTTTACTTAATATTGAGAATGTGCTTTATTTCTATTGCAAAACTAATCAAAAACATTGACTATATCTTAGCTAAATATTAGATACATTAAATATTATTGTAAAGATTACCTCAAAATATTATACCAATATTGATGAAAGCATTTATATGTGTTAGAAATATTTTGAACACACATATATTATTGTAAGAAACACTTAAAACACACATATGTTATTGTTAGAAACATTTTTAATTTTTAGTAAATACTGCAAAAATTCCATCAACCCTCTTTCGATCCAAAATTTTGTACTGCACTTTTTTTCTAGCGCATAAAATATTTTTTCACGGATGTAGTAATAATAGTGCAATCGTGTAATTGTTATCAGACTATCCGATTCGTCTGATAACAATTACACGATTACTATAGTATAAGTCTTATCAGAGTATTATTTTGAAAATAAAAGCAAAAGTTTTTCAGAATGATATTTACTAAATGTATGAATTCTACTGTATTTTTATTTAAAAAGAAAAACTTCGAGCTTACAAATTTCAAACAGGAAACAACCATTCTCTTTAAAACATGTTTTTTTCTCATCTGAACACTCCTTCATAACATATTCATTAGGTATAAATTATCTTTTGCCTTCAAAACAATTCCTAAAACAAAATTCATTACTATATACAGAAAAGTTTTCGTTGACGGCTTAACAATCCTGGCTCACAAAACTGGAGTAAATAATTTTACTTTTTTGCGGGCAGATTCTTTTGTAATTTGTAATGAGAAAATCTCATTCATCTTAATGCATAACAAAATTTTTTGTTCCAGATGCCATCTAGTAAAAACAAATGCTACATTTATACACTTTTTAAAGGAAATAATGTTCAGTGAAAACGTAGACAAAATGCATTTCAAAGCATTCTAATTGCATAAATTTCTAGAAAAATGGGAAGTAGTTACGAGGAAGTTTATTTTTACGAAGTTATATTTTTCTTTTTAAACTCAATTTTTTAAAAATAAATGGGCTTTTGTTTCAAGTTCATTTTGTAAGAATTTGTTTTTATATGAACATAGTTTATAACTGAAGGTGCTAATAACTGTTTTATAACTTGTGTACAGTTAAGATGAAGGAGAAAAAAGACCACTCACTCTGAAATGTCAGCTAAAAAAATCCACCATGAATGTATTCAATAGCTAAGAGTATAAAAAGTTGATCTTTGTAACTAAACAGTTTTATAATTGTTTCAGTATTTTTCAAAATGCAGCAAAGTTTAAAATGTTTTAGTTGTTAATCAGGACACAAAACACAACGTTTGAATGAAATACTTAAAACTTTGCAAGATAACACACATAAAAGGTACTCATCAATCTGGACACGTATTTCAATCGAAAAAATTTCGGTCTTCGTCAGCAGCAGCAGAAGTCCATGCACAGACTGGGACTGGGGATAGAAATGTGCCCTTTACCTTTTTTCTGTCCCCGGTCTTTAAACGGCCCGACTTAAAAATTATGTACTCCAGGGAAAGGCGGTTCCCCAAAAATTGTAGTAATTTAATGTCTTGTAAATAGTTCATATGATAAGTTCATATGATAGTTCATATGATATCTGGAGAGATTTATTATATTGAAGCTCTAAATCTACAGAATTTGCCTGACAAAGACTATCAGACGGAAAAGTGTTACCATTTTGGTAACACTTTTCCGTCCAAGGCCAAGATATACAAATAGATTTTCATTGTGGATTCCTGAGTTGTAAATTCCAGTGTGACTAAGTACATCAGTAAAACAATTAGTCAGCCAAGTAAAACTGCCTGACTAATACAAGGGTTAAACTGACGTATTTAGTCACACTGGAATTTACAATTGAGAAATCCACAACGAAAATCTATTTGTGTTTAAAAGCCTGATAGTCTGTCTATCTGCAACTGCCATGGGCGCCGGCAGAATATTTCCCATTTGGGGGGGGAGGGGGACAAAGACTACTTCAACGTATGCTTACCATGTTGCAAAGAGCAAAAAAGCATGGGAAAACACTGCATACAAAAATCCAGGAGGGGGCCATTGCCCCCCTTGCCCTATGCTGCAGGCGCCCATGGCAACTGCTATCTAACATTCAATTAAATTTATTATTTAAAACATTTTATATACATCTCATTGTTAAATATCGCTCTAGTCACTCGATTAAAATCCATTCCGTCTTGATTAAAATCAAATCTGTAAAGGCAGTATGTATTCATGATTAAACATTCTCTGTTTAAATTCTAAAATTGTTCAAGCTTTTATACTGGAAGAAGTACAACATCTAGTTTAATTATTTAAATGGGGACTTATCAGGATAAATCTCTTCATTGCATGCAGACTGCCTTTGAAATATCCAATTATTCATGAAATGTATTTATTTCATCACTGGTAAAGTTGAACGTAATGAGCTTAAATGAAAAGCTTATGCATGACAAGCAAATGTTCGAAGATTAGGTTAATAAAATATGAACATTAAAATGTGCGCTACAGATTTCAAATAGTAACTGGTGCATAGAAGCATTTTGAACTTCATTTTGAACTATTTGAATTTTCCAGTCTGACTTCAATATTTTTGTTCCGAGTTGCATAATGTACGCATAGAGAGCATTAATTGAAATTAATCATTTTTTCATCGGTTCTTATAAATAACTAGTTGAAGTACCCATTCTTCGCAAGAAATGGGGATTCCTTGTACAACTAATACAAATGAAAATAATAATAATACATATATTTTTAATTATATCATTATTTGTGCTTATCACTGTAAAATTTTAGCCTCGTAAACGATTTATATCTTCGCATTTGGCTTCGCATTTCATGCTTGCGAACTAATTTTCGTCAAAATTCGTTAACATTTAATTTCTGAATGTACTCTGTTTTTAACATTACAATTTACACAGTAATAGTATCCACTGTTGTCACTTGAAATGTTAAGTACTAGCAATCAAATGAAAAGTGTAGGCTGGGGGTATTCCCAGTAAATAAGAATCTGGAAGATACATGTCATTCGGATGTCACAAGTTTTAAACTACATTGATATTGATTTTCTAATGCAATATTAAACTCGGAACATGACATCGACGCCCAGTCAGGGATCGAACCTCGACCGCAGGAAGCTGAGCCCGAAACCGCAGTACGGTGCTTTACCCACCATACAATCCGGTCGGCGTGTATAACTTATTGAACCTGTGGTTATTATTCAGAATGTATAAGAATTTTAAATACCCTAAGTAATTACCTTCTTCATGAGCCCTATAAACCCCTCCGCTTTGAGCCTATGCTTATAACAAAGAAACTGCTATTAAATTCATAACAATCTGATACAAAATGCAGTTCTCTCTATCAGCATGCAGTGGCGGATCCAAGGGGCGGGGGGATGCAGTGAGGAGATTACTTTCCCCTTTAGCGAACTGAAACCCACTATTAAACCATATTTAAACCAGCGTTTCGGAAGGCACAACGCTGGGTACCTGCGGAGTGTTCAAAGGATAATACTGGGGTGCAACAGTGCAACATGTGTCTAAGAGGGAGTGTCTTCTACCCAGCGTGCTAATTCACGAAGAGAAGGGAATACCAGGAATTGCCCTCGGCTGAAGAATTTAATATTCCTGGCTAGATAAATATTAATTGATTCTTGCCAAAGATACTATGTATCCCCTTCTTGAGAAATGTTAAACTAGTCTCTGTCCCTGCCAAAATCACATTTTCAGTATTGAAAATATGAATTCTTGTTTTGTTTACTAGACGAAGGAGCAAGTTACAAGCATCCCTTTGAAATACGAGATATAGGCGTGCCTGTTGCCATTTACCATTCCATAACTGTCGTCAGGTTTCAATGGAAGGCTGCTAAAGGAACAAGCAAGCACTGCTCTGCCGCGAGCCAAATTTGAGGGCAGACATGGAATCGACATAGGAATATCAATGCATAGAAAATAGGGGATCAGTCAAAATTGGGATTTCAGATAGGGAGGAAAGGGAAACTAGTATGAGACTACTGCATTTTGTCAGAAAGAATTGAAACCAGTCAAAAAACATTGTTTGATTTTTCCCGGGTAATTTTTTTAATGAATAAAATAATTATTTACTATTTTCTTTCTGCACTATATGCATTCAATGAACATCTATTCACGATTACTAAGGAAATGGAAGATCTGCACGTAAACTGCACAGATCCTAGGGCTACAGATAGTTTGAAATCGAAATGCAAGAAAAAGGTGCTACTTTTCCTTTCTTTCTTAATTTTTTTTTTTAAAAGAAAGAGTAATCCGTCTCTGATAATACGACTTTGTCATACTTATCATCCTTCCCTGGAAACTTCTCAGGACCCACCACTATCAACATGCTAGATTTCTCCTAAAACAGCATCTCTTATCTGCAAAACGCAAAACCGGAAAATTCCATTTCTTCTGTCTCCGACAACAGAATATGGATATAATTTTACCCATTCGTCTTCAATATCCGCTGCAAGTTCGCTTTCGGCTAGATAACAATCACACCTTTCCCGAAATGCAAGAGCAGCAGAAGTAAGCGAATTTGCCTCTCCGTATCCTGAAGGCACGATTGGAATCTGGGGGGAAATAACGGAATTCCTGAAATCGCGATTGTTAGGAGTTTGAATGTCAGGCCTGAGTTCTTCAACTCTCCTGTTAATTGAGATTTGATGTGCGTTTATTAGAGAGTGAAAGGGGTATTTTGAAATGAATATTTTCTGCGTTACGAAACAAGCGACTGCCATGATTTCAGAGCCGCTTTCTAAGTTAATAACTAAATGGCTTTTAATATGAGCTAAAAGCCTTGCGTTAGCACGTAGTTAACCTTTTAACCCTTTAACACGCAGTGTTCCCGCTCTGGAAAAACCAAACGCTGACGTTTTGACTGTTGTCAGTCACGAAGAATAGATCTGATTTCTATAAAAATAGTTGCGGGTGACATAGCTCCACGAGAATCCTTTACTTTTTAGCACGTCATTTCCCGTAAAAAAAATGGTCACGATTATTTTTAACAGCACTGGCATCTGCTGAAAAATGGAAGAATGTGAGAACAGCTGGATAGATTGCCCAATGCTGAAAAAAAGGCAGCTGTTGTCGTCAAAAAAATGCTCTTCAAATGTTGGAAAATGCTCTCCAATCTAGCACCTACGCTAAAGACTCACATGCATTCCAATTTTCGTATTATGAGCTTCGTAATTTTGGCCAGGCAAAATACTGACATACGAAAGAACTGATATTACTTTTCGGTGCACCTAAGATAATGCAGTTGAAAAGAATAACGAAATGCCATATCTAATTGCGTAAGTAATTTTAGTTTTATTTAATTATCGTGCTATTAACTCTTTGAAGCGCAACTATTCCCAATGCCGAAAAAAGGGAGGTAGTTGCCATCGCTCGATTTAACTACAGGAACATGGCGGTCGATGGAACCACAGCCAGCTTTCGTCAGAAAAGGATCTCTAGATCTGTGGCATGGGATGGACGTTTCGATCGTCCGCCATCTTGCTGGTAGTTAAGTCGAGCGATGGCAACGGCTTCCCTTTTTTCAGCATTGGGAAAGGGTTGCGCCTCAAAGAAACAAGCGACTGCCATGATTACAGAGCTGCTTTCTAAGTTAGTCAATAACTAAATGACTTTTAATACGAGAACGAACTAAAAGCCTTGCATTATTACGTATTTAACCCTTTAACGCGCGGTGTGCTCGCCGTGAGGACACAAAACTGGGGCGTTTTGACTGTTGTCAGCCACAAAGAATAAATTTTGATTTCCATAAAAATACTTGAGGGTGTCATAATTACACGAGAATCCTTTTCTGTTTAGCACATCATTTCCTGTAAAAACTGTCGATTATTTGTAAAATGTTGAGAATTGTTTTTAACAGCACTGGCATCTGCTGAAAAATGGAAGAATACGATGGAAATGCGTTGATAAGGAAGATTAGACTGCCCAATGCTGAAAAGAGAGCGGCCGTTGCCATCGCTCGGTTTAACTAGCAGCTACATGGCGGTCGATCGAATTGCTCATCGCTTGCCACAGATCTAGAGAACCTTTTTTGACACAGCTGTCTGTGGTTCCATCGACCGCCATGTCCCTGTAGTTAAATCGAGCTATGGCAACGACCTCCCTTTTTTCGGCATTGGGAATGGTTTCGCTTCAAAGGGTTAATAGCCCGATAATTAAATAAAACTAAAATTACTTACTCAATTGGGTAGGGCATTTCTTTATTCTTTTCAACTGCATTATATTAGGTGCACCGGAAAGTAATATCAGTTTTTTCGTACGTCAGTATTTTGCCTGGCCAAAATTACGAAGCTAATAATACGAAAATTGGAATGCATGTGAGTTTTTCGCGTAGGTGCTAGATTGGACAGCATTTTCCAAAATTCGTAACTTATGAGGTATAAAAAGCCAAAATGCTCCTTTCGCATATCCTGCATAATCTCAAAGAAAAAAGAAGGTACCCAAAAAATTCTTGTTGTACAATACAACACCCCCGAATACCTAAAAATCGAGTTCAGAACATTTCGAATATAATCCTCCAAGCAGGATAGATATGAAAAAAGGGAAATGGTGGCTATTTTTCTTGAAAGAAATATATACCGGGTGATACAAAATAGATGTTAAGGCAATTATTTTTTAAACCGTAAGTGATAGAAACATACTTTCAATTAGTAAAGTCAGTCAAATTAAGAGTAGCTTTCAGATATGGCATTTTTTTCTGCTGTTTGTATACATATTAAAATGCAAAATTCAATTTTTATGTGGTCCCTCCTTTCCTATCACTTATATTTGGAAAAAATGTTGCTCTTTGTCTAGGAAAATTTATAAAAAAAAATCCCTTGTCTGTAAGTGAAATAGTTTCCGACAAATTGCAATTTGAAAATTTTGGCATTTGTCGCCAAACACTAAGGGGATGTCTCAAAAGTGAGAAAAGTATAATTGCTTTTCAACTGACGTTAATTTATGTTAAGAGTCACGAAGTTTTTTTTATCAGTTATTAAAAGTTTAATTAGAAAATTAAATTTTTAATCGTTTAAAGGCAATCACTGTAGTATTTAAAACAATAAATTATTAAATTAAGTAGGGTGTGACCCAACCAATTTCAGCATAGCTACATAACTTGCTACTTCCCTTAAATGAATCAAACATTATAATCGCAGACTGATAGGAAAAAAATCACGTATGAGGCTTTAGGAATGTTAAATGATAAGACAACGTTAATTTAAAATCTGGGTAAATATTTTTAGCCATTATTCCTCCATGGCATGGCCGATCACTGCCATCACGCTTCAATATGATCTACATCATGTCCACTATCACCGCGCCAAATTTGGACAAAATCGCATAAGTTGTCTCGGAAAAGATACAAGCAGATGGGGTAAAAGTTTTCAGTGATTATTCCTCAACTTTACCAATCACTATCATCTCGCTTCGGTACTATATAAGCGGTGGTCTACTATCACTGTGCCAAATTTGCTCAAGTTCGCATAAGCGATCTTGGGGGAGCAAGTGAATAAAAGTCGCAAGATTCAATCAATCATAAAGCTGGGCTTCGCCCTCGGTTAAGCTCAAAAATTTTATGAATTCAGAAAAACACATAAAACTTTTAAATAGCTTCAACCTTTTGAAGCCTAGGCATTTTCACATCAAGATCAATTGGATAGACTGCTTAACGATGAAAAGTTGCTGCCGTTGCCATCAATCCATTTAACTACCAACAACATGGGGGTTGGTTGAATAGCCCATCTGGTGCCACAGAGCTAAAGAAGTTTTTTGGCACAGCTGGCTGTGCGGCAGAGCAGCCAACTGGTCAGGAAACTTCTTTAACTCTGTGACGCTAGATGGGCTATTGCTGCCTGTGTTAGATGGGCTATTGCTGATGACGCCAGATGGGCGACAGCTGGCTGTGCGCCAAAAAAGGGTCTCTAGATCTGTGGCACGCGATGAACGTTTCGATCGTCCGCCATCTTGCTGGTAGTTAAGTCGGGCGATGGCAACAGCTGCCCTGTTTTCAGCATTGGGAAAGGATTGCACCTCAAAGGGTTAACAATAACTCATGAAAATAGCCTAATTTACTGGACAGATTCGACCTCAACCTTGCTATTTTATGCACCTGGTTCGGGCCTTCAAACATGAGCTGATCTCAACTCCACGTAAATCCTCACAAGAGAGAGAGAGGTAACAATTCAGCAGTCTGCCCAATTCTGTCTTACTCCCTTTTGCGGAATTCGTCTGACTGTCTATTTGCGGAGGCATCCAAAACGGTGTATTCTTTCGAGACCGGAGGACATGGAAACTTGGAGAATCCTTGAGGAGAAAGAGAGAGAAAGCCGAGATGAATAGAGCACTACTGAGGTGCATCAATGGAAAGCTTCACTTTCTGCAGGAGAGGCGCTCGAGCGTGCTGCCATTCTCTTCAAGTGAAAAGAGTCTGGGAAATGATTTCGCGAAAGGAATAAATAACCCGGAGAAAATTCGTTAGCGTGTGTCCGTGGGGAGAAAGATGAAGCCTCCAATTGAAACTCATGTTTTGTCTCTCTTTTCAGAATAATACGGCTCAGTCATGTGTTCATCAGTGGGTCTCTGGAATCGCTTTTATGTCTTTGAAAAAGTTATTTATAACTGTGAAATGCAGGTGTATATTTTCAATGTCTCTAAAATTAATTATCAGTTCTGTGCTCGCAAGCCATGGAATTTTTGTTCGTTTTTTATCGACATATCCTTCAAGTATGTGTTGTGTTTCTTCTTCTTCTTCTTCTTTTTTTTTTTTTTTTTTCGTTTTAAGAAAAGAGTTTTTCGTTTTTTCCGTTTGGAAATTAATTCATGTTAAAGTTGGAGGCCTTCAGAATTTGTGGCTAAAAGTAATTTCTGAAAACGTGCGTCGTTCCTTGCAGCGATTAAAAAACAATAATAACTCATTCTACATTAATCAAAAGAAAAGCATTACCTATAATGCGATATTTATCAAACTAAAAAGAATTTTTTTTTTAAATGATACAATGCTCTTATGAAGGAGAAAACCTCACGGAAGTGAGTGGGAATACTGGTGATGCAGTAATAACACCTAGTAAGTCAAGCAAGAATACCTTTTTTTTAACCATGTAAATCTTCAAAAAACCTTGTCTCCTTTCTGTCATCAGCTTTAATTTTTTATTTAAATGAAAGCTGATGAAACCTGAGGAAATTTCTATTACATGACTGTAATAGAAGCCACATTTCTTTTAAAATATATAAATATTATATTTTTGAAAATTTCAATTGATAAATTCACAAACTATTAAGTCGTTTGGAGCTGTTAATTTGCATATTCTAATTTCGAACGACCTAAGACCGAATGATCTGAAAATCATGCTTATAAATAAATTTTTAGAATTTACGATAAAAAATGCAGTAAAAACTGAATTAAAGGGAGTCTTTACTAAGCGAAATTCTGTCTTAAACAGAGTGAATCCCAGTCTCGTTGAATGCAATCTTTATGCAACGAAAATCTGAATTTATCAGAAAAATGCTTTGGTCATTTTCAAGTTTAAGACTTTAAACCATATGGCACACCGAAGATAATCAAGGTATTCTATAATATGTCCAAAGAATATCCATGCACTGAGGTGCTGAATTATATTGCAACATAAAAATTTGGTGTGGTCTGGTTGAATCCCGGTTTTAATCTACTAAATGCGGTATTCACCAAATGCCATGACTCCAACAGTCAGGTAACCTAAATGGTCGGTTTGACTGTCATCGACAAAGCGGGAATGCTATTAATTGGATGTCATGGTCAGAGCCTTATTATCGCTTGGGCAAATCGGGACTTTGCCCAGGGCCCCCGGCTCGAAAGGGCCCCCAATTTCAAATATTGTTCTGAAATACATTTTTTATATCAAAATTTTATGAAAAATAAAACAAATTTCAAAGATGGGGGCCCCCAAATTCATCAATGCCCGGGGCCCCCATTGGTCATAATCAGGCTCTGGTCATGGTAACTCTTTTATTTGTAATGGTGAATACCATTTCCCTCAGAGCAGGCACGTATCCAGAAAAACATTTTGGAGGGAGTCCAAACGGTAAAAAAGCAGAATTTTTCACAAAAAGACTATATCATTATCATTTTAGTAACAAAAAAAAAAAAAATGGCTTTCGTGGGGAGCGGGGCGGGCCCCCCTGGACCCCTCCCCCCTTAAATACGTCCTTGCCTCAGAGGGTGTTACTTTGCAGTAACACCCTCTGCTGAATTAACGCAAGGCTTTAATGCTTGATGAGTACAGCCTTCAGTATTTTGTAGAACGAATTGTAATGGCAATTGTGTATTGGGTTACCAGAATCGAGATGTGCAACCGCACAGCCAGCTGTGTCAGAAAACTTCTTTTAGTTCTGCGTCGCCAGATAGGCGATTCGATGGACCGGCATGTTGCTGGTAGTTAAATCGATGGCGACGGCTGCACTTTTTCAGCGTTGGGCAGTGTATTCAGTTGCTCTTCTATATTGATGTGAAAATGCTTGCGTTTCAAAGTTGCGTTAATATCTGATTCACTCGTCTCACGTATTTCGTCTCGGAACACCTCTGCTGCAGCGCATTCGCAGTAGGTAATGAATGGACTGACCGTAGCTGGCTGATGAGTGAAAAGGCCGATTCCCTCGTACCTTCCAAGGTCTCTCTCCCCTGCGAGTGATGCCTGTCCTGAGGCCGATCGACCGCCATTTGCAACGGGAGGTCAGCCGGAAGAAATCAACAGGTCATACGGACACGGGGTCTTCTTTGTAGCGGGATGGAGCGAGAACAGGTCCTCGCTAACGGTGCGTTTATCTCCACACTATATCTTGTTCAGTGGGTCTAGATGAGATGACAGGCAGCTATCCTTTGCGTAGATTCCAATGTACAGTCGCCCGCTAGAATACATAAGCACTTGGGAAAATTCCCTTCATGATTTTGATTTACCGACCTACCTTAAAATTAAAATGATAAAAATTCATTCGAATGATTTTTTTGACGTTTTTCTATAACTTTTGAAAGTAAGTTAGTAATTTACGGTTAAGTTAAAGAAGACTTTTTCCAATAAGTGCTCATATATGGATGCAAACGACTGTTTAGATTGATTTTGTATGACTGGATAGGGCTGTTGGTGGAAATGTTTAGAACCGTCCATAAGGTGAATACTATCTCCGTACAAATGGATGCGATAATTGTTCCTTTTATTCCTACATTAAATTATTGATATTTATGAATTTGAAAATATCGATATTTGAATGTGTAGAACCTTAGAAAATGTTCGCGAAATTACTAGTATTTATGTATAGTAATTAAATAGAAATAAAAACACTCAGACGCCAAGAAAATAATATTTGAAAAAGAAAAAAATCCTAAAATTTAATTTATAACTTAATTTGAATGTAAATGTATTCTTCCTCTAATTATAAAGTACGCCACAAAAGTTTCAGTTTTCAAAACTAATTTTTGCAATTCGTTAACTTTTTACAGAAGAGACTGCAAGGTTGTACAGCGTAACATTAGCGCATTCTTCTTTCAGGCAGCTTTTTCGGGTTCGAATGTATCTCTCGTTCGAATGTTCGAAACTGGAATCTCTGGAAGAGGTTCCGTATAGTCAAATTAGATGGCAGCACCAGATTTTTTTTTCTCCTATTCGGCTCATATTTTTTCCTTCTACCGGTTACTATGATGAAGATGACCATCACGGGAGTAGGACGCATCGAAGTCATACTAATGTTACGCTGTACAACCTTGCAGTCTCTTCTGTAAAAAGTTAACGAAGTCTGCTTGTGACTGGATTGTGATTGTCACTAAGGGTCACTTGAGAGTCACCGTGGTATCAGGGTAGTCGCTCCAGTGAAGAATGTAGGATTTTGTAAAATGGGAAGTGTAACCTACCTGGAATTGAAATATTTTGAATAATAATAGTAACTTTTTAAGCTAAACTTCAAAGTGTTTTATTTCATGAAATTCAGCTCCAATAAGGATGCTCCCCGTACCAGATCAGCGACCTATTCGCTCTAACTAATTTTGAGGAAATTGTTTACAGAAAATATTGTTTATTTCACTATTTTTAAGGAGAATCATCCTATACTTCCAAAAACTATTCTGCGAATTACAACCATATTAGTGGTATTTCCTATTCTTAGGCATGTTGAAATTAAAAAATAATAATATGATTACATCGCAAACAATGGAGCGAGAGAAAGTACCGCTCTGCAAGTAGTTTGTATACTGATGTGCAAACAAACTATAGGCAACATTAAAAAGAATGCAAGATAACTGAACGTGAAATAGAAATACTAACTATCTGTGTGCAAACCGTCCAGCACCGAACCTGTAGAACGAGCTATCCTGTCCATATTCATTTTTAGGGAACACAAACTCTACTCGAGAAACACACACACAAATCCCACATAAGACGAATTTACTAATTTTCCAATTCTGTTTTCAATAATTTTCAACGCCTTCTTCAACATGTTGTTCACCATAGTCCAAAGCACATACCATCAGATAATCATATCTCAGTGGCGTAGCCAGGGGGGGGGGGTTAAGGGGTTCATACCCCCCCATGAGGAATTTTTTGCCATACAAAATGTATATTCTTCATTATAACATACACGTATACATATATATGAGTTGCAGTAGTCGTAACCCTCCCCACATGAAAAATTTCTGGCTGCGCCACTGTCATATCCCAAGGTCTTTTTTCCCCCACAATGGGCGGGCACTTGCTCATCAAACATTTTGCTACTACTAAGGCCCGAAATTACTGACCATTTTATTATGGGAGCACCCAATGGCCGGCCAGCGTTACCCCCTATGTAGGAACGAACAAGTTAACATCCATGCCCAAGAAGGGATTCGAACCCGGACCCAAGGCGTGATAGAATGGTTATTAAGCCACTACACCACCTGGACGGCTCATATACCAAATTTCACTCCGATCAGTTGAAAGGAGCAAGTAGTGTGATTAAAAGATGTTTGGCCCCTAGGAATTCGATCAGCAAAACTTTTTATAAACAAATTTTCAGTTCAATGTAAACAACTTATAAATGATTCGTCATCGAATTCATAAACTCTCAAAAAGTGTGCCTTACAAAAAAATATAAAACGTATCCTTATCTCGCTCGTAGAGTAATAGTGGATAAAATCCATACATTCATGCCACAACATATATTCATGATCGCAAACCTATTATCAAATCATTACAGTTTGACTAAATATATCTCTTATTGTTTATATGTTGTACTAAACTGGCAGAAATAGCTTAGTAAAATGGTTGACAATATGGTTTAGAATACTACTTCATTTGCATGTAGCCAATGCATATGTAATCTGACTTCTTACTCGCCTGTGACGAAGATCTTCTCCGGGCCACGAAATAACAATCATTAAGCTGCAGCAATAACGTCTGTAATGATGACTTCCGTTCCATCCATCTGCGAGAGGAGCATCCAGCAATTTCGCTAGGCCATTATTTGATCGAATAAACAGTTTCCTTTGTATTCCCATGAGAGTAATTATTCCAGATCTGTAGGTGTTCTAACCCTTTTTCTTGACTTGTATAATGATCATTCTCAATGGCAATCAGTTACGGATGGAAATGCAACATGTTATTTTCTCAAAATGCGCACTATCCTTTTGGTGCCTTTACTTTTTGACACTTCCGAACAAAGTTCAAGAGTGTCTATGAATTCTGCTAGTATTTTAGTCTATCTGTCTGTCCATGCTCTCACTTCGGCAAATAGACATTGGTTACTACGAAATTCATTATTACTATGTGCTGCATTATGTACCCTATTTAAAATGATGCATATAACATGACTATTTTTTTCTCGAACCCACAATTAAGCATTTTAATACATTATGAACTGTGTAAATCCATTCGTTAAAGTGATTTTTTAAAACTTAAGTCCATTTCAAATAAAATAAAACTAATGCATGTAATTGAAATTTACGTGTTTTAATTTGAAGTTAAAATGAAGGCAAATTTAAATGAAGACTAAAATAGTATACATAAAATTTATAGATTTTTTTACAGAGAAAAATATTTTAAAATATTCAAATATTCGGGCTCTAAGAACAATGATTTGAACTATAAGCACGGAGCTACGAAGCATTAAAAAACCCAACCTAGGAATCAACGACAACTCGGAAAAGTTTTGAAACTCCCTTTCATTTTGTTTATCAGAGGATCCCGCTACCGCCACAGAACCTGTCATATTCACACTTTTATTAATTTTTATACTTCCTATTAGTTTATTTATTTTTGGTTAAGGCAAAGCTGCTCGAGGGTTATCTGCCTAAAGAGGGAATGCCTTGGGCGGAGGACTTTTTGAGGTTTAAACTATTGGGCTTAACTTGTATTCCTGTTACATCTGGAGGAAATCACCCAAAATTCCAGAACGAAAATTCGACAGCCGCGGAGAAAGCCAGAGCCCTCGGCCTTCACATTTCAGCTATCTCTTAATGTTCAGTGTCTTAAATACTCGTCAAATGGTCGACTTTCTTCTGAAGAGATTGAAGATGCAATGATGAATAGTCCTTTTCAATTTTAATAAATGTTATTTTTGTTGTGATACTGCGGCCCTACGTCCGACATATGACTTAAGTGTTCGAACTCCTTTTCCAGTAGTAGTTATTTAAAAAGACAATCTCTGCCTTCGCGACCTTCCAACATACTTTGCATATCAACTGCTGTGAGAAAAATTTCGGAGCCTAGTCCATTTAAAAATATTGATCAGGCTGACTGGTCTTTGATGTTTGTACTTTTATAAGTGTGTGTGTTTCAGTGTTCCTTATAAGATAATAATAATATGCCTATGGTCATAGCCGTAATATGATTTAATAACTAATTGGTACAGATACGGAATTTTCTCAACAAAAAAAAAAAAACAGAATCGCTAAAATTCACATAAACTAATGAAACATTTTTATTCACTTAACCCTTTGAGGCGCAACCTTTCACAATGCTCAAAAAGGGGCAGCCGTTGCCATCGCTCGACTTAACTACCAGCAAAATGGCGGACGGCACAGCCAGCTGCGTCAAAAAAGGGTCTCTAGGTCTGTGGCACGCGATGAACGTTTCCATCGTCCGCCATCTGCCTTGCAACGGCTGCCTTGTATAAACTGTATTTTGCACCAATACACAAAAATAAGAAATTTTGCATCTATTCGCAATTATAAGAAAATTATACTTAAAATCTCATCCATTTAGTAAAATAGAGGATACTTTGCTTCTACTAATGGGGACATCAACGCAATGTTATACAGCGCTATTAATATTTGATGAACCACAAATACGACTGCTAGTTAATGAAAAAAAAAATTCTTAAAACAATGAACAAAATTGAGTTCAGTGCATTTAAATCTATTGTGTCAGTAATGAAAAACTTCCTTTGCAATACTAAAACACCGAGCTACCAAGACTTAGTCCAACATATGTTATCATCGTACCATGTGGAGGAACGATATAAGGGCAGATGGGACGTGCATATGATGGCAGATTACTGTTGGAGTTTGAAACGGGATCTACCACAAGCATCTCATTCCAGAAAATCATTAAAAAGATCATTTTTGACTGCTTTCAAAAATTAAACTTATTTTCATGGTAATTTTTTTTTTTTTTCAAAGTTACACAGACGTCATATCTTAAAAACTAACGCTGAAACGGAAGAAAATAGTTTTTATTTTCAGTGTCAGGATGCCAAATAACTACAGAAAAGCTACTTAAGTTTCTGGAAAAAAATCTTTGTATATATGTGTAATGCACACACACACACACAAAATACTCGTAATGCACAATCAAAAATTCAGCAAGATGAACCCACAGTAATGGACATACCAGGCTTGCTGACGCTGTGAATGTCATAGACAGACGAGCGTCAAATCTAGACACGAACCAGTTAAAGCGGTTTGTTGTATGACATCGTCAACCAGCTCCAACCTAAAACAACACGGCTCAAACCTTGTCTAATACCCCTATTATTCACAATAGCAACATTATAGAAACGAAAGAAAATTAAGCACAAAGCTATGTTACTAATATCACCATCAAATTTAATGTAGAAAATTCATGTATACCGCAAAAAGAGACTTGTCAAAACAGCAGACAAAATGATAGCAATACTTAAAACCACATTATACTATAGATCAAAACTAGCTGCTCATTGACCAACTGTTTTTGCTGGTTTTCTCAAACTGAGTTTAAAAGAAAGTTTATTAAGAAATTTAAATATATAAAAACCTTCTATATATGCCCATACTCGCTGCAGAATAACATTCATTGCGAAATTATTTGTAAAACTCATTCAGATTAATGCTAATTATTATAGCATATACGTACATACAGAATTTACGACAGAAAAACTGTTATAACCATTCTGTTTCTTACTAGAAGAAGGCTATGAAATGAATGAAGTGGGCACACAGATGGGCTCAAAGTACCAATATTCCACTTCACAACCGAATATATAAACCGATTGTCTCACGGTACACATGATAATTTTCTGCTCAAAAAACTGATAAGAAAAATATTAAGTGCAGTGTTACAATCTATTGTATTCTGAGGACTCCAAGTACCATATTAATAGCATTTTAAAGCATATAGGCAGCCTTTTCTATTACACGTTGGATAATTTAAAAAAAAAAAACAGCTCAATAATCTCGACTTTCCTCATCGTATCAAAATTAGTCATGTAGGTAGTACGGTTATGATAGAAGCACTAATAGTTGGCTTTCTGGAAATTCAAACAGTACTCTTATCACAGTAAAAGATGTTTCACTTTTGGTCTTCGAAGTGCCTAGTCTCCTTTTTTTTTTGGGGGGGGGGCGACATTTTCGCTGTCAATCGAAAACGCTATTTATTTTTTCTAGCCTTTATTCACGAGTACTGAACCTACACAAAATATTTTAATATGACCCAGTAGGATGTTGACATTTCAATTTTTATATACACTGCCTGACATTGAAAATGCAACACCCATTAGGAGTGGCCAGAAAGTGTTGAAACTCGGTAAGCAGAGAGAGACAGCAGTGAACAATAAGTGATCTTTATTTCAAAATGATATGCATAATACAGAGGGAGAGCAGCGTCGTCTTAGTAGGTTGTCGGACCACCGTGGACGGCGATACACGAAGCAACACGTCTAGGTACTGAGTCAATGAGAGTACGGATGGCGTCCTGAGGAATGTTTCTCCATTCCCTGTCAACCATTTGCCGCAGTTCGTCTTCTGATCGGGCTAGTGGCAGGGTCTGCAAATGGCATCCAATCGCATCCCAAATGTGTTATATTGGCGACAGATCAGGAGAGTACGATGGCCAGGGAAGCGTCTGTACACCTTGCAGAACACGTTGGCTGATACGAGTAGTGTGGGGTCGAGCGTTATCCTGCTGATACAGGGCGTTAGGTACCTTTTGAAGGTAGGGAAGTGTCACCGACCGCAGCACATGATCCACATATCGTTGAGCCGTCATAGTGCCCCGAATACGAACTAGAGGTGGCCTGGAGTCATACGCAATTGCTCCCCAAACCATGATGCCACGTTGTCGCGCGGTGGGGCGTTCTACAATTGCTGCCGGATTGGACCTGTTTCCTCTTCGAAGCCACACTCGTAAGAGGGGACTATCACTGGAGAAACAGAAGCGTGATTCATCTGAGAACACGAACCGGTGCCATTCTGTCGTCCACGTCGCTCTAGCCTAGCACCATTGCAGTCGTTGGCGTCTATGTTGTGGAGCCAATGGCAGTCTTCTTAACGGACGCCATGAGTGCAGGCCAATAGCAACCAACGATCGATGGGAAATGGTTCTGGTCGATATAGGAACATCCAAGATGTCTTGAACATGGCGCAGAATGGAGGTTGAAGTTGCTTGCGGGGCGGCCACTGCTTGTCGGTGGATGCGTCGATCCACGCGTGCTGACGTCACTCTGGCTGCACCGGCACCTCTTAAACGTGCCACATATCCTTGTTCCAACCATCTTCGTCACAACCGGTATACAGTGGACACATCCAGGTGTGTGTCTGCCGAAATTTGCCAAATGGACCAACCTGCCCTTCTCAGTCCAATCACAATGCCCCTCTTAAAATCGACGGTCTGCTGGAACTGCCTCTGTTGACGGCGGCCTGGCATTCTCTGGTTACACATATCCTCTGAGACAAGAATAAAATTTCTACGGCAATTTCTCTAGCAGCAATACTTTCACAAGAAAATGTCAGTTCTACCGGTTTCTTCCCGTGCACTGGCGAGCTGCCAATTTTACATCATTGGCATAGCTCGGCAAGGTGCATTTACCCTGGAATTTACATAATTTTCTGACCACTTCTTGGTGTTGCATTTTCAATTCACGCAGTGTATAATGATTTTAAAATAATTTATCCCTTGTTCAAGAAGTTGACAGAAATTTATCTATTAATACTGGTATTAGCAAAAATCGAAGAAAGACTCAAAAATATCTGAGCACAAATGGGTTAACGACCTTTTTCTATATTTTCATATCAAAATTTATAGATAAAGACTTTATGCAACAAATCATACATAACGAGAAATAAAAACATTATTTTTGTAAGGTAGCTAAACTGATGGTGCTGCCATCTAACAATCATGTATTTTAATTTTATGTTGTCGAGTAAACGGGAACGAACAGGCTGATTTCCTTGCAAGAAGGGGCCCGAGATCAGTGGCGGATCCAGCGAGGGGGCACTAGGGGCAATTGCCCCTTCCGAGAAAACTAAGTTTGTACTTCATAAAATGGTAAATTAGACTAACAGAAAAAAATTTATAGCTACATATATATATTTCGAGCTTATTTATTATCTTACTGAAAACTTATTTCGAGCACTCGTAAAACACACAAAACGAAATAATCCTAAAATTACTGTTAAATTATTCTTCAGACGAGCAATTCTTGCTAAGTTTTCAAACCTTGCAGCAAAATTTACCACAGTTTCTTACAGTAACTTTTGTTAGGGTAGAAAAAAAAAGGGGGGGGAAAGCCCAGCCCACCATCAAAAACAAGAATTTTAATGGGTTAGAAAAATAAGTAAATAAAATAAAATAAAAAATCCGGGTTTTATTCATTTTCAGGAAACTTTTAAATATTGGTTTAGTTTTAAATATTTTAACTGTAAATTGGTCCATCACAAATGTGATCACATCAAAATTCTTAAATTTGAATTTCTGTGATTAATAGTTATCACTAGCATTATTGATTATTGCATATGCTAATGCAATGCAGCTGCAATTAGATTTCTTTCAAGGGATTAGAAATTTATTATAGTTAGTTATTACATACATTATTAAAACTACTACTTCCCAGAGTTAAAATTTTTGTTTGAAAAAAAAAAAAAAAAGAAATCGAAAACTTCCCTATCATATTTACATGTATTTTATTATGTAATAAATATAAAAAGTATCAGATATTGCTGAATGGAAACTGACTTTCTTGCTTTTAAATAGAATAAAACATCAATAATATTACATTGTCAGTCTGGAATTCTGGGGGAAGTTCACAATTTAATTGTAAATGACTATGTACTCTTATGATTTTCATACTGTAAGCTCTTAGGCAATTATGATTTAAACTAACAAATTTTCACACAAGATTCACGAAATATACTTAAATTCCGTTATTATCATCACAAAATCATGAAAATTTGATTACTTTTAAAATTTGATTTTAATGAACAACAGAAAAATTAATTGTACTAATTTTTTAATTGAATAAAAATTGTTGAAGCCCCTAACAAAGACTAGGTGATTTTCAATTTCAAAGTTTGATAATGAAATCTTTACTCACTTTAAATTTTTAGCATACAGGGTGTCCAAATAACATAGTTGGTCTATTTAATTTTTTATCTATTAGAGATAAGAGGACGATGTAAATTAAAAAAATGTTCAAAACAAGATAGCAAAAAGACTACGTTAAGAAAACGTTCCACTCGTTAATTTTTAAAAAGTTACACATTTTAAATATGTGCGAAAATTCCCAAATTAGTAAAATGTGCCCCCTGCACTCATGAGGGGATGTACAAAATTGTAAAATTATATCCTAAGAACTGTCAAATGTATGAAAAAAAAAATATATTCTTATTTAAACAAATTTTCAGTGGCTCTCGAAAGGGGAGGGGGAACCTCACACCAAATGATCGCGTTTCTGGAATTATACAAAAATTGTGAAAAAAAAAAAAAATCGTTTTTTCAATACTATTGATAAACATTTACATTCAAGTTTAAGTAGCCCCGAACATTTTTGTTTAAGTAATTTTTGAGACGATTTACGATGAAAAGCTGAAATTTTGTTTATCTCCTCATTATTATATGGGGAACATTTTACTAACAGGGAATTTTCCGTAGAGGCAACGTACACAAATTTAAAAACTTTAACTTTTATAAATTTAATGAGACGAATTCTTCCCGTATATTTCTTCCTACCCTGTTTTAAACATATTTTCATTTTACATTACCCACTTATCTCATTAGATACTTATCTTTACCACTTACTATATCTTAGATAAAGAATCGATGCTTCTTACTACCTTTTTGGGACACCCTGTATATAAATAAGTGCACCTATACACAAACAAATGACCTAAAATTATTTTTTAAAAATGCTTTAAATATATTACGTTTTACTAAAAATTTCTTTATGAAATGAATTAACAGTGCGAAATTGTACCAAAAGCCTAATGTTACGAAAATTCAGACCTTGGTCTGGTATTGACAGTAATTATTATAATCTTAATCAATATTATAATCATTTTTGTGTCTGTAGTAAAAGCTGTGAATGTAGATAAATTTTGAAATAAAAACATCTTTACAAAATTGTGAGTATTTTCAAATGGACCCGTCAGAAAAAACAACTCATGCTTTTTGGGGCTGAGGAACAAATCTTTCGCCAAACTTTTATTTCTGTACGACTAAAAACACCAATGGATTGTACTAAAATTTGGATAAGCTAAATGAAAAAATTTTAACCCTTAAATGCATGAATTTTAAAGACGTTTACTAGATAGCCACGAGTGTAAGCTAATTTTCGTGTATCGGCTTTGTGAGTAACTAATTAAATTTTCCAAAAACATGCAGTTTGAAAGAAGCACAGTAATTTTTGAGATTTTGAGAAACAAGTAAATGTAAGTGGCTCAAATTTAATTTTGGTTGTTCTTTTCTCAGTAATAGATCAAAATTAAATATGTTCTGTTTGTAATTATCTCTAACTGTGTAAGTTTAATTTACATTTCAGTTCCATACACAGTTTTGCATACTATTTAGAGCAGCGAATCAATTGATTTTAATGGTATAGCAAAAAAATAAAAAATAGAATGCGACATAAGTGATTCATTTATCTATAGTTGTTCTTCTGGTCAATCAATAGAAATCCTGTACACTCGTCACTTTATTTTTCTCGTCGTAATTACATTTGTACTAACATAAGCTTAATTGTAATCAAAGTTTTTGAAATTACTGGCAACAAATGATACAACAGAGACACAAAATTGGTAATAATTACATATATCCTTTAGAGTTAAGTAAATATGTGGAACCCCCCACCCCACCCTCTTACAAAAAGCTAAACAAACACTACAGTTTTATTACACTTAGGTTTGCCATGACCTATAACTAATATACTATAGCACTTATCTCAGGAAGATTAATAGAAAAGAAATTTTCAACATAGTGTTTCACAGTTGCCCCCTCCGACATGGAACTCTGGATCCGCTCCTGCCCGAGATTGCTTCAGTCAAAATGCTCAACAATTTCTTATCACGCCATTAAGCTGTATGTTAAACAAATTATGTCTAAAAATTTTTAAATGCAGCTTTTTGACCGTCTGCAGTCAAAGCAATGGAAAATTGATGATCTCCTGGACATTCCCACCGGCCCGCGTCGTGAAGCTGTCACACAGTTCCGTCTTTTGACTGGTCACGACTGCCTTGGAGAGTATCTCCATCATTTAGGAATTTTGGACCATTCAAACAGCCCTCTTTGTGGTATTGACGAGTCGATGAATCGAGACCACCTTCATCGTTGCATGTCACTCCATGACGACTCCGAGACGGCGTTGTATTGGAAAGCGAGAGAACTTTTGAGGTGACTTCGGTCAATTTTTGTATCACCCGTCATCTTCTTTTTCTTTGGGGAGGGGGGTCTTCTTTTTATTTTTTCTTGATGTTCTACTTTTTTCCCATGTATTTCCGTTGCCATTTGGGGAAAAAAGTTTTTTTATTTAAGTTATTTTTGTGACGTATTACGTCTTTAGAATAGTATTTGTTTACGTTATTAATTTTTTTTTTCTAAGAAGAGGAAGCGAAAGGGGGGTAGGGTGAGGTATTTCGTTCCTCCTTCAAATTAAGTTAAATTTAACTTTTAATTTATGGTCATTCTAAATCTAATTAAATACTACCAAAAATTATTTTCCTGATTTCTTGGTTGCTGCCAAAAATAACTTATTCTGGTTTTATTTTTCATTTTACAATACCCTTCCTCTTTTATGCAGAATATGGGCCTTCACTTCCATTTTTTATAGATACTGAGTTTTCATTATAAAAAAGATCACAAAGGCAAGGTTAGGACGAAATTCTGCTAAAAATACAGTTATCTCTGGTGTAGCTGGGTTAGAACTAACTCTAGAAAACTTCAGGCAATTTTTTTAAATTAGCTTTCATATTGCAAGAATTGGAAATGGAGCCTTACCCAAAAATCCTATCCTTGCCAATTTCTCATTTATAGTGTCTGGTGAAATGTCTTAAAAATAAACTTTAAAACAATATCCTTTTCTAATTTTTATTATTTTTTTCCTTATATGGTGTTTTAAAGTTGCTTCGAAATTTTGCTGTAGAAAATCTATCTTAGATCTCTGTCTTAAATCTATGTTCTGAATTATTTAGCAGCATGTTCTTACGGCATATAATGGACGGCTATACTCCAGTTCAGCTTAACCTGACAGTACGTGGAAGGCTATGCCTTGTGTTCTTCCGACCTTACAATATAGTTCGTCCGTATATGTATTACTTTTTATGTGAAATTCGTCTGTAAAGGGGAAAAAACATGTTTATATAATGAAAGCGTGCTCAATAATTTAATATATCGCCTTTATATAAATGAAAATGTGTTTATTGTGTCAACGCTTTGCTATCCAATAGTGTCAAAGCAAGTTTTGGCGGAATTTTTAAGGAGCGAAGATCGTAGCAACCCTCCCCCACGCCAGAACGGGAAAATCCATTACACATTCTCCGTTCTTTACTTCTTTTCTTCCTTATCTCCGCTTTCGCACGTCGGTAATAATGGCTACTGCTCCTGTATTGGATGATTATATTACGTTCCAACCGCATAAGGCTGGAACACCACTTAGAAGTTCCGAAGGGCCCAATTATGACCAACAGGGGCCCCGGCATTGATGAATTTGGGGGCCCCCATCTATGAAATTAGTCAGTCTTCATTAACTTTTATTTTTAGTGCTGCCATCTATTATCTTTATATAAAGTTTATTATATGAAAAAGTTAATAAGATTGCAAAACATTTTCTTCTAAATCTGTAACAAATATGTTGCCAATCTAATAAATATTTTTAAACTGGTAATGGAGGAATTCTCGAAAAGCTTTTTTTATCTCGAGAATTTCTGTAAATTATACATAAGTACATAAGTAAGTACAAGGGAGTAACTTACAGAAATAGGGAGCGCAAACTAACAATGTCGAAATGCATGCATGCATGCATGCATCATAAAAATATGTGATCTACATCACATACTCAAGTTGTAATCTGGCATAATCGAGCACCCTTCATATTTCTAAATTTGGAAGAGATGTAATTCTTTTCATGATTCTAAAAAAAGAGTTTATTATTGAATGTGATATTACTAAATGTATATGCCTATACAGCGTAGAATAATTTTTTTTTTTTTTTTTTTTTTGTTTATAATCCCATTTGAAGGTTTTCCTTTTCTGGTCTACCACGTGGCTGTCGATGTAAAGGTCTGGAGTTTTGGTTCTTTTTCTCTAGATGTAACGTGAATACGCGTTAGAACTCTTTAAAAAGTCCTTTGATCAAGGCACTCCCTTATAAGCAGATAGCCCCTGCATAGCTTTGTCTTATCACAATAAACAAACAAGCATTTAAAATTTTCTAGTACATCAATATTTAAATAATAATGTTTTTGCTGCTAGAAATTTTTATCTATTATTTAAAACGGTTTAGAAATAAGGGTGAGGAAAATGAAAAAACGAAGTGTCTTTATAAGAATTTTTTTATTTTGAAAGATTTCTTTTTCCCGCGCGCTCTCACTGGGAGACGGAAAGTGCCTTGTTTGAACCCAGGTCGCATTCGTCGATCTAGCCGTTCGTTGTGCGTTGTTGTGAGATTGCGGCCAAGGATTTAAGCATGGAATCTAGGCCGAAAAGTGAGGTTCCCTCCGTAGGGGTCTTTCTAAAAGGTCCTGACCGGTCCTATCCTTTCGGAATTTTCCGTGGTTTTCTCCGAAAGACCCCCCCCCCCCCCGAGGGCAACCCCTGCGCCCCCTTTGTCCTAGATCCCTCGAGTAGATAGTAGGCCGTAATCCCACAAATTCCCTTGACAACTGAACTCCATATTTGTTTGTGTTATAATTGTAATGTATTATAATTCTTTTTTTTTTTTTTTTGCAGCCCTGAACAAAAGCTAATAAGCCCTACATAGACCAAAATTTATGCAGGTTGTGTGCCGGCGATCCATCATCCCCAGTTTGAACTTACACAAATGCACTATTTAGACACAGGCACACTTTAAATGATTTGCGTTCATAGGACGTAATGTATAAGATTTTTATTTATTTATTTATTTATTTATTTATTACAACCCTGTGAACAAACTTTCAGTCTACACACACCAAAATCTATGCAGGTATGACTGTGGCCTATAATGTACATGCCAAATTTGCGTTCAATACATACATAAGAATTTCCGTCCATAGGCCATAGTGTAAAAGAACTTTTTTTGGAAGCCCTGTATAGAAAACTATATTTCCTATACAAACCAAAATCAATACCGGTTGTGCGCGGGTGGTCTATAATATACATACCAAATTTGAACTCAATCGAGTGCACTGTTTAGAAGATACCATGTTCACTCACATACACACAAAGACACACACACACATACATACATCACTGTAAAAACAATATAAAAGAATTCAGAAGACCTCAAAATAGGTAAATATATCAAAATATCAAATACGAATTTTTTCATGATTACAATACTTTCCTTACATGTTACATGTTCGGAAAGTAAAAATACTATTAATAATACAACAATGACTTACTTAACTTGAAGATGAATTCAGGCTTAATCCTCAAGAAATTTTACATTAAAGACCTAAATTTTAGTCTACTTTATTAGGGTTAGGGGCATTTTCAGTTATATTTTGAATTTTGTTTAATTATTCACTCAATACAGTTTCTAAATAGTTGAAACCATACTGAGTCAGAACATTATTCATTGCTATATTTTGCACTAATGATGTACACAAGATAAATTGACTACTAGTGAGATATAGTATAATCACTCGAATAACTAGTACATGTACATGTTAAAACAGACATACTTTAGTTTATCATTGACAGAAGTAAACAGCAATAATACTGAAAGTGGCAATAAGCATTGAAACAGTGTCTTTAATAATTAAAAGGGCTTTATTTTATTTACAAAAGAACGTGCATTTATTTTATTTTTCTCAAGCAATGAATTTTAAGAGTTTGTTCACCAACCCAGAGGGTCGAACAAATGGAAATACCAGGCGAGCCACAAGCGGACACAGGACTTCCGCTGTGAGGGGGTCCATTCTCCTCCAAGATTTGACACCACCACCTGAAAAAATGAATTCTTTTTTTTAATCGTGACCCCCTTTTATTGTGTTTTTAATTTGTTATCTTAACTGCTAAAAATAAGAATTTGATAAAGTCTTCTAATATATTCAAAATATCAAAAATTATATGATTTAATGAAGCAAAATTTATAACTCTTTTGGGAGGGGTCCAGATCTTTTGGACTTTCCAAATTCCTTTTGGAATGGAATTTTCAAGCCAAAATTCAGATGTTATTAATTAAGCCCGAGACAGGGTCGTATCCGAGTGGTTCTTTCCTCATCTCTAATTTAAGACTTGAAAGACCCGACAAAAATTTCACGTGTCAAATTAAAGACAATCTCATAATTATTTAGAAAAAAACTAGTACATTTATAAATGACAAGTAGAAAGGGCATTTTCAAATAATTTTTCGAATAAAGGCTTCATTCCCAATCAGAATTTCAGTGGCCAAAAATTGTTATCACCCGTAAAAGACGAATGACAAGAAACTTTTAAAGGTAAAGGATGTCCTGTTGCTGTTGTTATTGTGAACACGTATATCGGATTTTTGTGCTTGGCTCGAAGCCCGCGTATAAATCCGCGTCAGTAGGACAACACAAGGGAAATGCCCTCTGTCGGGGTCTCTCTAAAGAGTCCTATCCAGTATTTACGCTAAGTTTCGAAGAAAACCACGGATAATTCCGAACGGTTAGGTCGACGGATGCGCGATGGGACCTAAACCCGGAACCATCACACGTCGCCCGTCTACCATTTCCAGTGACATAACCACTGTGCCATGGTGAGGCTAAGGATATCCAACAAGTATTTTTCAGCAATTTGAATTTCGAAAATAAGCAGAAAATATTTACAAATTCGACTTCGGAAATTTCCCTAACATTCAAATATTATTTTGTGTAACGGCAAGCAAAGGTAAAAATAACGGCAAAGAAAAGTAAAATGTGCGCGTCAGTGTGTAGGATTTGCACATTTGCATGCGTTAACATCATCTATTCAAAATTAAAGCATCGACGCATATGTACATCCATTCAGAACTACAAAAAAATCTTAAAGAATCGTTTTAAGAATGGAAAGAAAAATGTCCAAATATGTGTACCTCGGGACCGAAGATGATATGCACACATTAACAAGATATACATTTACTTTTGTTTATTATTGTTTCGGATAATAAAATAAACAGCTAAAACATCTACTGTATGCATTCAAGGTCATTGCCATAGCTCAAGGATACGATTTCGAAACATCTACCTAATTTCATACCTGGAAGGGGGAAAAAAAACACTTTTTCGTTATTACCAAGATTATCAGACACCTTTTTGATAATCTTGCCATTAATGATTCAATTAGTGTAATGCATCGCATTTCATTCAAATTAGAAGTTGTAACTGGTAATCTGGTTTTGTCCTCAGGCATTACTTGGAAATAAATCGGAAACAAAGCATGCAATTCAAAAACACCCATTTTATACGAATAATAATCATTGAATTATGCTGAGGGCCTACTGTGAAACTCAAATGTAAAATAAAACTGTCTCGAACGACCTATATTTCTTTTATTTATAGTTAGTCCGCATTATTAATCTAAATCTATAATTACAGAAGCCCGAATTTCGTTAATAATGTGTACTTCAAAAGATTTGCTTCAAAGATTATTTTCATAAAGCTTGCTTCACGGGGAAAACAAACTCTTACAACTTTTGAAAAAAATCTTTAATTTTCAGCATCCTCTTAAAAATCTTTTAAAAATCTGGAGTGACTCCATTGGACTTTCCGACCACTTGATCTTTACCAATAGTTTAAATAAATCTGATTCAACTGAATCAAATGCATTGTTCAGATGCTAAGTCCACTTCAGATAATTTAAGTGTATTGGACTTAATGTGTAAGAATACTCGTTTCAAATCCTGTAAGACTTAGTCCTGCACATACCAAAATCTATACAGTATGTAAAACATTGACCCTAATATGCGTACGTAATTTGAATTCAATCGAAAGTATTACATAGACGTTAGCGCACTTTCAACAAGTTGCGTCGATAGGCTGTATCTATAAGAATTCTTTTTTGTAGCCCTGAACAAAAACTATAAATCCTACACCGAAAAAATGTTTTGTCGAATCAGCAAAAATTTTGTTAAATCAACAATATTTTCCGGTTGAAATAGCGTTAGAGAAATTTTTGTTAAACTAACGAAACTATTTTGTTAAAATTATTTGGTTATTTCAACAAAATATTTTGTCATTTTAACCAACGAATTTTGTTAAAATAAACAAATGTTTTGTTAATTTAACCAAACTATTTGTTTAAATGGTTTATTTAGTTAAAATCAACCAAATTATTTATTTGAATTTACAAAATTTTTTTGTTTACTGGTATGTTCATGAATCTCTCTATTCTAAAAAAAAAGTAAAGGCCGCTGCGACGCTGTCGCCGCTGTCAGAGCTTTTTGACCTATCTTCTCCTAAACCGTGGGGATTTGAATTTCGAGAAACATGTTTCCGAATGCGGAAAACACCGAGGAACCTGATAAGGTGACTTAAATTTCGAAAATCGAATTATTTTAGAAGATATTAATAAAAAACTGAAAAAAATAAAACATAATGGTTGCCAGATTTGGCATAAAATCATTCATTCCTTTGCAACAAAGCGTTTCCAAGTATGTAGAATCGCGTGAAATTTACAAACATGAGTTAGAATTACGCCCATTTTACGCCAAATTAAAAAGTATATGAAATAAGTAACTCAAAATGTGTTACACAAAGTTGACAATTTTCAAATAGTAAGTTCGCTTAGACAACAGGAGTTTAGAATTAGCGATTATTCGTTTTTCCAAAACAGAATAACTAATATCTTGAAAATGAAAAATAATTAAAATGCAGATTATTTTAAAGCCGGTTCGGTCCAGCTGGATTATTTGCTACCAGTAGAAATATTTGGCTGCGTTAACTATGCCATTATAGCAGTTATAGTACACTTTGGATATTTGCCAGCGCGGCGAGATGGTATAATTCGTGGTGCTAAGTACGCCAATCTGCAAAGAATTATGTAAATGAAAATATGGATAACGGTTTTCCGGGAACCTTAAATGAACAGTAATTATAGGTTGTGAGCATGTGTAAATCGCCAAATAATGAAAAGTCGCCATTGGTGGCAAGCTATCCTACCTGTTCCGTAGTTTTTATCAAAGAAAACATATGAATTACTGTTTTCTTAGAGCTAATTATTAACTATACATGTACGCAAGTCGCCAAATTATGATAATTCTCCATAATTGGTTAATACGCAAGGCGTACCATGGGTTTCACATAATTACAAATAGTGCGAGGTTTAAATTTTTATGTTCCAAGCAACATGCAGGAACCAAGCAATGTGTAGCTCGGTAACATTCTATCTTATCCAATCTTCGGGTTTTATTTGTTGAAATATTATGTCTTTTTTACGCATAAGTCTTTTTGGGGGCCAAATGCCTCATACGAAATGCGAGCGTAGCGAGTCTAGGGGCCTTGGCCCCTAGTCATTTAACAATATTTTGTTGATTTTACTATGTTATTTTTTTAACCCATAAACAGTTGGTTGAAACTTTCAGAGGTTAGACTAATTATTTATCTATTCATCAAAATTTACAATTTTATTTGAGTGCTTTTATATATCTACAAGAGTTTAATTTTATCAACTTCAACCTCAGTTTTTTTTTCCTCCGCATAAGACAAACTTAGTAAGACAGTCAGATTATTCAAAATTCATGGTGAGTATGTTTTTCTATTATTTAGTCACATTCAAAATAATTTAATTCTAAAATTTGTGTGAATCTTAACCACTTACACATCAAAACAACTAATATGTATCGGTAAAAAAAGCGTTTCTAGTGAAAAGTCAAAATAACCGTTTAATAGTAAATTCAGGTTTGTAGGTATTATGCGCACAAATAACATCTGAATTACTTTAAATGAGCGAAACATTGTTTATACATACTGAATATATAGTGAGATAAATTAAGCAAGGTAAAAATACTTTGTAAGAATTTGAAAAATGTGTAGTACGTTGAGAGTAACATTATTTGAATAAATCTGCTTCCCTAATTCTGTTGTTAACAATAATAATAAAAACTGTGTCAAACGAACTTATTCCATGTTATCTTATAACGATCATTCTACGCTTATATTGCAGCAGAGTTCATTGTGGAGGGATGCATGCGAACAATCTTGAACTAGAATCGAACTAAAAAATGAAATAGATCACTCGCAAAGATAAACGCAAAGCGAGTGAAGTATACTATAGCAATGTAAACATTGAAAACGCCTATTAAATCATCAAAGCATTTGCTCCGCATAAGACATGAGCTATCCATTTTGATTATATATTTTTTTTTTTTTTTATCACGAAGGCAGATGTGATTCTGATGGTTTACTTTCTCTGGCAAATCTGACATTGAGTTGTTTTAAAGTATGTAGATACTGATAAAAGAATTAAAACCAAAAATGCGAATTTTAATGAATGGATAAAATAATTAGACTTATTTCAGAAACTTTCGACTCAGTAAATTCCCGGTCGATTAGTAAATTTTGTATTTGTTGTGTTCTGGGAGGTCTGGGTTTCCAGCTTCGCTCAGGTGAACGGCTTTTTACTCCTGAATATCCGTGGTATGACAGAATCACCCAGCATGAATTGCAAAAAACATTGTCACGGAGTTAAATCTATACATCAATCAAAAGTATGGAATGCATTAAATATTGAGTACACAAAACTGGGGTCGGAACGGACCTAGGGAAAAGACACCAGGGCTTAGAAGCGAACAGTGTTCAGAATGAAGGATTTTATATAATCTATAGTTCAACGAATTAATAAAATGGACGTTACTAACTGTTTTTGAAAAATCTAATATGATCTTTCGTCTCTCTCGCACCGCCCATTGATGCATGTGTAAACTGATTGGACCAATCGGAATCTTTCAACAATTTCAACGAAACATTTTTGTTAAAATTAAAAGCATTTTGTCAAATAGATTTGGTTGAACCAAGCAAACTTTTGTCAAATCAACTAAACTACCAAACTGTTAAGCAGACAAATTTTGTTAAATTCAATGAAACGCTTTTTAGCGTGTACATACACAAAAAAACAATACAAGTTATGTGATGGTGACTTATATTATACACAATCACAGTTTGAACTTATTCGAATCAGCCATGTAAACACCATCACACTTTAAATAATTTGCCTCCATAATCTTTAATGTATAGAGGTTTTTTTCCAAACCTTTGAACAAACTATCAGTTCCACACTCAACCAAAATCTATGCAAGTCATGTCATTGTGATCTATAATACACATACCAACTTGCGCTCAATAGAATGCACCGTTTAGATGCTAGCACACATTCAAGAATTTCCGTTCATAAATCGTAATGTATATAAATTTTTTCTTTTCAGCCCTGTACAAAAACTATAAATCCTATACACACCAAAATCTGTACAAGTTGTGACCTATAATGTCATAAACCAATGTGAACTTACTCCAATCAGCCATTTAAACACTAGCACACTTTAAATAATTTGCGCCCGTAGACCTTAATGTATGGAGATATTTTTTTCCAACCCTGTGAACAAATTATCAACTCTACACACACCAAAATCTATACAAGTCATGGCACCATGATCTATATTATGCATACCCAATTACGCTTAATTTAGACGCTAGCTCACTTTCGAGAATTTCCTTCCATAGACCGTAATATTTTGGAATTCTATTTTGAAGCCCTGCACAAAGACACACACCAAAATCTATACAGGTTGTGGGACGATGATCTGTAATATGCATAACCAGTTTGAACTTATTCGAATGCACGATTCGTTAACGTTATTCAGAATAACGTTACTCAACGGTACTCTTATTATAACGTTATTCCTTTTTGTGCTATATCCGATAACTGTAAGAGTTACTTAATGCATGCTGTTCCTCAGGCTAACTTTTTAGTCTATAACCTCAAATTCACACAAAAAATTGACAGTGATACAGTGTCATTTAGTTATAAACATAATGATTCGCTGCCTGCCTATTTAAATACGGTATGAGACCGTATCTTTAAAGGAACAGAACGATATTTCCATATTGTCATACAGGGTGATCAATTTAAAGGAGTACCCGTTGGTTTTTCTAATCACCCTTAAATCTGATACGGATGTGGCAACTATTCTAACACTGAAATATATTTCGAACCTTGTTTAAGTGTGAGAAATAATTTCCAACACTGTTGGACTGTTACAACTTTATTTGTGAGGTTAAACAGGAATGGAGACGAGCAATTTTACTTAATCCTGCGATAATTTTAGTTTTGAAAAACATAATTTAACTAGAAGTCCATTGTGGAGGCAATGACAACGGGCGCTAGAAAAAACACTTGAAGAAAATACGTCTTCACTTAATGTATTTCATCTTCTTCCACCTAAAATAAATAACTTCATATTCAGTTTTTATTATATACCCAAATCGAATAGAATGCTCTTCGGAAACGCGCAGGAACTTTTCGCCCTCGAACGATTTCTTTTTATGTACACAGACCCTCTTATATCAATACTTCATGCAGACGATCATTTTAGTTTTAAAAAATGCATGTTATCTGGAAAAACTGTGTAAAATGAATTGGAATTGCAATTTTCCCTTCAAAGCCTGATGACCGTGATTTCAGCTTTTTTTTCTTTTAATTTAATTTAATTAATTTTTTTTTTCAAGAGAAAAAGGGACAAGAGCCATCTTCAGCAAGTTACCTTTTCACAAAATTTTTTACAGATTTTTTTTTTTTTTTTTGAGCTACAACGCTTTTAAACTACAGTTCTAAGAAATGTTATCAGCGGAAAGAGGCTAAACAGTGATCTCAATTATAGTAGTTTTAAAAGTGCTTTTTAACTTAAAAGAAAAAGTAGAAATGTGACATATCGATGCTGTCTCCGGCCTTGAAAGGTTTTTAACTAAGTAGATCCATTAAGGAAAAGAATTTTTCTTAGCCCTCTAAGCGTTTGCGACGTAAAATCCCGTCCACTTTATTCCAGTTTTCACTGCAACGGATCCAAATTTTAAATTATCTATAACACTGAGATATTTTAAGATATGTTTTGATATTAAAGCTTATGTAAATTTTAGGAGCCTATTTTTAAATAATTACAAATCTTCCTATTAAAATTTTATTTTTTTTATAATTTACTAGCTGAAGTACCCGTTCTTCGCACGGGAATGAATGGACTTTTTGATATTACGATTTGTGGTGATTACTATTCATTGTAATAAACAGATATAGCAAAGTGGATATCGCGTTATATTGTGTCCAATAATCATGCATACCGAATTGCAAGGCAATCGTTTATACGGTGCAGAAGGCCATGCGGCGTAGCGCAATCTAGTGGCGAGTTTTAGCAAAACGGATACGGCGAAAATATTTTTCGCATTCAGATATCGATGTATACGAATTTCCATGACTATCGGTTGGACAGTCCTGAAGTTCATGTGTTGACGCGACATCTAGTGGCAAGTTATAGGAAAATGGAGAGCGCCAAACTCTTCCCCGTTTTCAAATATCTATGTATACCTATTTTCATAGCGATCATTTGCACAGTCAAGATGTGATACACTGCAGGGCCATCCAGTGGTTCAATAAAGTAATGATTTGCTACAGCGCCGTCAAGTGGCGAGTTATAGCAAAATGGATAACGCCAAAATATTCTCATTGTTCAAATAGCTATGTATACTGATTTTCATAGCGACCGTGTTCAACTATCTATGTATACCAATTTTCATAACGATCATTTGCACAGTCAAGAAGTGATACACTGCAGGGCCATCTAGTAGTTAATTAAAGTAATGATTTGCTACAGCGCCGTCAAGTGGCGAGTTATAGCAAAATGGATAACGCCAAAATATTCTCATTGTTCAAATAGCTATGTATACTGATTTTCATAGCGACCGTTTGAATGGTCAAGAATTTGGCCTGCTGAAGCGTCATCTAGTGGCGACTTAAAATAATAATGCATTGCAGTGTCATCTAGTGGTGAGTAACATCAAAAGGAACGCAGTTAGAATATATTCTTCGTGCTCAAATGTGTAAGTATAAAAAATTTTTGCCGATCGGTCGAACGGTATAGAAGTTGATGCTTTTCAGCGCCATTTAGCGGCAAGTTAAAGCAAAATGGATAGTGAAAAATATTCTCCGTGTTCTAATATTCGCGTGTACCAAATTTCATCGAAATCGGTTGGACGATATTCGCATAGCAAACGGCTAAACGGAATAGAATTCGACGTTCTGCTGCGCCACCTGGTGGCAAGTTAGAGGAAAACGGATAGCATAAAAAGCTTCTCCATGATAAAAGACTTAGGTGAACCAAATTTCATGGTGCAACGGTGCTCAACGGTGCTGGAGTTTCTCAACCTCATACACTCATACCAACATTCATTTTTATCTATAACCAGTGTCATTATATATCCCAGTGTCAAATAAAATCCAGTTTCAAATCTAAGCCTCGCCAAAGTGCCAACATACGCCATTTTGCAAGCGTTTTTTCAGGAAATCATTCGAAGCATTGACTTTGCAGCAATAATATATGGGAAATGGTTCGACCGCGAAAAAGTAAAGCAAGCCTTTATTTGAAAAGTTGAATCCCTTAATACAGCCGAATTTTTTAAAATTATCAACTATAACGTGTTTTATTCATCATTACTCCGATGTACTAAATGAGAAGATTTCAATTTTCTGAAATTTGGCGCAATTCCCCCAACTTAAATCAATGTACTCATTTGGCGAGAATTCTGGAGATAGATCAATTGAAATCCCTTAATAACTGCATCATTTCTTCACGGATCATTAAAATTTAACGCTGTATTCTAATAAAAGTTTGCACTTGTTTTCAAAAATCTATTTCCTTAAGCTCTCAATAAATTGCGCCAAGCTGAAATCTGTGCAAACCGCTAGAACTCACTTTCACAAAATCGGCATTTGAGCCATTTTATTTTTTCGCCAAACTAAAATAATTTACCTATTAGCCTCGGAAATCTTCAATTCTTATTGTTTTGCGTGTAAAGCATTACATTCCTGCTCTGATTTCCCATGCACACGATATTATAATTAAAAAAAAAATAACCTTACGAATATAAACTAACAAAAAAAAATCATTATTATTCTTTTATTTTTACTTTGAGAATTTAAAACATTTTATTCGGCAAAATCGCCACACATGGCAACCACGATCCTTATTTCACACTTTTTTCACTACAGGGGTTACAATTACGGAAAGCTTTTTGCGTGAATAGCATAAAAAATCTCTTAAATTCCGGGAACGGGTGGACTTTCAAAGTTTTAAAGTGGACTACGATTTATTCTATATTATTTTACATATCTGTGCTAAATTTCAGGCCGATAGGTTCATTTTTGTGGATTTGTATACGAACGACATTTTATTCGGCAAAATCGCCACACATGGCAACCACGATCCTTATTTCAAACATTTTTCACTACAGGGGTTACAATTACGGAAAGATTTTTGCGTGAAGAGCATAAAAAATCTCTTAAATTCCGGGAACGGGTGGACTTTCAAAGTTTTAAAGTGGACTACGATTTATTCTATATTATTTTACATATCTGTGCTAAATTTCAGGCCGATAGGTCCATTTTTGTGGATTTGTATACGAACGACATTTTATTCGGCAAAATCGCCACACATGGCAATCACGATCCTTATTTCACACTTTTTTCACTACAGGGGTTACAATTACGGAAAGATTTTTGCGTGAAGAGCATAAAAAATCTCTTAAATTCCGGGAACGGGTGGACTTTCAAAGTTTTAAAGTGGACTATGAGTTATTCTATATTATTTTACATATCTGTACTAAATTTCAGGCCGATAGGTCCATTTTTGTGGATTTGTATACGAATCAAATCCACAAACAAACAAACAAACAAACAAACAAACAAACAAATAAACAAACAAACAAACAGAATTTCATTTTTATTTATAAGATAAGCTGTATGAAAATTTTATAGTGAAAACAACTTTACATTATTTGCCCATTTCCAAAACGCTCAGAAAGAAGTTAGGGGCATGGCTTTGGATCGTAAGTATCCCGCTAAACATCGAAAGTTTTAAATCAGTTATCATAAGCTTTTAGATTTTCATACCTCTTAGAAATTTCGTTTATTCATACACGACTCTGATGTATATCCCCAGCACGAAGAAATCGAGATTGTAAAAAGGATGGGAATCGCTGATCTAGAGCGTCTCCACAACATCCATGCATTCGAAAAGACATACTGGTTGCCGTGTTTAATAGCATACGTGATGTGTAATCATGTGTACCACGGTACACGTCAACTAGGGTATAGGGCAGGGGTTTCCAAACTTTTTTTTCACCGCGGCACCCTTGCAACATTAAAAACATTTCGCGGAACCCTTCTAAGGCTATAAACTTTCGCGGCAGGTTACTTTTACAGCAGTATGAATCTGAAGTTTAGAATGAAACATTTTGGATGCAGTTTTCATTATTTCTTTTGTGCTTATAGAGCTCACTATCAAGAAAGTATTCTCTTGGGAAAGCGGTATAGAATTTTGCCCCATCCCCCATCTCAGGGAGTTCATGTAGAAGAGAAACGACCGGACACTGAACTCTCTCGAATTTGACTGAAATATTTTTGTTTTCGCCCAATGGTCATCGGCTTGGCCAACTTTTTTGTGGGATACCGGTTCAGAGAAAACTTTTTGATTATACTCCACCAAATCTTAGACTTTTCTTGATTATCTCCACGGCACCCCTGGCATATGCTCGTGGCACCCCAGGGTGCCGTGACACACAGTTTGGGAAAATCTGGTATAGAGCATTGATTTGCAAGTAACAATTCTAGATACATGAGTAAAATGACAATGAGCAAATGCGAAATCAATTTTACTTATGTTCATCGAGTACACATGTATTACAGTAGTCATTCCGCTGCTTTCCATTCAAATATTGACAGAGGTGTGTAAGAGAGACATTTACTGTGTACCTAAAGGGACTAGTACACCATGCTTTGTTCCTTCACACATAGTTTAATATTACTACATACCAGGTAAGCTTCAAGCGTGTAGGTAAGGCAAGGTCTTGATCAATGTTTTTAATGTTGTAGTAGGTAGTTATTAGTACTGTAGTGAAAAGTCGTTGTAATTGATCAATCATCTATTCATTCATTTATTTATTTATTTATTTATTTTATTTTATTTTATTTTTTTCGGGCGGGGGTGTTATTAGTGCAGTATAGTAGTTAGGTAGGTTTAAGGAGGTATTAGTTATTAGTGCTGTAGTAACAAGTCGCTGTGATTCATCAATCATCTATTCATTTTTATTTTTATTTTATTTTTTATTTTTTATTTTTTTTTGTGGGGGGGGGGGTAGATTGCTAGTAATTTCAGACATGAATTTTTTATCAACGCGAGTAATCTACAGCGAATCATTTTTCATTTAATATAAATAAAGGCGAAGTAAGTATTCTTATATCATTGTCTAAAGCAGTGGTTCCCAATTTTTACTTTCCGAATATGTATCATTTAAGGAAAGTATTGTAATCATGAAAAAATGTAATCTTGAGATTTTGATGTATCTACACTTTTGAGCTCTAATGAATTCATTTATGCTTTTTTTACAAGATGTATGTATGTGTGTGTGAGTAAACACGATAACTCCTAAACGATGCATTTGATTTAACTCAAATTTGGTATATAATAGACCACCGTCGTACGACCGGTGGTATTGATTTTGATCACGGTATTGATTTTGAATCACGGTATTGATTTTGATGTTTGTGCGACGTACAACTTTTTTACAGGGTTACAAAAAAGACTTCTTTTACATTATGGCCCATGCGCATAAATTCTTGAAAGTGCACTGGCGTCTAAACGGCTCATTCGATTAAGCGCAAATTGGGCGTGTATATTATAGGTCACAGTCACGTACCTGAATAGAGTTTGGTGTGTGTAGAGCTGATAGTTTTCCACAGGTTTTAAAAAATAATTCTTATACTTAAGGTCTTTGGACGCAAACCATTTAAAGTGTGCTAGAGCCTAAATGGTGTTTTCGAATAAATTCCAATTGCGTGTATATTACAGGTCACCGTCTCACAAACTGTATAGATTTTGGTGTGTGATAGACATACTTTTTGTACAGGGCTACAAAAAAGAATTTTAATACATTACGGCCTACAGACACAAAATCTTGAAAGTGCACTAGGGTCTATATGGTGCATTCGATTGAGCTCAAATTATATACATCGACTATAGATCATTGTCTTGCACAACTGTACAGATCTTGGTGTGTTTACCTACAGTTTTTTAGAGGGCTATAGAAAGTTTTTCTTAAATATTGTCGCCTATACACTCAAATTAAATAATTATAAGTTCGATTTAGTAATAATAAGATCAAATTAGGCATGTGTATTATGAGTCACCGTCTAGAAGCCTGTATAGATTTTCTTGTGTATAGGACTTATAGTTTTTTGACAGGGCAGCAAGTGAGTCTTCTTTTAAATTATGAATTATGGATCATTTTTTATGTCGGAAATTCTTGTAAGTGCACTAGCGTCTATATGGTGCATTCAATTAAACTCAAATTGGGTATGTATAGTATAGGTCACGGTCTCATGACTTGCATAGAGATTGGTGTGTATAGAGCTGAAAGTTTTCTCAGGGTTGCAAAAAGTAATTCTTGTACATTACAGCCTATTGGCGGAAATCATTTAAAGTGAGCTATTGTCTAAATGGTCTATTAGATTGAGTTCAAATTAGGTATACATTTTATAGGTCACTGTCTTACAAACTGCATAAATTTACTGAGTGTACGGCTTACATTTTTTTACAGGGCTACAAAAAATGTATTCTTATACATTGCGGGCCATGCACTCAAATCATTTTAAGTGCACTAGCACCTGACCATTAGATCCGATTGAGTTAAATTGAACCAAATTAAACGCTTGTTAAAGATAAAGTGTTCAGAAAGTCGAGTGGAGTCCCGCCAGATTTTTTAACATCGTGCCCCCCCCCTTCCCTCTCCCCACTTTACTCAGCATATATACAGTCTTTTATTCATTAAAAATGAACTTTTAGTTGCCTTTTCTACAGAATAATGCTATCGGTAAAGTAGTTTGAATAAACATTTTAAGCGAAAATATATGTTTTAGAGTAAAAAAAAATTTTTAAATATGATTTTTTAAAATATGCATTATCTCTTGCTCTTTCCTTGTCTTTCTTACGACCCCCCACCTCCCCTGCAAACACTCTGCGCTCTCTAAGGGGGGGGGGTGCCCCACGAGTTGAAAAGCGTTGACCTAACGCGTTGCCAAATAAAGGAGGGTCGATGCTCTGTCAAAAGTCAAAATTTTGGTTATTTTTTATGGTGTATCGCCAGTTTGTGCACAAAAAATTAAGTCCTCAAAACAGAGCCCAGCTTTCAATCAAATCTTTTTTGATTTTATCAAATCTTTTTTGTACGTAACAATTATTTTGTTACTAGTGTCAATTAACGATGCAATTTTGTCAAGTTACGATTCCCTGATATAATCCCAACTTAGTGTTAAGTATAGCATTATTCTACAATGAATTACGGCTGAGGGAATTCCTCTCCCCGTAGCAACTGCATAAATACTTTCTGGTAATAAGAAACCAGGAAAGTTTCGCTTATATATGTCACAATCAAGCAAAGTGGGTTAAAAAAGTTTCTAAAAAAGAGTGAAATCAAATTAACATTTGTAAGCCATTTTATGTCCAAGCATGTCCTTTATATTGGTTGCTTTTCTTTTACTTAGAGATACAAAATGAACGAGACTCCCTCTGATTATTTCCTTACAAAGAGATCACGACTTTATACACCATGACACACTCAGGGGTCATTTAATAAAAAAAAGTAATGGTTCTTTTTGTTTTTATCGAGAAGGAAAAACTATCATGAAGGCACTTCTTTTTCCCAAGCATAAAACACCCGTTTACTTTGTACATCGATCTCAATTCTTGTGGTTATTAGCACGTCCCCATATTCAGGTCTTATTGATTCGGCTAAACGAGCATAGGTCTACATGGGGTCAAGCGGGACGTCAAAACTCGCACACATCCCGGAAAAGGTATAACGTCAACGTTTTTATTCCTATCGTAATATAAGTTTCTGAAAATGATATCAGAGTGATAGAACATTGCTTGGCTTTCATGACCTTTAACGATTTGGCCAGCCATACATAAAACATTAACAGCTCAATCATAATCCGCCAAAATCGACCTTTGAAGTAATTTTGAAGAGCGTAACCACCTGACAGGTGTCTGTCCAATCTTCTGATATGACATTAAGGGAAAAGGGGTTTATGGCGTTAATGTGCATGTCCCTTCACACGTCTGAAAGCAATATTTTCTCATTCTTTTCCGCCATTAATCATAATTACGTAAGAAAATATGAGTGTTTTTGCAGATGCATTTAAACTCTCTACTCTAGCTAGTCAAAAAAATGCAAAAATGAATAAATTGAGAGCTTGATTATTATTAAAATTACATTAGCGTTTATGTAATGTCAAAACTGCACGAGGGTTATCTCCCGACGGGGGGATGTCTTGGAGACTTTTCAAGGGGTTCTAACGCGTATTTATGTTACAGCAGGAGAAAACCGCCCACGACTTCGGACCGTAATATCGACAGCCACGCGGTAGGCCAGAACGCGGGACCTTCACACTTCAGTCATCTACCATATTCAATGTCTTATTAGAAATTAAATAAAAATTAGATTATAGAGTTTTGTTACAGTAGTAAACAACAAACAAAACGAACTGATCGATTTAGTTATGAGTAGGTCAGTCAGGGGCGGATCCAGAGAAACCATCTGGGGGGGGGGGCTCCGTTTTTCACTAGGATGATACATTGATTTCTCAATACTTTTTCTACCAATGTATAATTAGACATGGTGTATCACAACTAAATAAGTATGTTGTCTGCTGCAAGAACCGTCGAAAGAAAAATCGGAAGTGGGGGGGGGGGGCACAGCTATCGTGTGCCCTATACCACCGATCAAGTTAAGGCCGATGCTCATAAGCCACGTGTCTTATCCGTTTCAATGGACGACGGGACTTATACGGGTAAAAAATGTTCCGTAGCTCTCTCCATTGTGTGGGGGACAGGGTTTTCAGTTTAACTCATTAATCTTTTGTTGGTAGATCCCAACTGATCATTAAAAGTCCTAAATTTAGCCAGAAAATTGTCGCCTTAACCCCTGTAGTGACGACAAGACGTGGCTAATCAGCAACGACCTTTATTCATGTTGTTGATCGCGGGCCCTACCCATTAACATTTTAGTGTGTACAGAGTATAATTGCTGAATGCATTATTGAACCCATTTCACAGCCACCGTGCAATATACAGTGTTCACAGCATACATTTTCGTATTTTAGGATAGCATTAAGTTTTCCAGATTAAGTAACTCCCATCCTTTTCTGTGAGGACTGTAGTAAACCAACCTCAATTGCTATTTACTACTATTATCACTATTACCTGCTATTTACAATTTGAGCATTCTTTTTTAAAACCAGACCAGCTATACATTGTCAGGTACTCGCTTTGTCTGATATCTTAGAATATGTAATGGCAATTCGGTATGACTTTGTAATGGCAATTCGGGGTTTACCGATAAAAGATTTCTGCACTAAATCGCAAACTCCGTCCCCTATAAAATGGAGAGAGCAACGGAAGATAGTTCCCCCCGTATCAGTGTGCCGTCGTCCATTCAAATACGGTGAAACCTGTTAAAGTGATCACCTTGGTAAAGAGATCGTCTGTCTATAGTGACAACTTTAACAATTATCTACATGAGGGATCTAGGCCGAGTACGGAGTGCCCTACGTGGGGACTTTTCTAAGGGGTCTTAATCACAGACTAAGGATTAAATAGACCGCTCGCGCAGGGTTGCAAAATGAAGCAAGCACCTGGTCACGTGATGAGTGGACCCGACCGATCCAGTTCATACGGCAATCCATTGATATTTCAATGCGTGAGTGAGAAAGGCCGGTTAGAAAACCTGAAAATTTATTGAAAACGGTGAAATCCTGCAGCGCACATGGATGCAATGAAAAATTTACCAAAGGTGGCTCTGTTAAATTTCATCGGGAAATAAAATTTTTATAAGTTTTTTGCTTTATTAATGAAAAATAGCTGCACAAAAATCATTCTTAGCTCCTAGCTCTGACGTTTGTCGCAATTGAAAACGGTGTTATTCAATTTGTTGTGAATGAAATTAATCATTTTCTTAAGTTAATTGTTTATTATCCTTTATGATAGCTATCTATATATTTTTAATATCTATTAAATGTTCAAAATTAGAGTTTAATCAGATACTACGTGTCTTGATGTAAATTGATATATTTGGCGATGTGTTGGCGAAGTTGTTTATAGTCTGAAATTTCCATGTTTTTCAGGCTATTATTTAAAAGAAAATAAAACTTTATGATTATTAATTAAATGTGGAATGTTTTACAGTATGTAACAAATATATTGTCCTTTTCCGTACAAATTCACATGAAATGTTCATTTAACATTTTCTTTTTACATATAATTAAGAACTATACTGTCATTGAGAGTTAGAACTGAATAAAAGTTTAAATGTATAATTTATTTTTGTTGTAGTCAGTTGTTAAAATATTACATTATGCGAGGTGTAAATCATATGCACGAAATCCATTTATTCTGATTTCTTTGGTTTGAGAGTTTTTCAAAGAACTAAAATAAACGTTTTCCTACTTGCTAAAATGCGTTAGTTTCCAACATTCCTCATACTCGCTTCACCAAATGCGGCGAAAAGAAGCCAAAAATTTCCTCCTCAGTCACGTGATGAGTGGAATTTCCACCGAGGTGTTTGCTTCACTCGGGAATAGGGGTTTTACCACAGCGCGAGCGGTCTACCAGATATCTTTAGTCTATGGTCTTAATCCGTATTTATGAGAAGTTTGAGAAAATTACGTAAGACTCCGAACGGCTAGATTGACGGACGCGACCTGAGTTTGAAATAGGCACTTTTCTTCTCCCAGTTGCGAGCGCTATGCGCTCAGCCACTCGTGGGGCCTCCAGAAATTGGAGTTATGTGTTATGTAATGTTATGTGGCAAGCGTATACTAGAGGCATCTGCATTCTGGGCCGGTTGCCTTCGTCGGAGGATTTTTTCAGAGGTTCTAACGCGTATTCACGTTAAACCTGAAGAAAAACATCAGAGAAAACTCCATATGGTTAGATAGACAGCCGCGCGGTAGGCCCAAACGTGGGACCTTCACATTTCAGCCGTCTATCATGTCGAGTGTCTTATCCACTCGGCCATGGTGGAGCACAGAAATTAGAATGTTCGATGTTCTTGCTTCATGCAACCATTTGCATGCAGAAGTGCCTTGCAAACTCTTCCAATCGGCCACATTGACTTTTCGGCCGTTTGGATTTAGATTTCGAACTAAATTTTTGTGCTGCTTCAAGAATTTTCTCTTTGCTTCTAAAATACTTTGAGATTACACTCGAGTGGTTCAGATTGTCTTGCGAATTGCACTGTTGACATTTTCCGACACTTTTTCCCGCTCTTAAAAAAAATTTCCCCTGTTCCTGTACGTAAGATGGGAAAAAAAAAATCGTTGTTAAACAGAAACGACGTGGTCTTTGAATAGAAATTTTTTACGTTGGAGTTTCTGGGACTTTGAAATATCGTCTTTGGAAAGAGATCGTCGTTAAACAGAGAGTCAACTGTGCTACTTTTTAAAATTTCAGTTCATGTGAAAATTTACAATTTTTTTAACTTACATAATCCATAGTGTATTTCTAGCTCTAGGGGGGCTCGATACCCCCCTAGAGCTAGAAATACCCCCAGAGCCCCCCCCCCCGTGGATCCGCCACTGAGGTCAGTCAGAAAGTTAGTTGCAAATTTTTTTCTGTCAAAGACTATTTTGATGAAACTGTATGGTAACACTTCAGACATTTTGCTGTATCGTGTGACGTAGCGGTTTTCACGAGGCACGTGCAGTTTGTCTTCTCATCAGTCGTAAACATGTCTGGACTAGACGGCGTCCGAATTGAAAAAGCGTGGAGGGATTCGTTTTTAGTGGGTAACAGGTGTAACTGCTGTGAAATTTATCGGCAGTTGCATGAACTTTAAGGTGAAACTGCAATGTCACGTCCAGTTATCACGAAGTGGTGCGACAAACGCAAAACAAACGTGCGATCTGAAAAAGTTTCGGTGGGAGGTGTGGGATCACCCTCCTTATAGCCTAGACCTTTTCCCATGTGACTTCCATGTTGTTGGTCCCATGAAAAAAGAACTTTCAAAGCGACAATACCACTCGGATGACGAGGTGAAAGCTGCAACCCGAGCATGGTTATCGGGCATTGGACTGGATTTCTTTGCCATCGAAAAACTTGTACCACGCCCCGACAAACGCTTCAACGACGGGGGTAATTACATTGAAAAGCAGATTTTGCATGGAAGTTTAAGATACAAATGAATCCATTGTAAAATATCAATCCTGTTTTCTTTTCTTAAGCAGTGCAACTAACTTTTTGATTGACTCTCGTAAATTAATTGCATTTTCGTTTATGATTCATGTGTACTTTTTTCGGTATTACGATTTTAAAAAATAGTTCTATCACATACAGAATTTTTTTTCAAAATGTTAATTCAAATTATTAATATAGATTAGTGTTATATTGATTGCAGCAGTAAATAAGAAAAAGATGTATTGATCATCACATTCAGTTGTACAGTCATTGCATAAATATTAATGAAGTGTATGCATTTTTTTTTTTTTTTTTTTTTTTTTTTTTGTATTTCAACAAATGAAACAGGATTAGTTCTGTTTCATATAGTAGATTTCTTCGAAATCGGTAATTAAAATTATTAATAAAATTGCATTTAGAGTTGTGTTATATGGTAATAAACAAAAAATATGTACTCTTTATATATTTAGCAATGTAATATTATATTTCAAGAAATATTTAATGTCTTAATCAAGAAATATTTAATGTGGGTCAAGCTAAATGCCCCCATTTAAACGGAGAGAAGTAGACATTTTTCTGTGTTTTATTATTGCGGTCATTCGCTTTAGCTAATTGAAAAGTATTTGTGTTCCTTTTTTTGTAATCCATAAGTTACGTGATATTGATCAGTAAACACGAATGTGAGTATCCGACACGGAATTTTTGCATTCCCTTACGAATGTTTCGAGACAGTTTATAAAGGATACGTATTAGTTCCGATTATGGATAAGCTTGCGAGACTTACCCATTACTAGACCAATATTTTTTCGTTTCCTTAGCTACCGATAGAAACAAGGCCAGCTTTTTCAGATCACGAGCACTAAGCACTGAGCTTTGCTTTATATGCACCCAGAATTTTTCTTTGTGTAGGAATATCGAATTATTAATCAGAAAATTAAAAACGCATTTCTTTAAAATTTTAAGAAAATCCCAATGAAAGTTATTAATTTCGTTTTCTCTAACTGTTTATGTGTGCTCTAACAGCTGTCAATATGCCAAATATGCGAAGATATATGTTATTGGTATTTACTACACTGCAAAAAAAAGTCTGTTAAACTGACAGAAAAAAACTGTCAGCCAGGACGCCAGTTTATTTCCGTATATTTTGCAGAAGTCTTCCGTTATTTTTTCCGTATACGGAATATTTCTGTAAAATAAACTGAGAATCTGTAAAATTTATGGAAGACTTCTGTAAAAAAATGATAATAAACTGGCGTCCTGGCTGACAGTTTTTTCCTGTAAATTTGACAGACTTTTTTTTTTCAGTGCATACGTTGCACCCTACTGTAAACAAGAAACACAAAATATGTTAGTTCAAGTTTTATTGCTATAATTTTATGAAAACATGAATGTATTAAGTTTAAGCTTTCTTATTCTTTTTAAAATCCTAGAAATTTGTGGCGTCGTTTAAAATCAAGATATTGTGGTAGATTTGAACCGAAAACGTTTTGCACGAACTATTGCTAATTTATCATTTATCATGAATTCAGTATTTATTTTGAGAGATTCCTGAGAGAGGGAAAAAACCTCCTTGTGGTTTCTGTAAATATATATATATATATATATATGTATATATATATATAAATTCTTCTCTTCTTTCCTTACTCTTTGCGGTTCGTTCTCTTTACAATGAACCCTCTCCATCATACAATGAGCAATTGACTTAAAATATTAGTTGAAGGAAGTCAATAAACTCTTTCTGAAAGCATCTGAAAGCGCACAACTGTCCTTAAGGTCGATCGGGATGCAAGATAATTATGGTAAGCAGAGAGATCCTTAGAGAAGATACTGAAAAAGTTGGTAACATAGTTAATTGGATAAACCCTTTCCTCCACAAAATTTGAATGAATAAAGGAAATCGCTGAGTCTCATGAGGCAAGCAATTATTCAAGAGTGTCTCTTTAACCTTTTTCCTGAATAATGTCAAAATAGTTTAAGAGGGCAAACTGCATATGGTCATCAATTATTAGCTTCGTGCATGCAGATACAGAAAATATGATATGCATATCGGAATGCAAGGTTATTATAAAAGGAAAATCATTAATTTTAAGGTCAAAATCACTTGATTTACAAGAGTCTTCTGATATTTTTTGATATTATAATTGAGTAATAATTGCATTTTTAGTGTAATATCTGAACATATATTAGAAAATGCTTTAAAAAATGAATGTTGTCAATCCTATAATCTCCATTCGATTTTAAATGTTTTTAGGAAGAAATCATATACTCTTTGTGTGGACAGTTGAGTACGCAATAGTGTTTATCACATAAAAATCTTGTAACTTGAATTTCCAAAAATGTTTTAACATAAGTTGAAAATAATACATTACGTGTAACTTTTATACTTGGAGCCCTTTCTATATTGATTTTACTCTCTATAATTCACTTAAAGACTTCAGCTTTGGACACTAAAGTGAAAGCACTGCTATAGTTATTAGCTTTAGTCAAATGACCTGCTTCAAAAAGAGCAGTACGATTTTAGGAAAGAACATTGTTCCATTGATCCAATTTTATGTTTTTGTCATTGTAGATGAGTCAAAGAGTTTACAAATTTGCAAAGCGTTTACAAATCATAGCGTTTTCTCCAGATGTAACGTGAATACGCGTTAGAACCCCTTAGAAAGTCCTCCTACGAAGGCACCCCTCATCTTAGGCAGATACCCCGCGTGCAGGTTTGCCTTAAAAACACAACAAACAAACAATACAAATCATAGCCTCACCATGGCACAGTGGTTATGTTACTGGAAATGGTAGACGGGCGAAGTGTGAAGTTCCCGGGTTCGGGTTCCATCGCGCGTCCGTCGACGTAACCGTTCGGAGTTTTCCGTGGTTTTCTCCGAAACTTAGCGCAAATACGGGTTAGACCCCTTAGAAAGATCCCCACGGAGGGCATCCCCCTTGTTTTGTCCTTCTGACGAGGATTTATAAGCGTGTTTCGAGGCAAGACACAAATCCGATATACATCTTCACAACAACAACAACAAATCATACAGTGGTTGCCTTCCTGGACTTGAGCTATCTCTTTGGCAGGGTATGGCATAATAAACTTATAATGAAACTCTTGATGAGTTTAATGTGAAATGGTCTACCCTGGATTTTCGATTTCTTAAAAGCCAAAATTTTTAGAGTTAAATTTAATAAGACCCTGTTTAGGGACTTCAGTCTCAGTCAAAGTGCTCAGCCCTGAGTCCGATCTTGTCACTGTCTTTCACAGCAATCGAAAAAGTGAAGTCTAAGAGATCTAGCTACAGTAGAACTTCAATTATCCGAATCGATGATTATCCGAATCGCTTTCAGAATTTCAGAAAAAGAAATTGACGGAAACGTACTACGATTCACAAAATAATGATTCTGTGTACGTGTGCTATAGTCCTTCTCTCCGTAAAGCTAGTGTAGGCGCAGTGCGACCAATGACTTTCATTTACAGTACGTTACGTACATAATGTACTAATGAACAGCTCTTGTAGGCGGTACGCTCAACATGTGAACATTTTGCCTTTTTATTTAATTAATTAAAAGCTCCTTTTCTTTAAAAATATTTTTATTCTCCCATTTTTAACATACATACATACAGGCAGTAATAATTAAAATACATATTAGACCATTTATTCGGAATAAACCCAATTATCCGAATTTTCGATTATCCGAATGGGGGTCTGGTCCCAACTGATTCGGATAGTTGGAGTGTATAATGTTGAGATTTTTGCTGATGATGTCTTTTGGTACGCTGGCTCTGATATCAAGACCATCGAAAGTCTGACATTAACTCCGCACTTAAAGATGTGTATGATTTTGCTGATGCGCGAAATTTAACTCTCAATACTTTCAAATCTGTGAATATCTTCTATACTACTTATAAAAGCCTTTGTAATTATCATCCTACATCTATTATGTAGGACAGGGACTTGCCTTTTGTTAATTATGCTAAATACTTGGGATTCACAAGAGATTCTTATAAGTAACATGCACATCCAAATTTTCGACGCGAGATGCAGGAAGAGGATTAATATTCTAAAATACATTTCTGGGCAAGCTTGGGCGTGGATGCATCTACTCTGGAATTAACTTTAACCTCCTTTATTAGACGAACTTTGTGATACGGTTCCCCTATCTATTTTTACTTTCCGAACATGTACCATGTAAGGAAAATATTGTAATCATGAAAAAATTCGACTTCCGAGATTTTGGTGTATTTACATGTTTTGAGGTCTTCTGAATTCATTTATGCTATTTTTATGAGACGTATGTATGTATGTGTGCGTGCGCGCAGTAGCGGATCCAGGGGAGGGGCTACGGGACTTCACCCGCCCCCCCTCAAAAGAGATTGCTAAAGGGTAGCATTCTGCTTTATTATGCACTTTAAATAGCTAAAATAATCACATTTTATTACTTAGCCCTTCCAAAAAGCATGCACAAATTTTGATTTATAGTACAGTTTAATTAGGTGAAATAAGCTTTTTTTAAAATTTAGCCCCTCCCCAAAAAAAATTCTGGAGCCGCCAATGTGTGTGTGTATATGTGTTTGTGTGTATGTGAGTGAGCACGATAGCTCTAAACGGGCATTCGATTGAGCTCAAATTGTATATGCTATAAACCCACCGTCGCAAGACCGGTATTGATTTTTGTGTGTATAGGACTATCAGTTTTTCTACAAGGCTACAACAAAGATTTCTTTTACATTATGGCCTATGGGGGGAAAATCTTGGAAGTGCGGTAACGTTTAAATGGTATATTCGATTGAGGTCAAATTGGGTATATAGGTTATAAACCACCATCGTTAGACCGGTATTGATTTTGGTGTGTATAGGACATAATGGTTTTTTTACAGGACTACGACAAAGATTTCTTTTACATTACCAAACCATGATGAGTTTTGGCCTACGGGGAGAAATTCTTGAAAGTACGCTAGCGTTTAAACGGTGCATTCGATTGAGCTTCAATTTCTTTATACATGTTTTGGCCTACGGGGAGAAATTCTTGAAAGTACGCTAGCGTTTAAACGGTGCATTCGATTGAGCTTCAATTTTTTTATACATGTTTTGGCCTACGGGGAGAAATTCTTGAAAGTACGCTAGCGTTTAAACGGTGCATTCGATTGAGCTTCAATTTTTTTATACATGTTTTGGCCTACGGGGAGAAATTCTTGAAAGTACGCTAGCGTTTAAACGGTGCATTCGATTGAGCTTCAATTTTTTTTATACATGTTTGAATTATTCATCAATTAAAGTTTATTTAAATGCTTGGTAATGATCTTAATCGTAAGTGTTCGGAAAGTCGATTGGAGTCACTCCAGATTTTTGGGCATTACAATCCAATCTCATAAGGTTAGAAAGAGTTCAAATCAGAACAGCGAAAACCATTTCTGGCAGGTCCATTCCCATGGTAGGTATAGCTGCTCTAACGATATTGCTCTATTTGAATCTGACCTCCAGCCTTAGAGCTCGAGAAAGCACTTTTCTACCGTGTAATATCACTATAAGCTTCTCAGTTATGGTGACCAGTATAGATCCTTTTCCACTCTCAAAAACTGGGATAATAACCAAAGACTCAAGAGAAGCTTTCCCCTTTCAGAGACGATTTTGCAAAATATAATAACTTTCCTTTTTCCTTTCTGGATTTAATATTGTTTTCAAAAACCATGCTTCAACCCAGACAATGAATTTATTGATGTTCACTTTCACACCGAACTTTTGGTCACAGTTCATAAAAGGTTTACAACCCCGAATTCATGTGACAGATGGCTCTCGAAGCTATCAATCATATATCTAAAGATGCTCTTCAAATCTGTAATTTATCATGTACAGATGATAGCAAAAATGATAGTGACCATTCTGGTAGTGGTGTATCCTGGACGCTTCTTACTACATTTGGTCTTAAAATTAGAAATTCAGTTTATTGCTCTATGTCAAGACCTGAGCTCATCGCTATCGAAAGTGGCCTGAGCTATGTCGAGAACTGTTAATCAATATTTTATTGATAGATGGATTCTAACAGACAGCCGTTCCTAAATTCAACACCTGTGCTACTGGACAAACGATGGAGGCAGGGCAAGCATATCTACCTTGAACTTACTTTCTAAACTCAAAACAGTAAATTCCAAAATGCGCATCCAATGGACTCCCTCATATTTAGATATAAATGGCAACGAGATTGCGGATTCTCTGTCAAAGACTGTTCCTTAGAGATATTCTAGCACGATATGCTTTGCAATGTTAATCAGATGTTTTCCGAGTGCAATAAAGCATTGAAGGCTCTCTGATATGTCCCTCCAGTACATTTCGGTATTCGAGAAATCAATCTGGTAGTGCTTACTTTTTGAGGACATATTGCCACACCGAAGGCCAATTCCGCAACCATGAGCTCCAGCGAGTCATTCAAGTTCATTCTGGGAAGCAACATCGGTCAAAGAAAGATAGTGTTCTCTGTTGCTTGCTTGCTTTTAATGATGAGAGAGAACAGGATAAACACCGATACAATATCAAGTGCACTCAGGTTGAGGAGGGGGCGATCTCTTCCACCCTTATCCGCCTCTTGAACGGCGCATGAGGTCATCTGTAGTTCAAGTGTTAAAATATCTGAAAAATAGAAAATGCGGCCTTACTTTCTTATTTTCGTACATCCTCAGATCAGATCTGTTCTTTAATTTTTGCGAATTCTTAACGCAAATTACGTTTATTTTTTCTCCATTTAAGTTCGCTTTTAGTTTGCCTTTGACCTTGAATCAGAAACAATTACTTCAGAGGGTAATGTTCATTTCCTGCAGAGAATATCTGATGTCCCACATCCTCAGCAAGGAATCATCATATAAGAAATCAGTAAACAAACATATTTTTGTGCCGAATGGCTCAAAATGTTATTTTGCAAGAATTTCCTTTAAATTGATGTAACTGCGAAAGAATTTCTTATAAGTTTACGGTAAATCATGAAATGACGAAAGGAAGGTTATCATGCTTAACCCTTTGAGGCGCAACCCTTTCCCAATGCTGAAAAAAGGGCAGCCGTTGCCATCGTTCAACTTAACTACCAGCAAGATGTCGGACGATCGAAACGATCATCGCGTGCCACAGATCTAGAGACCCTTTTTTGACGACAGCTGGCTGTGCCCGCGCACAGCCAGCTGTTAAGTCAAGCAGTTAAGTCGAGCGATGGCAACGGCTGCCCTTTTTTCAGCATTGGACAATCTATCCAGCTGGTCTCGCATTCTTCCATTTTTCAGCAGATGTCAATGCTGTTAAAAATAATCGTGACAATTTTTTTACGGGAAATGACGAGCTAAAAATGAAAGGATTCTCGTGGAGCTGTGTCACCCGCAACTATTTTTATAGAAATCAAATCTGTTCTTCGTGACTGGCAACAGTCAAAACATCAGAGTTTGGTGTTCCCAGAGCGGTAACACTGCGCGTTAAAGGGTTAAGTAAAAAGCTAATGAATCCATATGCTGGTAAGTATAGGGGAGTTAGTAGATGGAAAAGAATCGGTAAACAAAATGTTTACATAATGGCAGAGACAAATTATGTGCTCTCTGATATATAATGAGGAGTGGGGCATCTGCGAGTGGGATGAGTAAAGGTAATCCCTCAGTTTCGCAGCAAGATACTTGTTACTCAGCTTGACTCTAAAAAAAAAAAAAAAATAGCAAAAAATGACGTCTTCATACAATGCTAAGCATATTAAATTTCCATTTTCTAACGTTTTAGAGTTATACGCTATCCGTCATACTTACAGGACATTTCAGTATTACTTATCAATCTTCTCATGCAACAGGTTTCCCTAAGTGTGTGCCGCAGCACCCCAGGGCGCCGTATAGAAAAACAAGAGGTGCCGCAAAGCGACCATGACTTCATTAAAGTACTTGTTTGAATTTTAAATTAAAATTGTATTAATTACGCTTGTTTTCTTACTGCTTTACTTCTCTAATTTATTCCTAACAATCGTACTAATATGATGTATATTAATGACTATGTCATTTTATCTCTTACCCCCTTTATTGAAAATTGTCCGAAAAATGTTTCCCAAAAATGCGACATAAACGTATGCGACATAATTTTACATATATTTAAATACTATTAGTTCACAACAACTTTAATCTATTATTACAATATTTCGTAAGCTGTAGAATATGCATCACATATATTTTTTCTATTAATAGGTTACAATCATAAAAATTTCAACATAGGGTTACCAGGCGAAAGATGAGAGATAAAATAACATAGTCAATTAATATCGTTTTAATATGACAATAATGAAACTAAAAAATTACTAGGGTTCAGGGGGGGGGTCTCCCCCAGCCGAGTTAATATATATATATACAGGGGCGTAGCCAAGGGGGGGGTAGGGGGGTCATAAGCCCCTCGCCCCATGAGGAATTTTTTGCCATACAAAATGTATATTCTTCACTCCCTTATCACACACAGCTATACATATGTATGGGTAAGGTGACCATACGTCCAGTTTTGAACGGGGCAGTCCCGTTTTTAGGTGGCTTGTCCCGTTGTCCCCAAGCACAGCTTGGGGACACCGTAATGTCCCGTTTTTAGAAAATGTCCCCAGCAATGTCCCGTTTTTAGGATGAGAGCAACCCACGGTAACGATTTCAATAAAGGCCGCTAAAAATCCAAAATCACCAAACGGCAGTGTCTGTAAAAAGAAAACCTGACCTCCATTCCTCCCCTATCGAGACGTAAAGAAAACACTGGGGGGATATATTGTTTTTTTGTTTGTTCTTTAAATGTTCTTTTTTGTCAACTATTTCAATTTATTTAATTTTTATTTCTTTTTAAAGTCATGTTCCTCTTTTGCTTATTCCTCCCAATTTCCACTTTATTTTCCCTTTTCATTCTGGTTTTCTAAGAATTTTTTCCTTCCGAATGACAACTTCCTTTTTCCTGTCCTTTTGTTTGCATTTCTCACTTTCCTATCTTCGCGCCTTATTTCGGATGGTGTTTTTGAAGTCGAAGAAGAGCCTATCCCTTGTTCCACCCGAAACATACGTCTTGCACTATTTTTTGTAGTATGTGTGTTTTATAAGTATTTTTTTAATTTTATTTTGATACTAACATTAACACAAGCTTTTTGCGCGTTTTCCTAACTAAAAGATACCCAGACCTCTAAATTCAGTCTCTCTACACTATTGCCTTACAAAACAGTAGATATTCAGTTTTGAGGAATAAAATACACTATTGACAAAAAAGCAGATGTCCCGTTTTGAAGGAAAAAATAAATGGTCACGTTATGTATGGGTTGAAGTAGTCGTAACCCCCCCCCCCCCCCATGAAAAATTTCTGGCTTCGCCTCTGTATATATATATGTATGTATACCTACATATAAAATTACAGTATGCCACACATATATGACGAAGGTGCCGTGAGAAAATTCTAATTACCTTAAGGGTACCGCGACTTGGGTAAGTTTGGGGACCACTGCCATACAACAATCATATGTTCATAAAGTTCTCGCTGTAAAATGCAACACTCAGGAATATCTAAAAATTAATTTCAGGACATTTTAAAAATCGTCCTTCAAGGAGGGTAAACGTGAAAAAAGGAAGAAGGTGGCCATCTTTCTTGAAAAAAATATTATTTTTAAAATTCTTGCTTTATAATCTTATAGCTAGGCTTTGCTTATCTGTAATTAAAACGTTGAAAAATTTACTTGATTGAATGTAATGTAAACAAACGATCCCGTCACCCTAATATTATCTCATTAATATAATGAATTTCGTTACTGCCGTGTATAGGCATAAATATTATGGCTCATAAGTGAATAAGCGAACGATAATTTAGAAAAGAAAACTGGGTGTGGCTGTGCCGTAGACAGGGCCGTGTGTTTTACGTGAATGCTTGTACGTAACGAGTAATATTTTCTTTCATCGGATTCAGGAAAGAAATCAAGTGAACAAATAATTATATTAATGATAGGTCGATGATACGTAAAGTACGAAACAAATGGCATAAAGGATACGTCGAGCTTTCTGGTTAACGTTAATTCACACAGGTATTACCTAACGTCAGTGGCGTAGCCAGAAATTTTTCATGGAGGGGGGTGGGGTTACGACTACTGCAACTCACCTAAATGCATACGTGTGTGTGATAACGTATTGAAGAATATACATTTTTTATGTTAAAAAATTTCTCATGGGGGGGGGTTTGTTGTGACCCCCCTTAACCCCTCCTTGGCTACGCCACTGCCAAACGTTGTTTTAGAAGTTTCGATGTAAGACAATTACTCGCTGAGCATGAAGTCGGGCAACGAGCGGCACCACTTCACTCCAGGGTTTCTACAGACCTGGAAAGTCAGGGAAATGAGTTTTGGTCAGGGATCTAGAAAAAAAAGTCAGGGAAATTTGAAGAAATTGAAGAAAGGTCAGGGAAATGCAAAAATATTTGAATTTTGCGGCAAAATCAAGAAAATACTTCCTGTTTGAACCTAATAGTAGAAATTGTTTTATTTTCATTTTCATATTTAACCTTATAAATAATTTTAAAATGTGTCCTTTATTAACATATCTTGTTCAGTTGAAATATTCTTAATTTTATCCTAAATTACTATCAAACATGGTTTTGTTAGAATCCAGTGATGTCAAATAATATTTTTGTGTGTATTGATTTTATTATTATTATTATTATTATTATTATTTGTGAAAAAGGGCCAAAATATACAAAAAGTTATTAATTAAAGGATGTAATATTAAAATTAGAAACGCAAAATTCAGGAAAGTACGCTAGATAAAAAGTCAGGGAAGAGCATGATAGATGTCAGGGAAAAGTGAGGGAAGCAAAAGCTGGGAAATCTGTAGAAACCCTGCACACTATCATATGGTATTTTACGGGTATCACTGGATTGCTCTCGAGAAGCCTTTTCCAATGCATGTTCTCTATATTTTGATTTGGCTTTTCGACGAGTGTAGGCCGACATTGCATTATTTACTTTAACACTACTATCGTATTATATCGTTTTATATACGCAATCGATAGATCTTGTCGAGAGCTGACGATTGAAACGCAAACGAGCATTCTAGCTCCTACCAGTCAAAATTTATACTAAACAGACATTATATGACGCAGGGAAACGATCTAAAAATGGCGGCGCTTCCTTCTTGGATTGCAAGCGATGCCTCACAGTCCTCGCTCAGAGTAATGAATCCTCCAGCTATCGAGTGGTGTAATTAAATTTTAGATAGGGGTGATAGAAATGTAACTGCAACATCAAAATTTGTCCCCCGATTTTGTTATCATCAGTTTTCTAAATTGCATGCCACTATGGAAGCAAATATAAAGACGTATTCACGTCAACATTCCCACTCAGATAATTTCTCTTTGTTCTCTATTTCTTTTCTAAATTGCTATGGGATCTGTTTCAGTAAATTTTTTAAAATATAGATTTTAATGGGATAATTCAGTAACTTAAGCGTATCACAAAGACATTGATTAAAAAGGATAATTAAAAAATACAAAGTAAATGAATACATCGCTAGTTTTTTACAAAACGCTTAATGCTAAGTAAGATTACTTTTGACAGTGGCATAGATTTGAGTAATGTTTATTTAATTAAATTTCCTGAATGGGTTAGTGCATTTCCGTCTGGGATGATACAAAAGAGATCGAAAAACAGGACTTCTGCAATGGTAATCTCATTATTTGTGACAAAATGTTCTAGAAAGTAGTTTGAAATGGCTGCAAGATATTTATGCAATTATCTTTCCCCTTCATTTATGCCATTAGCTCAATTAATGCAAACCCCCGGGTAAGTTAAGCGTTTTCTCTCTTCGTCGTTTTCTTTCCTGTTCAACTTGTACATGGAACCATTTATAAAGTCTTCAGGGAAAAAAAGCATTTTCTTTGAAAGATCAATATACAGACTAACGCAATGGTTTAGAAGATTAATTAGCTTTAAAAAATTTTTGATAGAAACGTATGTATCTTAAATTGAAATATTTTTGTACAAATTTTATTATTGTTATATTCACAACATTTTTTTAAGCTTTACGATAAATGTAATGTTCATTATATTTTTTGTACAAACTTTACAACACATTTAACATATGCTAGCTGTGTACCCGTTCTTCGCACGGAAAGAATATTTTTCTTACTCATACGATTGAAATGACAAATCTATTTACCTTCAAAATACACTATTTCTACAGAATGAAAATTTTTTCTTTTATTTCTGAGTCCTTAGCATTATGGCGGCTCCGGAATAACATCACATGAGGTGGACAACTCTTTTATTTTGGATTGTAAAGCGAGAGAATTTTGCAAAAATCCGTGCTATAATCAGTGTTTTTTTTTAGTACAGAGAAAAAAAAAACACATATTTGATCATTGCCTTTTGGGTCATTCCACGTCAGATCAAACAGTGCAGTTCACCACACCAACTCTGATTTTTCTCAAATTTTATGTAGAGGATTTATAGGCTAAGACATCAACAAATCTCAATTTTGAAGGTTCTACGATAATTAATTACCGAGAAATTAATTATGCAAATTTTTAAGTTTTCTGCAAGATGCGCCAACTTTTTTCTCAATTCCTTAAATAACTCCTTACCTGTAAAAGTTACTGAAGTGAAATTTTGTTTCTAGGAGTAACTTTTTACGCTGATTCCAAAAATGTTATCGAAATTTGCGTATCTTCTATAGTTTATGCATGAGCACTGCATTTGCTAAAAAACATCATGAATTTTTTTCGGCATGTCTGATCACAGACACATGTTTTAAATTTTTATATGTTGTTAAGGTGGAATAATCCTACATCCCAAAAAATTTTAATCTTGGCTTTCTGCTCAGGAGCAGAGAAAAAAAATTGTATGTATGTACCTATATATGAGGATTTTCATATGCAGCATTTATACGTAAGATGAGAAAATTCAGAAGCGTTAGTCAATTTTCCTATGTCTTTTACATTGATATCAGAAGTTTAACTACTAATCCAGACATTTGCAAAAACTAGAAAATATATCAAAGTGCTTGTATCGGAAAATGTAAAACAAACAAACAACAAAAAATGCGTGTTTAAAATTTATTTCTTCGACATTTTGTGTGTGTGTTTGTACTAGTGTGTTCCCTTTTTTATTATTATTATTATTTTTTTTTATTTATTCTTTTCTTATTTCTGTATTTTTTGTGCTTCTTTCCTTTCCTTTTTATCCCATATTTTAATTTTTTTTTCTCCCCTCTCCGTGGTTTTGTTCGACTTTTCTTTGCCCCTTGTGGCAACATCTTGCTTGTTTATCTCTTTTCAGTTCCCTGTGTTCTTTACGACGAAGGGCTTGGACTGATGAAGTTCAAAACAATTTTTGAACGAAACATGCGTATCCTCTTACCTATTACTTCTTATGTGTGTTTTTTACAAAGTTTTTTAATTACTTTATCGTTTAACACCAGTATTTTGAGTGATTTTTCACTTTGAGTAGCAGTTAAATTTCTGATATCAATTCAAAAGACATAGGAAAATTGACTAACGCTTCTGAATTTTCTCATCTTATGTATAAATGCTGCATATGAAAATCCTCATATATAGAGGTACATACATACAATTTTTTTTCTCTGCTCCTGAGCAGAAAGCCAAGATGAAAATTTTTTGGGATGTAGGATTATTCCATCTTAACAACATATAAAAAATTAAAACATGTGTCTGTGATCAGACATGCCGAAAAAAATTCATGATGTTTTTTAGCAAATGCAGTGCTCATGCATAAACTATAAAAGATACGCAAATTTCGATAACATTTTTGGAATCAGCGTAAAAAGTTACTCCTAGAAACAAATTTTCACTTGACTAACTTTTACAGGTAAGGAGTTATTTAAGGAATTGAGAAAAAAGTTGGCGCATCTTGCAGAAAACTTAAAAATTTGCATAATTAATTTCTCGGTAATTAATTATCGTAGAACCTCCAAAATTGAGATTTGTTGATGTCTTAGCCTATAAATCCTCTATATAAAATTTGAGGAAAATCTAAGTTGGTGTGGTGAACTTTTTCCAGTTTTTTGTTTGATTTGACGTGGAATGACCCTTTTATATAGATAGATATACCATTTGTTTGATTGTGAAAATTGCTCGACGATAAAAATTCCTTCATTTCTCTCCGACATAGTCGCAAGGAAAAGGTGAATGAAAGGAGGAGTGAGAGTGCATTGGAGGTGAAAAAAAAAATAGAGAGTTAATATGAAAAAAGAAAAATTCTTTGAACCATCTGTTTCGAAGGATCTCTTGAATGTGATGGCAAATGATCTAAGATCTTCAGATGTAACTACTCATATTGCCCTTGGGCCAGCTTCATTGATTCAGGTGGAATTTGATCATTCAGATAGATAGGCCACGAGTGGCCCACCGAAGATGTTTTAGTGGCCCTCCAAGGCCTTTTAATAAAAACGGAACTGTCAATGCAACTCTCTCAAATTCTTTGTTTTCCTTTAGTTTTCCCTAATAGTGAAATTTTAAAGAGATATTTAATATTTCTCTTTGTCATTTTTTTAAGGGTCAATATATTTCCCAGGTGTTTCCCATACTTTCAGACGTGTTAAAAAGTGGAGAATGAGTGCAAGAATAAGGCAGTTTTACTTATTTGCAATGATAGTGTAACTGTAACGAAAGAAAACAACTTTAAAAGGTATTATGATGCTTAGCAGAGTGTAAAATATTCTGCTTTAGGAGGACATTTTCGAAGCCATAAAGTCAGAGAATTAAAATCGAATCTAAATTGTCAGCAGCAGTTTTTCTAGAGTGCAAATAAAGAGTCCAAAAATAGAGTTTTTGTAACCTACATCATTGCAGAAAATATTGCTAAACGTGGAAAACCCGGTGGAGAGTTTATAAAAGAATCTGTTCAATGTGCAGTTCATGTGCTTTGTCCATCACGGACTCAAGCTATTTTAACCCTTTGAGGCGCAACCCTTTCCCAATGCTGAAAAAAGGGCAGCCGTTGCCATCGCTCGACTTAACTAGTAGCTGGTAGTTAAGTCGAGCGATGGCAACGGCTGCCCTTTTTTCAGCATTGGGCAATCTCTCCAGCTGTTCTCTCATTCTTTCTATTTTTCAGCAGATGTCAGTGCTGTTAAAAATAATCGCGACCATTTTTTTACGGGAAATGACGTGCTAAAAATGTAGAGGATTCTCGTGGAGCTATGTCACCCGCAACTATTTTTATAGAATTCCAATCTATTCTTCGTGACTGGCCACAGTCAAAACGTCGGAGTTAAGTGTTCCGAGAGCGGGATCACTGTGCGTTAAAGGGTTAAACATTAGCTCTTCTGGTGTAACTGTAGCGAGACGTGTGGAAGATCTGGCAGCAGAAATATTCAATAAATTAAAATCCAAATGCAAGGACTGTGTGCTTTATTTTGTAGCAATGGATGAATCAATGGATGTTTACGAATACTGTGCAAGCAGCTTTTTTCATTCGTGGCGTTGATAAAACTTCACGATTGAAGAGGAATTAACCAGTGTCGATACACTTATGCACTGGCCTCCAAAAGTTAAGGAACATTCGGTTTTCTTGCTGCTAAATGGATAAGTGCTACTGCATTTAAATCTTGACTGGATGTCTTCTTGGCTCATGGCTTTGGGGAATACTTAGGACACCACTGAAGCTAAAACTTCAGATTTCGCATCGAATTTCCATTCCTTGGCTAAAAGTAATATAATACTGATGAACAATTAGTAAAGTAATGCGTAGGCTTATAAATTTAATGAAATATATATTTCATTGCTTCACGTGTTATTGCAATTTTATCCGCCATCTTACAATTAATGCAACCAAGGACTTCAATACATGAATATGAGATAGAAAAATAAATTAAAAGTAGTCATGTCATAATATTCAATAGATTCCGTGTTCTAACTCTTATAGAAACTTACCTTAATGCATAAATTATAACTCTGAAAATATTAAAATGTACTATGTTAGCCTGTTTCCTGTAATAATCCTGCCTTTGTTTCAGCAAATTATTGTCAATAGCTTGGTATCTTAGTAATATCGCCTGGCATAGTCGACATCACATTGTGACAACCTACCCCTTCAGCTAGTGATAACTACCTTACACACATGTGTCTCTATTCATTATTAAGGCCTAATAAATACTACATGTGTTCCTAGAAAACAAAAAACTTAGATAACTAACAGTATTCGTTCCTATTCTAAAAGCATCAAATATTACCCAATTAAAATGAGCATTTTTACAGAAATAAATGCCAATTTAAAATATCGACCACCTTTACAATCGCAGATTTGCTGTTTTGATACTAAGATTTGAATTCTATTGAATAGATACAGTCTACATCAGACAATATTTATTGATATATATTGCTAAAACATGCGTTTGATAACCTACGACTCGTTCTCGTGCTATTAATAAAAGTGCGTACTATAATTTCTCAAGAAGCAATATTCACTTTTTTCGATTGATTGGTTTGCTTTTAAAGCGATTAAATGCCTGTTACAACTGTAGTTCTTAAAAAGAGCAGCTTTATTAATTTCAGAGGGTGCTGGCGACGACCCACTTATTTTGATATTTTAGTGAAATAATTGGATAGAAGAGGAAAAAATTACATCTTCTTCAAATAAGCTTCATACTTACCCACGGAGGGAGCTATAGTAACTAACCCCCCCCCCAAAAAAAAAAAAAATAATAAATAAATAAATAAATAAAATAAAATAAAAAGATGAAGAAATACAGGTGATAAAAATTTTAATTGGGAACTGTCATTAATTTACGGGTTAAAATATTTTATTTTAAAAATTGTCTTTAAATTATTTCTAAAGTATCTTCTACAAAAAATGTTCGTATTTTTAAGTACATACATTTGAAGTATGGCTTAGAATGTCAGGTACAGAAGAGACTTGTTAATCGTTTATGACGCTGTAACCGAATGACTTTATAAGCGGCTTCTCTTCGACTGGCGATTGATACAGGACTTTATAGCAACTGACACTTTTAAACAAGGTCACTATAACCGAGTTCAACTGTATTTGTAGGCTCCTTTAAGGGTGTTGTTTGAAGAAACAGAATCTCCCTCACAGATTTTATACACAAAGAAAAATAAACTAATTGTGACAAGGACTCGAAAAAATTCAGAATGATTCTTCATAAGCTGCATTACTCACTGTAATGAATGAAGCTACAGAGTCCCTTAGGAAACTTTCTGAAAAAATTCTTGAAGGAGTTGCACAGCAAAAATTTTCAGAGTAGAGCATTCTACTCAATTTTCGATTTTTAAGAATTTTTTGTGGAAGCTTCGTACTTGATACAGGTTTATCATTTATTGCCATGTATAGTACATCTTGTAAAGAGGTATTCTAAAAATTCTGATGGGCTTCAGATAATTATTTTATTTGTATTTATGTACCGAAATTACGTGGGTTTTTTTTTTCAAAATACAACGTTAAACTAAAATCCTGGGTGTTCCACAGTAACTCAGCCATACACTTTAACATGAAAAAAACTTGAGCAATTAAGGAAAACTGAGGTTATTCCGTGAAGAAAAAAGTCAGTTAAAAATAATGTTGCAAAGCTATAAGAACGCGCAAGGTGATATACGCAGCAGAATAAACATACATATTTATAAACTCCCAAATATGTTTCAAGTTGATTGCTTAAGCACTTACTTCACTTCCTCCGCAATTACTCGGTTAAAAAATAGCCGTTCTAATTCGAATCTATCAGTCATAGCACTTCAACAGGTATTCCAGTAATTTTTCTGCGTCTATTTTCTGATCAGTCGCCGTAGTCATTTGCATGTGCTCCGAATGAAGAACGTAAGCTGAAGTTTTTTATAATCTGACTTGCACGCTTTCTGAAGACCGCATGTTGCGAGGCTTACAAAAATACGTACTTGGCCTCGCTTAGGTGACAGGAGAGTTGAGCGGAAGAACTTCTGACTTTAAATGGAAATTGGCTGATAATAGAGTAATAAAAGTAGCTGAATAAGTAGGAAAGCGATAATATTTTCTGCTTACCCTTTTACAATAAATAGATCGATATATTTATAGATATAACTATCTTTCTACATATATATAAAGCACAGTTACGCTATAAAATAATATACATATTATAAGTATGACATCTTAATTTACATAATTAAACATATATCGTCAGAAATAAAGATTATTTCAAGGAAAATAAGTACATAGGATAAAAAAAAGGGTTATCAGGAGATTTACTCAATAAAATCGCCGCAGTTTCAATTTCTTCCTGAGTACAAACCAAATGTGTTTATAGGTGTGAAAGAGTCTTTCTTTATTTTCAACCCCTTGACACAACGATGCTTTCAATGATTTTTTTTTGTGTCGTCTGTATGTTTATTAATAGCTTTGACAACTGTCAGTAATTTATTTTTTCTTCTAATGGTGCGGCACCGGCAAATCCATCCATTGCCGGGAAGTCTCCAAACTTGATGGCCATTTGTGAGGGGACGCCCAATGGGTAACCATCATTACCTCTAACAAGGCCATCACAAGCATCCAGACCCATGCTAGGAATCGAACCCGACCTCAAGGTGTGTTAGGATGGTTCGTTAGCCACTACACAAGCTGGACGGTCTGTCAATAGATTAGAATCCGAAGTATTAAGATTTAGAGATCTCATGTTTGATGCGCGATGAGCTCTGAGATTGTCTGACTTCCATTCATGCGTAAACTGAACCTTATGAGCTACGGTTAACCCCTCTTACAGAATATGGCCTACTATATACTATAGAAGGCCTGACACTTTCGATCCAGGGTTTAAAAAAATTTCTACAGAGCTTTGTTGTAGCTTGCAGCATTACAACGAAGTCTCTGCGGCTTGAAAGTCTTTAGTCTCTCACGACTCCTAAAGCTATCACAGTTGCTCGAAACGTAGTACGCATAACTCTGCACATACATAACTATTTTTGGTTTGAGTCAAACTTTTGCTGTTGTTGTTAGTGTTATTGTGAACACGTATATCGGATTTGTGTGCTTGGGTCGAAGCCCGCTTATAAATCTCGTCAGAAGGACAACACAAGGGAGGGTATGCCCTCCGTGGGGGTCTTTCTAAGGGATCCTAACCCTGCGCTAAGTTTCGGAGAAAACCACGGAAAACTCTGAACGGTTACGTCGACGGACGCGCGATGGAACCCGAATCTGGAACCTTCACACTTCGACCGTCTACCATTTCCAGTGACATAACCACTGTGCCATGGTGAGGCCGAGTCGAACTTTTGGTAGAGGTAGAAATTTTTCGTTTAAGAGAAAAACTAAAGCTTACGTGTTTCTTAGGTGATTTTCTTGAGTAACTGGTTTTCACTAATCAAACGATTCTCTTCTGTTTGCAGTGTTTCTCACCGTTTCTCAAAACGTACAACTTCAGTAGCGAATCCAGTGTGCACTGTGTTTAGACAAACCTTCACGAGGGGTATCTGCCTGGGGAAGGGTGCCTGGAACAGAGAGCTTTCTAAGAAGTTCTAACGTGTATTCGCCTGACATCAGGAGCAAACCGCATCTAGTACAACTTGTGAAAAGACACATTTTACAGAATTTAAAGTGCGTCTGATTTAGTTAATTACTCTGTATTGGTGTACCCAAATCACTTTTTCTCGACTTACTGTCTTAGTAAGATATAGCAAGTGGTTCTGTGGGTTTGAAAACTTGCTTGGTTTGACAGAAGCAATTCCATATTTTAATGCACAAAAAATCCTGTTAACATATTTTAAAATCTGTTTTTAACCAGTAAAATATTTTTTTCAACCCTTGCATTACACAGGATTTGAAAGTTATCACTGGAGCAAAATATGTCACACATCGTGCATGAAATTATTGCTTTAACCCTTTGAGGCGCAACCCTTTCCCAATGCTGAAACTAGGGCAGCCGTTGCCATCGCTCGACTTAACTACCAGCAAGATGCGGACGATCGAAATGTTCATCGCGTACCACAGATCTAGAGACCCTTTTTTGACGCAGCTGTCGTCAAAAATGGGTCCCTAGATATGTGGCACGCGATGAACGTTTCGATCGTCCGCATCTTGCTGGTAGTTAAGTCGAGCGATGGCAACGGCTGCCCTTTCTTCAGCATTGGGCAATCTGTCCAGCTGTTCTCGCACTCTTCCATTTTTCAGCCGATGTCGGTGCTGTTAAAAATAATCGTGACCATTTTTTTTACGGGAAATGACGTGCTAAGGATTCCCGTGGAGCTATGTCATCCGCAACTACTTTTTATAGAAACCAAATCTATTCTTCGTGACTGGCAACACTCAAAACGTCAGAGTTTGGTGTTCCCAGAGCGGGAACACTGCGCGTTAAAGGATTAAGATAATGCATGCTTCAAAATAATTTCCAAACAAAAAAGATCCGTATCCGTGTCCTAGAATATAAGAAATAAACTATCCGTTTTCATATCCGTGTCCGTTGAAAGATCTAGCGCACCTCTAGGAAGAACTGTTGCATGTTTTATGTTTCCCCAACACCTATGGCATATTCAAAATACTGCTACTATGCCAACATTCGAAATCCCCTCCTGAAAATAAACAAGACAAATTTCATAAAGGGACAGAGACAAGTTTTTGTAAAATACAAGCTAATTATTACTACTGGAGCTCGTGATTATGATATTCGATCCGTCAGGATTATTTCCGTGACCTGCCAAATACCCACAGAGTTAAGCAGAACAATAAAATTCAGACAATATCCATTGAAATGTCAAATACTAAAGTTCTGGAATCAGATTAATTATAGATGTATTCTCTGTCCCACAGTCAAGCAGCATTCCGTGTAATTTTTACTTGGATTTTGATAATATATAAGTCGTTTTTGTTTGTGCATGCTGAAATCAATATTTAGATTGTCAGAGTCTCAACCTGTCAAAAATTTAACACGATAAAAATTTATTAAGGAAAGAAAACTATCTGTAGTGGAATTAAAAAAAAGTAGAAAACATACATGTCTAGCACAAATGAATGACTAAATTTTAAATATTTATATTTTCAGAACTATTATGCATATTTCTGTACATCAAATTAATATATATATATATATATATATATATATATATATATAATATATATATATATATATATATATATATATGTGTGTGTGTGTGTGTGTGTGACGTCAGATATTTCAGTAAAGTTCCAGGGTTAAGGCAGGTAAAACGGTTTATTAAACATTATCTTTAAGTTACAGTATAGATTGAGAAGAGGAGAGGGGAGACGGGTACAAAAATCAGCGTGGACTAATTAAGCAGTTCCAGTGGCAGAAGTCTCTCGATTTTCGATGTGCGGGAGTATTTACGCTTACCACACCACGTGGTTTGCGAAGACATAACTCCGCCTCTCTCTTATCTCTGATCGAACCACACACATTTATCAACATGACCCGCATCCGGGGCTACAAGGGCGTGGAGACACGTGTACATCTAAAGAACTCAGAATCGACGGCCTGATGTCTGACAAATAACAAAATAAATAAAACATAGCTCCAGAGCGCGCGTGGCAAGTATGACAGGAAAGCAAAACTGACAGTGAAAGTACCCGCTTGAACAATACCCAAACTAGTAAAACCCAAATTACCTTTTTATACATTACATATATACGTATTAAGTTTTTAAAACTTTCCAACGAGGTTGAAAAGTAATCAAATCACTCAAATTAACTGGTGTCTGAAACATAAAATAATAAAAAACTTTGTAAAATAACGAAGTTTACTTCAATGGCCGTGCAGCTGTTTCGAGCAAAAACTTTTTTGCCCTTCCTCAGTAACAATTACCTGAAGTTAAGATGATCGTCACTGAGGAAGGGCAAAAAAGTTTTTCCTCGAAACAGCTGTATGACCATTGAAGTAAATTTTATGATGTTATTTTACATTTTTTTTTTTCAATTTTAAGGTTGAAAAGTGTTTATGATTTTGGTTTGTCTGTTTCGCGAGCCTACACTTAAATTTTATTACAATTGTGATGTCTCTAACTGCCAACTGGAATTTTACAATTTGGCAGTTTAAGTGATGACCATTCTTTATTCCTATCGCTGTCGCCAAGCTGGCTTACTGCGTTCTCGCTCTTTTTTTGCTTCACTTTTGTTTTTACCCGAAAAGGTACGCGCTTTTTGTGCATTATTGCCATCCACCGTATTGCTGCTTGTATTTAATTCTTTGATACAGAAAATAATGTAAATCTTTCAATTTTTTTTCGGCTTGGCGTTCTTTGGGTATAGTTCACTGCGTCGTGTGCTCCACTAAAAGATCTAGCTGAAGTCTGTCTAGTGTTAAATAACGACCTCCGAATCTACACCACCCACAACTACCGTTTAGTAATCTCAGTTTTAATGCTACCTTATGATACCAGCCAATTTAACTGATGATCATCAATAATTGAACCTTCTTTGATCTGTTTGAGTATTCATAAATGCAAACTGAAATTTATTCAGTAAAGCAGTTGTCAAGTTCATCGTCTTCATTCATCAAAATTCCCAGTCGTATTCAGAAAGAGGGAACAGCTGTAGAATACAAAATGAATGTCTGGGATAAATCGATAAATCTCAAAGAAACCGTAAGTCATCATTCGCTGAAATACTCGAAATTCGAGGGTGATGTATTTTTCCTAAGCTAGGTTTCTGGAAAATAATGAATAGAAATCAATAGCAAACGTGCAGTAATATTCAGATTGCGTCAGTTAATATTGTTGATCTACATTCTGCGTTAGCCATGAAATGTACTGATTTTTATTGTTTTACGCATTTTTGAAATGTAATGCAAACAAGATGTTGTAAAACTTTATTCTAATTTTCCAAATTTGAGATTTCATGGTATTTAAAGAATAGCATTGTAAAAAGATGCACCAGAATACGCATATAATATTCTTGATATCTTATTTTGATTGATTCTAAGTTTAAATAATAGCATCTACCATATTTTTTTCTTAGAACAAGAAAGAAGACATAGCCCATTGTCTGAATATACATCAAAATGCTATTTTAATTTCCAATCTTTAAACTGATTTTCTCAGTAGATGTATCTAGTCGCAACGTCATACGTTGGCGTACAATTATTACTAAGATTTTAGCTCGCTTTTTATTTTTATTTAATTTCATGTTACTTACAGAACCAATCTATTGTTACTAGTCTGGTTAGATACATCATTCTTTCACCGTCGAATATAATACATTTTATAAAAAAAATTATCGAGAATGACATGTAAAAGTTTTAATTGTTTTTATCAAAAGCCAAAGTAAACCTATTTGTAGAATATTAAATTATTTAACTGTGTCTTTATTGTTAGCAAAAAAAATAAGTTCTCCACTTCACGTGGCGTTCTATTGATTTAAATGAGTTAAAATTTGAACAACAAGTAATTCGAATGAAGTGCTGGACAGTTATTAAATAAGAAAAAATAGCACTAAAATATGCCTATTAGTGGTGCTATAATACATATAAAAACTTTTATTATGCTTTATAAATGTTAAATAACGTTAAAACAGAGTAGCATTAAAACTCTTCAATTACGTACCACTTCATGCACAACAATATGTGCTCTAATTGCAAAACCATATTTTCCACAACTACTCGTTATTGAGTGTACCAGTATATCAAGAACATTGCGATGAATGCTGCCTTTTAGTTCTTGCACAGATGCTGGCCTTGATACTGCAGCTATTGTCCTATAAACTCCACAAAAAAAGTCGAAGGAAGTGATATCCGGCGAACGCGAAGGCCATGCTTTATCTTCATAATCTCCGTAAGTTCTTCATACGAAGGAATTATTTTACAGTTGCATGGAAATTATGCATTTTCTGGTAAAACAAATTTTCCATTAGCACTTTTGCTTGGCACGTGGTATGTTTTGCAGAGAAGCAACTAATGATTGTGCAGAATCTGCGATGTTAATAGGTATGCGCAGTAACTCAAACGATGTTTCATATTTTCAATATATGCAAATAAATATCATTTGATCTAGTGGTGAATTTTGGTACTTTTTTCATTTAATAAATGTTTTTTTTTCCCCTAATGGCCGGCCGCTGCCTTGGAAGACTTTGGTCACAACAGGCCAAAATTGTCGGCCCCTTTATTATGGGGGCATCTAGTACGTGGGCTAATGTCGGCCCCTATGAAGGGATGAACAAATGACAACCACGCCCAGTCCAGAATCGAACCCCGACCGCCGGGAGTTGAACCGAAAACCGTAGTACGGTGCTTTACCCACCATACAATCCGGTCCGCTCATTTAATAAATGTGAAAAGCATCCTTTGATAAACTTATTGCTCAAATTTTATCTCGTTTGGAGCAATAGAATGCATTCTACAACCCTTTGAAGTGGGTAACCTAAAGGCCTTTGAAGTGGCTTACTTGCTAACCCTGAAAAGGTAATTTATGTTGAACAAGGTTTTGATTTAAAGGCAATTTTTATTTTTTGATGATAAACTTTAGTAAAGATGGCATGTATGTACCTATAAAGAAGTAATTTTAAAAAAGAACTAAGAAATAACATTTTGAACATATTCGGGAGATATAGAAAACGTGCTTCACTCTTTTGAGAGTTGATAAAATAATTTTTAGTAAAATCGAACTGTAAATACCCAAGTTGGAATTCAGTTTTCCACAAACGCAAACTAACTAGTCATTTCCATTCGATAACTTGTATTAATTTTGACGGGAAACTCATAAAGGTGTAATTTTGCGTGTGTGTGCCTACGTGCATGTATTATGCTAAGTAAACATTTTTTGTGTTTAATTCCTCAGAAAAAAGGGCTTCAATCGTCTAACTTATGAAAAAAACAGTTGTTCTTATTCTTGTAAATTAAAAAAGTGAAATTTTCACACATCAAATAACATCACAGAATCATATGTAACTGCAATTAAATTATTCATGAATTGTTTTAAAATTTAACGTCAGGGTAAACACATGAGCAAGTTAACATTTAAGTATAATTCGTTTTTTGAAAAATCATCACATACTTTTTTACTACTGTTTTTCGTATTTAACTGAGCGAGCCAATTTTTTGTTAGATGTAATTTATGTAAAAAAAAAATCGAATAGCTTATGACTTACTGAATTTGGGTTTTTTGGTGGATTCAAATAAAAAGTGATGCAATAGTCCAATAAATGAACTGACACTGACATTGTATTGTTTAATTACTGGAGTTATATAATATTTCTGAACAAGAAACATGTACAATTAACATCAACAAATTATTATTTTTTCATGAGAAGTCCATGTGATCAGGGAAACCAATTAAGTGTAAAATAGCTTCCTGTTGCATGGAATGAAGTTAGAGTTACCATGCAGTAGGAAGTTGGGTAACGCCAATCAGCATGCATGCTTGAAGAATTTTTCAGTTACCAATCCGTTGACTGATAAACACTTTAACCCTTTTTTTTAACGTATAAAATTTTTATTCACTGAGTTTGTTCACTCACCGGTCGGTCTATCCTAAAATGAGAAAAAGGGTAGGGGTTTGAATATAAACATAACAAAAATCAACTATCAAATTTTATTGAGCATGCTGAAAAGATATAAATTCCTTGGATTATACAAACCGCTTTGTCCCTTCAGATGTTTTAGTTTTTCTTACAACAACCTTTAAAAATCCAAGGTCAACATACAAACAGGTATTTCTTTCTTAGAATGCACTTTGTTTCGAAAAATATATATCATGTCACTCAGGGGACTGAAGGGGTAGCCTAGATCAGTTGATGAGATTCTATCTTTACGTAATCGATCAAAAACTGCTTCCTCAAACTTAATTTTTTCCTTGTGTTATGGTGATGGCTACTAATAAATAACGATACCAAAAAGCTGGGTGATTATTCATAAGTGTATAGTTTGTCATAACTAAGAAACTGCTGTGAAAAGAATTTAGTTTGATAGATGCGCAAGTTTTAGGTCGGGACGCGGTGAATTTATTAGCATTTGATTTTAATAAGTTAGTAAAATTATAATATTTGATGCTGTTTCACATGCTCTACATATATAACAAATAAACTACATTTTTACACTATTTTTGTCCTATCCTCTTTTTTAATCTTATTGGATAAATAACAAATTTTCTGTGCAAGAAAATCGCATTAACTGACAGAATATTATTTTATAATAGTATTAACTTACTGAAATATATTTTAATTCAAAAGAATTTAACAATATGAAATCCAGACATTTATTTCATTAATAAAATCCACAACATCGAAACATATTTGCTGAGCATTTGGTTTTATTGGCCAATTACAATAATTTTTTTTTTGGTTTGGAAGTCAGAAAAAGCTTATTTGAAATGTACAGTACTAGTATGCATAATATTGACATCTTTTGCTGTTTACGTTAGCAACAAGCCTTTATCTCATCCAAAAGCGTCCATTACGTAAGAATCTAGTTTTCTTAAAGCAATATCAACTTTTAAATAATAATCAGTTGAGCAAATTCTACTCAAAAATAGAAAAAATTGATCGACTTCTTTAAATGGTCATCTAATGTTGTTTTTTCTAACATTAAAAAAAATTGTCATTGAAATTAGAGTGTTGCAACAGGGAGTATCTAAAATATTGCGTAGTGCACACTCAAAATATCAAAACATTACTTTTCATTAAAAAAAACGAATACTAAAGCTTTTTGATGCATTTTTGATTTTGCTTATTTTTGTGTTTTTATTAACATTTTTTAATTAATTCTTTCGTGGGCCATTTATTTATCTTTTGAATTTCTCACATTTTGGGGGGATTTCTTATCAATTAAACAATAGTATTTAAGGAAATATATTCTATTTTGCCAAATTGTATGCCATTTTTTTAATTATTCATTTTAACTCTGGGCATGAAAAGTACCTCCAGTCCAGTAGTTTCTCAGTCAGGCAGTTGATGTATATCTAAGGTGACCATACGTCCTCGAAATTCGAGGACAGTCCCCAAATTTAGTTTTTTTTTTTCATTTTGTCCCCAAAAATACTTTGTCCCCAAATTTAAAGATTTGTAGATTTTCCCCTGAAAGTTTCCGTTTAGTTTATTTCTTTCAGAAAAAACTGAAGAAAAATAAACCAACTTAAAACGCCATTTACTCAGAGAAACAATGAAATTCGATCTCTGAAAACCTTTGTTGTCATTGTGTGTGTGGGGTGTACACCCCTCCAAAAAAAGTATTCGAGCAAGAGATAAATTTCCTACGTGGGTTTCGTATATTTAAAATTATTTATCATAGAATATGAATTAGGCTATGTATAAATAGGACTTTCCATACTTCTGTCAAGTTGTGCGTTATTCAAAAACTCAATTATTATTCGCAAATCTAAAATAGGAAATTTATCTATTGCTCGAATACTTTTTTTGGAGGGTGTACAGACATTCAATAAAGTATCCGACTATGAGCCAAATTTCCCCTTTCAGTTTTGTTAATGATTAATCACCTTTCATGAAGAACCATGCTTTAAATATGAAATTGAAGTACGAAAATTTTCTTGCTTCGAATACCTTTTTTGGAGTGTGTAGATGGTAATATGTTATGTCATCGAATAAGTCCTCGAAAATATTTTCTAGTGTCCCCAAGTTTTGTTTAGATTCGAGGACAATGCTTGATTTGTCCCCAAATTAGCGTTTAGAAATATGGTCGCCTTATGTATATCCACATGGGTCTTTGTATACCTCACCACATTTTCAATTCTTCTGATGTTACGATGATGTTGAATTGCTGAGTCGTACTAACGTAACATGAAAGCTGCAACTCAAAGCTGAAACCTCATGTCTAATAAACGCTTTCGAATTTTCGAAAGAAATTGGTTAATTTTGTTTGAATCGCTTGAACAAATATGGAAGTACAAAACGAATGTGAGAATTAGTTTTTCAACGTTGCAAAGTGAGACCAGTATATTTTAATGGGTTTTCTGCTTCCAGCAGAAAATAAGCGTAAGTGGTAAGTAGTCTTCCCAACTCCCACGAAAGGGTTGATTCTAATTTCAAAATTTAAGCCAGCTGACTTAAACCCTGAATTTTGCCTGAGATTTTGAGAACGCGCGATTTGTTATCAATTAAACAATAGCATAGCACTTTAGAAATGAGAAGGCATTTCATATTATTTGTGTTTCTCGCTTGTCATTTTAAAACCTGCAAGGACTGAAAATAATCTCAACGTGTTTTCATTCACAAACTCATGAATATCATCAATCGTATACGAAAACGTTTATGCTTTTGAGGGGCACACATCTTTCATTTTGTAGTTTATTCATGACACTAAGCTAAGCTGACACTTAGCTGCATGTACGCAATTTAATGTAAATGGTGTTTCTCAGAAAGGTGGTAATACGCTTTAATTCTTTATCAATTAGAGAAAAGTGAATAATGTAAATGAAATATGTAAAATATAATGTAAATGGATAATGAAAAATGTTGAAAATAATCTGAAAAAAAGACTACATTAAGAATAAGTTTTCTCTAATTTTTTTTAACTTACACATTTTAAATTTGTATACAACCGGTTACAAAAAATTGTCAAATTAGTAAAATGGGTCCCATACACTAATGTGGTGATGTACAAAATTTCAGCCTTTCGTTAGGAAACGTTTCAGACATATCTATAAACAAAGACAATCAGGGGCTGTACATAAATTCGAATGTGAACGTTTAATGCTGGTGAGCAAAAAAAATTATTAATTATATTCTCCCGCAATTTTTGCAGTACCCCTGAAACGTGACCATCCGACGTGATTTTTTTTCCCTTCGGAAGCCATTGAAAAGTGATTTAAGTCATCATATAATTATATTTATATCTCTGATGCTTTTTACAATATAATTCTCAAATTTTGCACATCACCTCATTAGTATATGGGGCATATTTTACTAACTGTGAGTTTTTTGTACGGGGCTCGTATACGAATTTAAAATGTGTAGCTTTTTGAAAATTAACGAGAGGAGTATTTTCGAAGCGTAATCTTCTTTCTTACCTTATTTTGCATATTTTTACCTTATTTTGCAGAGCATTTTTGCAATTTACATTGCCCATTTGTCTCTTAAGAATTAACGCGTGATATCACCTTTTTTAGGATACCCTGTGTAATATATTCATTGCATATCACCTGAATTACCAAGACAATCGCGCAAAAAGCCATGTTTCAATGGACGTGCTAAGGACCTGTAAGATTTAAAACAAAAATTAATTTACTGCATAATGAATATCTCTAATCACACGAAGGAAATCTTTCAATCTCGTACAGCTTGCCTGAAGCTAACAGGAAACAGTCAAATTTAATGAAGTGTTGAAGAAGAGTACATGACATCTGTGTCTGAAATAGACCCTGGAATGAACTTCGCTCCTTTTGAACTCGGATTTTAATAATTTCTGAAGAAGTATAGCTGTTAGTAAATCAAAACATACGTTTCAAAATTTGCATGCAAATTCAACAAATTAAATCGAGGAGAGAATTCCGATTTGAATTCAATAGATGAATTCGAAATTTCCGTATGCGATTTCTTTGAAAAGACTATATCTAATACGAATTTTCTATATGGGTTCTTGGGCTTCTGATTCTTAATTAAATTGCACTTCATTAGTATTACTTGAAGTTTATATTAATCTAGAAGTTTTAAATGAAGCTCTTTATTCAAAAATCTGACTTTAATGGGAGCTGATAAAGAATCTCACCAGAATATTTTAACTGATAAATGATTTCTAAACAGTTTACAACAAAGCAGAAATGCACTGATACAAAAACATTAATCTGAACTGAGCATCAAATTTCAGGACCTTGCGTATTATGTACATGGGGGATGTTTATCTAGTTAAGACGCCCACTTTGGATCGAGGTTTAGCTTCATCGCTCCCATATCGTCACAAAGACGCAAAGATGAAAATATTCTCTCCGTGCGTTCACGGATCATATAGATCTTTGAAGGCTCCATGAAGCCAAGCGTTCGACCTACATCAGTGTGACAGAAGACCAGTATAAGACCTATTCCAGTAAGCAACGATGGACACACAAAAAGGATTCGTAAAAGCTGAACGCTGGGTCCCGCGGAGCTTCCAATGCTGGAGAGCTAAGCTGAGCACAGCCGGGGACTGATTTACGGCAGGTCATTCGGGTCGTGCGCCCTAATGCTCTGCGGTAAATCAGTTCCTGGCTGCCATTTTCTTTTATAAATTCTTTCTGGGCAAATTTCAAAGTTTTAGAGTGGGAAAAAGAAAAAACAAAACTCTTCTCTGAAGAGTTATCATACATTTTATTTATTTTTTCTTTTTCTAAAAAATCTTTGAACCGTGAGACAGTGGCGTCCGAAATTTTAGTGTAAAGTGAACGCCTATGCGTGGGTTTTCTGAGATACGTAAATTAGTTTCGATTGAAGCAACATTCTACAGCACAGGTGTCCAAATGTGGTGCATTTGCATTTACCAAACTTGGCACATTAGATGATTTCAAACGTTGCACTTCATCCTTTTGTGCCTACTTATTGTTTTGAGACAGATAGAAGACTTTCCAAATAATTTCGTCCCTGAAAGCATTTTACTTCTTATAATTTATGATGCTACGCCAAAGTGAAGCATTCGCACAATCCAAAATGCATTGTCATCAAAAATCGAACCATCTCTGATCCCTTACCAAATATCCGAAAAAAAATTAATTCTAGAATCCTCTTCCTCAGATGTTCACTCGTTATCACTTTTCCTCAACTAAAGTATTAATATTCATGTTGTACAGCTGTACCTGTGAACGTAAGGAAGTAAAAAAGGGTGCTTGAGTTGGAGCATGTAAGTTCATCGGTGAAAGAAATTGGCACATGTTATGCAAAAGGTTGATCACCACTGTTCTACAAAAAGAAATTGTGCAGGACACCCCCGCAATATGTTTGCCCTAGGCCTTGAACTGTTTGAGTTGATCTCGGAGCACAGCAGATAACCTTCCTTCAGCCCTGTGTCTTTGGAGCCAAGTAAAGTCTTGCTCCAAGAGTGAAAATTACGAAAGATTACCGAGACCTTGGGAAAATGCTGCACACGCTACTCGGTTAAGGCACTTTCAATAATTTCCATAGTAATTCATTTAAATAAAAGCAACGCTATTTAAAGGAGCATTAGTTCTAAATATACCACTTTCGAGCTTTAAAGTCGAAAAATACTTCATGATAAGGGCACATATGGACAACCTCCAGCACGCGGACCGGCTGTGGCCTGTCCCGGCATTTGATCTGGCCCGCAGTACATAACCCCTTGTGAAACACATATTAACCATTCAGAATCCCATACAAATCCTAATTATTAGGCCCGCGAATTCGCTGATATCCTAAAGTTTGGCCCGCAAATTCTCAAAGGTTGCTGTACCTGATAAGAATATTTTAATTGCCAAAAGATGTAGGTGTACTGCAGTGAAAACTGAAGGCCAGTGATCAGATTTTTACGTCTCAGCCGCTCAAAAAAGCTAACTTTTCCAACGCTTTCAGCTTAAGCAAAAAGCAGGAACAGTGGCTTGTTTTTCGATGGGTTCATGAATCTGGAGTAGATGATAACTTTTACAGTTAATTAATTCCAAGTGCCAAACAATGATAAATGATTCATCTATAGCTACAACCAATAAAAACCCCAATGAGTGTTGTTGTTTTTTATATATTCCTTAAAGATGCAATCCAAACATTTCCACGACGATACGAATTCTGATACAAACGAATTTAACCCCGTTATGAAAACAGGATGCATTTACCATCTGTAGGTAAGTGTAACATTCTTTTTTTTCCCCTTCAACTCTCATCTGATAAGCATTAGAATAAATAAAATACCTGGGTAGTAAACAGTGAGCGGCTGAGGTGATACAAAGAACCAGTTTCGCTACTCCTGACATCGATACCTCTGCGCCCACTTATGAAACAGTTATTAAGAACTTGATATTTGTGATGGCTTTAAGAAACACTTAATGAGAGGCTTTACCTCCAAAATATATGACGATACCACTATATCTAAAAATAAAATAATAGATTAATTACTCTAACCTCGGGGAAAGCATTAACATTAGGTGAACCTGGCGAAGGACAAGAGAAGCCTATCCAAAGAGAGCTTAGAAGATGCATTTATGTTTTTTCTTTTGCACGAAACTCGACGGTTTTTCAAATTTCCAACAAGCCGCGAAAGATTTATGATTTCGGTTTGTCTGTCTGTCTGTCCGTTCTCTAACCAGACTTCGAAACGATTACCCGCACGTAATCGATTAGTTTTCTTCTTTTGATGGAGACTACGATTAGATTACGGTAATCTCAAATATTAATTTTGTCGATTACGATTAGATTAAGGTTATCCCAAATAGTATTAATTTTGTCGATTGCGATTAGAATATAATAATAAACCCATAAAAATTTTATTACGATGGCAGATGGTTTGATTACTCTTAAATTACGATTGCATAATATTTTTTATGAAAATTCAAAGTTTTTTAGTTGTACAATTTTTAAGCAGAGGACAGAACTAATTAACAAAAAACACTCAAAAGAAACTGGTGCTTAAACGATAAAATAAGGAAAACTTTGAAAAATAACACACGTAAAAGGATCCTTGAATGCAGGCTTTACCTGTTTAAGCAATGCAGTGCAATAATAGAATAGCTGAGGTTTTCTCCTTTCTGTCTACAGCGTTTCTTCTCCTCCCACTCTTAATGCCTTGCTGAGTCCAGAGAGGACCTATGAGTGGGAGCAACGGTAGCCACAGAAAGGATTCTTTTGGCTTTACGTCTTTGTAATAATGTCAATGAACATGTTAAACCGGGGTTCAGGGTTTTTTCAGCATTTTGATTGCGCTGTCAAAAGCAATAGCACAGAGAAATTTAACGAAGACTCCATACACAGTTTAATGAGTTCTTTTCTGTTATCAACATTTGGCGTGAAAGCTAAAATTGAGTTAATGTAATCCTGTAATCGTCTCAAGCGATTATGATTACGGGATGTTTCGATTACAACTATGCAACGATGATTTAATCATAATCAAGTAATTTAATTTTCTACATTACGATTGCACGGTGACACGATGATTTAAGTTTTCAGATTGCGATTACATTAGATTATTTGCAAATAAATTTCTGGATTATGATTAGATTACGATTACATAGAAAAGTATAATCGATTACGATTACACGAAATCTGTCTCTAACTCTTTAAACATGCTCAGATTGAAACAAACTATGGATATTATTGTTATGTGTATATTGTTGTGTGCGCATGTATTGAAAATGGTACAGTACTTAAATGACATTCTGTCTGAAATACCTGTCTTTGGCGGGCTAACATGTTATACAGAATCTCAAAATGCATGAACATTTAGATGATTTTACTTGATGTGAGAAAAAAAAAATATCGTTTACGTACCTCAAAAAGAATTAAAATTTGTAGAAACTTCAAAGTCTGAAATTTAAATTCAGTAACCAGCTACTGTGCAACAAAATGTAACTTCATTCTCTTAGCCGTTTTCTCGTAGTAATCAAACAAAACTTTCTCAGAAGACTCAGAAAAATTCAAACATTATTCAACTTTTCATCAACGCCCTCACCTGTAATTAAGTTTGATTTAATTAACTTTAGATATTTCAATATTATATCAGTAAAAAGTTAACAATTTTTTAAAATCTATATAAAATCCAATAAAATTTTGAAAAAAAGAAAAATCGACTCCATTAGTTTAAGTGAATAGTCAACTATTAAGCTACCACCAGACGCCTTAAAGCAGTGGCTCCCAACCGGGGGGTCGCGACCCCCAAGTTTTTCGGGGTTCGCCGCAGACCGCTTTTGTAGGAAATTAATAGTAAACTATTTTCACGTTTCTTTGGCATGAGACATCATTTCTCTCTTTTCCTTTTGAATGAAAAAATCCTTATTCTCGTCAGAGCTTTTTGTATCAAAGCTACAAAAACTGACGTCGGTGAATCTAGGAGTGTTAACTAATGCTTGAGAACCTATGCATTGAGACAGAAGAATCGGAAATAGGAATTGCAATTAATTTAAGGGGTGTAATTAGTAGCCGCCTTGAAGCCCTTGAATCTGAAATTCAAAGATATTTCCCAGAGTTCGATGAACAAGAGGTTGCACTCGGGCGAAATCCATTTTACACATCTCTAGATTTTCCCGATCTTTCTGATGAAGTGCAGGGTGAATTTTTGAATTCGCAAAATGACTCCTCCGCAAGTGATTTATACCAAGAAGAACCGTTAACTCAATTTGGTGTGCTGTGCGTTGTTCATATTCAATAATTTCTGAACTTTCGTGTCAAATGTTAACGCCATTTGCATCCACACTTACCTGCGTGAAGTTGGATTTTCAACTCTTTTGCAGATTAAGACAAAAGCCAGTAATAAATAGATGTCTGACATGCGGTTGACTTTAACCAATATTCAGACAAGAATAGCCAAACTTGTCAGTCAAATTCAACTTCAATCATACTTTTATTAATCAGTACCTGTTAAAAAGACATCAATTCTAAATTTCAATATATATATTTTCATTATTAATTTTTTTATTGGTGAAACATGGGGAGGGGGGGTCGCGAAAATTTTTGAAAAATCTAAAAAGGGTCGCGATTAAAAAAAGGTTGGGAACCACTGCCTTAAAGTAATGCCCCTACCCCTTTTCTGAAAAAACTAGAATTTTTGCAAAACTTTTATATTTCTTCCAGTTTTGTAAACCAATTAACACCGTGCCAATTTTGAGCAAAATTGGCACTATGATAGTAGCCATGGCGCAGATGGAAATGGAGAGAGACGGAAGTGATAATTATGTTGTAACTGTACTGAGGAATAATGACTGAAAATCACACTGAATCTGAAAGTTTGAATTTTGAAATTTTGTTCACTTGCTTCACCGAGACAGCTTATGCTATCGTGACCACATCTGGCACAGTGATAGTGGTCATGGAGTAGAGGGTACCGAAAAAAGATGGTGGCAAGTGGTCATGGCGTAGATAATCTGCAGCGAGATGCAAGTGATCTGTCATGTCGTTGAAGAAATAATCACTGGAAGCGTTTTCACCATAGACACTGTCATATTGTTTTGCATTGAGACCTCACGAGTGATTTTTATTCTGTCATTCAAGGAAAGTAGTACTTGATTAATAAGAGAATAAGCAATTTACGTAGTTATGCTCAATAATTCTTGACTGCATCTGGCCTTTCAGTCACCCCAAGTAATAGTTTAGTGATTTAAAATAACAAAAAAGAAACAATGACAGTGTATTTTAGCTGCTCCCTAGTGTAAATACAATGTATATAAACAACTAATAATTAAATAAATGGTCCAAAAAGTCAAAAGACATTATGCCGCATTTGAGACTTGTAGGTAGGTCTCTTTTCAAGTACATTTATAATTTCGCCCAGATAAATTTTAAAGTTTGAATCTTTTGATTCCTTACAACTCAGAACTTAAGGAAAATAAAATCTTAATCCCATTAATAAATTTATTTATAATATTGCATTCTTAAAATTTTAAGATGAGTTGTATTTTGTCAGCTTTTAAAAATGCACCGAAATTTCGGAATACGACAAAATTTCAGATTAAAACTATTACTTTAAAGTTACCATGTACCTTTTCTCCTTCCAATAATGAATTTTCTTTCCTAATGACAAATCATCTTAATGATTTGTCACGTCATTCTTAAACATCTTAAGATTTCTTATCTCTGATATTTTTTATTATTTCCAGAACTCATTCTATTGTGCGTTTCTTTTGAAATACAAGTAACATTAATGATAGATTTCTATTCGTGTTTTGTTTTTTCCCGCCTGTTTTATGTTCTTTCATAAGTTTATCAAGGTCATTTTTTATCGAGTCACTTTTTCTTTCTTGTTATCGTTACAATTTTTGACGATTTTGGAGTACACATACTTCGTAGCTTCCTTTTCTAACTTTATTTTCGGGTAGTGTTTTCTAATCTCCATATATTCATATGTTTGTGATATTTGAAACCCATCTACATATTAAAAATCTACTAATTAAACCAATTGCTAATTAAACTAGCATAGAACATTTAGCATCTTCTCATACAGAGAATTTTTTTTCTTGGGTAATCTGATAGCACAGATTTTTACGTCTGAGTTTTATTACTAAAGGTATGTTGCTGTTGTTTCTGAGCCCCGAAATGTTCTTTCTAAATTAGACCAAATCCTTTAAATCCACACACCTCCAGAAAGTAAAAAAAAAAAAAAAAAAAAAAAGAAAGAAAAAAAAAAAAAAGAGGCTCCTCTAAGATTTCATACAAGGTAAAATCAAGACTAGTGAAATATCATCAAATGATGCCTGAAAAGTAAGGTGGAAGGAAAAAAATCCAAAAAAAGAAGAGATTCTGCAAAAAAAAAACTCTGGATGAATTTTTTTTGCAGAATCTCTTCTTTTTTTGGATTCTCTCTTGGATTTCCTTTGGATTCCAAAAAGAAGAAGAGATTCTACAAAAAAAACTCATCCAAGTAAAATCATCCAAAAAAATCAGATCTTGAAATATGATCAGGTGCTGACCGAACTGCTTCATCAGGTACAGCAGTAAACTGTCATCCTCCAGCTGTAAAATTTAAAGAAAAATTACTAAAGTTTGTCAAAAGAGAATAATAATTAATTATAATTTAAGTATATTAGGCTTTGTAAACTTTTAAACTTTTTCAAAGTAATCACTATCAATTATATTAAGGTTGACCCAAGCCCGGACTGGTTCCTTTGGGAGCCCTCGACTAGAGATTGAAAAGAGATCTCTGGGGAATTCAGAGGGAATAGAATATTAGCATACGTAAGATTTGAAAATTAGGCTTACGTGCCTAATTGTTTTGCGGGAACAGCCCTTCTTATACCAATGATTCATGCAGAGAAAATAATTTTATTTGAGAAAAAAAAAATAAGCTGAGAAATCTGGAAAAACTATTCAAAACTAGCTGAAATCGCAATTTTCCCTTTAAAGCCTGATAACCGTGACATTGGTATGACGTCAATGCCAATTGCGACAGCTAATTTTGTCACGCAAATTATTAACTTTTTTTACTACTCTCGGAAATAAAATAGTGCTGAAAACAGTGAAAAATCGCTTTAAAAATGGGGAATGGGTGGATTTCCAAATTTTTAAAGTAGCACAGATTGTTTTCTATATTTTTATATATAACTATGAAAATTTTCAAGCGAATCATACAAACGGTGCAGATGTTATTACGCTTTTTGTGCTTAACTTGTTAATATATTTGGAGTAATGGTGGTAAAAGTTTTATTTTTGAGTGGTACAACCGGAACTGTTACAGAGTAAATCAGTGAGTCAGGGATCAGCGTAACTATATAGTAGGACTATACGTGATTTTAAATAAAACTGAACATGTGCTTTTTTATTTCACAAATGGTTATTTTAAATTAATTTTTGCTTTTTTTTCTAACATAAAACTTCGCATTCTTGTGTATTCTTAATTCTGCAACAGCTTCTTCAAGATTAATATTTTTATTTTCAGAATATTGCCTTGAATCATTATCATTCTTCTTCCAAATTAAGCACGCTATCTATCTCCTAACGCTTTAACTGTTTTAAGCTTGAAAGTAAAGAATGTGCCATTAGGTGTTCGAGTAAGGTAAACAAGAACTCACTCTGAGTTCACGAAAGTTCAAGCTTCACATCGTTATGAATTTCAAACTCGTGTGCTTAAGGAAATTACGGAGTTGCAGAAAACTGCCATTAGTTGTTAAATAGACCATTATTCTGAATAAAGGTTAGGAAAGACCATGATCTAAGAATTTTGATGAGTGCACAGATTGACATTTCATATTTATTCTTCATATATCATTTCATATTTCTCTCATATCATAATAATCACGGCCAAACACTAATGAAATCTTAGTGCAAAGTATATAAATATATACTAGCTAAAATACCCGTTCTTTGCACAGAAAAGAGATTATAAAACGAAGAAACACAAATGGAAACTAAACAGACATTAAATGTATTTTGGTTATATATTTATCTGGTTGTCTCAGCAAATTTTAGTCTCATAAAGTATTTATATATTCCTATATAAATTCATGTTTCATGATCAAACTATTTTGATTAGGGATGGACGCGAGACGAAAAATAGGCGTCTCGCAAAACAGCCTAAAAACTTTGTCTCGTCTCGCAAAATCCCTATATCGTAATGTTAAAAATGGTTGTCTCGTCTCGCAAAAAAGTTGTAAATCTCTGTCTCGTCTCGCATCTATTCCTAATTTTGATCATGCTACACTTAAGTCAAACCTTGTTAGCATTTAACTTACTTACGCATTCAGTGGCGTATCCAGAAAGTTTTCATGGGGGGGGGGGGAGTACGACTACTGCAACTCACATATATGAATACGTGTGTATGAAAGAGAGTGACGAATATACATTTTGTATGGCAAAACATTCCTCATGGGGGCGGGGGGGGGGTGTTGTGACCCCCTTGCCCCCCCTTGGCTACGCCACTGTATGCATTTCAAAAGCATGATGCAAAATGACGTCAAAGAATTATAAATCTCATTTTGTGTTTTTAGCATTGCCATTTAATTATCATAGTAACAGTGCCCAATTTTGTCACTCAAGTCGTTAAATGTTACAACCAAACAGAAACTGAAATAATTTGTAAAGTTCTTAAAACTCGAAAAATAAAAATAGATGAATGTGTTACCAATAAAACACTTACTTCTCAAAACAATCTAATTTTGATGCGATTGTACCTGTTTTGGATTTTCTATCATTCACATATGTGTCAACAAATCTTCCAAATTACCCAGAGCTGCACATGCGTACTATATTTTTCCCTTTATCAGATTCAGCAACATCGGGTATTGTCAACAGAATCCGTGCTTTTAAAAAATTTTAAACTCAAAATACGGCTTGTATCGTCTTAATTTAATCCATGGAAAAATTAATTATTTTTTCGACATTATAGTTACTTCAGTAATGAGATGTTTGTGCACAAAACCCCTCGAAGGGAAAAAGAGTCACCCCCTCCAAGTACTATCCATTCGTTCCCAAGCCCGCGAACCCATGCCATTTATTGAAAAATAATAATAATAATAATAGTAGTAGTAATAGTAATAATAACAATAATAAATACAAACTATGCCACCGGGCATTACACAGAATGCCCGGTGACAGAACAAGGGAACAACGTTAGTTAAATAAAAATACAAATACAGAAAGTTAATTTAAAGACGCTACCAACAAGACCTAGTTTGGAGAGACAATACATATATCTTCTTCAAAAGTGGCTGTCCATTTGCGGTTATTGTCCTGTATTTTTAAGTCTATATAGTCTATTGTTCTGCAAAAGAACGGATACATTAATTTCTCGTTTTCGTCAACCATATTACCTGATTCAGCATTTTCACCAGATCTGTCAGGCGATTGCCCCGGTATGGCCAAAGACTGCAATACAATACACAGAAACTCTACAATAATATATGAAAATAGCTTGTATACAAATTGGAAGAACATAATTATTAGTTAGCTATATAGATTAAAAGTTTTAACCTATATGCAGTTTAATATCCTTAAAATTTATCATTACTTTACCTGATCGTCAGTTTAAAAAGAGTAAATATTTCTGTTTTTGCATATAATTTATGTCGTTAAGTAACAATTAATAATTATTGTATTCTCCTTGAATACAAAACTCTATCTTCCATCTATAGTACGAATATTTATACAGTTGCCAATATAACACTAAATAATTAATTCGTGTATGCATTTACAGGATTTTTTTTCTTTTTTCTATTCGTTACTACTGCAGTGGCCACTTTAATATGTATATCCTTAATTATACGTTAAACCTTCACTATACTTACAGATCCAATATATTAAATAAATAAAAACTCTATAACTAATAATATTTATTATATTTGACGTTATGGAGTTTGAATTGAAATTTTTTCCTGCAATCCGATTGAGCAATAAAACACACATTCATCATTTCTACTAAAATATTATTCACTAGCCGCCTCCGGCGACCAGTTGGTTCGCCATGTTAATAAATCTTGTTCGGAGAGAATCCTGTTTCTCACCGGAGTCCTTGGAACTGAAATCTCTCATATTCTGAGCGGAATTTAAAATTAAGATGGTTACAAACAGGGACGGCCCTAGGGTAAGTGGCGCCACCGCTAACGCAAAAAAGACGCCCCCTTTTATGCTCTACTAAGTTTATGAGTTCGAAATGATGCCCCTTCGAAGCCGGCGCCCCGATGCGATGCTTACCTTGCTTACCGTATCGGGCCGCCCCTGTTTACAAAAATAAGATGGTTTAGTGATAAAAACCTACAAAAAGGTACAAATTATTTTCATCTTACATTAATTCGGAAGAGCTTCTAGATATATCGGCCGTTATCAGAAAACGGAAAGGAAAAAAAAAAAGGGAAGAAGATCTGAAGCACTTTCAGATTTTAAATATTTCACTAAAACACTGGAACAGCTTTAGTATCGCCCACCCGCCATTCTTGGCCCCTTTTGTTTCTGTCAAACCTTCGCCAAATGTCGTGTTTGAAGAAGGTTTACCTTTCAGACTCTTGTCGCAACTCCCAAGTTTCAGAATGGCAGATATCTTGTTTCCAGACACAAAAAACGTCGACCAAAAACATATTACACTTTCATGTACAGTTACAACGATATTATTATCCAAGAAGAGCTCATAAAAAAGTAAATGCATTTCATTTGCTATAGCTTCCTAATTTTTACATTTTTTGTTAATTTTAAGATTATCACTTTTTCCCCCCTACAAAAGCATTTTTATAACAACAATACAAACAAAAAATGTCAGCAATCCCTAGTCAATGCAAAACTCACTAAAGCTTAAAATTAAAATTCTCCCAATTGATATCCTTTATTATCTCGAAAAAGTCATTATACAAATATATCCTATCGTAAAAGGCGTTTTCAAAAAACTTAAATTCACAACGAACTACGGGCTTCCATCAATAAAAGGCAGCCATCCTGTTTCTAAACACAATGTCGTTGATAAAAAAAAAACATATTTAAACAAAATTCTTCGTAAACTCATACATGAAATATCTATTTGCAACTCCTAGCTTCCCCACTAATTTGAAAACTCAAACGTAAAATGCCTAATCAAAAAAAAAATAAATAAATAAATAAATAAACTTAGCTTTAACTTCTCTATGCAAGTCCCGAAAATCTGATGTTTTAATTATTAAAAGCTGCGTATTCTATAAATTTGCCCATCTGTCGAATCTGTTGTGAATAAAAACTCAATTGTATTCAAATGTATATTCAATTGTATTGTGTACTCAATTGCATACTCAATTGTATTGTGTTTTTTTAATAAAAGATAGTTTTTTTTTGTATATTATAGGAACAGTGTTTTTTTTCGCGCGATAAAAAGTGTCATGTTTATTAATCCAGGATTTTAACTGTCTTTATTCCAAATTTCATCCAAATCCGTCAAATCGTTTCAGCGTGAAAGAGTAACAAACATACATACAAACATTGGCATTTATAATATTAGTAGGATTACCACAGCAACCACCTATACACAGCAATACTTTTAATACTTCATGTACCACTCTGAAATTACGAAAACATAAATATTTTATTTTATATACACGCATGTTTATACATGCATATGTACTTGCTAGACAAACACCTTTATTTATGAGGCAATTCAAATATACATAAAGGATAACAATGCTATATACACGCGAATTTCCGCATGTCCAGAACAATCACATATATTTGTGAAGTCATCTAAATATTCACACTTCATTATTATAACATACCGCATAATGATATCAACTGTAAGAATTATATATACAGATATTATATACGCCTATAACAATACATCCATTCTTTATACTTTATACAAGGTGGTTGTTAATTCATCATCAATATGTAGTAGGGAGGTAGGGAATGAGAAAAGAAGACAATTTCATAGGAAAGCATGGGCGCAAACGAACGCATCATGATGTAGGGGGCGCTTTATGTCAACTACTCCCATTCACGGGCGGTGCGATAGCTTTGTTAAAATAAACTTCTCTGGTAACAAGGGTTCCTTACGTCATGTTTTTCATCAACCCCATACAAAGAAGTTGATTGGAGATAAATACAGTGACTATGGTGGCCAACAAATCGGTCCACTGCGACCAATCGATTGTGCTCCAAATTTTCTTGCCAGTTAGGCACTCGCATCATTTTTCTGAAATGCTGAAGTCGATTAAGCTTCTTTGTATGGGGTTGATGAAAAACATGACGTACGGAACCCCTGTTGCTGGTGAAGTTTATTTTATCAGAGCTATCGTACAGCACGTGTATGGGAGTTGTTTACATAAAGCGCCCCCTACATCATCATGCGTTCGTTTTCGACCATGCTTTCCTATGTGAAATTGTCTTCTTTTCCTATTCCCTAACTCCATACTAAATATTGATGATGAATTCAGAATCACCCTGTATATTCTCTGAACAAGCACTTGTATATTTAAAGCACTGCACTAACAAATATATACAAAACATTTCAAAATATATACGTGCACGTTAAATCCGAGTTTCCGAAAGTATTCTCGGAAGACTTCTCTGAAAGTCGCTAGCAGTTTCCGAGGGGTGCCAATATTCAAAAGTATTCCCCTTCTATGGAGGATGTATATCGTCACCTGAAACTCCAGGAAGGACGCATGCGGCTCTAAACAAAACATCTGGTGACGTCAGCTGTCCTGTCCTGGTAAGGAATTACAAATACTAGGGTGAGCCAAAAGATGCAGTTAAAATATTTGTTATTCCACAATTTTATTAAATTTGAAAAAATAATCGACTTACAATGAATGGTTTATGGAAAGTAAACACGAGGCTAAAGTATCCATTTAAAGTAATAAAATATCCGCCAAAGAAATTTAAGTACATTAAAACAATATTCTAATAACCCAGCCTCTTCATGCTGCAATTTATGAAATTCATTGCATCATATAAAAATATTTCCTCGTTGAAAGCAAATGTTAAAGAACAGGTTTCACTCTACACAGGTGTATTTAAGTCTGAAGTCTGATCCAGACCTATTCATCATCAGATGGGCACACAATGCATAAGAATATATGTCACAAATATGTGTTAAAATACAGATTGGCTTCCAGACATCAATGATCTTTTCAAATGCGAAAGTTGAACACTTACGGCTTCAATTACTGCAAGCTGTGGGTTTGTTTTCCTTGCCGTTTTTGAGAGCCTTTGCTTTAATATCTGAATATAATACTTAAGATGCACCTAACGATTAATGTAATAATTCATTCAAAAAGTTTATTTCTGAAATAAAGCTGTCACAGTTTATTTCTGAGTCTAATATATGGAAAGTTCTTTTATTAATCAAAAAAAATTATTTCCAAATGAACTTCAAAAATGGTGGCATCAGTACACCAGCTAATGCAAATTTTAAATCCTGATTTGAAAATTAGTATCAGCCTCAATTGCAATCATTATTTTTTTAAATAAGCTGCTCTATTACGGATTATAAAGATCCTGGATACGAACTATTACTGAGGATTTAAACCATTTACGATGTTGCAGCCTTGAAAGCATCCCTTATTTGGTCCAAAATTGCGACGGTTAGACGTCGCTGCTATCGAGGAGAGAAAAACTGCGATTGGTTGAGTGTGAGTCTGATTACTGTTCTTGACTACTTGTTCAGATAATGGAATGTGACATAATGGACAGATAATGGACAATTAGTACGAATTCACACAAGTCACGTGCCATCCAATGTAGGAAAGAACGATTATCCCTAATACAGTCCACCTTATTTTTGTATAAGATTTTGATTCAATTACCGCAAAATACGGAAAATGTGTCCAGCCTCTAATAAACGCCCCATCCTTGCTTTTCTCGGGCATTTCGTTTACTCTTAACCCTTTATAAGGCCGTGGTAAGAATACTTACCACTTACGGTCTATTAAATACAGAAATCAATTATCATTAGTGAATTTTCTGATTTTTGGGCGCGGCGCAGGGCTCTAGCGCACAGTGGAGTATTCGTATCAAAATCCTGGCCAAAAGTCGAAAATTTTAAATTTGTTTAAAAACAGTAATATATATGTTTTTGGATAGACTAGTAACTGATGCATCATGTAATGCATGTTTTTCGACCATAATTCATATCCAAAAGATGCAACCCTCGGTTTAAAAGCAAGTTTCTTCATTTACGGCAAGAGATTTCAGCGTTTCCTATAACTTCGTCTTGCATTTTTTACGGGCTCTTTAAATTAATTTACTGATTTGATACTAAGTATAATTGTAGTAAAATATATGTATTTTAATTATATGTATCTATTAGCTTGAAAAAATAATATGACTTTATTTTAAAAAATTGTAAACTTTTTTTTTCTAATTTTTTTTCAAAGATCCACATTTCAAAAAGCTTTTTGAAGGGGTGTCGCGGCTTGTCGCGCCTAGTTTCAACTATAATCGTAATTATTACAGTATTGAGTGTCTATTCCAAGAAAAAAAATGTTCCCCCAACATCCACCATTTTTATAAAAAAAAATTATTTATATAGCGCCATTTTTATTTTTTCGATAATTTTTCGACGGGTGATCGCAAAAGGGATACAAACATACGCGCTTGTATTTCTCATAAACTATAAATTATGTGCAAGTGTTTGGATAAAGGTATATAAAATTTCATTTCAGTTAAGATTTAACATCGGTATTTTAAATTCAGTATGTAATTTCTTATTTTTCTGATGTAAATTTGCTATAAGAAGAAAATTTCTATTATTCCAAAATTGCCCATTCTTAGTCCTGTAAATAGTCCCATCTATTTACAGCTTAGTTTTCCATTTATGTCGTAAATTGTGTCCAAAGCAAAAGCTCCCCATTTTTGGATCTCAAAGGTTGGCAACTGTGACTTCGGGTCATTGGAGTGTGAGTGTGTAAACAGAAACACGTGCTAGCTCTTTAAGTCATTTTGAAGTGCTGGCTTGAAATAAATTACCTTCTCCTCCAGCTTGGAATGAGATTTTATGGGTTTCAAGTAGGCCTCTTTTAAGTAGTGTCCTTTTAGCTGCTCTAGACAAAGGCCAACGAAAAAGAGCAAGCCTTATTACTGTGAGACCCTACAACTTCTCTGCCAGAGGGGCCCGATGGTGGTGTGTCCCCCCTCTCTCTCTCTCAAAAAAAAAAAAAAAAAAAAAAGTGATTCTGAGTGAAGACGAATATCAGAGTTCAAAAGAATCAGAATGAAAAAGTTAATCTTCAGAAGTTATTAGAAAACTAAGATCCCTATAGTAACTACATTTAGATAAGTAAAAAATCTAAAAAAATTTATGATAAAAATTGATTTATAGATAAGTAGTATTATATTTATAAGTATTATTAAAGTATTACATTTATATATTTTTATTGTGGTTAAGGCACAGGTACACGGCTATTTGCCTAACGGGAAGGTTGCCTTGGGCGGAGGGGGGGTTCTAATGCGTATTCACGTGACATCTGGAGAAAATCGCCCAAAACTCCAGACCGTTAGATCGACAGCCGCGTGGTATTACATTTATAAGGGGTATTATACAATAGCAGTGCTTCCCAGTAAGGGACACTCCCCGGACAAGACATTTGTTAGAAACCAACTTCGTGTCGTTTGGTGATATATCGCCAAATTTGGCGACAACACGCTTTTTTTTATATAATTTAAGAAGTACATAATACTAAAAAGTAAGTCAAAAGTCAACAGTAATGATTTTAACGTTAAAACACATGAAAAATATTTTTGGCCAGGATTTTGACACAAATACTCCACTGTGCAGCGGAGCGTTCAAAGAACCATCGCTCAAAGAAGGAGAATTTTGTCTGTTCCATATTTCTAATGATGTGATCGAACAGGTTAAACCTGTTTTACTGCCAGTTCAAGATTTTTAAAAAAATGATCCATGTTTAAGAATATGCTTCGTCGTACTGATTGCCCCTCCTTCGAAACTTTTCTGTATGGGCCACACGTTGCCATCCCCGCAAGCACCTTGATGTAATATACGTAAATAATTTAATTATTCTTAATTCATAGTTATTAATACAAAACTACTCGTAAATCTTATGTGAAAATTTGCCTGAATTTATTACAATTATCCTTTTGTAACTAACCTATTTAGTATATACGCTAAATGTATTTTCGCGTATATACTAAAACAATAAATATTTTTCATGTATTTTATTGATCCATATGATGCGAATTTCAAAAGTGCATAAAAGTTTCAGCTTAGCCGAATAATTTAAATGAAAATGACACCCTTTTCAGTCATTCACAGTATGAAAAAAGATCCTGCGACGTAACATGAAAATTCCATTTTTTTTTTTTTTTTTAAATAACGGCACTAGGTTGAATTCTATTTTAACTGCCTTATTCCGCCAAGTTGACGATAAATATTTAAATGTAGTTACCCTGACGATTTTTTTTTTTTTTTTTTTAATGGGTCAACCGTTTATAATGAAACGATGTTCGAAACTCCGATGGAAAAATGATACGATCGATTCCTAAATTGGGCTCGCAGCCGATATTCAAATTAATTTTGCAGATGATCAGCCATCAGTTTAGTTTTCATTCACTGCAGTTGATGATTTCAACTCATTTATTTTATCATCGTACGGAAAACCTTTTAAAAGTTGCGGGCAGAACTTTACGATAGTGGCCTCCTGGGCCTGACTCCAGGATGTTAGTGAAATCGCGGGTCGTATAATTCGGATTTATATGGAAGTTTGAATGTTTTATATAGGTTTTATACAGGGTTTTGACTTGTTCTGAGGGCTGGTCCAAAAGCCATGGCGGGCCCCATCCGGCCGCAGGCTGGGAGTTGTCCATATGTGGAAGCAGTAAATTGGGAGGCTGAAATCTGGTTACTAAGATTTTTTCTAATAAATTTTCAATTCTTATTTAGACGTGGATTAGACTGTGTTGTTTTGTGTTGTGTACTATCATTAAACTAAAGGATAAAGCCCTTTGTGGAGACAATTACAGCGGGCGATAGAATGTCTACACTCAGAATATTTAATATTTACCCACTTAAAATCAAGTAACTTCATATTCAATTTTTATTATACATCGAAATTCGAATTGTATAATCTGCAGAAACATTTCGTATTCGAAAAATTTCGTTTGGTATCAACATCCTCTCCTATATCCATGCTTAATGCATAGAAAACCGTTTTATTTTTGAAAATAAGTTAAACTGAGTAGTAATTTAGAAAAGCTATCTTAAGCGAATTGGAAACGTAATTTTTCCTCCAAAGCCTGATAACCGTGACTTCAATGTAACGTCAATGTCACTTGCAATAGACAGTTCAAACACAAGCAGATGAAACAGATGATTAGTTTTTGGAAGGAGAACGACATAGAACAGCTAGACGTCAACAAATACTTCGGGTAAACAGTCTAAGTATCTACAAAGCTGCCACAAATGTGGATACTTACTATCATATTTGAAAACGTTTTAACATGAATTGCATTCACCCTGGAGTATATATAATGTGAGAATCAGTCAGAATTCAGTCAGTTGTAAAAGATAAATACTTTGCGTCTATGTTTGCAAACATCATGTGAGTATTGCGTAACTTCTATCAAATTCATCCTTATCAAAGTCATTATCAAAGTCGATCAACTCACTCGGTTAATTACTTCCTCAGTCCAAGATGACATTGAACTTTCTCCAAAATGCAACTTAACGCAATCACTTTGCAAATAAACAAATCAATGAAAATATGAATATGTTAATAGAGAAGTTAGCATTAGCTAACTCACATTCATACAAAAGTAATAAATTAAACCGAGTTTGATTAGTGTCTAGTGTTCTACATTAAATTCTTCCCTGAAAGCATGTGATGAGTAAAAAAATAAAAAACACCAGTAATTAGGTTGCATTTGTATGTTGTGACAGATATGATATTTGTCTTGCCACAAACAACTTTTTTTGGTGTCATATTCATGTGGGATTCAGGACTATTAGATCAATGACATATGTATGTGAATATCGAAAAAATTGCACGAGTGAGTTTTTTCTTAACAAATTTGAGGATTTAACAGTTGACTTTTACACACCAACTACGCAAAATACTGAATTAAGTATCCTTTAATAAACCATATTTTATCAAAACTCAAATTGCCGTTTTCTATAATAACACTATCAACTTGAAATGTTCTGGCATGGTTTTGAAATTTGCATTAAATTTAAATATTGATGAAAACTAAATTTATTATTTTTGTAATTATTTTCAAAATATTTCTGATCTCTATGGAAAAAAGACTTTTTATCATCGAATTTGTATTTTGATATTAAAAAATGTGATTTATAATTACATTTTAAGGTGACTTATCAAGAATGAAAAAATGCAATCAGAATGATTAATAATAAGAAACTATACAATTATGAAATACACAGTAGTAAATTAAATATAATACAAAACTGTAAAAAAAGCATAAATATAGTTGCTTCGAGAAGTAACCAAAATTTCTTTCATTCAAAGATAAATTCTGACTATTCGTAGCAAAGATGAGAAACATATTGTACTAGCTGATGTACCCATCGTTGACGGGTTACTGCGTAATGCAGATTTCCAAAAGCCAGGATTTTCAACAACATTGTTGGAGTGCTAAGAATGGAAGTAGCAGATTCGCATTCAAATATGCTACTTCTATTTTTTGCACTCCTACAAGCTTAGAAAGGCTTGTAGGAGTGCTTCCTATACACCCCTACGCAGAAAGTAGTGCAGTACTTTCTATGTACTGTGCTACTAGAACAGTACATAGTTCTACAGTACTGTACACAAAAGTATAGAAAGCAAAGTTATAACTTCTGTGTATTGTTAAAAGATTACGGTTTAGATAGTAAAACAGTGACTGAAATTGACAATAGAGAAAACGCTTTATTTTCACTGAGCATGATAGATGGCCGAAGTGTGAAGGTCCTAGGTTCGCGGTCCTGTCGCACAACTGTCGATCTTTCGATCTGGAGTTTTGGGTGGTTTTCTCTAGATATAACATGAATGCAAGTTAGAACTAGTGATGCAACGGATATCAATTGGGTTGGATACCGGATACCGAATGTCCGGCCAAACTTTTGCCTGATATCCAGTTATCCGGTAGCAGTATGTTTTTTCTTTTTTGTTTTTATATTCACTAGTTTTCTTAGATCATTGAGCTAGTACTTTTTTCTTTAAATTTTCTCATTAGTTTCAAATCATTTAATTAAAAAATCAGAAATCCTTTTGGGATTGTTTCCATGAATTTAGTACCTTTTTTACTGCAATTAAAGTCATACAATAGCAATGTCATGGTTGTTCTCCCTCAGATAAATAATCTTAAAAGATCAGCTCTTGAAAGAAAGGCATCTCCATTTAACTGTTGGAAAATCAATGTAACAAATTTGATTGCTTTATCAAAATTTAGGGGAGACATATCTCACCAGTCAATTTATTTTGGAAAAAAAGATAACCGAATTTTTACAAAGAGTGAGAAACAGTGTTTTTGTACGATAATTTTTTCCAATAATAATTTACTCAAATAGTTAAAAAAGATAGAAATACTTAATCTTGTTCCCCATTTTCTATACATGATATAAATACATTCTAAAAGGTATTGAAAACAAAATATTTTCACAAAATTTTGTTTTTCGAATTTTTTATTATTGCACTTTTTAGAATTTATTCATTTATTATGTTTTATTTATGTTATTTCTCTGTATATAATTTAAGGCCGGATGTACTGCCGGATATTTGTAATATCCGGTTACAGCCAATTATCCGGCATATAGCCGGATAAGCCGGATGCAGAATGTTTGCCGGATATCTGTTGCATTCCTAGTTAGAACCCCTTAAAAAGTCATCTGCTCAAGGCACGCACGCCCTAGGCAGATTTCCTCCCCCATAACAAAACAAACAAACATTTTATTTTCAAAATCAACGTTTTATTTTTGTGGAATGAGCTTTTAAAATCTAGGTCATTCCTTGTTGTAGCTAAATTTTGTTTGATGTGCAGATATTGTAATATTATACCTCAAGAAAATTTTGCGCAATTTTCACAAAAACTAAAACGCAAATAAACATTTTAAAAATTGACGAAATTTGTTTAAGTTGAATAGCAAATAATTTATTACCTCCAGATACCTTAACGTAACCCCTTCAAAAAAAAGGAGAAAATGCAATTGTTACATAATTTTAAAATTTATTAAAAATTCTCAAAAAATCCACCATTTGTTGTTTCAGTCGTTGCTGATCATGTTACTGAATTTCGTTTTTTTCTCTTAAGCTGTTTTTGAGAGATGCGAGAATAGATATTAACACGATTTTCACCAAATCTCAAAATCTATGAAATGTTTTTTAAATGTTTGGCATCTACAACTTAAATTAGCTTGCCATCTAACACAATTACAAATGTCATTCTATTCCATCGCCATTTTTCAGGAATTCAACAAACATTTACTTAATTTTCACAAAATCTCAAAATCCAATCCAAACTCTGAAGTACTTCAACTCTTCTAGTTTATGTGATCCCTTTTGATGCTAAATTTTATTTCTCTCACTTCAGTGGTTTATACTTGATAGACAAACACATATTTACAATTTTGAATAAATTTTCTCAAAATCTTAAAATATAATCCAATTTTTCAAAAAGTTCCATCACTGCAATTGTATGACCACCTAACAAGTCACTAAATTTCATTTTATTCACTTAAGTCATTACTTTATGATAAGTGAACAAATATTAATGAATTTTGAATAAATGTTCGAAAATTTTCAAAATCGAATCATTAAAAAAAAATTAACGCCAGTTGAGTGGCCACCTATCATGCTACCAAATTTCATTTCATTTGCTCCAGTCATTTTTACGTGATATGCGAACAAACAAAGCGTCACGACAGAATGACAAACAGAAAAACCAACTTCTTTTGACGGTCACACTGGGTTTCTAGGTGCTTGAAAACGGATGGAAATCGCATTAGTTTTGAATTCTAAGTAAGGTACAGACAAAAGACTAATTTTATTTATGTAAATATTATTGTAATTAACAATAACGTTATCATTTGGTATCCTACATAGTTTAAGATTCTAAAACTTATTTAAATGTTCTTTCTTTAAAATGTTTTGAGCAAAGATTTTGTTCGCTCTTTCAACATACTGTATAAATTAAATCACTCATTTCTATTTATTTTATTTCGTTTGGTTTTAATCTTTTGATTTACTCATCCTTTCGTTGAACAATAAAGGAGAGTTCAATTACAAACTTCTACCTGCATATCCATTCTTCGCTCGGTAGGAAACGAATATTTTTCTTACCAGTGTAGGTCTAATTAATTCCAATGAAGTGGAATAACCAACAAAAAAAGGCAATATCATTTGTCTAGGGACTGTTTGCGTCCTGATTACGATTTTTAAAAAAATTACGATGTGCAAACGAAACATTTCACTTTCAAAGTACTTTATTTTATGCCTCATATAATACTGTTTTTTACCTTTAAGTAAATAGTATCTGAGTAATTAATACCTGAGGAATAACCTTACATCATGTCGACATAAGTTTTATTTCATTACGCAGTTCGTAAAACGTTAACAATGCATTAGTGCAGTCATTCTTACTGAAAGTTTATCTAACAAATAAATCTTAAAATATTGTAGATAGTTTTAAATATAGAAAAACCTACATTAATCATTCGATTTTTCTCTATACGTTTTGACGCCAAAAATGCACCCTGTTACCTTGACGATCATGGCGCTTTTGTGAATGCAAACGTTCTTGTCTTAACTTTAGCGAAAGGCCTTATTACCCTTACTGCCTTCCTAATGCAATTTTAAACTCGTTACATAAATCTAACCTCAATTCCACATGCAATTTGTACTTAAAATAAATAACTAATTTAATAATTTATTTTTAACACACTGGTCACTAAATGTTTCCCCTTCCACCCAAAGTCCGAATCTGTTTTTTAAATTTCTTAAATTTTCAAGTCCTACTAATATGTAAAAGTGGATGTTTGGATATTTGTTACTCAATTACACAAAAACAGCTAAACGGATTTGGATAAAATTTGTAATGAAGGTAGCTTATACCTTGGATTAACATGCAGACAACCTTTCATGCATATAGCATAAATAGTTCTTTTACAGAGCACTCAAAATAATTCTAATACATTGTGCTGTGTGGCCATCTCTGTAACTACTGAACCGATTCTAAATTGTTTTTTCCACTGATAGAAAGTTACACTATTCCTGATTATTATAGGCTACCTTTCATGCCCATATCACAAATCATTCTTTTTCAGGAACACTCATAACATTTACAGTACGCTCTATGGGTATCTTTGTAACTACTGAACCGATTCTAAAAATGTTTCCACTCACAGAAAACTACACTATTCCTCAGTATCATAGGCTACTTTTCATGCATAAAGCATAAAAAGTTCTTTTTCAAGAACACTCAAAATAATTCGTAAATATTGTCGTAATTGTCTGTATTCGCCAAATGCGTAAAGAAAGAAAAAAACTATCTAAATTTAGTTACTCTACAATGCATTATACTTCATTAAAATAAATAAAAAATAATAATAATATTTAAATACAGTCATTTTCGTCTACAGTGCAAGTGTCATCAAACTATTTCTTTTTCGTTATTCACACACTTCTTCTGTACTTAATTGTAAATCCGACAAGGACGAAGTCGCAAGTAGAAGCTAGTTTTAAAAAAATTACTTAAAGCACTTTATTTCGTTGGTTTTAAAATGCCTTATATGATAATTTGCAATAAGACATTATGCATGGAGAGAAGAGAAAATTCTTTCATGGTTTGCATATCATCTTACAAAACATATCTTAGTAATTATAAATAAATAAGCTAATACTTAACGGCTTTTCAAAAAACTAAAATTTATATTAAAAATATTTAAATGCACTTGAAATACGTTAAAAAAAAGAGTAGTTTTAAAAGACATATTTTATGAAATGTGAATACCTAAATGTCATCATTGCCAACCTGTTTCTAATATATTCGTTACATATAAATCACTTTCCTTGTCAATAAATTAACTTTAGTCTGTAGTTGTTATTTGAGAAAAAAAAAAGATTTAATGACTTGCGTAATCGTTTTTATTTATCAGATAAACGTGATTTCTTCAGGCTGGATGATACAGCTACACGAATGAATGAAAATGCTTGTAGCATTCATCCATATTGAACCTGGAAGGAGCAATTTCACTTGTTGGCAAACAGATCTATGCAAATGTAGCTGTTTGATAAAAGCAGCCCACGGAAGATTTGTAAAACAAGCATCTCAATTACTGTTAATCATGCAAAATAACTTATTTCGAGAAGTCAAACATTTACTCTAATAAGGTTCTCGTTTTAAAAAAATTGTTTTTGACGTTTTACAGTCGCATTAAAAGTTAACTTTATTTTGAAAAAAAGAAAAGAGAGTGCTTTTCTTGGTTATTTTTAAATGATTACTTGCAGCGATGTTAAAATGCAGTTTAAAAACATCTTTAAAATGTTTACCATATGTTGTAAAAATTACTTGGATGCTAGGAAAATAGCATTGAAAGAAATGATGTAAAATTCTTTAAATTTTTCGGCTGTTGTTTAGCTTTTAGGCTTTCTAAAAAAATTGATAAGTGTACATGTTATCGAATTGTCCGTTTGTCCGTCTGTAATGCATTCATGCTCTAACTGCCATGAGTATCCATCTATTGTCGAGACATATGTTATTTTAAAAATGGATAATTCAGTAGAGATGCATAATTACCTGCGTCATTTAGGAAATTTGTTAAATTACTGTATATTTATCAAATTATCTTTTTTATGGTTAACAAAAGATCACTGTTAATTTTAGGGTTCTAAAAAAATGATAATAACATCATATGTAGATCCGTCCATCACTGTTGTGGCTCTCTCAAAAATCCGTAACCAGAATAAGGGATGGAGTGGAAGGGGGAAACAAGGGTCGGACCCATAGATGTTTCATTTTTTTTAGTTTGGAGCAAAAGCTTAAGAGCGGTATTTTTCTCGCTTAATTTAAAAATCGATTAATTTGACAAAAGGCAATCATTTATCACTTTGTCCAACGGTCAAAGACTATCCACCAAGAACTTTACACTCGTGTTAACCGCTTCAGACGTTAAACAGACATCAAAAATACAGCCATTCGACATCTGACCCTCGTTTTGGTGGGTTAGCACGAGTGTCAAGTACTTGGTGAAAACGGCCGTAAATGAAGCTGGTCTTTATGCATACTTACCGATTCTCCACGTTTACCATGAGGTATGCAATTTATTACTCGTACATGCAGGAGCACCCCTAGGATACGTGGTGCCATTCTACAAACTTAAAAAAAGTCCCCTTTTATGCTCCAGATCATCCATATGCTTGCCTTACTTACCGCGTCGGGCCGCTCCTGCGTATATGCTATAACTGTGTACTGTTCCATCCACCTAATGAAAATGCTGTGCACAGTATCAATAATTCTTTTACAGAAGCCCACAAAAGAATTCGATTTATTTTCTAACTACGTTGTTAAAAATTCCATAGAGATCTGTTTATTTTTTTCAAATAAGACAAAAACCAATATAGTTGAAAGGCATAGTTGAGGTTTGTAAAAAAGAATGCTAACTTTCGAAATCATTTCTCTAGTATTTCTAACTTTCTTACAAGAGCTTTAAAATATTCTCAGATTGAAGGCTGTAAGAGAAGTTTTCAAAAACATGCTTTAGTGCACTGCTTCAATGTTTTGCTCACTTCGCTATAAAAACGACGCGGTAAAGATTCCTTTTCTTAGCCAATCGTTTTTCCTGGTATGCGTCTTTGGTTGCATGGCTATGGTTGATCACTAATGTTGGTGTTGCACTTGGTTGTAATGTCTGCAGTTACATTTTTGTGATAGAGGGTTAGCTTGTGTTAAACACTAGTTTATATGCGCTAACAAACCTACGGTTAAAATTGTTTTAGAATCAGTACAATTTAGCTTTATTTAAATTAATTTATTTATTTATTTGTAACATAAATGCTCTTCTATTTACAACTGAATTCATCAAACTGATGCGTCGAAGGTCTGTCGGTTCAAAAGCTATGTTTTGGTTCAGTGACAAAAGCTTCTCGCCTTCAGGCAAAGGTTTTAATTGAGACGGATAGGTGCAAAGTAGTACTCTCTTTCGCAGTTCCTAATGCATTTCAGGAAACGGAACTTTCTTGTCTGAGTTATTTACCCTACAATCTTGATTCGAATGCTAGTTTCTGCTTGTTTGTCTTTTTCTGCTATTGCACTACACGATGTTTCCGTGTTATCTGATTTGAAGTCACATTTCAAACACGATTGATGCTCTAATTTATCTGCTTGTTGAAGAAATGCGTTTTTTTCATCTCAAATTCTAATAAATTTTGATCATTTAACGCATTCCAGTTTTAAAAAGTGGAGTGTTACTTAGAGGAAAAGCATCGGTTTAAAGCTCAAACTAATGTATAGCAAAATACAAATAGCTTTGGTTAGTTTTACTCGACTATAACAATGGGATGGTGACCAAGATTTTGCAGCGGGGATTAAATAATTCGAGTCTGAAGATTGGTGTCGCAAAAATAATTGTGTAGGTTTATTGCACTATTTTCGTTTTATTTTCCCATCGCCACTACTGTCGATACATACACGTATCGCTCGAGCATTTTAAAATTTTTAATAGAGTAAGTGCCACTAAAAACACCTGTGGGACACATTGTCCCATCCATTCCTCTACCTCCTCTACCGCGTTGGTTTTTTCTTTTTTTAAGAACATTGTCCAATGGTATTCTCATTAATATACGTATTAAGATACTTATTTTGCTTTTTCCTAGAAAGAAGAAACGTAAGTAGAAGAGTTAATCCTCTAATGAACAACCATTTTAATCACATTCACAGATTTTGCAAATGCTTTAAGAACTTAATTCCAGCATTAGTTTAAAGAATAACGGAAATGTTTTCTAGAAATTCAAATATAAAAATGTGAAAAATTTAAACCTCTTTTCTGTCATCCATCAGTATTTTCTAAGAATCAAATTTATGCTGGTGACGTCAAAATGACGTCAATGTAACCTAATATGTTTAACTTGAACTTCTGAAGAAATAAAATGAATCTCCATGACGCAGCTGGCTGTGCGCACACAGCCAGCTGCGTCAAAAAAGGGTCTCTAGATCTATGGTACGCGATGAACGTTTCAATCGTCCGCCCTCTTGCTGGTAGTTAAGTGGAGCGATGGCAACGGCTGCCCTTTTTTCAGCATTGGGAAAGGGTTGCGCCTCAAAGGGTTAAACTCATACAGCTAAAACGGAACGGTTTTCCCCACAGGGTAGAAAGTTAGCGTTCAAACATGAGAAGCCTGTTTTTACAGAAACAGAAAAGAGATTAAGTAACTTTTAAACAATTTTCACCAATTGAAAGCTATTTCATTCCTTTTCTTTTTCTGCTACCTCTTTAAAATCGTCTTACGTTTCCTTTCCGCATGCATCTCAGAAAGTAACACAGCTAACGCACTAATGTAAAACAGTAGGTGATCTATCTCTTTGTTTCTAAATCACGCAGTGAAACCGGATATAAGAACAAAAGTACAAACTTCCCACGTTTGTCGTACAAAAACAAAAAAAAAGCACATTTCATCCGCCCATTTTTAACTCTAGCAAATGAAAGTTGTACTTGTGTCAAATCGTGTCACGCCATAGCAGCAGTGGCACAACGGCGCGGACTGTTTCGTTCCCTTGCGCCAGCAAGTCATTAAACCTTTAGCACCCCAGCTGATGATGACGGGACAGGAGGACTTCTTCCAGTGGTGTGTACATCCTCCATCTTGATGGATCACAATCGTTCCACTGACCCACAAGGACACTACTTCCTCTCCGGGGCTATGGGCATCATCACGAATGAAAAACGGGTAAAAGGAAGTAGTCTGTGGAGAGAAAACATTTTTTAGGTCTCACGCGATGAACTTGATCTTGACCCCCGGCTGGACGTTAGCAGGAGTGGCCAGAGCATAAAATCGATCCGCTCCTTCCGAATCGGTTCACTGTGGAAAAAGACAGGATCCGACTTTTCCAAGATGCTTCAGGTAGGCACTTTTCTGGTTCTTTGATGCGTGGAGAGTGAATCTGTTCCATTCATACGTGTGATCTGTTTTCGCGGTGTTTTCTTTGTGCAACTTGTAATTAACTGAAAGTTTTTGTATTTTTGTTGAAAGGTGTTCTATGCCATCCTTTTTCTTTTCTTTTTGTTCATAGATGAATTTGAAAGGATCAATGGAGTCTCAAATCTAATACTTTACTTTGAAATAGACTTATTTAAGAATTAAACGTTCTTTGAAAATACTAAGTTTTGAAAAAAAAAATTTAAATGATAATGTTATTTTTTTGATTGGTTATACTGTTTGTTACTGTCTTTACAAAATGTAAGTGTAATGTCTGTCTTTGAAAGGCATTACACATACTGAGTTGATGTACGTTATTAATGAGCTTAAACTGCTCTTGCAATTTTTTTTTCATATTTGGAGCGCAGTATTTTGTAATAAGCATATTTTAGACTTTAAAATGAAGCTTAGATGCGCTGATAAGCATTTGCATAAATTAGTATGGGGGGAAAATCAAATAATATGAAAGCTATTTTTCTTTTTTATAAATACTTAGTTTAAACTCAATTATTTCAATTAAATTTTGTATTACGTTGCTTAAAGCAAATAAATGTTTAAAAAACAAAACAAAATGCTGAAAATTAAGTGATGCACTTGGAACATTTATAAGAACTATAAGACTAAAAATTATTTTTCTGACCTTTTAAGCTAATTTTATGACTGACGTATGACTTCATATTCCCTGCTATAAATCGTAATCTAAGGTTTGTAAAAATCACATATTTGGAAATATTTTGTTATAAATTTAGGCTAATATATAATGCTGATCGTTTTTTGTTCACTTTACTTTAGAACCAGTTTCATAATTCAATAAATTTGAAATATATATTTCTTTTGTATTTGTATATTAATTTACACCTGAACTAAGCAGTTTCTGTGAGACACTTACCAAGAGCTAATTTATATTTTATTTTATTTATATTGTTTATTTTTATTTTATAATTATTTATTTCTTTTAGTTATTTCTTTTTATTTTATTTATTTATTTATACTTATATTTATAATTTTTATTTATATTTTTAATTTATTTTTATTTTTATTTATTATTATTTATTTTATTTTATTTTTTTCGCTACGTTTAGTTTTAAAATCACGATATTAGCCGTTGTTTCCTAATTTTGCTACTAAAAAAAAAATGTATAAATGTTTCAGGTTTCTAAAAAATCATCATTCAAAATAAAATAAATGACTTCTCAAAACTATGGTTTATAAAACATCTAGTAGGAGTAAACTTATATCTGCAGATATAAAAACCATACCTGTTTGTGTAAATTTTTGAACGTTATATTTTATACTGTGATTTACTTTTGGCAGTTAGCTTTTAATTTGTTCTTTTTCTCAAAATAATAGTAATAATAAATTTTATAAATTCTTTAATTTTTTATCACTGAATTTTAGTGATAGAGCTTCATTTTTTATTCAAAATATAGTTTTAATTGAGGTTTTTTTTTTCAAAAACTTCGTCACTGTAACTTTTTTTAAGTGTTTTACTCTTTATCAGAATCGTGTAAATTAAAATATACTGTAAAACTTGCCTTAGCCAATACATCTTTTCGCCCAATATAGAAATAAGTAGTTAAGCCTGGAGCTTTTATAAATAACATATTATTTTACATTCAAAGAAAGTAATATTTAGTGAATTATTTAAATACCGACCTCCGCCGGGATCGGTGGGCTAAGATGGATTTGTAGATTTCTACGTTCTAATACGTACGTATAGTATTTTGTCATCGATAAATCTTGAAATCTCTATGAAGAATTATTTAATACATTTTACTCCATCTTTTAATAAAAAGCTTGACTTGAAATAACTTTTTTTTTTCAAATCAAGCTTTATATCTATGTTATAAAGCTATGAACTTATATCTATGTTATAACAGAATAAGCTCGTAAGAATCGGTGTTTGCTTTTGTATTACGCAACTGAATAATACAAGGAATAATAATACAAAGGTTTCCATCGGTGAAGAAGTCACTTCAGGCAACTTCCTGGTATTTTTTTCACAGTGCCACAAATTTGAGCATCTTATTGTACAACTTTGTTTGTACAACAAGTATTACGTGAAGAAATTTAATTTTAAACTTGCTTAAAGCTATATTGTAAATGTACTAACATTTTCAATTCACAGTGATAAGCAGGATTAGCATGATACTGAAAATACTTTAATCGATGGCAGAATTAAATTATACCTATAAAACGAAGTATATAAGTTCATTAGATCGTAAGCAAAAATATGGGAGTGGCGAATTTAATAATAAAAAATGTAAGTGCACTTCAGTCAAATAAAATACGATATCAAACGCCGACTGACAAAGTAGCACCGGATGATGAAATTGTTCAGTTTCACGGCATTTTAAGTTAGACGCCATTTATAAACAAAAAATTGTATTCGTGCAGTTTTTCAATTAACTTGAGTATTTCATTTAAAATAAGAGTTCTTTCAAATTTTATCATAACTGTTTTATGGTAAGTATATTTTGAACAGTTTATTTTTTACCATTTTCCCAAATCCTTTTATTAATTTTTTTGCCTGTGTTGTTTGTTTGTATTGTTATGTTGTTCTGAAATATTCTTTTCTATATCAAAATTTATATAAAATAAAACAAATTTCATAGATAGGGGACCTAAATGCATCAATGCCCTGGGCCCCTTTTGATCAAAATCGGGCTATGCTAAAGTGTTTTGTTGAATTTAACAAAACGTCTTTGATTCACCAGTTTAGCAGCTCCGTTTTGTTGATTCAACAAAAGTTTGTTTTATTCAACCAACAAAATGACTTCTTGAATCAACAAAACCTTTTTCTCGAAACTCAGAACCAATGGCATTTGGAATCGTTGAACAGTCAATTTACGCATGCGTCAAGGACATGCGCAGGATTGCCCAAGATCAAGATAAAGGGAAAGAAGAGCATATCCATTTTTATTAGCAGAATTAGGGATCGACAAAAGTTATAAAATGTTAGGAGCAAGCAAAAATTTTTAGCAGCTCGATATATATTGAAATATATCTAGGGAAACTTTTTAGTCGTCCAGGTGCCCTCTTTTTCCGAACCCTCTTCATTAGGCGAAAGCAGAATAGCTGCACTAATGTCTCAAATACATTTAAGTATGCTTTATATGAAATTGAAAACTATTCAATGAGGTTTTTTTGTGAGTTAATAGAAAGTTTCAAAAGTAAGTCTAATTACTTTATCTATTCATTAAAATTTACATTTTTATTTTAGTGTTTTTATGAAGATTAGTTTAAAGCAACTCACGTATAGGTAGCTAGGCAAATATGTTAAAACAACTTGAACGACGACTCTCTGTCTTTATCAAAATCTATCTATCAATATCTGTTATCTATCACTATCTCTGTATTTTTATTGAAACTTTTATAATGACTATTAAGGATTTGGAATGATAAAGTGAAAAAAAGTAGAGCAATAATGTAGTAAATTCATTCGTTAGTAACAGTAGGAATGTAAGTAAATTAGCCTTGCGCGCTGGGATTATATAAACACCCTTTCCGAGATTGAAGACTAGGAGAAGGAAGGGGGGAAGGAGAAAGAGACGGGAGCCAAAATATTTTATTTCCACTATCGATTACGAGAATCACTTTTTACTAGTAACATTAAATCGAAATCTGAAACTGCTCACCGAAGTTATAAATCTGATGTGTGTCCACACATGCAATAAAAACGAGATAACTCCATTAAAAAGTAAACTTTGTTTACCACTTAATTATTTTTAATTAAATTGCAATCTTGGGTATTATTTAATATTAAAGATATAATTATTTTATAATGAATAGAAAAGCGATTCTGACTGTCTGTCTTAAGAGCAAATAAAAAGAAAAGGAAAGGAAAGGAAAAAAAAGAAAGTTACTTAAATTTCTTCAAATCAAAACTGTATATATAAAAAACACTAAAATATAAATATAAATTTTAATTAATTAATTAATTAATTAGTCTTATCTATGAATCTTTCAACCAGCCGTTTGATCTGATTAAAAATAATATTGTAAAATCAAGAAAATAATTTTGTTAAATGAACCTTAAACACACACGTTAACAAAGAAATTGATTTCAAACAATCAATTTGGTTGATTTTAACCATATAAGCAATAAAACAAATATTTTGGTTAAATTAACAAAACGTTTGTTTATTTTAACCAAATTGTTTGGTTAAATCGACAAAAGGTTTTGTTGAAATAATCAAATAATTTTAACAAAATTGTTTTGTTAAATTAACAAAAATGTCTTTCGCGCTATTTCAAGTGGATAATTTTCTTGACTTTTTGTTGCTTCAATAAAACTTTTTTTCAGTGCATGCATATGTATGTATGACTTACTTATATACAGTCCCAAAAATGACTATTTGAAAAATCAATTAAAAAAATGGTAGGCTGTATGGTTTGCTGGATTCTGCTTAGTTAACAGTGTAATTTATTCTAACCAATTTTCAAAATTATTAATAAAGTTCGTCAATAGATGGTGCTGATGACTAGGAAAAACTATAAAACAATGTTTTCAAAATATTCACCGTTTGCAGCAACAACGTGGCCCAGTCTGAGGACAAAATTCGCAGTGCACTAAAATTTGTCGAACAGTGCCTGTACTGTACTGTTTGCCGGACCGTTTCTGACATTGAATATATTTTGAAAACTGTTCCTCGTGCAACAATCCTCCTTCTTAATATTTTTTGAAAATTGCTCCTCATGCAACAAAAAAGTGGTCCAGGTGATGGAACTCCAAAACAATAAAAATACCCTGTTCCACCGAATAAACCATTTTCGAAGTATACGGTAGGAAGTAGAAATCATACTGATCTGACAGGACGGAATGCGTACAGAATAGCTGCGCCATCTTTTGACGAGCTTTGTAACTGATTTTGAAAATTAGTAAGAATTAATTCCCAAGTTAACTTAGCAGAATGCAGTAAACCGTACATTTCTGCCGCCTTCCGTTTTTTTTTTTTTTTTTTTTTTTAAGTGATTTTTCAAAACGTCAGTATTTTGGGGGGCACCCTATGTGTAATTAATCTTGTATATGACTTACATATTTGTACAACTGCAGGAGCAAAGCATAAAATCTTAGCTTTTGTTACGTTTTCATTATGTTACAAATTCTAAAAAATTAAATTTCATCAGTAATGAAAATAAATTTTATTTCGTTTGCAGTTAATTTTTTATAACTAAATTTATATTCACTTTTGCATATTTTGAAATAGGTTGTAAAGTTTAAAAAGTTCATTTTGCCCTATTTTGCTAATGTGTAAACACATAAATTTTAAAATATTTTTTATTTCTATAATTTAATAAATAATTTAAATTCTCTTCCACTACATTAAACATTAAATAATATAAATTCAATATCCCCCTCCCAAAAAAAAACTTCAAATTTATCTAAGAAAATTTTTAATTTTTGATTTTCTTTTTAATGCTACAATTGCAGTTCTTTTTCCTTCTCTAAAACTTATTAGGATGTGTTCAGAATAATTTTTTACCTTTCTAATTTTTGTTTTCATTTAAAACGTTATATTTAAAATGTTAAATATTTTATAAGTATACCATGCTGTTTAAAAACCTTTTTTTTTTTTTTTTTATCATCAACTCATATAAAAATCAAATGCTTTTCTGTGCACAAAATACCCTTTTAATACATTCATCTGTAAAATACGAAAGAAGTATATTGTTTTCTGTTTATTTTTTATCAATTTAAGTTATAGTTTTATTTTATCATTTTAAAGTGGTTTTTTTTTTCAATTTATTCTTACTATTACATTTTACTTAAATTTGACTTTTATTTATACTTGATTATGCAGAAATTTTTTAATAATCGAAATTTGTACGCTATTTCAAATTTTTTAAATAAAGAAAGAAAAGGAAAAAAATTAAAAAATCGAGCAGAAACGGCATTTCTGATTTCCAGTTGATGCATATAAAAAAGAAAAGTTTCCTTTCATTTGTGTGAATATTCTCTATTAGAAGACTGAGCCCGTTATGGAGGCAATTACAACAGCCGCTACAAAAAATATTCGGCAAAAATATGTCTCATTCAATATATTAATCTCTGTCAACTTAAACTAAATAACTTCATATTCAATTTCTAATTGTAAACCGAAATCGGAATTGCATTTTCTTCTAAAAATTTGCTAAAATATTTCACGTTTTAAAGATTTCGTTTCAGTGGGATATCAATGTTTCATGCAGAGGAAATCATTTTATTTGAGAAATAAATGTTAAGCTGGGCTGATCTTAAAAAAAAAACTGTTTTAACGAATTGAAATGGCAATTTTCCTTCAATTCCTGATAACTGTGACTTCAGTATCATGTCATTATCCCTTGAGACATTTAATTTTTTTCACGCAAATGATTTACTTTTTTTACTCTCGGAATACAGCTGAAAATAGCGAAAAATTTCCTGAAATTTAGGAAACGGGTGGATTTTCGCATTTTTAAATAATAATGCTTTATTTTTATTCATAATTATGTAAAATTTCAAGAGGATAGGAAAAACGGTGAGATTTTATTATGTTTTTGTGCTTAACTTTTTCAATCCTTTTGGAGTAATGGTGGTAAAAGTTTTATCTTGGATAGGTTGCCCGGAATTGTTATAGAGTCTCAGGGATCAGCGTAGCTGTATAGTAGGATTAATTTATCAAGTAAGTTTTGGTTGTAGGGCCTTTTAAATATTAAAGCAAGACTCAAGTTACAAACTTTCATCATCAGTCCTCTTTTTTTATTTCATTTTCAGCGGATCGTTTTAAAAGAATTGAAAAATTTTATGAAATTTTTGAGAAATTACCAGTGAATTTCAAAGCATCGAAAAATGATTAGTCTACACTGAAAATCATTGCATTAGTAGCTACATCACAAAGTATGCTGCAACTACAGCAAGTTATGATGTAACAATGAACTTTTTTTTCCAGTGTACTAATTAAGAGGAATTTCAAACGTTCAGCATGGTTTCTAAAATATGAATATACTTTATTACTTCTTGTTTCAAAAAATAAAACTGAAAAGTCTAAAATATAACATTAACTGTTACTAAATATTATAGATAACACAATTAATGATCATATTTACAGCCTTTTCAATTTCGTATTAATTACAAATAATTAAATAATATTTCACAAAACCTTTTAATATATTATAACAATGAACATATAATCATATATAACGAACATTATGACACTGAACGTACATTTACATAAATATACACTCGTTTTGTTTCATAGAGACTGGCTCAAATTCCCTGAAAAATAAATTTTGACTCCGACCCGATCAGTAGGTTTGAGCATAAGAACTAATACGTGTTTCAAACAAATCGTCCATTTATTGCACAGATCCTTCCAGAAATACATTTTAGATCCTTCAGTTCTCTGTTGGTTGTTATTGTTCTCTTTAAATTTTGAAATTTCAGTTAAATACGTATCATGAACATTAGCGGACTATTGAAAGTTTGTCGGGGTGGGGGGCGGTTAGTTAGATTGGCATATACATCCATTTTATGGAAGTAAAATAGGATCTTTTACATTAATTTCTTTTTTTCTCGGGGGGTGGCTGTCGCCCCCTCCGCCTTGATCATGAAAATTCTAAAAGATAATAATGCAAAGAATTGTACTTTTGCAATACTCAGAAGAACGCTTTTTGCTAAAAAAATTACTGTTTACCAGCCCCCCCCCCTTGAATTCAACGAATGCCCTGTTCTGAAATGCAACATTCAAGCACTGATTTTAAAAAAAAGAAAGAAAAAAAAAGTGTGTGCATGCCTTTAATGCAAACACAAAAATTTTAATTTCGCATTTTGAAGGGTGAAAATATTGACGAATATTCGACACTTTTTATAAAAATAGCTTCCTCTGCAGTGCATGGAATTCTAAATATTTCAAAACGCAAGGTATTACAAAGGTCTAAATAGCAAGTGAAGTTTATTTTTTATAAATTTAGGTTAGCTATAGATACAAATGTTAGGTTATAAGTGAAGCAATTTGTCAGATCGAACAAAATTAAATTTCGTGTATTTGAAAACTGCCGGGTTCCTTACGTCTGGAGAACGGACATTCAACTAGTACTTAATAAAACAAGTTACAGATCTTAAACTAAAAGAAAATTGATTGAAAGGAAAGGAAGTAAACTGGAATATATTCTTGCTGTTAGCGATTCCCACCTTTATTTACTGCGCCGTAAACAAGATGGACTAATTTCTAGGCCATCGCAGCCCGTAGGTATCTTATAGTAAACAAAAGTTTACGCCAATCTGTAATTGACCTTTGTCTGAGACCATGATTAGAGAATTCGGCATACGTCCTCAATTGTTTTTTATGACCGCCAAAATCGTGATCCTGTACAAGTGGATCATAAGTGCGAATTCAAATTTCTTTTTGTGTCTGTGAATTCAAATTAAGATCATCAGCTCTAATGGTATTGATGAGATATTTCTTCCTGAAATGGATTTTAAAAACTTTAAAAGTTACTAATACATTTTCCTTAGAGGTTCGTGAGAAAAAATATTACATATATAATGAAGTGGGTCAATTGCATTAAGAAATGGAACAACAGAAGTAAGACGTTAACCGTTAATATCTCGAGAAAGGAAATTTTTAAAACTGTTTACTATAATAAACAAAAATATAGTGTACATATGAAATCTAATTAAATTTATAGTTTTGTAATTTAACCCTTTAACGCGCAGTGTTCCCGCTCTGGGAACACCAAACTCTGACGTTTTGACTGTTGCCAGTCACGAAGAATAGATTTGATTTCTATAAAAAAAAGTTGCGAGTGACATAGCTCCACGAGAATCCTTTACTGTTTAGCCCGTCATTTACCGTAAAAAAATGGTCACTTATTTTTAACAGCACTGACATCTGCTGGAAAATGGAAGAATGCGAGAACAGCTGGATAGATTGCCCAATGCTGAAAAAAGGGCAGCCGTTGCCATCGCTCGACTTAACTACCAGCAAGATGGCGGACGATCGAAACGTTCATCGCGTGCCACAGATCTAGAGACCCTTTTTTGACGACAGCTGGCTGTGCGCGAGCGCATCTGGGTACTTTTGACTAAGCTGGTGGTACTTTTGACTGGAACTGGGTATTTTTGACTAAGCCTTTCATCCCTTGAGTGGGTCGATAAAATGAGGACTAAGCTTGCTTGCTTGGGGTCTGAACACCTGGAACTTCGGGTTAGTCTGAAAATCTGCGTATGCTTGCGCAGCCCAGTGCCAGTGACGGGCAGAACGAATGAAACTATACGAATTAATCGATTATTAAATGCATTCGATATAATCGATTTTGCAAAATCCATTCAAAAGTTCATCACATAGCATTCAAATAGCACATGGCATTCGAAATCTGGTATGGAAATCGCGAATAGTGAAATCGAGAGTACTATTCTGCTGGCGAGAGCCGCGTATATAGTATTCGAATAGTGAAATCCCGTATACTCTTCGAAAAGAAACTGCGAATATTATTCAAACAGAAACCGTGAATAAAATTTGAAAGTATTCAGACAAAAATGGCGAATAGTATTTGAATAGAATTCGTGAATACTGTTCGAATGGAAGTCGTGAATATATATTTTATTCGAATAGAATTCATAGAATAATATGCTCATTAGTGAAATACGATGAGTATTTTGAGCATATCTAGAGGGCGGGGCCATAGCTACAGACGTAGCGTGGGTCAAGTGCCACCCTTAACTGATATCCCTCATATGTTATATCCACCTTATATCAAACCCCTTTGAATACTACCAGTTACGTCAATGAATATTAGAATAGAATACAAGAGTTAATTTTAACTTTAATAAAATAGTTGAATGAAAATTCGAATAGATTTCATGGATGAGTTTATGTACCAAACGGGGCTTTTGGACTTTCCCAAGAGAGAGTTATATATATATATGAGTGTGTGTGTGTGTGTGTGTGTGTGTGTGTATGTATTGTACTAGGGTGTTATTAAAATCAATCACGACTTTTTGGCGTACATGAATTGGGATGTGTCACTTTTCAAACAGTATAAGTAAAGAAACATTACAATGGTTACAATATGCCTAAGCATGGGTTACTTTTTTCTTTTAATTTAAAAATAGATCTTTCAAAAATATGTTTTAGAATGTTTTATTTTTAAATTCTGTGTGTATTATATAGAATATGTTCTTGAATTTCATGAGCCATTTTCTCAGCTCAGTAAAATTACGAAATTCGAATTAGTTTAGATGATATTGGTAAGAATCTGAATGAACAGCATTTTGAAAAAAAAACACTCAAAGGAAACTGGTGCTTAAAAGATGAAATAATTAAAACTTTATAAAATAACATACATAAAAGGTACTCATCAATCTGGGCACGTGTTTCAGTTCAAAAATTTTCGTCCTCCATCAGCAGAGGTCCATGCACAATAATGCCCCAGGTTATTTATCAACGGATAGAAATCTCACAAAAACAATAAGCTAAGATCTTACACTTTTCTCGCATAAAATAATTTACTAGCTGTTTTTACACAACAGAAAATTTTAACAATTATATGTTCTATATTTTTAGACGCGTATTAATGCCAAATACATTTTATAAGCCAAAATGTTGTTTTATTTTATTTACTTATTCATTTTTTTTATAATTTTTTTGCTTTTACAATTCTTCTTAACGTGAAGTATTGGATCAATTCTCCATACAAAATCCTTCTCAGAGACATTCTAGCCCTAGATCTAATTATTGGCACAAATAGTTAAAGTTAACGAACTCATATAAATCTGTCTTTTAATGTCTCGATTATATGTCTCAATCTTTATGGTATTGTATGTTTTGAACGGATAAGTTTTTAAATAAAAGTATAAAAAAAACACTGGATTGTGATACCAACTTCAGTATTAAATTTCCTTATTCTTCACAGATTACGTTGGCTGGAGTAATTTTTCTCTTGCTGAATTTCGTAAGCTGTCAACAGTGGAATGACGCCTCTACGGGAATAACTGTCAAGACATTGTACGTGCCACTTCAGAAAGGAAGCTCCTCAATACCTATACCAGACTTCTCTCAAGTTCGTCCTTTGGCAACACTTAATATTCCTAATTTTGCTAAAGGGGGAGACCTACAATTGGCATCTACATTAAATCACAATTTCCATCAAAAGCTGAATATTCAAGATCAGAATGTGCTGCCTCTGCAGGATGTGAGAGCAAAATTCAATCAGCAAATTTTCAAAGCTCAGATGCAAGGTCAGACTCCTAAAGTTCAGATTATTTATCCAAACAATAATTTTCAACAGCAGCAGTATAAAAATCAATTCCCACAACAAACTTTAAACCAACATGCTCAGACACAGAACAATTACTACCAACCACAACCTAATTATGTAAGCATACGTCCACAAAATACTGTGTTTCAGACAAACAACACTGTCACTCAGCATCAGAATAACGGGTTTTCAAATGGACACCTAATAATGCAAGATCCACGTTTTAGCATTGCCGGAGGTAGAGTCGTGTACCTTCAAAATACTCATGGACATCAAGTTCATACACCAAACAATATCATAACACCTAGACATCCAAACCCTAGTTCAAGTTACACTCAATACCAAGACACTTCAAGTCCAATGCAAAACTCGAATACAGAAATCTATACAAATCAAGACAGTTCATCTCCACAAAACTCAGATGGAAATTATTCTGGTGAATCTTCCGGTCAGTTTCAGCAGACACCTTCCGATACGTCTTCACATCAACAGCCCTATTCTTCTGCTCCAAATGAAAATCCATCATTTACACCGAATCACCAGCAAACGAACTACGGAATCCAAAAGAACTACAATTCTCAATTCACAGATCCTTCAGCTGCTAACACTAACCCATTTCAAGGATTTCATCAACAAGGAAATGGGCAAATCATTCAACATCAATCAAATCATCAAGCCCAACAACCTGTAAACACTTATGCTATAGTTCACCAAAGAATTCCAACGAATAGTTTTGGAACACAAACCAACCGAAACGAGCAGCAGTTTGGCCAAAGTCATAGCGGTCAGTATAATCAGAATCCCGAAACAAAACCTCCCACCTCCCATTCTCAGTACGTGAACAATGAACCAACAGACTACACAAACTCAGCGTCAAATCAAGAACAGGCTCCTTATCAGACGGCAACGCAAAATCAGCAAAAGATTGATAATTCTCAGAATACTCTTGAAAACAACCAGTATCAAGTGAAACAAGTAGCTCCAATAAGTATCAACAACCAACAATTCAATGGGCATCAATTATCTGCCTATATGCAACAGATGATTTCTCAATTCCAACAAAATCAGCAAGGTTCCTCTGCGGGGCAGTACTTCAACAACCAACAAACTTCATCAAGTAATACTGACATCAATAACCAAGATGGGCAAAATAACCAGCAGCAGAACACTGCATCTCAACTGATGCACCCTGATCCGTCTTCAGAAACTTATTATTCAGATAATCAACAGCAAGTCTATGTTGCACCACCGACAGAATACAATCAGCAAAATCATCAGCAACAACAAACAAGAGAACAAGATTATGTGAGATATGCTACAGCAACACGATCCGGTAGTCAAAGTGAACAAAATTTCGCTCCTGTGCAAAATGGACAGACAGGAATGACTCTACCGAACCAAAACTACGGATATTAATATTTAGCTAAGCACAAATGCTGAATATCACACTTCAAAAAGCACAATAATATATCGGAAAACAAAAGTTTAAGTCGTAGTATCGATGACAATTTCTTTCTTCATTGCACAGCTTGTGTTTGAAGAGTTCAAAAGTTTTAGAAAAGTATTGCTCAAGAATAATTTTGGTTAGAAATAACTGGGAAGACGTTCAAATTGGCGTGGTAGTTTTTCATTCAGTAAAAAAGAGAAGACTCATCAAAGCATGAAATTTTGGGCATAAACGTAAATGGTTTCTGTAAGCACTCAATTTTATTTGACATCATCATCTACATAATAATACTTTATATTTATTTTTACTGTCTGAAAGTCTGTAGCCGTTTAGTTATGTTTCGACTATGCAGCGTCACAGCTAGGGAATGGAAAGGTGAACGGTGACCAGAAGCGCAACCCTTATGGGATCGCACTTTTCAACCCTAGCGCTGTGTAGACCGTTTCTCTTCCTAGAAAACAAATGTTTGGGGTCGCAAAATTCAAATCTTGCTAAGGATACTCATGACCCTAGCTACGTTGCTGCGGTTGTATTCATAAACACGTTCTAGTGCATTGTAGTATTAGTGGAGATTATTTGAAATTTTTGTGAAGGAAATTGTGCTTTTTGAAATGTGTCATTGAGACATTCATTTGGCATTACCTCATGATTATGTTCGGCTGGCCGTAGATATTTATTTCATCAATTCTTCACAAGCTGTTTTACTACATTCATAAGAGCATACTGTTTGTTTATTAGTCACGAAGAACAGCTCATCACAACATCAATGAAGTTTTCTCCTGTAACAAAACTTCCTAACAGTAGCGGGTTTTTAGAAAGCAACTTTAAACGTTAGTGGAATTCCAAAACAAACTTTTTTGTTTAAAACCAATTTGTTTCAAAATTAAATAGGTCATTAGAAATGCAGTTAGGTAAGAGTAGTTAAAATTTGAAAACAAAATTGCGATAACTGTTGCAATCAGAATCTTGTAAGAATCGTAAAAATGCTTAACTATTATTATCACTAATTAACTAAATTTAAAATGTTCATTGTGCGCTTTCTATGAAAATCTCTGTAATTGGTGTTAATGAGATATAAACTTTTTAGCAAAACTTATCTGCGGTGTAACACATTTCTGAAAATTTTACGAGTAAAATATCAGTCAAATTGATTTTATATCCTTTAAAAATATATTTAAAACTGACTTTTAATTCAATTTAGGTCAACAATTGAGCATCATTGTCATTTGTATTGATGAAGTAGAAGCATTTTAATTCTCACGTTAATCAGAAATATAAATACACACTAATAGCATTGAGAGTAGGTAAAACATGTTAAAATTAATAGTTAACTTTTAACTGAGTACTTTAAATTCCTGTAATATTTTGTAGACAGAATTTGAAAATTCTTGCAGATTCACACAAGTATCGGTACATATTTTCAAAATTAAGCAAAGAAATTTGTGTGTTCGTATTCTTCTTTTCAATATTCGTCTACCATCTTCAGTTCATGTTAGCTTTTAACTGAAAAATATAAATAAACTTGCAAATCAGTCCAAGTAATGAAATGAAAATAATCTTTTAATACAGTAAAACCTCCTTTGACAGCCACTCTGAACAACAAAAACCTCCGAAAACCGGCCACATACAAGTGGTACCAAACGCGATCCATACTACTAACATTAGAGCTAATCTCTAAACAGGGAATACCGAACAGCGACCACCCGTCGGCATCATAAACAGCCACCCCCAAACGCACTTTTTAATTTTTTTTTTTTTTTTCAACCCGAAGTGTGAGCAATGTAAAGTTTATTTGCCGCATCACAAAATAAACATACTACTAATATCTGGTGCCGTAACTAGAGTTTACATCACCGACGGCAAAACTTAATTTTGGCTGAAGTTAACTTTGGAGCCATAAAGTATTTTGCTACCCCTGTCCACATGGCGCTCGGGACAATTGCTCCGCTCACACACCCCAGTAGCGGCCCTGCAAATATCGAAAAAAAAAATGCGATGTTCTTACTAATTTTCCGGGTGATACAAAAATGATGATGAGTTTTCCGGATAAACAGCAAATATTATTATTTCTTTAAAAAAAGGTATTTGCCTTTAAAAAAAAGCAACTGAAAATAACCGATTTTTTAACTGCAAAGTAAATAAGATTTAATGAAGCTAAAATAACGCATTTGTGTTCTAATTATTAACTTATTTTGATTTTAAAAAAATATTTAACTTCTAAACAACAGCCATCTCTGAAGGACGTTCCCGTTAAGGTAGTCCCACGGACGGCCAATATTCATAAGTTTCACTGTGCATTAATATCACGAACAACTAAAAATCTAACAACGGTGAACTGATTCTAGAATGTATAAAAAAAGGAAGAAAAGACGGATTACAGCTCCCTTATCTCAGCACATCAGTTGAAAGTTAATACTTCATTACAAGGGTAGAACTTCAGTGCCTTCATATTCAACTTCTGCATTAATGACCTGCAATAAGATGATCGCTCCTTCCATAATCTTGGAAATTGTTCTGCGAAATATTTGAAACGTACTGAGATATATGGCATATAATACCGGTTAATGGCCATGTTTAAATATTCACATTCTGTTTCCATTCGATGTCAAGATAACTCAAAAGAAAGCAATAATGAGAGATTGGCCATTAACATATAGATCAGTTAATTTAATAAGGATACTTTACATTCATGGATTTACTTATTTCTGGAATAAATAAATACTATCAATCAGCAGGTCTTACTAATAAATAGAAGCCATTTTAGTCATTATATTCATATGTACATGTTAAGAAAATTTTTAAATTACCATTATTGTTGCAAGAAAGATTTACACTTATCACATGCTGTTTCTTTTATAGAATATAAGATTTTAATGGTATTAAACTTACCCACTGTGCTTGAGTTTGTCAGCTATTGTAAGTAAATTATAAAATAAAAATGCTTTATGTTCATGTGTTCGTGTTTTTACTTGTTACTTGTTTATGAATTGACAAAATTAAAGAAGCTGAAAGCAGTATAAAATTAAGAAAGCATCTTTATTTTCTTTTAACTTCAAAGAGTGTACATAAGATTAAAACGACTATTACAACATTAGTTAATCATTCAAAAACTTGTTTTTTAAGAGTTTTCTTAGAACATTTTTAACAAAGCTATATTTTATTAACATTTTACTTTTACAGACAGACTTTTAAGACTCTTTTTATTGCTAACATATATATTTTTGAAATATAATTTACAATAAAATAATTTACATTTAACTTTACACATGAATACATTTCACATATTCAAAAGTTTATACAGACTACTACACTTAAATGTACATTATATCTAATGTAGAAAAACTTATATTTCTATATATTTATTTTGATTTTTTGGTCATCCTGAAGTATATATTTTGATTTTACCAGGAAATTATGAAGTGTGCGTCTGAATTAGAAAGCACCTCAATGTTAAGTTTAATTCTAAAAATTATTTTATTTGTTTTTTACTTATTAAAAGTTAATTTGCATTAAAATAATAAGTACATCGGGCGAATTCACTTTCTTTACTCCGGGTGACCTATTAAGGTCGGAATTAAGAAATGCAGCTCTCTTTTATAAAACAACAGAAACTGTACACAGAACTAAATAAATAAACCATAATGCATGAAGATATATGTATTGATCAGTCTTTATTTTGACGTCACTACTCTGAAGGTAAATCTCAAATTAATTAAATTATTTTTGGCTAAGGAACCTTAAAAATAAATATCGTATATAAAAGACGTATGTAAAGTAAAAAGCTTCCTTACCCTCAGAAAATAAAGTAAGTAATAAATAAAAGACCGAACGCAAGTCGTACACTGGGGTTCACTTCACAAGAGAAAAAACTGTTTAAACCTGTGATTATGGCTTAATAGTTTCTACCTTTCCACACAAATTTTAATCTTCTTGAGGGACGATCTACATTTTTTAACTTCGATATTTCTAATGCACTTAATAAGGGGGAGGGGGATTACAGAGAGATTACGGGGTGTTAAAGCATAATGGCTCCTATAAAAACAAATTTTACCTTTGTATGATTTTTTAAATAGGATTTAATAATTCGTAGTTAATATGAAAAACTACAATTAGAAAAAAAGTATTGTCATTACCTTTGAATTTCTATAAATTAACAGTTTATAAACTATCTCTTCGATTAACCAGGTTTAATACTAGTCTAAATTTGTTAAACTTCAGTTTTTAAAAATTTGTATTTAACTTTCTTCATATTTGAACAATGGGCTTGATTTCCTAAAACGAATGAAACAACTTCTCTCGAATATTCCAAATATCCACTCACTCAAGGGCAATATTTGAAATCTGAGACTTCTGTTAGTCTTGATAACTAAAGCCAAATTTCCTATTATTGGAACGTTTTTTAAGAAATTCTTTATTTAAAGAAATAGTAGGGGAAAGTGGCCCAAAATGATCCCCTTAAAGGGAAAACTTGCATAAAATAACATAAGTGTTAAATAACCCTTTGCCACAATATTTTACTCTATATTTTGCATCATACGCATATTTTAATAATATTTTAAATCCAAATTGAGAGTTATGAAAAAAATAGAATTTTGAAAAAAAGTCCAAAGGATCATTTTACCCTCACCCAAGGGCAAAATTATCCTTCATTTGAAAATATTTATAATTTTTTTTCCATATGCAAAATAAAAGATGTAGAAGTAATTATGACTATGCATAATAAAATAAAATAAGTTTTACAATGATATAGTATGCATAATTTATTTTATGAAATTTTTAAAATTTAAAAAAATGTCACCCGTAAAATGGAACTTTTCAAAATTTGATTCAAACAATAAATGCAGAAGTAAATTAAATAATGTAATAAGGAGTCACGCATTTTGAGAACGTCTGAAGGGACGCCATGATGACTAGGACCCGGTACTGGAGTTTCTTCAGTCGATGAATCACTTTACCCGGCAGTATGGCTACCCACTTTAGGTCATATTACTCGAACACGCCGAGAAACATAACAAACTAAATAAGTGTAATTCGCATCTAAAAGCATACTCTATTCAGTAAACCAAGTCATATTTGTATATTAAAGACTGTATTTCTAAATAAATAGAAAAGTTAGTGCGTATCTTATAAGAGATATTATAAAAGCCAGTTTTTGAAGAATTCTACTAAGACGCGTACTACCCTGATTGCTTAAATATCGCCATTGCTTCCTCTTGACTTGGCACAACTAGTTCATGTGTTACCTGGATGATAGCACTGCCTGTCTGGAAGAAAACATATGTGGATCGTTTCGTCCGCTAGGATCATTTGGGCCACCTTCCCCCTAATATTATATAATTTAGTTTTCTAGGAAAATTATAGCATATTTAGCAAATCATGGGTATTTAGCTATTCTATACGAAAATTAAAGCTAAAGAAGTTAATATATCCTATATAAGCAAAACAAAGAATACTTTCCTGGCCTAAAAACCTATTACTGCATTTGTTTCTATTAAAATAATAATAATTTAATCATATAATCACTAATGTTAAAATCGGGGATTTTATTTCAAATCTATCGTTAAAAACTCTTTAGCATTGAATTATGTAAATGACTGAACATGATAGAATTTTTAACATTATAACCGAGTTGTCGGAAGAAATAAATACATTACAATTAAGTTCGATAGTTTTTGAAATAAAAATGTGACTTCCCACGATATGTTGAAATATTTGTTACATATTTCTACGTCTAAATAATCTTGGAATACATTAAATAAAAGAATTCTAATAATAAAATACACAAACGCAAACATAAACAGTCTAGGTATCTTTTGTTTTATTTTTTGTAACATATGACATACTTTGATAAATATAACAGAAGCTTTTACTTAATCTGAAAAGAATTACAGTAACTGAATTTGCTTTGAATGACGTCCGTTGAGTTCTGTTATGTAAACTTCAACACACCCCACAATCACACGCCTTTACTTTCAGATTTGAAAATAGATAAGAGATCTTTTTTAAAAATCGCTGACTGTACTGAGTGTCAATAAATGAGATAATTTTACCTTGCCGTTTCACTATTGTAAATAGAATCTGTGCTTATAAATAGACTAGAAATATATTATTAGACTCATCTGCTGATGCTGATATCATTTTAGAACGATAAAAGTTATTTACAATTTTTGAAGAATTTGTAAAAGATACGCTTTAAAAAAATCTTGTGTGGACACCGCATTAATTCTTTGTGCCCCCATTAAATTATGTATATTCTAGATTACCTTCATTTGAATTATTTCATATAAAATTAAGATAAAACACTTCAACAATATTAAGATTTAGCGAATTCTCGCCAAATATAAGAGATATCGATAAGTCGGGCTCAGTTTTAAAAGTTTACAGTTGGCAAGATTTTGGGCATAGTTCAAACAATGATTGACTATAGGCTTTAATGTATTTAAAATCTTTTGGATGACCCTGTAAATAAACCAGATAATCAATTGAAATGTAAAATGGAGATGCACGACTAGATGTTACAACAGTTCTAAACACCAAGTTCAAATATTCTGCGGCTAAAAATTTTTGAATGATGCGATATACGTATCTATTTTTGGCGCCAGATTTGGCGATATTTCGACAAAACTTGACAAGCTTGGTGACAGTTGGCGAGAATTTGGGCAAACAGTGACTATTCATAGAATTTAATGAACTAAACTTCTTTCGGGTGGCAATGTAAATAAACTACCCAGTGGATCGGAATCAAAAAGACAGGTAGACAACTAGGCATTACAACAATCTTAAACATAAAATTTCAACATTCTACGACTAATAGTTTTTGGGCATGTGAGTTTTGTACATATATCCGTATGCACTGTACAGGCGTTACGAAAAATCTATAGTCAAAATGAACTTGCGGTTCTTCAAAATGAATCGTACACATAGGCGTTGGCAGCATAATTTCCAGGGGAGGGGGCAACATATGCTTAACATGTTGAAAAGAATGAAAAGCAAGGGAAAAACGGCATTCAAAAATCCAATCGGGGGCAAGTACCTTCCCTTGCTCCATGCTGCCGATGCCCATGATAGTACATAAATACATGCGTACACTGAGAAGTTCGTGAATCTTTTCATAGTACCCTTGGGCGTTTTCTGAAAATTTTCCTAGGGGGAAGGGGTTTTCCAGGGGGAGGAGAGGGCAAATACTACTTCTTTATATGGTTACTATATTTGAAAGCACAAAAAATGCAGGGAGAAAACGGCATACAAAAATCTAGGGAGAAGCAAATGCCCGCCCTTGCCGTATGCTGCCGAGGTCCATGATAGCACCATTATGAAGGAACTGACTTTTCCCTGATTTTTATGTGAATGTATGCTCTTATCTTGCATCATTTTTTCTCACTTCGGTTACAGCACTTACGTATTCCACCTACACTAACTGTTCTCACATTGTATGCATCTCGCAACACCTGGCATCTCGTACGAATGATGAACATCAATCGGTTTTGAACGTAATTATACTTTCTACCTGCCTCACAAATGTCATAAATAGAGAGGCAACAGCAGCTAATGTGGTGCTTTTGCGTATTACCCGCATCTTTTAAAGATGTTCCCAGAGAATAACACTTTCACAGCACCGCTGCATATCAAATGCACCGACAACGGCCATTCCACAATTTTATATTCTTCGGAATCGGTCAGTGAGGGACACCCAGGTAAGGTTATGTTTGATGAAGTCATGATTATTTTAAATGAGTATTTTCGATTATTCGGGAATGAACAAGAGAAGGAAATATATCCGAAAAAATCTCGCTTCATAATCCGAAACCATGAATCTTTCATCATTATGTTTGTATGTGATTAAGGCAAACCTGCGCGAGGGGTATCTGCCTAAGATGAGGGATGCCTTGGTAGGAGGACTTTCTAAGGGGTTCTAACGCGTATTCACGTTACATCTGTAGAAAACCTACCAAAACTCCAGACCGTTAGATCGACAACTGCGTGATGGGACCCGAACCCGGGACCTTCACACTTCGGCTGTCTACCCTTTTCAGTGATATAACCACTGTGCCATGGTGAGGCATTTCATCATCATGAAATTTTCAGTTCTTAAACGTAAAATAAAGTAAAACATTTTGTTTCCGATTTAGCGTATAAACTTCTGTTAGTTTTTAAAAAAACTGTACAATGTTTAATAATTTTTTTTATTCAAATAGGTAAACAGTTTCTAAGAATAGGAAAGATATTTGTGACAGACCATTATATAAAATTTTTCTTCAACGTTTGAAATTTACTTTATTTTTTACTTGTTCCCGAGGCACATGTTTTCTTAAGCCTTGTTGAAGTTTTATTCTTTTTTTTAACCGTGATTTCTTTAATATCTTTTATTTTTCTACCAAAAGAAAAATGATAAAAATAGCATGATACAAAAAGTGTAATCTACAAAATCACAATTGTAATCTTCACAATATGTTAAACAAGAGTTCCCATGTCTCGAAAATATTTATTATCGATTTCTTCGGGGGAGGGGGGGGGGCTCTATTTTTAGTATATACATGAGAAAATATGTCTCGAAAATACTATGATATTATTTCGGTTAGCTTCGACTCATCTTTCGAAATTTTAACGGTGCCGAAAATGAAATTTTTAGCTTTGGGGATGATTAAACGTGATACTGGATGTGGTTGCAGAGTTTGCTGGAAAACTTATTAAATTATGTTACTTGAAAACTCAACCCAGCAATGAAACTCATCCATAAATATACCATACACTGATAGAGTCGAAACGCAGACTACCATGAATTTTATTTCTCTTTAAAATAAATTCTGTAGAAAAAATATATCCTTTAAATGTCGATTAATTGCACTGATTGTTCTTTTATATTTTATTTGATTCTATCGCAGAGAATTAAAATTTAATTCATTCAAAGATATTTGAAATAAATATAATTTTATAAGCCGCTTTAAATTTTATAAAAGGTGATTAAAACGCTAAAGAAGAATTTTTAGCCGGAAACTTTGTAAGAACGTGTGTTTTGAGAGAATAGTATTTAAAATATTTAAAATGCAGATGTAAATTTATTAAGTATTTTATTTCTTAATAAATAAAGAAAATTAATTACATTAGTCAGTACTGTTGTTAGAGAAGTTTTGGGGGACAAACAAAATTAAGATAGCTAGTTCCTAAAGTGACGAAATATTTACATACGATATAATGTTAATTTATAATCTGTACAAATAAAATTCAACTTTTGTCTGTACATTACTTGGAATTAAAAAATTTTGCATTTTCTGTCCGTTTCAAGCACCTGGGAATGCAGTATGACCGCCAAATAAAAGTTTGTCTGTCATTCTGTCCGTGACGCTTTTTTTGTTCGAGCATCACGTAAAAATGACTGAAGCGAATGAAATGAAATTTGGTGGCATGATAGATAGTCACTCAACTGAAACTATAGGCGCTGAGTTTTTATAAAAATTTTATTGAGATTTTTCAGAAATTGTTTCAAATTGCATCCATTTATGTTCGAACATCACGTAATAACTATTAAAGCAAAAGATTGTGAAATTTGGGGACATGATAGGTTGTTGTTCAACTTAAATTATAGGTTTCGAATTTTTAAACTATATTGATTAGATTTTGAGATTAGGCGAGAATTCATTCAAAATGCGTACATATTTGTTCGCATATCACGTAATAACGACTAAAACGAATGATATGAAATTTAGTGACATGATACGTGGCCACTTAATTAAACTATAGGCTTCGAATTTTTTAAAAATTTTGATTAGATTTTGAGATTTTGCAAAAATTATTTCAAAATACGTAAATATTCATTCGGACATTTACACAATAACAACTAAAGCGAATGAAATGAAACTTGGCGCATGATAGGAGGACACTCCATTTAATTATAGGTGTTAAAAAAATTGTTTAAAAAGTTTAATTAGATAGGAAAAGTTTAATTAGTTTGTAAAAAAGTTTAATAAGGATTTTGCTAAAATCATTTCAAAATATGTTAATACTTGTTGCGCATCACTTATTAACGTCTAAAACATATGAAATGAAATTTAGTGACATGATAGGCGGTCACTCAAACTGTAGGTGTTGATTTTTTTTTTTAATTTTGATCAGATTTTGAGATTTAGCGAAGATTTATTCAAAATGTGAAAATATTTCTCCGTTACGTATAAACCACTGAACCGTCCGACCAGTGGCCAAGCACCTAGCGCTCTGAACTGGAAGACGGAAGATGCCTGGTTCAAATCCAAGTCGCGTCCGCCGACCTAACCAGAGTTTTCCGTGGTTTCCTCCGAAACTTAGCGTAAATGCGGGTTGGGATCCCTTAGAAAAGAACCTCAACGGAGGACACCCCATCCATCGGCCTAGATACCAGGTGCAGATAATTGGCCGTAATCCCACTACACTGAAGCGAATGAAATAAAATTTAGCATCGTCACAGGTGGTCAGTTGAACTATAGACGTTAAAGTACTATAAACTTTTTATAGATTTTTGACATTTTGTGAAAATTGAGTACATGTTTGTTCCATTCCTGAAAACTGGCAATGGAATTGAATGAAAATTGGAATTATTTTAGACCAAAATTAATTTAAACTCTATTTAATAGATGTCAAAACTGTTTTAAATAATTTATACGTTTTAGGATTTTGTGAATATCGTATAAATGTTTGTTTTCACTTTCCTTAAAAATGGACCAAGAGAAGTTTACAACGACTAAGTACAATAAAGTTTAGCAACATGATCAACAACGACTCAAACAACAAATGTCGCAATTTTCTGAAAAATTTGAATCATTCTTAAAACTTTTTTTAAAATGCTATTTGCTTTTTTAGATCTTGTGAAAATTATTCAAAATTTTCTTTAGGCATAATGCTGAAATATCTGCAGGGAATCAAACAAAGTATAGTTACAGGTTAGGAATGACCGCTTGACTTGAAAAGCTCATTCAACCAGAATAAAACTTTAGATTTTAAAATAAAGAGGAATTCTCTGTTGCCAATTTTACTCATCACTTTGTTACTCTCTAACCTATAATCTTTAAAAAATACTCAGAAGTTATAATTTTTCTTTCTATACCATTGCCAATATACTAATTCCATTCTTTGAACTTCTACAGTGCTGACAAAAATTCGGGGTTTATGAAAATTTGCATTTTATATTGACCCGTCAACGACGGATATTTCAGTTAGTCTTTAATAAAACACTAAACTGGATGAAATTACATCCCCCAAATTAAAACTGAAAAAGAAGTGAAAATTAAATTATATTAAAGGCTATTTTCGGTGTACTTCTATCTGTCATATACTTATAGTAAAATATAAACTCGGCTGTTCGAGCCTAGTCAGGGGGAGACCCCCCTGAACCCCCCCTAAATTTTTAGTTTTATTATTGCCATATTAAAACGATATTAATTGACTGTGTCATTTTATCTCTCATCTTTCGTGTATTTCGCCTGGTAACCCTATGTTGAAATTTTTATGATTGTAACCTATTTATAGAAAAATACATGTGATGCATATTCTACAGCTTACGAAGTATTGTAACAATAGATTAAAGCTGTTGTGAACTAATAGTATTTAAATATATGTAAAATTATGTCGCTTTTTTGGGACACATTTTTCGGACAATTTTCAATAAAGGGGATGAGAGATAAAATGACATAGTCATTAATATATGTGTGTGTTTGTGAAAAATTTCATTAAGATATCTTTAAAACTTTTAGAGTAGTTACAGTTATCGTGACGCAAGGTAACCAAAAACACAGTTTTCCCGAAAACTCATTTAAAGATTTTATTTTAGCATAGATGTTCGACCGGAAGTCACACGCACATTCAAACAGCTGTATCTTCCTTTCTATTTATCGTAGAAACAAAAGTAAAACAGTTTTGGAATCTTACGAATATGCTCTTTCAAATAAAACAATAAAAGGAAATCGGTTTGATTTTTTTTCGCAAAAATGTCTTTTTAGCCGTAGGCAGATACCTTCAGGCGCGTAGCCAATAAAATTTTTCGGGGAGGGGGATATGAACTTATACGTGTATAAATAGACGGAATTTCATCACTAATCCAAAAATTTCGGGGGGGATATATCCCGATATCCCTCCCCCCTGAATACCTTAAATAAAACGAAATTTAGTGACATGGTAGATGGTCATACAACTTACACTATATTCGTCGAATACTTTTAAAATTATCAATAAATTTTGTGACTTTGCGAAAATTTATTCAGCATGTGTAAATATTTGCTTGCCCGTCATGTATAAACCCTTGAAGGGAATGAAATAAAATTTAGAATCGTATAGTTGGTCATATAAACTATAGGCTTCAAAGCGCTTCAAAAATTTTTAAAGATTTTGAGATTTTGTGAACATTGAATAAATGTTTGTCCCATTTCAGAAAAATGGCAATGTAATAGAATAGAATTTGGAATTATGTTACATATTAAATTATATATGACATAATTGTTTTATAAATTTAATAGATTTTGCGATTTTTAGAAAATTGTATAAGTGTTGTTTTCAAATCCCTTAAAAACTGCGTAAGAAATTAGAATGAAATCTATAACATGATCAGCCACGACTAGCGTCTGGAGATAACATAAACATATTATTTGTCTGTTCAAATTAAACAAATTTTGTCGATTTTTTTTTGTTTATTTGCTTTCTTAGATTTTGTGAAAATTGTGCAAAATTTTCAGGAGGTAAAATATCAAAATACCTCCAGTGAATCAAATAAAATTTAGTTAAATGCGACGAGTGACCTTCTTTATTTTAAAAGCTCATTCCACTAAAATAATTTTGAAAATAAAATGTTTTCTCTATTAACAATTTCACTCAGAGCTTCCATTTAAAAGGGAAGACTCCGAGATATAGAGATGATTTTGTGTTAAAAAAAATAAATAAATAAATTGTTTTCGTATTTCATGAAAACTTCGAGCTGAGACTGTAGTCATATTTCATCTTGTAATATTCTTATCATGAAATTTAATTTTTGTACATATCATCCTCTAAGCACAGGCAAAAAATAGAGCTTATTATGTGCAAATAAAATTCTTGTCGTTTTGTCATAAATACTTTTATTTGAGATTAGGAAGAATTTTACGAAAATTCGAAAGAATAACGTGGTTTCTAATATTGAGATGTATGACTTGAGAAACTGACAAATCAATAGTTACATAAAATAATTCTGGCAGTTTCTCAGAAAATTCTTTTTCTTAAATTTTTATCGCCAAATGCTATTTCCAAAGCCATTTCCGTTTCAGACTCATTAACTTTTAAGCATACATGACGTAACGGAAACTTCCTGAAATAGTGAAAACCAAAAATTCGTATAAATTTAATGCAAGAAATATTGTTCACAATAATGCTGTTATTTTGTAATTAAAGTAAAGTAAAATTATGACAATGTTAAGAGACTGTACTGCTTAGCTCTACATATCCGTATAGATGGAGGAGAAGGGGAGAGAATTTCATAAATGATTATCGAAACGATTTTAACATAAGACTACAGATAGTTAGATTCAATAATTTAGAAGATAAAATATACATGCGTATTTATGTTTGTGTTTTTATAACAATTTTCCTGATAAATTAACCTTTTTCCTTTGAGAGTGGTGTAAGTCCAATTTTGACAAAAAGTTGATGATAACAATGAATTCAAGTTCCTATGTGCTTTTTACACAGGGACAGTGGTGCCAGGGTGCACTAGGGCGGAACCTTGTCCCTTTTCTAAGGTGGGACGGCTTCCTGCTTGATAAAAATGCCAGGTGTTTAAAAAAAGTCCTAAATTTCAAATGCAAAATGTGGTACTAAATTTTGTAGATCGAATCAAAGGAGATGGCATTTTTTCAGGCGTCTACGGGGTGCACAGGACAGGGGGACTCACTTTGCCATTTTTAATTTTGGTGTTCCTACCCAAGTACTAGTATGGAACATGAAAAATATTTTAGACTATCTGAACTAATAGAATGACCTTGTGACTTTTATGAACTTCAAGGAAAAAATTCTTCATAATGCAATTTTTTGTGTAATGTGTCCTTGAAAATTTTGTTATTCCATTCCAAGTAGGGTACACGGGAGGTTTGGACGAGTCCATTGATTCTAATGTTAAAATTACGTATTATGACTTACATATTTTTGTCCTATCTACAACTCCGATTTCGACTCTGTTGTTCACACACAGACATTGTTGTTTGCACGCAGGCTGCATTAAGCAGTTGTTGCCCAAACCATCTGGCCGAGTTGATTCCTGGACCTATACACCACACTCGATGGTTGACTCTTACTTGCCGCATCGTGAGAAACTACATATCTACCAAAAGTCAATACCCTAGAACTAAAGACATTCGCAGAATTCCTTGTCAAAGTTTATGCCCCCATGTTGTTTATAATTAAGTGTAATGGGACGGTAAATATGCTGCAAAGATCTTTTGGCTGACGATTAGGAAAATAGATCATGCTCTGAGCACTTCCGACTTACTAGTCGTTATACGACCTTTTCCGAGCACTTCCGACCAGGGAATAGTTTTGTAAATGTCTAGGAACGTCTAGAAATTTTTTTGGAAATTTCACATTTTTTTATAAGGACCACTACCCACACACTTTCCACACTAACGGTATAGCAATTTCGAAAAAAAAAGAATAGATTTTCGGCCCTCCCTACTGTATATACTAGATGATAAACCCCGTTGTGGAGGCTGTTATAACGGGCGCTAGAAAAAGCATTTAACAAAATATGTGTACACTCAATATATTTAGTCTTCGCTCACTCAAAATAAATAACTCCATATTAAATTTTTATTATATACCAAAATCGAAATTGCCTTTTCTTCAAAAAACGTGCGAAAACTTTTCGCAATCGAAAGATTTCGTTTCGCTGGAAACATCCCCTCTAATATCAATGTTTCATGCAGTCGAAACCATTTTATTTGTGAAAAAAAAAAAAAAAAAAAAAAAAAAAAAGAATTGGGTAATCTAGAAAAACTATTTTAAATGAATTGGAATTGCATTTTCCCTGCAAAGCCTGATAACAGTGGTTTCAGTTTAATGCAATTGTCACTTGTAATAGTTAATTTTGTCACGCAAATGATTTTTTTTTCTCTCGGGGAAAAAATCTGATGTGTACAACACATGACTTCCTTGCACGTCTATTAAATCAAAAATATTTTCGACGCACTTCCTCTAAACTTATTTGTTTGAAAGAGATAAAATATCAGTAATAGTAAGGTTTAGCGATTTCTAGACAAATATTTCGATATCGCCAAAATGAATTCAGTTTGAAAGATTTCTTTCTGACACTTTATTGGGCGATATTTCACCAAAAGCCGACAAGCTTGAGATAGTTTGCGAGATTTTGGGGATAGCCAAAGTAGTCATTGACCACAGACTTTCAATGAATTGAATGCATCCATACACCTCAATGTATTTAAAGTCATTTGGCTCACCTTGTAAATAAATTCCCAGTCGATTGCTGTCAAAAAAGATATTGAAAACAGTTAAATATTACAATACTTCTAAATACAAAAGTTCAAAATTCTACGGGTTAAAGTTTTAGAGATATACAAAATACGAAATAATTTTTGTCGCCAAATTTGGCAATATTTCGGCGAAACTCGTCAATGTCGACGACACATGGCGAGAATTTAAGCATGGACTAAACAAGGACAGATTATCACCAATTTTGGCGATTTTTCGCCAAAACTCGTCAAGGACGATGACAAATGGCGATACTTTGGGCATGGACCTAATGACTGACTATCGCCAAATTTGGCGATATTTCGGCAAAACCCGCCAAGGTCGACGACAGACAGCGAGATTTTGGGCATGGACCAAACAATGACTGTTTACAGTTGTATTACATTGAAGATGTCCATAGACAGTAAAGTACTGAAATTATTTCGGTGATCCTGTAAATAAACTCTCCAGTAGATTGGAACCAAAACTCGAGATGCACAACTAGATGTTACAAAAATCTTATATATGAAATTTCATAATTGTTTTTGAGATTTGAGAGTTAAATACGCACACACGTACACCAAAAGTCGCCAAGCTTGGCGACTTTTGGCGTAGTTCTTGAGGGAGGCACGTGACCGTGGTCGGACCATTACCTAACTTATGTGGTAGGACGGTATTGTGCTTGAAATGGATGAATGCCCCTAAAATTGCCATTGACCGTAATGTATTGGAAATCTTTTGAGTGTTCCTGTAGCAGAACTATAAATGATGAAGACACTTTTTTTAATGGAGACATTCATTTTGTAACTCTTAACAGCATATATCACATGAGTCGTTTGAAATAGCCCAATACCACTAAAATACGCTGTAATGAATTTCGGCCCATAGAGCGTAATGTATTTCGAATCTTTTGGGCGGTCCTGTACATAAAAATTCCATTCGATTGCGACCAAAAGGGGAGGTGCTCAACTAGATCATAGAACAAACCTAAATATCAAATCTCAACATTCTACGACCAATAAGTTTTTGAGATATACGAGTTTAATGAATTTCGCTCCATAGAGCGTAATGTATTTCGAATCTTTCGGGAGGTCCTTTAGATAAACTCTCCAGTCGAATAGAACCAAAAGGGGAGGTGCACAACTAGATGTTACAACTATCCAAAATATGAAGTTTAGACATTCTACGCCGAATATTTTTTGAGATATGCGAGTTTAATGAATTTCGGCCCATGGAGCGTAATGTATTTCGAATCTTTTGGGCGGTCCTGTACATAAACTATCCATTCGATTGCGACCAAAAGGGGAGGTGCACAACTAGATCATAGAATAATCCTAAATGTCAAATCACAACATTCTACGACCAATCGTTTTTGTGATATGCGAGTTATATACATACGTACGTACGTACGTACAGACGGCATGGAAAAACTGACCACAATAGACTCGCCGCTGGTCAAAATGGGTTGCAGACGCATATATACGATCCTGCATGCTAGCTTACTATGAGATGCATCGAAAAAATTCTTAAACTTAAATTTAGAGTTAGTCAAAATCGGTTTTTTCATCGAAATTTGGCCCCAAAAATTTTTCGGGATCACATTACTTATACTACGTACAAGGAAGTAAAAATGGAGCTCAAAATAGAGAAAAATCACTTAAAAATTAGGCAACGGGTGGATTTTCAGATTGTTTAAGTAGCATAGATTGTTTTCTATATTTTTATACATAATTATGAAAAATTTCAGCGGATCGTAAAAACGGTGTAAACTGCTCTTTTTGTGCTTAACTTTTTTTAACTTTTTGGAGTAATGGTGGTGAAAGTTTTAGCCTGAAGTGGTTACCCGCAATTGTTAGAGAATCAGGAAGTCAGGGATTAGCGTAACTATATTGTAGGATTCTTTTTAAAAAAAAAAATATGCAAAATTTGACAAGTTTATGTATGTTGACGAAATGTTATTATATTTTCTCATACTAGCATGTCAAAAAATACAGTGCATTTTCGATTAAAAGTGACTTCGAGAATATGTCAGAAATTGAGTTTAGATTTAAGAATAGCCTTAAGTAAAATGTATAGTTCATTTTCTGTTTTTCCCTGCTAACTTAAATAACATGTGTTAGAGCTGTAGATATTTGTCTAAGCTTAGCCAACTATATTTTCTTTACACATGTCTTGTGAAATGGAATAGAAGAATGGGGGAGGAAGGGATGCCTCGAAATGATATATCTATAGCAGTGGTGCGCAAACTATTTTCATCTGCGACCCCCCTAATTTGTGTAAAATTTTGTCGCGACCCCCTATTTTGAGTATAATTTTGTCGCGACCCCTGGATAGACAGTAGACATTTTCTTTAATTGAAAACGAAGTTACATTGAAATTCTTTCTGGGAGTTGCTCTTACAGGGTGTTTTTAAAAGAGTGTCGTGACGTCATCGATTGAAATAACGCGTTTTTAAAATAGCGCACCAAACTTACAAACCACCATAAAAATGTTATAAAAGTTGTAACATCATAAAAATCAGTTAATGAATCAACACATAATTTTAGTAAACAATGCTTTATTTATGCATATGGATATAAATATTTTTTAATGAAAAATACTTTAAAAAAACTTTACATCATAAAAAGTCAATCTGAAATATGTGCTTGCAAAGAGCTCATTATTGTTTCTATGTTCGGATCTGTATTGGAAATCGCAAGTCGTAAGTCATCCTCTGGATCCAATCGAGATCGATGTTTTCTTTTAATGGAAAATAATTTTGAAGATCACTATGCATGATCACTATCCATGATCAATTTGCAGATCACTATACATGATAACGTGGTTTTGAAGCCCCGTGATAGCAATCGCGAATATCGCGCTCGTAAAATAATAATTGTCAGTTTCTTCTCTTGTATTATTTCAGTTCTTTGAAATGAATAATTGCAAGTTTTTCATAAATTTGAATCTCTTTCAATTTGGTGACCCTCAAAAATTATCTCGCGACCCCCGGTTTGCGCACCGCTGATCTATAGTATCAGAAAGTGTTAATCGAAATCGAACCCTGTTTGTTCGAAGCAGTATGTATAATAAAGAAAACTTTTACTCTAATCCAATATAAATTTTTTGGGGATGGCCTAATTTATATAAAAAAAGCTCATTTACCTATCCAAAGAATATACTAACGAAGAATATTAACCATTACTAATCTCTGTTGGTGGTACTCAAGCCCCCTGACCTAGCTCCCCCATGGGGGCTAGAATGATTAAACAAGCGATTATACCGTAGTCGGCGACAGCCGAAAAAATGAACGCGATTGGATAACGAAATCTGTGACTGTTTTCCAGTGTTAGCGGAATATTGAACGTTAAATGGTTGAGAACCGCTGCAAAAAGTGCACTGGAATTCCATCTTGAAAGCACGTTGAAAGTCTACACATGCACAAAACTAATGGGCGCTCCACGGCTAATGTTGTTGTTCTGATTCTGAACATGTATATCTAATGTGACTACAGGGCCGTACCCAGAAAAAAATTTCGGGGAGAGTCCGAAAATTTCGGAGGGGGACCAAATGGTAAAAAAGGCTGAATTTTTCACAAACAGGCTTCATTATTATTGTTTTGTTAACAAAATTTTAAATTTCGGGGGGGGGGGGTACCAGACCCCCTGGATACGGCCTTGGGTGACCATTCGTCTCCAATTTCTGTGTTTTTTTGTGATTTGTCCTCAACATGCAAAGAAGCAATTGAGGACAATTTTTAATTATTACATTGTTTTAATTAGATTATTGTTAATTATTTCATAAACTACAAAATGTCCCCAATTTTGTTTCAGAATCGGGACGTCCTCAATTCTACGTTCGAAAATATGGTCATCTTGCTTATGTTTATCGGATTTGTGTGCTTGACTCTGAATACGCTTATAATTTCTCATCAGAAGGACAACACAAGAGGGGGGGTGCCCACTGAGAGGTCTTTTTAAGGGGTCCTAACCCGTATTTACGCTAAGTTTGGGAGAAAGCCACGGAAATCTCCGAACGGTTAAGTCGACGGGCGCGCGATGGCACCCGAACCCGGGACCTTCACACTTCGTCCGTCTACCATTTCTAGCGACATAACCACTATGCCATGGTGAGGCCGCCTCTAATGATTACATTTAGTGCTCGTCATAAAAGAGCTCATATTCAACTATTCAACCTAAGTGTTGTTAATTAACATTTAAAAAATAAAGGAAACCTGATTAATTCTGATTAAACCTGATAACTGAAAAGAAATTATCATTATAATCAAAATTTTGTCCACAGTTGTAGTTTAACATTTTGAGAATAAATTGAAAAATTGGGGGACTTTGAAGTTTGGAGGACTGATACTGGGGATTACAAAACAACAAAACAGCTTAGTGTCCCCAATTTTAAAACTGAAATTGGAGACATTTTATGTATTCCGTGATCATCTTTATTACTTTTTTTTTTAATTTGGGAAGAAATAATTATTGCAATTAAAATTTTGTCTCCAATTTCACATTTTGGAGGCAAATTAAAAGAAAAAAATCTGAAATTGGGGACACTTCTGGCGTCTATCTAAAACATCCAAGAAAATTCTATATTAGTTTATTATCTCAGCTTTATGAATAAAAATAAAATTATACGTTATTTATTACTTTCATTGCACAGGATCAGAAAAGAATTGCTTCAGGATCCCACTCAAAAATAGATGTTGCCAGATGTAAAAAGATAAATACTGACTGTTGTCTGGACTGCATCCAATATAAAGGGCCTCTTTTCCATTCGTTCGTTGCCGTAGTATCATTACCTCCTCGAAGATGAATGACAAAGATAGAGAATTTGTTATTCGTAATGGAGTTGAAAGTATTGATAATGGTCTCAGTACCTTTCTATTTACATCGGAATCAGTCGGGGAAGGACATCCAGGTAAAAAAATAGCTGAAAGTAATTGTATTTGCAAAATTTTATAAGCCCGCCAAGTAGCGGCTCATTCACGTGCTCTTTAAACATTCACCATTTTCTTATATTCAATTATCTTTCCTTACGTGTTGATGTCCGTTATCGCTGTATTTCACGATAAAAATTTTATTCAACACAAATGTAGGCTCTATTATTTGTAGGAAATACACGTTTTTTTCACAGTACGGCTGATAACGGTGTGCGCTGTTAGGCTTGGCGGTTAGTCGGGAAAAAGCGGCTAACGCGCGTGGGCTGTTTGTATAAGTTGCGGTTTTGATATCTGTAAATAAAAGCCGGTAAATCTTAAATTTCTTTCTCCGCAGCATTTCCTAACAATTAAGGTATTTTAAGTGCTCTTAATTTCTCAGTTCAGCCTTTTAATTTTATTTTATTCATAGAGTTTTAATTAGAGCTTCTCGGAATATTATCGTGTATTCACTGTTACTATTTAATATATATATTTTTTTGTATATTCAGCAGATTTCTAAGGTATTTTTTTACTATTTAGATAAATTATGTGACCAAATAAGTGACGCAATCCTAGATGCACACTTAGAGCAAGATCCTGATGCTAAAGTAGCGTGCGGTAAGTACTGTAATGTTTCGTGTATTATTATTATCCTCTTTCTAATGTGAAAATTCGTTTATTATAGTAGTATAAGGTCAAAACTCAAATTTTAAAATGAAAATGCAATTTTATTTTTGGTAGTTGTGCGAAATAACACTACAAAGTATTTAAGATATAGGCGCTTTATTGCTTGCTGTCTTCAAAGAAATAAACTAGATTTTATTTTTTTCTCCATTCTGTTTTGCTTCCCTCCTTCACTTATGGCCAGGGTGTCAATGATGTAAATCTGTGATTTAAATCAATTGGATTTTTTAAAAATCCTGGATTTAAATCAAGGATGCAAACTTCTAGCCCAAGGGACATTATTTTGCACCTGAAAGAAACCTGTTCCTTTCACCTGCCAACTCAGTTGCATGTTGAAAGATACTAATCAAAGTCCTGTATATTTGAATTTTGATACAAATTTCCGTAAAAGTTGCCTTTTTCATTAAAATAATTTACAAAACAAATTTAAATATAGGGTCAAATGCTAATGAAGAGCTGTTTTCTTCAATTTATTTTTATTTATTTATTTTTTTTTGTGTGAAAGGGCCATTTTCATCGATTGTATTTTTGTGAAGAGACCATTTTGATCAATTGAACTTTTGTGAAGAGGCAAGCAAAATTTTGCTTGCATAGAATTAATTGTTAACTGTCAATTTAAATTTCAGATTTGTTTTCAGCTGTCATACATATGGCATTTTTAATAATATAAGTTTAATTTAATGATTCCACAGATAGTGATTATTTATATCATGTCCACAATAAGTTAAACTTGTCATAACAGCACAAAGAATTTAACTAAACACAGGGTTCACACTAGGGGGGGGGGAAATTAGGTGAGATTCTCCCACTTTAGCTTAGAAATTGATTTTTTAAAAATCTGAGTGAGAATCTTATTTCCAAAAATTTATTTTTATTTATATATTTACTTTTCATATTTTACAAGCAAACTTAAAATCATTACAAAATACAGCAGTGCAACTAAGATTATAAATATCAAAATTAGCAATATAATATACAAATGAATTTGATAGCAATATAATTTAATGATATTTACCCCAGTAAATATTTTAGCTAATTCATCAAAATTGAACAACTCAGCATGAGGGAAAAGCCCACGAGTTTCTTTTCTTTTTTTTTTTTTTTTTTTTTTTTCTCACTAACCAGCAGTACTACAGCCAGTGCACGATTCTCATAAGCAGGGTCAATTTATGGTGGGGGGTGGGAAAAGATTAAGGTAGTACTTAACCCCCCCCCCCCCCCCCCTCATTTTTCATACATGATAAAAATACACTCAAAAAAGTATTGAAAACAAAATATTTTCACAACCCCTTTTTTGCATTTTTTATTATTGCAGCTTTTTAAAAAAAATATCATTTATTATGCTTATTTATATTATTCCTCTGTATATAACTTTAGGCTGGATGTACCTAATAAATTGTGGTTGCCAATTATCGAGCATATTGGCCAGTTGCAGTAGGTTAGTCGGATATCTGTTGCATCCCTAATGTTTTTAAGAACTTTAATATGCAGGAGAACCTATGTTTGGAATTGTCACTACATCCATCAATTAGTCTGTAATATATTGCTTTTTAAGACTATGATTCTTAAAAGAACACACTACTTGATTGGCCTTTTATAGCTTACATTTAAATTTTTGTGGCCCACAAGCAGAGCCTTATTATCGCATGGGCAAATCGGGACTTTGCCCAGGGCCCCCGGCTCGAAAGGGCCCCCCAATATCAAATGTTGTTCTGAAATATTCTTTTTTATATCAAAATTTTATGAAAAATAAAACAAATTTCATAGATAGGGGCCCCCAAATTCATCAATGCCCGGGGCCCCTGTTGGTCATAATCAGGCTCTGCCCACAAGCTGAAAGTGGTTGTGCATAATACTGTTATTGCTATGGCATGTGATTAACAATTCTGTAAACTTTTATTTTTTAAATCCCCCTCCCCCCCCTTTTTTTTTTAAGTCTGTATATAATTAGTCCATTTTTTTATGCTTTCAAAATCATCCATTTCCAAAATTATTTTATTTGCATGCCTAAAAATAATTAAAATTTTTATACTATCAAAAACTAAATATTTACAAGTTGTCTATACTCTTTATATAAAGCAGTTACTTATTTATTCATTAGTTTGTTTTTTAAAAATCTGATATCTATAAAAAAAATCATAATTTCTTTTACACTTTCTTATAGCAGTTGCATTCTGGACCAACGATGCCATTATTTTACATGTTATTCTGACTGTTGTTCAGATTTTTTATTTACAATCCTTTGTGTAAAAAACGAAAGATTAAAATCATGATTTTAAATAAGTTTAAATTTTTGCTTTTCTTTATTTTAAATGTTAAAATAAAAAAACGGTACTTACGTACTATCTCGGCGGTCATTCAACCGAACTTTTTTTCTTTTCTTTTCTTTTCTTTTTTTTTTTTTTTTTTTTTTTGTCAAGTGTGTTGCCAATCGTATTCAAAACCATTAATAATTTCATGTGCCTGACATTTATCTTGCCAAAAACTCGCTCGTCTTGGCGGACCACCAGGATAATACGCAAGTACCAAAAAAACTTGAATTCAAATTTTTAAAATAGGCATTTCAGATGTAGTATGTGTTCTTTTTATGTCTACGTATATATGCATAAAACTTTAAGTACATCATTGGTACATTATTATATAAAATATTAATCTACACTTGAACAGGCTGAGTAGCATGTTGCCTAATCTAATAGCACTGTTTGTCCAAACAGCTGCTCCATTCGTCCATCAAGAATATTTTTGTAGAAGGAACACAGATCTTTTTAAATAAACATTTAGTTCTTCAAACTTTCCTAGATCTTAAATGGGGGGGGGGGGAAGCAAAATAATTTCTGCTTATAAGCTTAAAAAAATAACATTCTTATTTCTAAGACATAGTGGTACTTTAAATAAAACATTAAACCTATTATGTTTTTAAAACATTTATTTGAAAGTAACACTAAAAATTAAGTAATAATGCAATATGTTATTTCATCTTATATCTCGAAGTCACCTGAAATTTTTTATAAATAAGCCAAGGGGAAAAATAATTTATATTCTATGGTTATATGTAAAGTATTTAAGCTATGCAGGGATCGACACAAAACAAATTTAATTCTGTTTTACCACCCCTTCACAAAATTGTGATTGAATAAAAGTTCTTTATCATCATGACAGGGGGCAAAAATCACGGATCAACATCTGTCATGTTAATGAGGCAAGAAATGTACCTATTTTTTGTTTGGCAACAAAAAATAATTTCTCTTTCCAACATCTACAATCCAATGCCAAAATTATGCTATTTTCCTTTTCTCTGAACCTCTTAATAACCAGTTTCTTTCCCCCTCCCCTATTCCTTTTCAATTATTTGAAGATATAACCAGACAGAGATAAATAATTTTAATGACTCTGAAAAAAGTAAATAAATCATTTACTGTTTTATTTTACAAAAGAATCAACATTTATATAAACTAAATGATTAATAAAGAATAATGCTACTTTAAAATAATGTGTTTAGCTGTTGGCAGTGATATGACTTGAGAGGCACACGGGGTTTTTTCAGTTTCAAGTTTGCAGACAGTTTTACATTTTATGTAAGTCTGATATTCACCAAGTATGTGTTTGTCAAGATGATGTATTATGTTTTCATTATTTGTGGAGAGATTGTAAACTTTAAAGACGGTCCAAAGAGTTTCCCTTTGTTGCCTTTCTAATGCAGCATTACAAAACAAGAAACTTAAATGTATTAAAAAGTTCGAGCATCCCTTAAGAAAAAAAGTCCCTTCCTGAACATTCTGAGTAATCTTTTTTTCAAAAAGTAGAAAATAGTGACTATGAATTCTCAAGGATGCCTAACCTCTCCTGAAAATTGAAAATTGTCAACAGTATAATATGTAAGTACCCATTATTTTAAGCCTCCCTAATGTATTTAAGGAACATTAAAAATTAACTTTGATAATTACTTTTGAAGAATAAAAGGACAACGTATGTCATGTTCGTATACTAATTACCTTAAACAATAATTTGCTTTACAACAGTATTTTTTATTACCATATTGGCCCGAATATGATGCTACCACCAAATTTTTCATCAAGATAATTAGAAAAATATATTTAGGCCTCGAATTTAGCTTAAGTCAAGTGGTTTTTTTTTTTTTTTTTTTCCCCGAAACTGACTAGTAAAGAAAACGGGTTATACTTATGCCAATACAGTATTATTTTACTGATATGACTACTTAAGCTTACTGTAAGTTAAGCTTAAGTTTTTTTATACTAAAAAGTTGAGTTTAAAGCATCCTCCTGTCTGCTTTAGTGCAATACTTTAAATATATATTGTGATTAGTTTGACCAACACCATCCTAATTGTGTAGAAGCACTAAATTTGTGTATTAAGTTCTTGAGATTAATAGTATTGATGTGTTTCTACTAAACAAGTTTTCTGCGAAATCCTCTATTTAATGGCATTGAATTTAAGAACATGCTATTTGGCAGGAAATGCCACGTAAAATAAAAGTTTATTTACTTTAAGGCCACTAATGGACTGTATTATTTATTGTAATTTTTTTCTCTTTTTAAGAAACTGCAACAAAAACAGGATTAGTCTTGATCTTCGGGGAGATAACTTCTAAAGCTAATGTTGACTATCAAAAAATAGCTCGTGAGACTGTTAAGAAAATTGGATATGACAGCACTGTAAAAGGTAATGTATTTTATGTTAAAAATTGTCTTGCAATGCTGTGGTGCTTTAAACAACAAAATGAAGATTTTTAAATGCATGTGCTGTGTGCATTTGTTTAAAAATCTCAAATCCATCTTTACTTTTCATGCATGTATGACCACAGAGCAAAATTGTACTCTTTTTGTTGTTATTGGGGGGGGGGGGAAGGAAATTTATTAATTTATTGGCAATTCCGTGCTCAAGTGACATAAACTTGATACCGAAGGAGGGGGAGAAAAAAAATATAGTTAGAATTTAATAATTATGCAAAGTGCATTTGCAAAGAAACCTATAAATGCATTTAATATGAAACTAAAAATCCCCAAAATTCAAATTTTCTATTAGCTCCTTTCAAAATTCTATATGGTGTGACAACTGTCATTTACAAAGGATTTGTCTTGGATCTAAATTTAATAAGACAATTCATATATCTCTTGGTTATGTCGCTGAAAATGTTAGACGGCATAGTGTGAAGGTTCGGGTCCCATCAAGCAGCTGTTAATCTGTCTAGAGTTTTGGCAGGTTTTCACCTGATATAACGTGAATATGTATTGGAACCCCTTAGAAAGTCCTCCTACCAAGGCACCCCTCATCCTTGGCAGATCGTCCTTGTGTAGCGCTGCAATAGTCACACAAACATCTCTTGGTAAGCTTGTCTGACACCCGGGACTATAATTCCACATCGATTATAATGAAATACTTGAACATACCTGCCAACTGCTCTGGTTCTTCCAGAGCAATTCCATAAATCTGTAACTATTCTGGGCACTCCGCAAAACACAATTTTTCTCCAGAAAAGAGCCAACCTTGGAGGTAAAACATGTTTATTGTAAAAGAAAGAAAAATCCTTTGCTGTACGGGTTTAAAAGTAAGATTGTGTGACTTCAGTACTCATATTTACTTTATAGTAATTACATTGATTTTTTTTTTTTTTTTTAATGTTTGAAATGTATAAGATCAACTGAACTCCCATTTTTAAGGATCTAGTGTAAATATATCTTACAATTAATGGTTAATATTCAGGCATGAAAATCTTCCGCTTTTCGGCGGATTTCCGCTTTTTTTGTTTTTTTTTTTTTGGAAGACCTCCGCTTTCCGAAAATGTTTTAAAACCTTTCCGCTTTTTCAAAAAAAAAAAAAAAAAAAAAAAGTGATTACCGAACCTAAAGCAAAACATAGCGGACATAGCAGAGTAACAAGAGGACGATAATGCGCGCCTGGGATGTACATTTTCACTGCATCTCGCACTGCGCCTAGACTAAAGTCAGCTAGAGTGCAATGTTACTGATTTCCTGAGTTGGTAAATTCAAAACTTAGTTCAGAGGGGCAAATTCTTATTTTAGATCCTCGATGTTTCGAAAGGCATCTGATACATAATTATGTACTTGGCGAACTACTACACAACAATTATCTATCAGACCTTTCGCCACTGGAAAACCGTTGTCGGTGAGCTATTGTTACTCGCGACGTGTTTTTATTGCTGTTTTGCGCACTTGATGAATCTATAAATTTTTTTCACGGACACGTACCAGCTTAACTGATACTTCTATTGTGGATTATTGAGAAAATGGCAGATTTATCGAATATATTAGAAAACGTGGATTGAAAACGAAATGTTTGTGGTCATTTTCGGATTCAAAAATTTGCTTGGTTTTGGAAAAATCGTCGGCCGAACGAGAACTTCCAGCCATGCTAAACTGGAATTTTTGTTTAAATAAAGCAAACTGACGGTCTACACGACAAATAAAACTTGTATAAAAGTGCAGCTTTTAGTAATGGTATTTAAAATATAAATCTTGTCGTATTCCTTTAGGTCTTCAACATGCAAAGGAAGTAAAATAATTTATGGTAGTTTAAATATACTTTTCTTAAATAAATTATTAATAATAATTCCAATAAATAAATACTTCGATATTTATAGCTATTAAAACGTACACGTCTTAATTTTATGCTGAATAAAAGAATAATGCTTTTTTAAAATGTGAGTTAATGTTAAGAAATCCGTAAGAAAAAGAAAACCAAAATTTTCAGAGGTTTTTTTTTTTTTTTTTTTTTAAAGTTACGTGGATTTTACTAAAAATATGTACCGTAACTTCGTGAAAAGTTGACTAATGGTAAGACCACGGACGGATTAAAGGGATTGGGTGGGGGGGAGCGAATACTCCTCCGCTACAGGAAAAAGAAATTCTATTTTACATCCATAAACTAGACAAATTTCAACTAACCGACCATAAAATTGCATTAATCCGTCCTTAGGCAAGACGTATCGCCTCCTTAAATAAATAAAAAGATTACTTTTATTAATCATTTATGAAAATGTACATAACCAAGCAAAAAAAAAAAAAAAAAGAAAAGATAATTACTAATTTTTATGTGTCAATCCACATAATACTTAATTTTAAACAACATTCAATTGATACTCTCTCTGGGTTAAAAGTTAACGAAATATGAAATTTAAAAATGCTCTTTATTAAAAATTCGCGTTCGCAATTGGAAAAAGAAAGAAAGAAATTGAGGCGACTAGGCGACACAAGTCATGTTTTAACGTCTCAGCGGAATTCGCTCTCTTGCTTTATTAACCAGCTGGCTGAGTGAAGACAAAACAATAACAACCTTCTCGATGTTGACGCGGCGTCGGTACCTCGGTTTGTGAAGGCCCGTTTTCCCCCGTATTACATAAATTATTTTTTTTTTTAAAGCACATTCAAAATTTGGTTCTTCTGCATATCGGACGGAAATATTTCTAAAATGGTTTCACGAAGCTTGTCCGCACCTGTAACTACGTCGATGCTTTAAATGACATAATGGGGGGAAAAAAATTCAAATGCTCCCTGCATGCCGACTTCAAGTGCATCTATGTGCTTTATTTTCTACAGAAATAAATTTGTTAGCATCGGCTTCACTGGAGCTTGCGCGCTAACTACAGATCAAAAAGCAAGATCAATATACTAAATTTTTTTGCAAAAGAAATTTATTTCAGCCAGATAGTCCGTGTCCTGGAAAAAAATCCCTTTTTGACATGCATAGTCCGCGGACTATACTAGCGAAATTATGGTAACTAACTATCCCCGATCTCCGGGTTCCATATTTGCCAACTGAACTTCAATCTATTTGCAGCCTTTTGGTAAATGAATAATTTTAAAAACAAGATGTAAAACAGAGTTTTTAATACTCTATTGTTAAATTAAAATTTAAGGCATTTTAGTAACTCAACAGAAAAGTATTATTTCCCCCATAATATGTTTATTGATTTCTGAAACATTTTCACTTCAATTTTAAAATCAGGAAAATCGCTATTTCGTTTTATTCTCATGTGCAGGTTTTTCTTTGGTAATTATTTTTACAGTTAATTTTAAAAAGCATAATCTTGTGAGTTGGTATTTTGCAGCTAATATAGGAAGGAGCAGAACATATGTCCCTGTCATAAGTTCCACTTCTGTGTGCTGATGTGCTGCAAGACTGCTAAGATTCTAAAATTTTACCTGAGAAAATATTTAGACATTTATTAAAGAATTATTCTTTTTCCAATAGAACAAGAAAACTTCACTTTTATTCTATCATTTGAATGCTTATTTTAGAAAATGCCAATGCCATATGAATAATTTTTCATTCCATTTCTGATCAAAATTAAAAAAAAAAAAAAAAAAAAAAAGATAGGTCTTAAAATTTTTGCGAATCAAATTTTTATTTTATTTTCATATCAAAAGAATAATCTGAAATTTGGATGTGAGACTTATGATTTGTTTTGATCTAGGATTTTACGATATTGTTTAAGATAATTATTTTAAATAATTATAGCCTGTTTTCTTTTAATAAATATTGTATATCTAAAACTGATTATTAAACATTTACAGTGCATAATTATTTTCTTCAGGATCACAGTCAATTTGTTTGTGGTTGAAATTTAAATGGTAGAAATTGTTTAGTACACCATTTAGTTAAACAGTGGTTGAATTTAAGCTCACACATTATTCCACAGTTCCATGTTTTTGCATTATCAACAGGCGCGTAGCCAGGAAAATTTTTCGGAGGGAGATATGAACTTATATGTGTATAAATAGATGGAATTTCATCACTAATCCAAACATTTCGGGGGGGGGGATATATCCCGATTTTCCCCCCCCCTGGCTACGCCCCTGATTATCAACCCTTATATATGCCTGAAAATACGTGCACGTAAATTTTTCAATTTTTTGCTGGAAAATATGTCCATGTGTATTTCCTCTTTTTTGCTCTTCAGCTGTTTTCATGCCTGAATATTTTTATGTTAATTATGATATTAATTATTGATGCATTATTCGGTTAATTTTTAAGTACCATTTATTGCAAATAAGTTAAACCTTTTTAAAAATTGTGACGAACTGCTCCTGAAGACTTTTCAAAACTCCGGAGGTTTTCCCAAGTTACTCCTGATGAATGTTTTTATGTTTACAGGTATGCTTGAATAATTACTGTTGGTAAATTCAAGAACAGATGCCATAGTTATTTCCTCCACATTGACAATTTTCTGTATCAGACTGTTTAAGGAGAGGCAGTTGAATAAATTCCTATGGGTCTGGCTTGAAAATGTATTTGACTTAGCCCGGCTCTAGCTCACGAAACATTTCCAGTCTTGTTTTAACTTAATTATTGTTGCTCTACCTACGCAGGGGTCTGTCCAGGTCGAAATCGGGTCCGAACACGGACCCTTCACAAAATTCAACAAGTTAAAAACGGACCCTTCACAAAATTCAATATCGGAAAAACGGACCCTTCACAAAATTCAATATCGGAAAAACGGACGCTTCACAAAATTCAGTTTGACCAAAACGGCGCTTTCACAAAATAACTATTGCACTTTTCAATTGAGTTTAGGAATTATTATCATTTAGCGATCGCCGATCGGCACCCAATAATATCTTGGCCTAAATCTAAACAATGTTGATGATGATGACGGGAGGTAGGTTGATTGGAGGCCCTAAGCCAGGGGGGTAAATTACACCGCCTACGATTGCAGTTTGAAGCAGACGCCTGCACTTGTTTGTTCTTCCTCCTAAGTTCCCCTCACCTGCTATAAAGGAGCTCTCTTTCTGGGAATAAAAATCGGACTAGTAGCGAGCGCTCATTTATTATTTCTTTTCATGTGAGTTGTGTTTATGCCAAAAAATTAAACATCAAGACATATTCCACTATAATATTAATAAGGCTCATTGCCAGAAGAAAAGGTGATGACAGCTGTCATTCTCGGATAATTACAACGTTCTTCATGAATAAAGACAGTGGCGTATGTAAAAAGGGCAGCCAGGTTGGGGAGGAGATTAAAAGAAAGCACTTTGTTTTCCAAACTGGCACATTTATGCACCATGTATTAAATGTTCAGAAATCGTTTGATGCAATCTCAAAATGATTAACTTAGTCCTAAATCTTATTCTAAAAGACAGACATAAATTCAGATCAATGCAATGTTTCAAAATCGCGCAAACGTTCTAACTCGCAATAATTCGTTTTGCATTTTGAAATGAATCTGTAATTCTCTAATGTTTAGTAAATATCTGTAATAACTATAAATAATCTGAAGTAGAAAGGCCATGTAATGATTACACTAAAAGCAATCATTAAGAACAACTTGCAAGAGTGCATAACATCCAATTCAAAACAACGGGAGCTGCCGTCATTGCGTGGCTAAGTCTAAGCTTATTGTTTACTAATTCACAACTGCATACTTATCAAACATAACATCCTTATGGGTGAAATCATTTTCAACTCCCTTCTTTCCCCCAACTGAAAGCGTAATGTGCCAGATGGCCCTTTTACATTGCTGAAAAAACAAACATTCCAAGGGCATCTTTCAGATCACGCAAATAAAAGAAAACAGAAACAATAATTATTTATAAAAGGACATTTTATCTCCTTCTTGCATTTAAAAAAAAAAAAAAAAGCTGATTGGATTTTTTTGAAGGAACAGTTATACTTCCTGTTTTGTAAAGGATTGTTTAAACATCAATTTTGACTTCATTGTATTGTCTCCTGTATAAGAACTGTATGGTAAGGAAGGAGAAAAAGTTTTGGCAAATAAGAAAAGAAAAACGGACCGACATACCCAGGCATAGGGGGGAGAAAAAGGACATTGCCGGGTGCCGCGCCCTGTTTAATTGGTCCAGAATCCACACTGTGGAATGTGAAATGGGATAAATATAAGTCAATCACTGCTCAAAGCTGGAAAAAGGGGGGGGGGTAGAAATAGTGTAATACTGCATTTTTTCATTCTTGGGAGTGAACAACAAAGCATAGGAGTGATTTTATTGGGATTTAATATCATTTTAAAGAGCGGTCATAGGGGTACACTACAGAGAAATGCTATCGGCATAGGCAGGGCCGTAGCGAGCAATTTTTTGCTAGAACCTATCATTTTTGCTAGAAGACGGAAAATTTATAACTTAAATTTTTTAAACTTAATTAATGCATGGGCACATCTTACAGAGTGGGAATTTTCTGTTTGGAGACCATATAAAAATGTACATTTGTATTTATTTAAATTTAATCTTCCAACATTTATTATAATCATTACTGAAAATTCTGTGCCCTTTTTTTTTAACATAAATTTGTGATTTACTGTAAAATATTTGTGAAAAATATTTAAGGAATAAAACCCCAGGTCAGTTTTTTCGGGATATTCTGTGTACATTGACAAGTAATTTTTCTTTAATGGTACAAGTTGAAATTAATTTTTAAAAATGTTAGCTAATTTCTCCCATCTGTAATTATCTGCAACTTATTTTTGCTTTCCCTTCGATTGTTGAAATTTAACTAGATTTATAAATTGCATTTTTCACATCGTTAGTATTAGAGTATTTCTAGTCGAAACTGACAGACATTGTAATATTTAAAAATTACTAAAGTTTGAATTTGGGGTGTAAATAAAAGTGTTTAGTACCTGCAATTTAAAATCAAAACTACCATGGCCTACGTTTATTACAAAATCTGTTTTTTAATCATTTAAAAGTAAAGATTTAAAGCTTTATATTTTTAATTTTAATCGAATTTTTTTTAAAATATTGTTCTAGGGTATGACTATCCTGGATGTTCGGTGAACAGGAATTATTCAGTTTGGCCAACTTTTTTTTAAGGGAACTAACTATACCCATTTTGTTTTTAATTTTTTTTAAAATATTCAATTCTATTTCGTGATTGCTTTCTTGTTCAAAAATGAAAAAGAAAATTGGAAGAAGTTCACAAAATAAGGAAAGATTCACAAAATTAGGTATAAATTCACAAAATTAGGTATAAATTCACAAAATTAGGTATAAATTCACAAAATTAGGTATAAATTCACAAAATTAATTATAAATTCACAAAATTAATTATAAATTCACAAAATTAGGTAAAATTTCACAAAAATAGGACCCTGGGAAAGAAACCTGGACTGACCCCTGCTACGTAGCTTTATGCTTTGCAAAATGTCTGTTTTATTTTAAAAATGGGCTTTGACTGATATTTCGACTAAACGGTATTTTACAGTACCGTGGCAGATCAAAATGTGGAGGGCAATTGTTTCAGTGTTGTTTTATCAGTTTTACGTGATTAGGATTTTTTTTTTTTTTTTTTTTTTTGTGAATAGAAAAAATGTGATTTTTCTTAATTATTAGGAGTAGGCTTGCCAACTATTAAAATTTGTTATATGTCTAAAAAAGTGGGATTCAGCTTTCGTATTACAGGAAGGTGAGAAGCACAATTAAAATCAGCTTTAATTTTTACACTTGAAATATCGTACTGAATATTATGCTTACTGCTTTAGCATAATTATGCATGCAACGTAGGTAACAAAAATTAAAGCAGTCGGGCAAACTACTGAAAAATTAACATATTAGCATTAATTATTAGTCTTCCATCTCTGTAATCAAAACAAAAAGTATTATCATTTGCAGTTAAATACACTTATTTTCTTTTTACAAAAACAAAACCTTTTTACTTTGGCATTTAAGAAATCATTGAAACAACCTGTAAGTAGGTGTCTATAATACAGTAGAACCTCGATCTATCGTTTTTCAAGGGGTGCGTAGTAAAAAATGATGCATGCGGGTTCAAAGTCAAAATAAGAAGAAAATACAATATTATGAATACACACAGTGTATACAGCATACCAAATTGTAAAAGAAACAAATTGAAATTGTGTAAAGATTAAGTGATACTTATTTTTAAAAAATCAGTAACTTTACAATGGTTTTTTCATTAATCTTTTAATTAACAAAGTTTTCAAGATTTACATTTTTTTGTCTTTTTATGTGTATTCAGGTTTGTATATAAAAGTCTTACAATTTCAAATACCGTTATTGCATAGGATAAACTAGGCACAAGTGTTGGCTCAGTCTCATCGGCATGAATATTATTCTGAGCTTTTTCGCGATTATTTTCATTTTTTGTCGCATTTCTTCCATTCTTAGGATACTGCACGTTCTTACTTCTAAATCAATGGGAATATAATCACTACATTTCACACCATACTCATCCCTGCTAGATATAAGAACTCTTCACCTATACCATCATCAACCCAAGATATCATACTAGAAAGTAATTTGATTTGTAAACCATATTGATCCACTTCATCTTCAATTTTATTTCGGTCAGAAGAAATATTTTACAACAATGAATGCAGGAAAGCGAATTTTTGGCGAACGATACATGCGGGTTTTGTTAATGTTATTTGAATACAGTTTGTGCAGGGACCATAGAAATAAAACTATCAATATGGGGAAAACGATGAACGCGGGAATGATAGATCGGGGTTCCACTGTATACCTCTATAAATGGAACTTAGTCTTAAAGTACATCTTCTACTAAGATTATGATAATTATTTATTTGGGAAAAAAAACACAAGATATATTAAACCACTTTCACTGAAATCATATTATTACTTACTTATTTAGAAAAGAAACTTAAAGCACACAATCATTTCTGCTGAGATCATATTTGGGAAAGAAACTTGATGTTTAAAAATCTCTATAAAAAAAAAAAGGGGATTGGCATTTGGCAATATATGAGACAAAGGGGGGAAGGAAAAGGAGTGATATGAGATAAATACATAACATAATTATAGCTGATTCATTGTTTGCAACTCAAATTTGCAACCCCTTAAAGGTTGTATTATTTTCAAGAAAACGTTTATAAACGTACCTATTTTTTCAAGAAAATTGTATAAAAATAAGTGTATGTACAATATATGCATTCATTTTAAAGTTTTAGACATTTTGATATAGAAAAATTTCCAAGCATTGAAATGCTCTTATCTTTCTGGTTCATAATTTTTAAATCTCCAGCTGCCTTATTTTTTATTAAAAGAAATGAGTGCGAACCCTCCAATCCAAACACTAAACTCAATCTCCTTGTTTATCAGTCTGATTGACTGTAGATATTTTAACTTTATGCCTCAAGGAAATTTTACACACAATTTTCACAAAATTGTTCACAAAGCCAATAAAAGTTTTAAAAATAATTATGTAATTTAACTTTAATAGTCAACTCTATTAATTACCTCCAGGTGTCTTAAAAAGTGATCCCCCCCCACACACACACACAAAAAAAAAAAAAAGCAGTTTTGGGAAAACCATTTAAATTTTTGAAAAAATTTGAACATTTATCTTTTCTTTGTTATCTATCATGCAATCAAATTTCATTCTATTATCTAAACCAGTTTTTAAGGACTGAGAACAAACATGTAGAAGAGTTTTGCAAAAACTATGAATTACTTAAAACATTTTGGCTGTATAGTTTAAAGAAGTTGCCACCAGGCAGGGACTTATCAAAAACCCGAAAAGTCAGAGTATTGCAAATTTTTGCTCAAAACCTCGCTCAGTGTGATCTGGAAATGTCCATGTAATGAATAATTTGTTCAACCTGGAATGTTCCAAAAATGATTAGATGTGTGCGTTAAGGGTTGATGATTTGTATTGTGATGTGACGGTCATAAATTTCATGCACATCATAGCAATGTAGTCTGGGATTTAAAAAAAAAAATTCATGGAAAAAACAGATTTAACTTGTTCAAAAAATTGGATGACAATCCTGTAAAAGCAAAGATTTTTATTTCGAAAAATAAGATATGTAACTTAATTTTTTCTTACTTTAGGTTTTGATTACAAGACCTGTAATGTTTTGGTAGCTGTTGAACAACAAAGCCCAGATATTGCTTCTGGTGTTCATTTGAATAAATCTGAAGAAGAAATAGGTGCAGGTGATCAGGTAAGAATATGTTGATCATTATTTCATCAGACTCTAAAGATACTCAATTCTGTTTTTTGCTATTGTGCACATTAGTATAACTGGGTAGCAGTGTTGGGCGTTATTCAATGAATTTTTTAATTGTAGGATCAAACAATTACAATTTTAGTTGAATTAAATTAATTGTAATTCTGATGCAATTGTCAGATGCAAATGAAATGAATTGCGATTAAAATAGACTGCAATTGAAATAAATTGCAATTAAATCCATTAATTGTGGTTATTCAATTAATTTAATTGAAATTAACTGCAATTGAATGTAATTGCAATCAGATCCATTAATTGTGGTTTATAACTGATTTAATCGCGATTAAATATATTTGTGGTTTACAATTAATTTAATTGCAATTATTTTAGTTGTTACTTACAACTAACTAAATCGTCAACTGTTTATATTAACAATTAATGCCATTCCCCCCTTTGTAGTGCTCTTTCATGCATGCTCAACTCGCTCACTATTTAATAGGTTGTTGTCTAAAACTGATGATAACCTATATGATATAGCAGAGTTCTGTAAGCCTAACCTATCAAGGATTTATTGTCGATAATAAAAACAAGCGCATGGAATTCGAGCTAGGAACAGAATGTTACACTGCATACTCTCATGAATTTTAAAGACGTTCACTTGATAGTCGCAAGTGTAAGCTAAACTACCATTATCAATTTTGTGAGTAATTAAATTTTTAAACACGCAGTTTAAAAGAAGTTTGTTAAACTTTTATTATTCAAGATGTGAATCATTTATCATTAAAAACTATTTTATGTGGAATTGACGTAAGGAATTTGGCTTCTACTCTAATCTTGCACTGAAAAGCACGATTCATATATTCATCGCTATCATTTAAGGGTTAAACAAAACAATTTACACAACTTTATGTATGCTAGTTTCAAAGTAACACAATTTTATAAGTTCCAGTCTAATTTATGACATTAGCACAAACTAAATACGCATATCAAACCAAAGATCAGGAATTAGTCCAGTGCTATCCATAGACTGTGATTACCTATACGTAAAGCTCTGAAGAAGAGGATTGTGTGATAGTCATTTATAAGCATTAGCCACTCCAAGAATGGAATTACTGGTCTCTTTATTATAGATACAACTTTTGGGTAGATCAGCATTGCCTTCATGAAGAGATGGACAAAATTGCACCTAAGCCCGTACCAGGAATCGAACCTGGACTTGTGGTGTGATAGAATGGCTCTCTAACTAATCCGGGTGGCAGATTACTCATGGGGTTACGTGACATACTTAAAGGCTATTTTAAGTCTACCGCTGTACATGTCATAATTTGTTTGTGTATTGCCTGCAACAAAGCCTCATTTTGTTCAGTGCGTTTTGTGTGTGCTTGCTGTGATTTGAACTGTTCACGCATTTTAAATATTCCTACATTTTTTGATGATACTGTGAGAGATAGACAAAGATGAATATAGTAATATTTTGACTAGCATTTTGGATTCGTTTAAGATTTGGTGTCTCTGGACCCGGGCTCAAGTACACTGTTATCTTCACTACTGCGTCTTGCACTACTTGACAGTATATTTTTTAAATATTAACCGGAAGAATCAACAGTGCATAAAATTGCAGCTCTGTGTTCTAAATGCTCTCCTACGACTATTAAAGTCTGGGGATTTGATAATTGTACATCCAGTTGTTTGAGTCACTTTCAAAAAAGTCGAAGAGGCCAGGGCATTTATTCAAGAGGAATTCGTCCAAAATATTATTGTTCTTTATTGACACTATGATCCCATTGAAAGCTATAGATAACTCATATTTTTTAGATATTTGCCAGTTTTGTTATCTAATAAGGGCTTAAATGTTATAAAGTGTCGAAGTTTGAGCCGTCGTATAAATACAGTAGAATCTCGATTGACCGAAACTCTTTGTTAACCGAAGTCAGTTTCTCACTTTCTACTATCATCCAAAATTTTCTCTTAACATGCATTTTTAGAGGTTTTTTTTTTTTTCCACAATCCTTTTGAATGCAAGCTGTCATTTCCAAACTACGAGAGCAGATAAATATTTTGGAATTCCCTTTTATAGAATTCCTTCTCGCAGGCTCAATTCTCGGTATGAGTGTACTCTTCCCACTTTCAAACATCCCTATTATATTTAAAAAAATTTCATGCGATCTTTACTATGACCCTTCTAAAACTGTAGACGGGAAGCACGTGCGTTTTTTTTTTAATTATTATTATTAACTTCAAAACAATACACAAACCCTCTGCTTTTGAAAGGTCGATGAAGAGGTTGGCATTCTTTGCATCCTGATTTACGCTACAGCAGATCGAAAACTACCACGCAAGATGCTTTATTTAAAAGGAACAAAAACGTTATTTTGTACATTGGAATACGCAAATAAAAACTAATGTCATAAACATACCGTTTTCAGTTTTAAATAAATCTAATTTTAGCTGCTTTCATATTATTACGTTTTTCCTTTTGCAAGAGTTTTGGCATCTCTACAATAGCGCGGAGAGGGAGGGGGAAGAGAAACAGACAAAACACTTGATTTTGTTTTATTTTGTAATCACTGGTAAAAGCGCTCGCTCTTCAAAGCTTAAATAAACAGATCTCCATGCCTTCAGAATTCCATTAATCAGCGTTACAGCTGTCCGAGAAGAGAGAAGTGTTTCTCCCCCCCCCCCCCCCATCCTGTTCACACTTCAAGCTTTTTTTTTTTCCAGTTCCGTTTTAATGACAGGAAGTTTCTCTGTAGATTATACGAATAGAAGGCATTTTTGGTCGGCCGAAGCAAAAACGTATCCCCCCCCCATGGGCGCCGGCAGCAGGCTCCCCCCCCCGGATTTTTGTATGCAGTGTTTTTAGTTGCTTTTTTGCTCTTTCCAACATGGTAACCATATGTTGAAGTAGTCTTCCCCCCGCCCCTTGGAAATATTCTGCCGGCGCCCATGCCCCCCCCCCCCCCCCCCGCAAAAATTTCTCCCTGTTTAAGTTATTTCTTTTATATGATTCACCTTTGTAAATTGAACCCTTAGTATGTGTAACGTTCGTTAAAAAATGTTTTACATAATCAGACACTTGATTATTTGAAAGTGGAAACCTTGAAAATGGGCTGTTTGAGTAACACATGCTTACGATTTCCCCATCTAATAACCGTTTGTTAGCTTCTTGCAAGTCCAAAATTAGTAAATTAGGAAGAAGCGTACTGTCGAAATTAATAGAAAATTGGGGCCCTTGATCCTCTTTCTTTTATTAAGTCCCAATTCCTTTTCCCCCCATAAATTCCATGAATGAAAGGAGAGATAAATTAAATAAATAGTACTTTATTATGTGTACACCATAAGTTGAGAAAATGGTCTGCAATACTATATATATTATCTTACCTCCAGTTTCTTACTTAAAAAAAAAAATACTTTTTTTTTTTTTTACTTAGGCTTCATGTTTCACAAGTACTTGGTAATAGTGACAACTTTCTAATAATGTCAAAATATTCTATATCACTTAGCCATACAGATTTCAGGTTGGCAGATTTTTGGGAGTCCACTGTATTTATTTAATAACCAACTATTTTTCGTAAAAGATACGTTTGAATTAATCTGAAGAGAAATTTTAAAGTAAAATATTTTAAATCATTAATTTTATTACAATTCTCTATTTTTAAGAGATTTTCACTTTTAGTTTGGGGGAGGGGGTGGGGTTAAGCTCCTATAGCCTCCTCCATGTGTGTACCTATATATAGTATAGACACAGACAGTGATGTGATGATTCTAACAAGGAGCTGCAGCCAATCAGGAGGAATTAATAAATTTTAAATTCATAGTACTTAGATTTCTTTAAATACAGCTAGTTATTTCTGAATGTAATATATGGAACATGCCATGCATTATTACTAAAAAAGCATTGAATCATTAAATGTACAAAATAAAAAATCTCATATTTTCATATATCTGAAAGGGGGCAGCAAGGGTGTCGAAAACAAAAATTACGTAAGTCCGGAAAATTTTGGCCACTAACTATATCAAAGTGGCCACTGAACTTTGTAGGGTCACTGGCCACTGAGGAATTTTTTTAATCTCAAGCTTTAGTAGATCAGCATTGCTTCATGAAGAGATGGACAAAATTGCACCTAAGCCCGTACCAGGAATCGAACCTGGACTTGTGGTGTGATAGAATGGCTCTCTAACCAATCTGGGTGGCAGATTACTCATGGGGTTACGTGACATACTTAAAGGCTATTTTAAGTCTACCGCTGTATATGTCATAATTTGTTTGTGTATTGCCTGCAACAAAGCCTCATTTTGTTCAGTGCGTTTTGTGTGTGCTTGCTGTGATTTGAACTGTTCACGCATTTTAAATATTCCTACATTTTTTGATGATACTGTGAGTGATAGACAAAGATGAATATAGTAATATTTTGACTAGCATTTTGGATTCGTTTAAGATTTGGTGTCTCTGGACCCGGGCTCAAGTACACTGTTATCTTCACTACTGCGTCTTGCACTACTTGACAGTATATTTTTTAAATATTAACCGGAAGAATCAACAGTGCATAAAATTGCAGCTCTGTGTTCTAAATGCTCTCCTACGACTATTAAAGTCTGGGGATTTGATAATTGTACATCCAGTTGTTTGAGTCACTTTCAAAAAAGTCGAAGAGGCCAGGGCATTTATTCAAGAGGAATTCGTCCAAAATATTATTGTTCTTTATTGACACTATGATCCCATTGAAAGCTATAGATAACTCATATTTTTTAGATATTTGCCAGTTTTGTTATCTAATAAGGGCTTAAATGTTATAAAGTGTCGAAGTTTGAGCCGTCGTATAAATACAGTAGAATCTCGATTGACCGAAACTCTTTGTTAACCGAAGTCAGTTTCTCACTTTCTACTATCATCCAAAATTTTCTCTTAACATGCATTTTTAGAGGTTTTTTTTTTTTCCCACAATCCTTTTGAATGCAAGCTGTCATTTCCAAACTACGAGAGCAGATAAATATTTTGGAATTCCCTTTTATAGAATTCCTTCTCGTAGGCTCAATTCTCGGTATGAGTGTACTCTTCCCACTTTCAAACATCCCTGTTCTAAACAAAAACACACCCCATTTCAAAATTTGGAAGGTCATACTTTTGCCAAATTTTTCAACTGGCGTAGATGAAAATGCTACAGACATTTTGAAAGACGGTGTTACTCAGTTTTCAAGCCTTTTTAGCACAATGAAAGGTTTTGCAAATTATGGGGATAGAGAAATTCCAGATTGGTTGAATTGTGATGTGGAAGATGCAGGCTTCCAGTTGCTCAATGATGAGGAATTAATAGCACAAGTCTGAAAATCTCCAAAAGGAGAAGATGATGAAGATGAAAGTGACTCTGGAGTAAATAAAATCAGTAACAATGGTGCTTTTGGGTGTTTCTCAAGGCTTTCTTTGGTTTCAACAACAGGAACAGTGCGATTCCTCTGAACTCATGCTTTTAAGAAAACTTCGGGATAGAACTGCAAGGCAAAGGATGGCCAATTTACACCAGATGAAGCTTCCATTTAAACTATTGTAAGTTTTTGTTTCAGAAATAAATTTATTTTCATTTATAATTTTATTTAACAGTTAATGGTCCTAATAATAGTTCAATGACAATACTACATTTAAAATAGATGATTATTAATGAATTCTCGATTATCCAAAGTAGGTTCGGTCCCAATTACTTCGGATAACTGAGGTTCTACTGTATATGCAAATTTTCAAGTTCAAGTACCAAAAATTGAAATTTTGCCCAATAAAACCGAAGTTTTTTTATAACTTTGTTATGCAGAGAACTTCTTTACATTGATCGAAAGGAAATTAAGCTGAGACTATGAGAAAATATCGTAATAGAGAGAATTATCATTTTAGATAATATCATTGTAGTGCTATTCTACTGCAAGAGTACATGAATTTTTAAAATTTATTTGTTTTATGCTTTTTTTTTTCCCTAAATTAAATGTTCTTTGGCTGCCTGTGAGGTAATTAAAATTGGTTTTGTTGGAATCCTGCTCTTTTTATATTTTAAAATCAGGCGAGATTATTTATGAAATTTAACTTTACTACTTTAGTACATATTTGTGCGCCTATTGTTTTCATGTAAAAGTTGATTCATTATATCACACATTTTGGAAATAAATATTTAAAATAAAATCTACATTAAATTAAATTTGTATTCCTATTTAAGAATTTTGTTATGTGCATGCTTATAGTTTACTTTATTTTTCTAGGGTTTGATGTTTGGATATGCTACTGACGAGACTGAAGAATGCATGCCATTGACAGTCGTTCTAGCTCATAAATTGAATGCCAGGCTTGCTACTCTGCGAAAAGATGGCACATTTCCATGGGCAGGACCAGATTCAAAAACACAGGTATATTTTGCTTCATCATAGCTGTAATTTTATAACTTCCTCAGCAATGAAATATTTCTTGGACTATCGTGAAAAAGTTCACCCCCCACCCCAAAACTCATTACTTTGAATTACACTTCCACGGATTTGCCAAAAAAGTTTCCCCTCCAGCTTCCAGGGCTGCCACTTTTCCGCAGATCTGCCAATTTCTTTTTTATTTTGTTTTTATCATTCTGCATATTCAGAGGAATTCTTTTAAAGACTACCATTTTCCTTACTTTTTTTTTTCAAGCAGCAATTGAGTATTCGTCAAATCGCAAAGGTGACGCAATTTTGCTTTTTGCTCCGTGTATAGGACAGACATCAAAATTGCGTGTCAAACATGAATAATCTTGCTAAGTATCAAACATAAATAATCTTGCAGACATATAATTTTCAGTTGTTGTTGTGTGTGATTATGGCAATGCTACACTAGGGCGATCTGCCAGGGGGGGTGCCTTGGCAGGAGGACTTTCTAAGGGGTTCTAACGCGTATTCACGTTACATCTGGAGAAAACCTACCAAAACTCCGGATCGACAGCCGCGCGATGGGACCCGAACCCGAGACCTTCACACTTCAGCCATCTACCATTTTCAGTGGCAGAACCACTTGTGCTATGGTGAGGCCAAATCATTTTCAGATATAGTTTATTTTTTTAATTTATTTCCAAATATGTGCTCACATGAAGTATGTGGAAATGATGTTTGCAAGCCAGTAGATGAAGTGAGGAATGAGCTTCAATCTCAATTTGGCAAATTGATAATTTGCCTGCGGAAGTTCAATCAGAAGAAAGAATGGACAAAAAATGGGCTAAAAATTGGGATTGAGAAAATTAACAGCTGCTAGTGGGAAATTTAAATATGATCGAATGTTATGCTAAGCATATTGACTATATCACACAGTAATGCTGCTTGTGAACGTTTGTTTAGCAGTGTTAAGAAAAATAGAACACTATTTCATGGGTTTTTTTCTAATGAAACTTTGGAAGACATTTTAAATGCAAAAAGTAAACTCAAAGACTTTGATGAGGATTTTTTAAAAGCAGCCAAATCAGCTACTTATGAACATTTGTACTCTAAAGATACCAAATAAATGCCCCTCCTTTCCTATATGTGCATATGTATTAAAAATAGTGTACTAAATCTGAATAGTAATTTTAAAAATTGTGTTTGATTACATTTTATCTTTAGTAGGCATATTTATTGCATTACTGCGTGACACCGTGGTATTGTAAGATTTTCAAAAATTGCATGTTGGCAGGTATGTGTTTAAAATATGTAAATTGTTAAAACTTAAAAGGTGTCTCAGTTTATTTGAAACATTAAAAATGTTACTTAACTTTAATCATCTCTGATATTCAACTTTAATCATCATAACCCATCTTCTGATCTTGTTTCTATTTCGACATCACTTATATCGGGAAAACTCAGAATTGCTCGTTTCATTTTCATCTGGAATAAATAATGCGCACTTACTCTAAATGCTAACAAAGCAACAAAAAGAATCCTCGTAGATAATGAGTTCTATTGCACTTCCTTGGAGTGAACATTTCTAGTATGCTATTGGTTCAAAGTGTTCATGTGATCCCATGTGGAAAAAAGCATAATTTCCCTCAAAGACATTAAAAAAAACTTGATTGCCATTTCAATGATACGATTCTCTTTTGTGTATAATGAAAAAAGGACACCATGTCTGGAGTGTATGTAGCTGTCGTTACACGCCTAGTACGAACTACATATGCATCATACCTAGCCATTGTCAAGTGGTTGTGTTTTCCCCCAAAAGAGAACCAGTTTTCTTTTCATTATATTACATTATACAGGGTGTCCCAAAAAGGTGGTAATGGGCTTTAATTCTGTATTGGAGATAAGTGGCCAGAGTAAATTGAAAAAATGTTCAGAATAAGGTCGGAAATAAGACTCTGTTAAGAAAATCAACTCTCATTCATTTACAAAAAGTTCCCCTCTGAAATTTGTACACGACTCCATACAAAAACATTCCCAGTTAGTAAAATGTGCCCCCATACACTCATGAGGTAATGTAACAAATTTGATCCTTTGATCAGGCAGTGTCACAGCGATATCTTAAAAGAAAGATGATCAGAGACTATACAGGATTTTGAATGTAAACATGCATTGCTACGTGGTTCGGACGGTGCTTAAAATACCTTAAAAAGTACTTACTTTTTTTTTTCATTTTAAGGCCTTTAAAAAGTACTTAATTTTTTACCTATATCCTTAAAGTTTCTCAGTATAGCCGCAAGGTACTTAAAAAGTGCTTAATTTCTAGTGGTAATCGACCATAAAAAATCGTCTGGCATCTAAACTTTTCGTTCCCCTTTTCCAGCCTCAAGCTGCGTTCATATTGATCGTACCGTAACGCGATGACAACATACGTTGGAGCCCCTTTTCAATAGCCAAGGTACCCCTTAGGAGCCAGTCCGGGCCGGATTGTTCTTAAAATACTGAATCTCAACCAAAACTAGTCTGTTGCGCCCGGTGCGAGTTTAACCATTCTACCCCCCCCCCCCCCTTAAGCTATTATTAAAGTAAAAACTCAACTACACTACAAGTAATTGGCAAGCTCAGGAAACGCTGAGTGGTTTTAAAATAAACCATGTTATAAATATCAAAAGTAATAAATGAATAGAAATATCAACAACACACAACATTCAAAGCTTAAAACAAACAATTTGCTGAAGCACACTCATTACGTAATCAACAGCTGGCCGTCCGCAGAGAAAAAAAAGTTTACTTTTGACTGGAGCCTGCTCATCAGATCGCTGTTTCACTTCATCAGCATGCGCTATACTGTCCGAACTTTTTGCGAATGCAAGAAGTTTTTACAAGTTATTTATTTCTATAAATTTGCCTTTGTGAATATAAAAACTGATGTTTTATATAAAATCGGACACTGATTATTTGAAAATGGAAATTGTAAGCTTGGTAGACTAGCGGTAAATACTTTAAAACATATGGAAAAGGGGATATTTTTACCGCTTATTCCCCCCCCCCCCATCCCCCATCCCCCATCCCTCGAAATATAATTTTTTTTTTTCCGGAGGGAGGGGATTGCGGGTGTGGCATTTCTGATAATTTTCTAGTTAATTAAGCTCATTTTCGTGGGTGCGATGGGTGCAGCGTTTCTGCCATAAATTACACAGGGATGTTAATTATGTGCCAAGCTGTGCCGAAACACAAATTCTTGCGCCGAACTGCGCTTTTAGCTGATTTTTGTGCCGGTCTGTGCCGAATACGTCATTTTGACTCTTTCAGGGTGTGCCGAAACACAAATATTGCACCGAACTGCGCTTTTAGCCGATTTTTGCGCCGGTCTGTGCCGAATACGTCATTTTGACTCTTTGTTAAATTTTTGCCACGCTCATTTATCTTTTAAAGCGTGTATGGAAAGCTAGTTAGCAGTAAAGCAAGATTCAAACTGCGTACGAAAGCTGCATTCCGAAGCCATTCTACCCGCCCCGGATCGGACCAGTCGGGCTTTGTTAGTCACCTCAATCAGGGCCAGCCAGATAGGCAAACAAGTAATCATCGCAACGGGCACCGTTTTTTACTTCCTTGTACGTAGTATAAGGAAGTAATGTGATCCCGAAAAATTTTGGGGGCCAAATTTCGACATAAAAACAGATTTTGACTACCTCTAAATTTAATTAAAAAAAATTTTTTCGATGCATCTCATCGTAGGCTAGCATGCACGATCATATTAACGCGTCTGCAACTCATTTTGACTAGTGGCGAGTCTACTGTGGCCAGTTTTTCCATGCCGTCTGTACGTACGTACGTACGTATGTATGTAACTCGCATATCTCAAAAACTAATGGTCGTAGAATGTTGAGATTTGATATTTAGGATTGTTCTATGATCTAGTTGTGCACCTCCCCTTTTGGTGGCAATCGAATGGATAGTTTATGTACAGGACCGCCCAAAAGATTCGAAATACATTACGCTCTATGGGCCGAAATTCATTAAACTCGCATATCTCAAAAGCTATTAGGAGAGAATGTTGAAACTTTATATTTAGGATTGTTGTAACATCTAGTTGTGCACCTTCCCTTTTGGTTCCATTCGACTGGATAGTTTATCTACAGGACTGCCCAAAACATTCGAAATACATTATGCTCTATGGGCCGAAATTCATCAAAGCGTTTTTTAGAGGTATTGGGCTATTTCAAACGACTCAGAAGTGATATATGCTGTAAAGAGTTAGAAAATGAATTTCTCCATTAAAAAAAGTGCCTTTTTCATTTATAGTTCTGCTACAGGAACACTCAAAAGATTTCCAATACATTACGGTCAATAGCAATTTTAGGGGCATTCATCCATTTCAAGCACAATACCGTCCTACCACATAAGTTAGGTAATGGTCCGACCACGGTCACGTGCCTCCCTCAAGAACTATGCCAAAAGTCGCCAAGCTTGGCGACTTTTGGTGTATGTGTGTGCATATTTAACTCTCAAATCTCAAAAACTATTATGAAATTTCATATATAAGAATGTTGTAACATCTAGTTGTGCATCTCGATTTTTGGTTCCAATCTACTGGAGAGTTTATTTACAGGACCACCGAAAAGAATTTCAGTACCTTAATGTCTATGGACATCTTCAATATAATACAACTGTAGACAGTCATTGTTTGGTACATGCCCAAAATCTAGCCGTCTGTCCTCGACCTTGACGAGTTTTGGCGAAATATCGCCAAATTTGGCGATAGTCAGTCATTTGGTCCATGCCCAAAGTATCGCCATTTGTTATCGTTCTTGGCGAGTTTTGGCGGAATATCGCCAAATTTGGCGATAATCTGTCATTGTTTGGTTCATGCTTAAAATCTCGCCAAATGTCATCGACATTGACGAGTTTCGCCGAAATATCGCCAAATTTGGCACCAAAAATTATTTCCTATTTTGTATAACTCTAAAACTTTAACCCGTAGATTTTTTAACTTTGTATTGAGAACTATTGTAATATCTAACTGTTTTCAATATCTTTTTTGACAGCAATCGACTGAGAATTTATTTACATGGTGAGACAAATGACTTTGAATACATTGAGGTGTATAGATGCATTCAATTCATTGAAAGTCTGTGGTCAATGATTACTTTGGCTATCCCCAAAATCTCGCTGACTATCTCAAGTTTGTCGGCTTTTGGTGAAATATCGCCAAATAAAGTGTCGGAAGGAAATCTTTCAAATTGAACTCAGCTTGGCGATATCGAAATATTTGGCTAGAAATCGCTAAACCTTACTATTATTGATATTTTATCTCTTTCAAACAAATAAATTTAGAGGAAGTGCATCGAAAATATTTTTGATCTAATGGACGTGCAAGGAAGTCATGTGTTGGACACATCAGATTTTTGTTTATGAAGAGGCACGATTTGCTATTTGGAGATGAAACATTATGGACCAATTCGTTTTTCAACATGTACACATGCAATTGTTGAATTTAATATTGTATTCAAGAAAATCATACTTTTTTGATATTGTTTTTTTAAATTGATATTGTACCTTTTTGAGAAAGAAAAATGGAGGAAAATGTTTTTCTGGTGCAAAATAAATCTGCTGTCTTTAAATGAAAACTTAAAGGAGAAATCAGTATGCCTTTCATAACTTGTTATTTGAAAAGTTTTTATGTATTCACACGGTTTACAAAAGCGATTCATATGTTTTACCTTTTCGAGCTTTAAAAAAAAAAAGCCCCCCTCCTCTGAAATGGGTAACGATCCGCCACAGCTCTATGTATATGTATTTTCCCGATTTGAACTGGCACTATTTTTTTCGGGCCCCACCACTGAAGCAGGTCACGAGCTGCCACTGGCTGTTATAGAAAGTGGACAGATTCTATTAACGGAAGGGAAGGATAGACTTGCAAAAACATTAAAACTATTAGAAGAAAATGAAAAAGCTCAAGAAGAAATTAATAAAAATAAAAAAAAGAATAAATAGAAAACTAGATAACTTATGATACTTAATTTGTAATCTCGTTATTAATTTCTCTTAATCTTAATTTTTAACTTCCCATAATTCTTAATTTCTCTCAACAGTCATTAAATATTTTTTGTTTACATTTGCTTTGTATATTGTGTTCAAGTATTATAGATGAATATGTAAATATTAGATGAGGTTAAATTACTGATACAAAAGCATATGCTATTAAAAGTACACACATTTAATTATTCTAACCATCAAATTTATTTTGTTTTCGATATTGCTTACCAATTACGTGTTGTTGTATAAGAGGTATAATATTTAGGTTTTCAAAAATCTCCATTTAGTACTACTTGCGATTTGTAATAGAATCAAAGAATGAGATAGAAGCTTTTGTTTTAAAATTTAGTTTTCATTTTATTTGTGCTCTCTTTTTCGAGAGGAAGATTCCCTAAATGATTCTGAAAAAGAAGAAAAAAAAAAGGGGACAGGGATTGGCAACCTGTGGCTCGCAAGCCGCATACAAATCATACTCATGGTTCTTGAGTAGGAAAAAAATGACTTAACCACAGAAAGGTTGCTGACTCCTGATATGTATTGTTTTTACCAAGTTGCTGATATAGCCTGTATACACCTTTTTTTTTTTTTTTTTTTTTTTTTTTCCAGAGCTTTCCTAAAGTGCTTTCAAATTGCGTTTTGCTTCTAGCAAATGGTGTTTGCTTGCAAACTTTGCTTTTGTACGCATTTAGTGTGTTCCTAAATCTTCAATTTTATGCTCCAAAATCATGTTAATTCTGATCTCGAATCTTCGTTTTCCTCTGGGAAACTATTTTTTTTGTGCTCCCGAGGTGCTCCCAAATGGAATTTTTCTGCTCCCGAGGTGCTCCCAAATGAAATTTTTTCTGCTCCCATGGTGCTCCCAAATCGAGTGTTGGAATTAACATCCCTCATTACAGTATATGGACATACATGTTACTTGAGAGAAAAAAAGGAATTATTTTGTCTGTATTAATTGCTTGTACATACATGTGCAAGAAATTGTGGGCTTTTCAATTTTGGAAAATTGGCAAATTTGCACTTGAAGCAACAACCTGCCAACTTTACAATAAGAAAATCTAAAGTTTGGTAATAACTAAAGTAATAAGGGGCTGTCCATAAATGATGTCATGCTTTTAAAAAAATATTCTTTGCCTCATGCTCACGCTTCAACATACCACCCTTGGCACATGTCATGCTGTATTACATATACATATACTTACAGTTTAAAAACAAAGCACTATGCTAGAAATCAAATTAAATTTTCTGATTTTAAATATTTTATTTTAATGTAAATGTATAATGTCACACACCTTGTTCCCCCCTCCCCCCTTGTCACAATTTCACAGCCCTCCTTTCCTCCAAGCGTGACATCATTTGTGGATAGACCCTACTTAAGAAAATTTTGGGGGTCCTTAAAAAGTGCTTATTTTTTTTTTTTTTTTGCTCTGAAAAGAGTCTGAACCATGTGCTAGACTGGAAAATATATTCTTTTGTAATTTCTGTACAACCCCTGAAATGCAATCATTTGACATCATTTTTTCTCTTCGGGAGCCATGAATAAGTGGTTTAAATCAGCGCTATATTTATCTTCATATCTTGGACACTTTTTCAAAAATAATTCTCAAATTTTGTATACCACTTCATGTGTGTATGAGGCACATTTTACTGATTGGGAATTTTTGTACATGGGGGGGGGGGTCTTATACAAATTTAAAAAGTGTACTTTCTGAAAATTAGCAAGAATGTTTTCTTAATGGAGTCTTATTTCTGACCTTATTTTGAAACATTTCTTAAATTTACATTGCCTACTTATCTCTAATAGATAATGAATAAAATCCTGTTACCACCTTTTTGGGACACCCTGTATACAACCAATGTTGCCTAATAATTTAAAGAGAAAGTGGGATGGGAGGGGGATGTGGAGGCTACTAGGTACTGTAAATAGTTAAGTTTGAGCTTAAAACTATGAGAGGCCAACTGTACTTCTGGCTGCTTTTATTTGTAAAATTTAGTCTGGTATTTCTGTGACGTTTTATTTTGTCACTAAAATGATTGTATTTAATTTAGGTTACTTGTGAATACTCTTTCAAACATGGAGCAGCTGTTCCCATAAGAGTTCATACTGTTGTTGTTTCAACGCAGCATATGGCTGATGTATCATTGGATGTAGTTAGACATGAAGTTATGGAACATGTCATTAAGTACTGCATTCCTCCAAGATATCTTGATGATAAAACTGTTTATCATATTAACCCATGTGGAGAATTTATTACCGGTGGACCAATGGTAAGATATTAAAACTTTACATTTTTTAAGAACTAGGGTAAATGTTAACTTTTTAAAGTTGTGTAACATATTAGTAAAATGTATGATGCATACCTATAACATACCTGCCAACTCTTCTGTTTTTGACAGAAGACTTCCATTTTTTTAAGATATCTTCTGGTCTTCTGCCAGAAGATAAAATCTTCTGTTTTTATTTTTAGTTGATATAATTAATTGTATCTGAAACTATGCTAAAAAATCAGTAAATAAATAAATCCATTTCTAAATAGTAAGACAGGGATGGAAAATCTGCACCAATTTCCACATTAAGCGCCATCCTGCTACAAAATTGCAAAAATTTCGAATTTTGCGCCAAACTGCACCAAAACTACGAGTTTTACATTTTTGTCACCTCCCTCAAAATAAAAACTCTTAAAAGCAGTATAATGGAAAGTTGGAAAGTGTCAGAATTGGGAAGAAGTTGCGAAAAGTCGGCAACGATGCGCACGAAAGCAACCCCGTCATCGTTAGTTACGGCAAACCCACCAGCTGCACCTGCTTCCGTTGGGAGAGCTAAGCCCATGGACTTAGATTGGAACTCTATCTGTAGCTGCATGGCTGAGCCCCTCCCACTATCCATGCCAAAATGTGATCACATGACTTGAGATTGGAATTCGCTTTCATGTCGTCGAGCTGTGAGAAGAGCCCATCAGTGTTTGGTTTTTATAGAAGCAAGTGAAAGCCCGTGCCGTATGCGAAATGCCCCCGAAAGGTGCGTATGTGTTTCTTTCTTCTTGTTAAAATGCTTAAATAATATTTTCAGATACTAATTTAACATCTATTAATTTTATAATTTAATATGATCGCATTTCGCTCTTTCCTTAGAGGGAAACAACGGAATGTGTCTGGTAGGAGCCGAAAGCCACGTGTTTAACAACTTCTGGAAGATTGCATGTTTTTAAAAACTCATACATATTAATGATCTGGGAAAGAACTGATAACGCAATCTTCCATTCTTCACTCTTCAGCAGTGCTCTTTTGACTGCAATTAATTTTAATTTGATACAAACTATCCAAAATCAAGATAAGGAAATTGTTGTCCACCATTTAGAGTCCTTTTTCTTGGGACATGCCAAATTTTGTGATATGTATGATGCTATTGAGTCAGCCTTAGCTGACTTACCCAAAAGCCACTTGCTGTCATTCTTTAGTGATGGCCCTAACGTAATGAAAAGTTTAAAAGCAAAACTTTGTAACTTAAATCAGAACATTGTTAATATTGGAGAGTGCTCATTGCATAAGGTTCATAATGCATTTGGCCTTGGTATAGAAGCCTTTGATGCTGAATTTGAACTTTTATTGATAGATTTGTACTATTTTTTCAAACGATCACCAGTGCAGTCTAGTGATTTTTAAAGAAGAACAAGCATCTCTAGGGCTCCCTGAACACATTTTTATTCGCCACGTTAGTAGCAGATGGCTAACACTTCATGCGTCTGTTGAGATTTTTAGAGCAATACACTGCATTGAAAGTGTACTTTCAAAAAGACTTAACATCAAGGAAGGAAAGTGCAAGATTAAAAAGAATAAAAAAACTTTATTGGATAAAACTATTTTGCCCAAGGCCCTCTTTATAAAAAATGTTCGAGAGCTCTTCAGTGGATTTTTGTTATTATTTCAAAGAGAAGAGCCCCTTGTGCACATATTGTATGATGAATTTGTTACACTTACAAAAAAATTATTGGGACGTTTCATTAAACCCGAAGCTTTCATAAACAAGACTGGTTTTGAACTGCAATCTCTTGATGTCTCAGATGGAAGTTTATGGTTAAAGACACCTGAAATAGGTCTGGATACTCAAAAGGAATTAGTTGACAGCTGCAAACAACAAAGCCATGCAACATTTCATAAAGCTGCAAGATCCTTTTATATAGCTTGTGCTCAAAGTCTTTTAAAATCTCTTCCCCTGAATAATAATTCTTAGAAAATTTAAAATTGTTGCACCCTTTATATAGATTGGCAGAAAGATCATCCCAGGTTTTAAGGATGCTTGCTGCAGAACTTCCTCAAGTAATAGAAAGCTCTGATGTCTCATCACTTGTTGATGAATGGCTTTTGCTACAAACTATGGAATTGGACTTTAATTTTGAAAAAATGAGTGATAATAGCAGTGTGTTAACTGATTCTGAGAATGATTCAGTAGAAGTAGGAAATCAGACTGTCACATCGTATATGAGGATAGACCATTATTGGCAGAAAATATTTGAAATTAAAGATCAAGTCGGCAAATTGAGATTTAAAAGGTTACCAACGCTTGTGAAAGCATTATTATCATTAGCACATGGCAATGCAGAGTGTGAGCGTGGCTTCAGCTATAATAAAAATATATTAGAAGGGCGTTCTTTGTTAAAAATTGAAAGCATTAATGGTATACGTCACATGAAAAGACATATAAAAAGACTTGGTGGTAATGTTGAAAATTTGAAAATACACACTGATCTGCTAAAATCAGTCAAGAATGCTGGCTCACAATATAGAGAACGTTTAAAAACTCTCAAAGTAATAGGTCAGAAAAGAAAATTGGATCAAGAACAGCAAGATGATCCAGCTACAAATCTGAAAAAAGAAGCAGATGAACTTGACAAACGCATTTCAGCATCACAAAATATGCTGGATCGAGCCAACCAAATGATTTCAGATGGTTTACGAAAAAAAGACATATCTATAATAGAAAGTGGTCAAGTTCTTTTAAAAGAATCTAAAGATAACATGTCGAAATACTTAAAAGAATTAGAGAAAAATAGACATCTACAATTATCAATTGTCTCAACTACAAAGAAAAAATGCACTTAGATTTGATTAATTTAAACCAAGTCTTTTTTTTTGTTTTTTGTTTTTCTTTCTTAAGTTTACAATTCCCTCCCTTTTTACTGTTTATTACACTTCTATTAATCGCACACAAGCTTTAAACAGCCTTTTAATTGAAATTAACTGCTACAAATCTACATTTTCTTGCTATAATTATGCATTTGGACTGCTCCAAAAGTGAGATTTTTCTGCTCAAAGCTGCTCCAAAAGGGAGATTTTTCTGCTCCAAAACTGATTTTTTGATTTTCCATACCTGAGTAAGATAGATATACTGCAAAAAAAGTCAAATTTACAGAAAAAAATGTCAGCCAGGATGCCAGTTTATTTGTTTTTTTTTTTACAGAAGTCTTCCGTATTTTTTGCCTCATAAAGAAGATTTCTGTAAAATAAAGAGAATCTGTCAAATTTATGGAAGACTTCTGTAAAATATACAGAAATAAACTGGCTTCTTGGTGGACAGTTTTTTCGGTAAATTTGAGACTTTTTATTTGCAGTGTAATCATTTTGACAGCTAACAGCACAATGCCATTGTATGAATGAGGTCAAAGCGTTTGTAAGCAAATCTTTTATAGATAGTTAAAAAAAAAAAAAACAGAACTTCATTTCCTTCCTCCCTCAGTAATTCATCATTAGAAAATTTATTAGTGTTGAAAACTAAAGCTAACATACTTTGTTATTAAAATAATTTTTCTGATGAACTATTAGTAAAAGCTAAAAAAAGTACTTTGAACCTGCTAAAAAAAATCTTAATCTGTTTATTTTTCAGTGTACTTTGGTTAAAAATAAGTCAAATTTCCATTTATTTTATTTTTATTTTTTTTGTGTGAAAATACTCCATCTGTTTTCATTTCATATAAAAATTCCAGGTGAGCTCAATTCTATTAATATTTAATTTCGTTTTTATTTCTATACATTGCTAATATAAAAAATAATGAGAAATGGTGATAAACTGGGAGGTCTTTGATCGGAATTTCTCTCCAAACTCTTAATATATCTCAGTAATTGTAATATTTTCTGAAAACACCTGTTAATTATAGCATTGATTGGCAACAATTGTAAAAGGTGAGGGTTTTTTTTTTTTTTTTTTTTTTTTTTTTTTTTTTTTTTTGTAGAATGAACGTGTTCTTTTTTTGGTTGTGTTAAAACTTTTACTGAGGTTATTTAAGTAGAAATGTGTTTATGAATGGGCAAAATGGTGAACATTTACTGTCGTATGTGAAATTCGGCAACCTGGACACGATATACTTAATTGCATTTTTGGTTTGTAATGGAGCATCTTGCTAGGAAGCAATCTCCATTAAGAACATATTTTTCTAAGACATATAAAAGTTTAATGTCTCTGTTTGATAATGAAAATATAGGAATCAGTGATGTTAAGATTAAATTAGCTACTTTAAAACGTATCAGTGCTGATTTAATGACTCTTGACAACGAAATTTTAGAACTTTAAGTGCTGATGGTAATGGTAAAAATTATGATGAATATGAATCTGTAGAAGAATACAGTCAAATATGATGAAGCTATTGTTTGCGTCAATTCTTTTATAGAAAGTAAATCACAACCAAACAGAAATATATTAAATAATGAGAAATCAAAAATACAACATCCCAAACTTTTACTTCACTGTCAAATTTCATTAGTTGAAGAATGGTTGTGTTTCTGGAGTCGGTTTAAACGAATTCACGAGCATAAAGAAAAGGAGTTAGAAGACATTCTAATATTTAATACAGTCAGTGTATGTCGCCAGGTACAAGAGCGAAAGAGATCGTTGATAGCTATCCACCTACTGCCAACATCTAGAGGCAAAAATTCTATTCACCATCAAGATATCAGAAACCTCTGGGAATTGGAAACCCTTGGCATTACAGATCCCTTTGAATCAAAATCTAGAAGTGAGATTGATAAGGCCGTTAATGATCATTTTATTGCAAATTTAAGAAAATATGCTGGGGGAAGATAGGAAGTGAAATTGCCATGGGTGCATCACAAAAATCTTCCAGGGTATATATATAGCTGAAAGAAGACTAGAAAAAACAACAGCTAAGTTAAAAATGGAAGGAAAATGATGCATATAACAATGTGTTCAAGGAGTGGTTACAAGAAGCTATAATTGAAAATTGTAGCCACTTGAAGTATTCAAGATTTCAATTGGTACCACTTGAAGAACTATCTAGACCTGGTTGCTACTTGCCACTTAGAGGGATTTTCAAGAAAAATTCCACTACTGAGGTTAGACCAGTTTTTAACGCATCAAATAGAAAGGATTTCCTTCACTCAATGATTGCCTTGAAAAAGGACCTAACAACTTAGAATTAGTACCGTCATTGTTAGTAAGATATAGAGAAAAAAGAATAGGCGTTATATCTGACATAAAAAAGGCTTTCGTACAGATAAGCATTGCCGAAGAAGATCAAGATTATCTTTGATTTCTGTAATGGTAGGACAGTGAGAGTAGAGAAATTAGTTTTTAGGCACTGCGGAGTAGTTTTCGGAGGTAACTGCAGTGCGTTTATTCTTGGAGCAGTCATTCGTAATCATCTAGAGAATACATGCATAGAACACAAAAAAATTGCTGAAAAATTGATAGTTTTATGTTGATAACTGCGGCACTTCATTGGACACAGAAAGTGAAACTCAAATATAAAGTCATCATCTCATTTTAAAGTATCTACACAGTTAATGCAAAGTGCTAAATTTGAATTGCGAGGCTGGGAGTTTGCCAATTTTAATGTATCAGCTGCAGAACTAGTCTTGGAGTGCTGTGGAATCGAAGAACAGTGGTTCAGGGATCTTCATCTTTTGAAATATGAGAAATTCCAAGATATATGTCAATAGAAAACTGTGTCCATCAGCCTGCATACTCTCTGTGATGCATCTAAAATTATCTTATTAAACTGTCCGTTTCTTGAGGAGTGAATGTGAAAATCAAGTCTCAGTGCAACTGGTGATTGCTTTCAGTGGTGAGATTCTTGATTTAGCAATGTCAGTTCGTAGACTAGAGTTAATGGCATGTATAATAGGCATACATCTTTCTGATATGGTGAAAAAGGCCTCAAGTATCAAAGATATTGAAGAATATTATTGGACAGATTAAACTTCAGTGTTGTATTGAATAACTCATGATGATACATAACTGCAAACTCTTCTGGTTTCGACAGAAGACTTCTGTTTTTTTAAGCTATCTTCCGGCCTTCTGCCAGAAGATAAAATCTTCTGTTTTTTAAATTTTTAGTTTATATATTAAATTGTATTGCAAACTATGCTAAAAAATTTAAATTATTAAGGTAATCATTTCGACAGCTAACTGAAAAATGCTGTTGCATGAGTGAGGTCAAGCATTTGAAAGCAAATCTTTTATCAATGGTTAAAAAAAGCAGAACTTCATATTATTCCTCCCCCAGTAATTCATCATTAGAAAATTTGTTAGTGTTGAAGACTAAAGCTGACATACTTTGTTATGAAAATAATACTTTTGATGAACTATATTTATATTAGTAAAACCTAAAAAAGCTTCTTTGAACCAGCTAAAAAAAATTGTAATCTATTTTTTACAACATACTTTTTTAAAAAACATCAAATTCCCATTTATTTGTTTTGTTTTTATGAAAATACTCCATTTGTTCCATTTTTTATATAAAAAATTTCAAGTAAGCGCTTTTTCTGTTACTGTTCAATTTTTTTATTTCTGTACATTGATAATATAAAAAATGAGATTGTGATTAACTGGGTGTCTTCTGTTTTTACTAGTTATATTTAAAAATGATCTTCTGATTTTTTCTGAAATCTTCTGTTATTTTAACCAGAGTCTTCCTGTTTTTGGCTTAAGGAGGTTGGCAGGTATGATGATACATGGACTGTGTTTGTAAAAAACTGAGTTCAGGAGATAAGAAATCGAACAAAGTGGTGACATGTACCAGGCACTGAGAATCTTGCTGACTTGCCATCAAGGTGTTGTTCAGCGAAGAAACTAATAGAATCACCTTGGTGGAAGGGTCCTCAGTGGCTGAAGTTGTCGGAAAAAGAATGGCCTCATTATACCCCAAATGATGACGAAGAGACCGTTGACACGGAAAGGTGCAAGATAGTTCTAATAGCACTGAGTAATGTCAACGATTTGTCTTTAAAAGTTGTTAGCTACTTTTCGAAATACACTAAAATTTTAAGAATGATCGGGTGGATGTACAGGTTTGTAGAAAATTCTCCCAAAAGCAAAGTTAAGCCATCGAATGGAGAGTTCTAAGACCAATTCAGCACTTATATTCATAGGAAATACAACCAGAATCTGAAGGAAGTCCTGAAAAGGCAGATACTGAACAAGAAAATATCTCTACAACTCTTCACGAGATATTGAAAGAGAAACTTACCAGAAGTGGTCGAGCTACTATATATTTGTTTTGAATCTTTACTAAATATTTGTTTTGATAATATACTCTCACCTTTTGATAACAGGATTCTTAAGTATAGCATTGTATATGCATTCAACCAGTGTAGTTTTTATTTTTCCTTTAGTTTAGCTTTGAGTAGCAACAGTTGTAAAAGAGTATTATTATTTTTTTGGTAGAATAAACTTGTTCTTAGTTTGGTTGTGTTAAAACTTTTACCTAGATTATTTAAGTAGAAATGAGTTTATGGATGGGCAAAATGGTGAACATTTACTGTCGTATCTGAAACCTTTTTACTTTCTGAACATGTACTATGTAAGGAAAGAACTGTAATCATGAAAAAATTAGACTTAGAGATTTTGGTGTATTTACACGTTTCGAGGTCTTCTGAATTCATTTATGCTATTTTTACGAGATGTGTCTATGTGAGTGAACACGATAGCTTCTAAATGGGGGCATTCGGTTGAGCTCAAATTGGGTATATATGTTATAAACCACAATCGCAAGACTGCTATTGATTTTGGTGTGTATAGGAATTGCAGTTTTTCTACAGGGTATAACAAAGATCTTTCTCTTAAGAACACTATAAATCAGGCATGAAAGATGTCAGTCTTTTGACTGATTTCAGTCTTTTTTCTACGTCATTGATGCATTTATATTAGTTCAATGAATTTAGTTATACTGAATACAGTGATAGTGAATATCAGTTAATTTAATAATGAATACATATAAAAGAATAACGGGTAATGTGTAAAACCATAATCATTTATTTGTTCTGTATGATCCGTAGCAAAGTTCAGTCTTTGCTGTTTTGTGATTTCATGCTTGATAAATAAAAGATGTTTAAAGGCTACAGCTTACAGAATTTGTTATAAAACACTGTAAGACCCTCTGGAGTCTTATATCATTTAGTTGAATATCATTTTCTGTCATAACTGAGTATTTCAATTTAAGTCAATGTTCTATAGCACAGCTGAATTAAACTATTAGAAATATTTTGCTTGTCTAAAGTTTTGGAGTTAAATTATGTATCTTTGTTATGTAATGTGTTTATTTATTTGTCCATAATTGGTGCTTTTCCAGGGAGATGCTGGTTTAACTGGACGCAAAATTATTGTTGATACTTATGGTGGCTGGGGTGCTCATGGTGGTGGAGCATTTTCTGGAAAAGATCCTAGCAAAGTTGACAGATCTGCAGCATATGCTGCTCGTTGGGTTGCTAAATCACTTGTAAAAGCTGGTCTTTGCAAGCGATGTCTTGTTCAGGTAAATATTTGAAAGGATATCGGCTTTTTATTTACTCAAATCTGAGTGCAGTTTACTTAATCTCATTCTGTTTAGTAACATTGATCCATTTAAAAAAAAAAAGAGAGAATGCCAGGGAGCCATTTTAGAAAGGTCATTTGAGTAACAACTGACTGAAGATCCTACTATTGTATTTTTATTATTAAATTAGTGGGTGTAAAAAACTAAATCGAACTTATCTTTAAACCTTTCAAAACATTATGCTGCTGAATGTTAAAAAACAAATGTCAAATTCCCTCCCCTCCTCCCAAAATAAATAAAAAATACTAACAACTGAATAAATCTATTTATTTGGGAAAACTGCTCAAAAATTTCAATAGATGGCCATTTGTCATATTTCTACCATTCACTCTCATGCATATCTATAATTACTTTTTTTAAACCAAAGCAATACATATACAATAAAACTTCTTGGAAGCGACCACCTTCCGTTCTGAAAAGAATCCGTCATTAAAGGTATTCATTCAAAAAAGTATTCACATTTGGTATTCAAGGGAAAAAATGCTAAAATATATTATTTATTTTGTTATTTAAGAACAGGGGTCTGTTTAAGAGAAATTCGGGTCCATTAACAGATCTTTCACAAAATTCTTGAATTGGTAAACGGCCCCTTCACAAATCTAATTGTTAAATTTTATAACGAATTTCAATTATGTTGTCGCACACATTACAAGTTTTATAAAATTAATAATTAATTATAAAATGTTTAAAATAATTTGCACATGAAATCGTTTTATAAAAACTGTAAGGCAAGATAATATTAACTGATATTTAATTTTTAAAACTGAGCTAAGGAAAAAGAACTTTAAAAAGGAAACAAATGGTGCACAAGTGTCACACGTGTTACGATGGAATCTCCCTTCATATTAAACTAGATGATGCTTGAAAGAATCTCTATTATCCAAAAATTTCGACTATTCAATGTTGGTTTGGTTCTAGTTACATTGTATAATCGAGGTTCTACTCTATCTGTAGTATTTATATAAATCAGTACACGTGAATATGGAATATGGTTTTTGTTTACTATACTTCTGGGAAAATGCAAGAAAACTTTCGTACGGGGCACCGGACCGGTTACTTATAAGTGATTGTGCATCTCTTCTAGCGGATCTTTCAACAGTAACTAGAAAGGGTAAAGAATCGGTGTCTTAAAGTGGTCGTTGGGAGTAGGGATGTAACAGGTATCTGGTATCTCGCCTAAATAATTGACTTTTCAATATCTGAAATACTATTGGATATCAGAATCACAATTATCGGATATCTGACTTCTCTGCCGGATATCTGGCTATATACTACTAAGTTCTATCTATAATATGCATGGGACAGGACTTAAAAGTGTATTTGAACATTCTTAATAATGTGAGACATAAAACGGAAGGATATAGTTTTTAATTGAAAAAAACAGCAAATTTAACACTGGAAATGGATCATTCAAAATAAACACAAAATTTGAACATTTTTTCATTATTTTTTGAGCACGTTTATAAAACCAGTTAAGCTAATACAATTTCAAGCTGCTAAATGCTGCTCAGCAGACATTTTCGGAACTTTAAAAAAAAAAAAAATCTCATGTAGTATCCATGGGCAGTTTGAAGGCGAGTTTTCTCATCCTTTTCAGCTGTCAATTGCTGTTTACAGGGGAAGTTTCATTATAAGCACTGTGCAGTATCATTTGAAAACTATGTGCATTCAGTATTGTGATTTCTCGTGGTAATCCCAGAAATAATGTCATCTCTCCATGGAGATTCTCATATTTTTAATTTGCTCCGTTAATTAACAAAAAAAACTCTATTGTCTTCAAAAATTTATTTACGGAGGAAGGGAGAAATTTTCACTCATCTTTTTTCTAAATGACAATCTTTTACTGAGCATTCCTTTATTGAAGTCTCCAATACCTAATGATTAAAAATTAACGTTTATTTTGCATATTTTTTATTTTAATTTAGTTTTATTTAAATTCATTTATGATTTTTAAAATTAAGTCTACTTAAAATATGTGCATTTAAAATGTTTGTGAAATATTTATTAATGACAATTATAACATGGCTGCTTCTGCAGACAGCCATATCGCAACTTGGTATTTTACCAGTTTAAAATAGTTGTTTTAGTTACTACTACAGTATTGTGTATGATTATCACTCCATACATAAAGTATTTTGACTAATCTTTTTGTGTGTGTGTGAATGTTGGAATCAAGAGTAATAAAGTGAAATTGTCCTAAAATTTGGAAACTAATGTTTGAAATGACTTTTTATGAATTCCCTTCCCCCCCCCCCCCCCCATTTTTCCCCTTATAGTGCCATATAAATTTTTAAATGAGATGCTGCTTTTCAGAGGACCTTTGACTGATATTTGTCTTTTCATGATATTTGAAAGAAATGAAAAAATCAAATTATTCTTAAACTGCTGCTAACCAAAAGCTTTATTTAAAAATTATAGTTTAAGTAAATCTCTTGTTTAGCACAAAAGTCACCAATTTAGAATAGTAATATTAAGCTACATTCATGTATTTAGGCATAATTTGGCAACCTTTTTTTAATATTTCTGTGTGGTGTAGTATATGAAGTACCATCCTGAATTTTTTGGGGTACTTGGCACTATTACTTTAATTTGTACTACAAATCCCTGAAGCAAGCTTTGTTTCTTCGAATTATAGTAGGGATGCACCGAATATTCAGTTGGTATTCGGTATACTGCCTATTCAGCAGACAAACCGAATATTCGGTTCGGCCAAATATTACTTTTTATTTTTTTCAATTTCATTTTAACTGTAAATAAAATATTGCGTTTCAATTTTGTAATTAAATACTAAAGATTAATTAAAATTCATTTTATATTATTTGTAGGTACTTAAAAACACACAACAGTATATTATCTGTAAAACTAATAAAATATTGGTCATAATAAAATATCTTTTGCAAAGTTAAACACTAACAGCATAATGTTGCAGAATACTGTGCTAATTCCTGGGTTCGTCGTTCTAAAGTCCAGTCGGTCTAGAAAGTTCTAGAAAAGTCCACTTGTCAGGATGGAACATTAACTTTGCTTCTATAACTTCGTCGAACCATCAGCTGTACAAAATTCATAAGCACAATCGGACAGCAATGTGCTTTTAACAGTCTGCTTAGTACAGAAGCTTTCACAAATGCTGTAATTCTCCCACAAAATAAAACACTTCCACAGGCAAAATTCAGTAGAAATATACGAAGGATAACAGTAAAAGTCCCTCAAGACTCAACAAGGAAGAATTTACACAGTGCACATAAAAATCAGCTTCACAAATGAGTGAAAACAGTTTCTAAAGCTTCAATACAAAGCCTGGAGCTTCAGACATCTGCTCTTGGCAGGAGCAGAAGCAAGACTAAGACTATCGGGGTAGTCCACTTATATTTATAAGAGAGGCAGAAGCTATGAGGAGCTTCAAGAATTTATTTCTCAAAGATTCCACAGAAGCAGGAATTATGATTGTCATAGAAGAGAAATATTAAACTATTATGCATGTCAATGCAGCAAAACTAACTTTACAAGCCCCATTGGGAAAAACGCGCCAACTGACCTAAATGTTGCCAAATTTAGCACCAAAAATAAGTCCCCAAAAGTGAAGTTACGGAAGGCCTAGGACCAATATTTTTCTAGATTTCTAGGAACGACATACAAATCAGTTGGAAACCCAAACCTCCATATCTCCGGCTCTAGTTGACCAATTTAGATGTAACAAAAAGCACATTTTAACTATTTGAAGCATAGAATGCGAATTTTAAATACAAGAACAGCAAGTTTCCCCAAAATTCGTACCAATAATTATATTTTGAGATATTCATAATTTAATTAATATGCTATGGTAAATGTCATTAATCTGGTAACTATACATAATCACATCACATTTTGGGTTTTACAGACTCTGGGCAAAATATATTGAGCAACTTTTCAAAATTATGTTTGTAATTAAGGATCTGAAAAAATTCCTTCTACGCCCACCCAATAAAGAATCAAGTCGAGTAGTGTCACCAAGTAGAAAAGTTTGCATTTCAGTAATATTATTAATGCATCAGATTTTATTGTATGAGATTAACTCATTGAAGTATAACTAAGCAGTAGTATTTCTAAATGCATTAAAAAAAAATTTTTCTCTTTTTTTTCTGAAATTATTCTACCGGATATTCGGCCAACTGAATATTCGGTGAAACAGCCGAATACCGAATAGTGGCCGAATATTCGTTACATCACTAATAAAAAACACGTGTTTTTTATACCATTAATGAAAGTTATAGTGTAGTACCATAGTACAAAACTAATTCAAACTGTTATAAGAAATTCATAAGCAAAAAAAGTTTTCATTCATATAATATTCTTTTAATTCAAATAATGTAAATATATAAAAAAAAAAAAAAAAATGTGAGTTTTTTTTCCCCCATCATGATTTTAAAACTTTGCTGAACATTAGAATGAAATTAAAAAAAAAAATTATTTTGTATTTAGTAAAAAGGTGAATATTTTCTTACACATTAATGGCAACTTTTTCTTCATATTGAATATTATTAAAATCGGAGAAAACTTATCATTGGAAACATGTTTCCTTCATTGCGCACCAAAAGTTCAAACGAAGTTATTTTGGGAAAATGGCCTTGTTTACAACCTTCAGAGGTATTCCCCACTGATGCATTTTGCATTGTGTGTAATAGCAATTTTTCCATAAAGCATGGTGGGTTTTACTATTGTTCTCGCCATATTTCTTTTTAAAAAAAACACCAGACAATGAGTAAAGGAAAGAGTCAAACTAAAAATAAAAATGAAAAATGCTATGAGAACTTTTTCAAAAGAAGACATTTTAAGAGCAAAGCGTGCAACTGTGTGTCATTTAAATGGAAAAAAAATAGATTCCTTAAATTTGCAATTGATAAGATAATCTAGAAAATAAATCTGTTTATAACATTTGTGTTAATGTTATTTAATAAGTATCAGTTTTCTTTTTTCAATGTAACTTTTTCTAAATTTGGTTTTGTTAGGAAAGAATGCAATAACTTCAGGATGTTTTCGTGCACATGATACAAAATATCATGGTCCCAAGGCACTTCATGCATAACAAAAGCTCACAACTACACACGAAACATTAAAAACTGCTCTTTTTTATTTGTACTAAACATGAAAGTTGTAAGAGGTTGACAACCCTGCATATGAAATATTAAATATTGTTTAAAAATAAACTAAGTTAATCATTGTAATCAGTTTTAACCAAATATTCGGTATCTGTTATTCGGCAAAATGTGGTATTCTGTGCATCCGTAAGTTATAGCCTTGTCAAGTTGCTTAGTCAGGGTTTCTACAGACCTGGAAAGTCGGGGAAATGAGTTTTGGTCAGGGATTTGGGAAAAAAAGTCAGCGAAATTTGAAGCAATTGAAGAAAGGTCAGGGAAATGCAAGAATATTTGAATTTTGCGGCAAAATCAAGAAAATACTTCCTGTTTGAACCTAATTGTAGAAATTGTTTTATTTTCATATTCTTATTTAACCTTATAAATAATTTTAAAATGTGTCCTTTATTAACATATCTTGTTCAGTTGAAATATTCTTAATTTTATCCTAAATTATTATCAAACATGGTTTTTGTTAGAATCCAGTGATGTCAAATAATATTTTTGTGTATATTGATTTTATTATTATATATTATTATTTGTAAAAAGGGGGCAAAATATATAAAAAGTTATTAATTAAAGGATGTAATATTAAAAATAGAAACTCAAAATTCAGGAAAGCATGTTGGATTAAAAAGTCGGGGAAGAGCGTGATAGATGTCAGGGAAGCAAAAGCTGTGAAATCTGTAGAAACCCTGTTAGTTTAAAACTGAATCAAGATTATTCACCCTTAAAAGCATAGTTTTTTCTGAAAGCCATCTGTGAGTCTATTGATTTTCCTATCCCATTTGATAATGTTTTGTGTATTATAATAGAGTAACATTTCTTTTAGCTTTCATATGCTATTGGCATCGCTGAACCTCTCTCTATTACTGTATTGTCGTATGGTACATCAGAGAAGACTCAAAAAGAATTGCTTGAAATAGTTATGAAGAATTTTGATCTAAGACCTGGAATAATTATAAAGTAAAAATGCTTATTTTCTTTATCCCTTTCTATTGTTTCCACTTCTTGATTTATAATCAAATTGAGTTTAATTCATTGTTAACGAAACTAAAAGAAATTTTGTTTCTGTACCTAAAGAAGTTGACTCTTCTGTTACAAATATGATTTGGGGTTTAGTGATCAAAATGTAGAATCTTGCATTATTGTATTTTTTTTTAATAAATTTAAATTTCACTAAGAATTATTTAAAATTCCTCAAAATTCAGATAACAATATTTGATGCTGTATTATCTGTTGTAAAATCTAGAGCAAAACTAATATTTTCGAAGTTTAAGCCTTTTTATTTAATGCATAAAATGGTTAAAAATAATTTGTTAAATATTAAAATGTTAAACAAAAATACTAAATTCTTCATGAAATAATAGATCAAATCATGAATTTATAGTTCGAAAATACCTGTAAGTTTTAATACAGTCAATTCGTGATTTAATGACCTTCAGGGACTTCTGTAAGTAAGATGTTAAACTGAAAGTTTATAAAAGGTATCTGAAAACAGTCAGGACTTCATCAGAAGCTCATTAAATCAGGAAAAGTCGCAAAATTGTGAGTTGACTGTATTAAGTCAGTTCTATATCCAGTTGTAAAGCACTGACATAGCTTGGACTTCTGAAGTGAGCAAGTAGCTAGTTTATTTAATAATAGAAAATATGTGTACTATATCATAATCTTATTGAATTGCAGTTTGACTGTTAATTTCTCAAGTATTTATAGAAATGATTTTAGGTACAAATATTTTGTTAGCTATAAGAAAGCTATGAAACTATTCTTGCAATTAAAAAATTTTTGGAGTAAGTAAAAGAAATAGAGCTGAAGTTTGATATAAAAGCTGCATTAACACTCGCTGATTGAGGTTTTTAGGGGTGGTCACACTCCCCCCCCCCTTTTTTTTTTTTTTTTTGAGAGCAATTAGCATTCTTTAGAAAACTTAAATCTTCAAATACACTTATATTTGTTCTAGCATTAAGCTTTTAATTTCTCAGTGATCTTTTTTTTTTTTTTTTTTACGAACCCACTTCTTGCCATTGGACTTTGCTTTCTAGAAAAATTGGATAAATGTTTCATATTTTAAGATTGTATCTTTAGTCATTGTCTCAGTATGTTGTAAGATTCAAATTTTGAAAGTGTATAATATATGTAAAGCTCTCGCATAAAATAATTTGGTATTTCTTTTGCAGGGAGCTAGGATTAAAGAGGCCAATATATTACCAAACCAGTGCATATGGGCATTTTGGTCGCTCTGAATTTCCTTGGGAAATACCGAAGAAACTTGTTTTGTGATGTAACTCTTAGTGAAAATTTGACTTTGCCGTGTAATTTGTAGGTGAACCACAGTGGAATTGCCAGGTTTCTGCATTGAAGGTCGACTCGTTTACATTCTGGTGCCTTAAATGCAGGGCAGTTGGCATTCTGCTGCAAATGTGTAAGAAAAAATTCTTATTCTCCATCTAAGACTTTTCAACACACAGGAGGAACTTAGGATGGGTGAATAATTTCTGAAGAACAGAATTTTTTTTCTCTCAAGCTGCGTTTATTTTCTGTTTAAAATGTTAATTCTCACTGTGTGTCTGTTGATTTCTTAAACTAATCTAAAACAAATGCGACTGGTTTGCTTTGTAATTGTGAAAGAAACATCTTGTTAATTTTCTTACAATTTAATCACATACAAAATAAAAAAAAAATTGTAATTTGCTTTCTTGATATACTGAAAAGTAGTTTTGCATTTTAAGCACATTTGTAAAATTCCTTTGCTTAAGTTAATTATCACTATTGCTAAATTTTTATGTAGTTTCTAAACGTAATCTTGGTTCATTTTGTTTTAATGTTCAGTGGTTTAATAACTGCACAATATTAAACCTCAGTAGGGAAAGGTTTTACCTTGTTTTCTATGATTAAATAATTTTGTTAATAGTGGATATTTTAAATAAAAAGCTATTTAATATTTTTTAAGTAAAATAAACTTTTTTTTCCCCACAATAGGATTTTAAGCAGTAGCGAATACTTGCTGCTTTTCAGTTACAAAAGAAAGAATATACATTAAAATTTTGAATGCATAATGCCAATTTTTGTGCCGATTTACCCATCCAAAAAAACATCAGCACATTTGTCTTGTGTTTATGAAAATTCCAATGGAAAAGAGCACTTTTTTTAAACACTCGGGTTCACTTGCAATTTAAAATATGGGCAATTATTAGTTTATGTAGTGTTTGTCAGTTTTTATGTAGTTAAATTATGGGTTGGGGGGATTTAGTAGTTGGAAAGTTTTTAAGTTTTATGTACTTCACAACTAATCTCATTGACTTGCATCTTTTTTTATACTTCTTTAAGTGTACTAAATTGTATAAATGTCATGTACCAAAATCATGTAAAGATGCATATTTATATACCAAATGATGTACATTATAGAAATTGAAGCTATGAATTTTCATGTAGTCAAGTTGTGATATTTCATCCCGTTTTCAGTTACCTTTTTTAAAGGGATTGATTGTGTTTGTGATTTGATGAAGTATTTGTATTTTAGACATTTCTCTAGTGAGAAGCGGACCCAGTTTGTATTATTTTTGACTTTTATATTCATTTTTTGCCATACAATTTCACATCATTGTAATTTTTGTGTTCATCAATGCATTTTTGAAATATCTTACTTGAAAATGAACGACATGTTGGTGGCATGAGTTGAAATCACGGACGGTGTTCGATTTTTAAATATGTGAATAAAGAGTTAAGCCTGCCTTGTCCTGTTGTCTTATTTTATTTATTTTTTCACATTTTATAATTCATAGATTACCTTTTCGTTAAAATTACCTCAAATAACAGCTATATTAATTGGTTCCTCCCCTCTGCCCTTATATACAGCAAAACTATTTTCTTCTGGTGACAGGAACAAGTTGATATTATAGCTGTCAGTACTTTTCTTAGAAATTTGCTGTTCACCTCTAAATATAGCTAACAATTTCCTGTGTCAGTAATAATTTTAAAAAGGTATGTTAAATATGGCCTTTTCCTGTAATAGTATTATTGTAGAAAGCAACTTACACTAGAAGTTAGTTTAGGCTCTTTTTTTTTTTTTTTTTTTTAAACACCAGAGTGCTATTCATTTCAACCTTGCTTTTTGTGTAGACACTATTATGGTACAATTTTTGCATCGAGTCACTTTTGAAATGTGTTTGCCAGATAACGAGGAGTTTGGGGGAGGCTTTAATAAAATGTTGAGTCGCACAAGGCTTGCAATTTTTGATAAATGATCGCTAAACTGGGTGCCAAAATGCAGCAATTTATTATAAATATATTTTGAGTACTACAATAAATATTTCTGATCTTTCAAAAAATTATAACAATATTTTTCAAGCTTTCTTACAGGCAAATTCATCTATAACATCCGAAATGTCTAGCACCTTACAGGTGTCACTTTCAATTGAAATAATAGCCAAATTCGTAAGCCTTTCTTGTGAGATTGTAGATTTTATGAATTTTTAATCAAACTTAATTTTGAAAAGCTGAAGCAACACTGATTGGTATAGTCAAAAATATTCAGAGTGCTGTAGATAAATTGGGAAAATGTGATGCTTAATCTTGACTTAAGGTGAAGTCCTAATAAGGAACAGCCCCTGTATCCTCTGCGTTACAATCATCTGGACCAGTTCATTTACAAACTACTCTGTATAAAGTCTTGAAATTTGGTGAATAGGTAGAAGCATGATCATTCAATAAAATGGCATAAATTAAAAACACGATAGTGCTTGATTAATTTTATTTTTCATTTGTAATATGTATGTCAATACATTCCCCAGATTGTGCCACTGCACAGGCTTTGACCGAAGGGTTTCGAATGAAAAATAAAATATATTAGAAGCTATTTCAGTATTTTTAATTTGTCATCTTATCACATGATCATTTTCATACCCATTCCCCAAATTTCAAGGTTTTATAAGAAGCAGCTTCTAAATGAACTGGTCCAGGCGATTGTAACATTGCGAGTATAGGGGCTATGCCTCACTAGAACTTAGCCTTAATATATGATTCAAAATTTCTAATGGTTTTAACCGGCAAATATTTGGAAACAGATCTCAAACATAATAGTTCACTGTGCAATTCAATAACGTTTGCAGTTTAATGTCCAAATCCATACAACTTTTTTTCAAATTGTCACTATCTTCAGAGTTAAACATTAGTAAAAACTGAATATTCAGAAACAGCTTTCCAACAAATCGAAACTTTCACTTACTGAATTGGTGAAAATATCCAAAATTTGAGAATAAAAATTAATCTTAAACCCTTTTTCAGAGTCTGTAACAACTTGCACTACGTCCCATCATAGCAACCAATCCGGCAACACTTTTCCCAAGACACACTAATAGTCAAAGATCCCAGGGCCCCCAGACCTTACTTATTTTCTCATTCTCAAAATGTATACAATAGAGTAGTGTTAGTACGTACAGTAAACGTATGCATACTTGCTAGCTTGAGCTGACGGCCAATTCTCAGGTACCACTTGCTACAGGTTTGTAAAAATAATACTAACTTTACTTATTTTCTCACAGCTGATTTTTACGCATGTTGTATAGAATATTGTTACAAATTTTGAATCAATATTGCCAGACACTTTCTGTGGGCGGTAATTGTCGCCAGACGCCTTGAAGCTACCCCCAAAATAATGTAACCTTACTTATATTCTCAGTCTTGATTTTTAAATATTCTTGGTGAACTATTTCAATGCTTTTTGTAAGCTGCCAGACCAATTGAATGGGCCAACATCCCCCCCAGCAGGGCACGAAATTAGCGGTCGTTAGTCGTATTTTGCAACTGTAATTTTTGTTTTGACGACCGAGATTTAAGAACCAGTCATCATTTTTGACGCCTAACATTTTGCCTGATACAGGGCTGCCACAGGCGACTAAAAAGAGACTATTTTGGCATCGGCCGACTACGGCGACTTTTTAAACAAAAATACTGTGAAAAACGAATATTTTAAAAATTCTGGGGTCTTTTTTATTATCTAGACAGGAAACGAGTTCGCCATATTGGAGTCTTTCTGCAAGTGTGTGTTTTAGCGGTAGCTCTGCTCGTATGGTACGGCAGTGTGGGAAGATGCGATGATAATGCTTGATATCAATATTGATGAACGTGCGAGATCCTTTTAAATAAGGCAGTGTAAAAGTTATTTGGATTAGTTATATTCATTAATAAAATATAAGTATTTACCGCAGGAGAGTACAGCTTCCGGTCTGGACGCCATCTTGGATTTTATTTGCTGCGGCACGTTGCAGTGCCGCAATAATGACTGGCTAAGTGCAGCAGTTCGTGACTTAAAACAATACATGGATTGACTGCAATTAATTAATACAATTTTGTGAAAAACGAAAGAAGATTTATTTATTTATGTGTGTGTGTGGTGGAGGGTGACATTAGCAACACGTCTGGATTTTGGGAAATTATAAATTTCAGACTTCCGGCCTAAATTACGATAATTCAAATAAAAATGTTATTTGATGGTTTAAACTTAATAAAATTTATCTTTCTTAAATAAAACTCCTTTATGAGATAATGTAAATAAAAAAAAAACTTAAATTTAATTAGTTATTTGAAAATATAAAAAGAAACTTATTTAAATATAAAAATTTTAATAATTTAAGATAAAATTCAGTTTGTATTAAAATATGTTTTAAGTAATTTAAATAATTTTTAATAAGTAAAATAGTTATGTAAAATAATAAATCCTTCTTGGTGACATTGAAAACTTTCATAGACCCTCTCCCAACTTCAGTTCAACCCACTGAGAATACAAAAACATATTTTCACAATTTTAATATGTACTACCTGTGTGCTTACAGTGGTGGTTGATCAGGTGACATTTTGAAGCTAGTATATGTATACTGCACAAGTTTATCTACCATAAGCATTGTAGCTATATAGCAACAATTTATAAAATACTTCTAAACTAAAACTAAAGACCATGTTCTTGTAAAATGTATCATAATATTTTATTCTGAATGCATAGGTGGAAAGCTATAAAAATTGATTTTATATTTACTTACTATTTATTACTATCTTAATTTTAATAGTCCTGATCTTCTTTATTATTACTGTACATAATCATTAAGCCTACCTGTTTATAGTTTATGCATAAAACAAAACAAAGGTTTTTGAAACTGCACCTGAACGAGACAGTTTGGCAACCGGAAAAAAACAGGTGTCATTGACGCCTAGATTTTTGCTCCCAATTTCTCACCCTGCCCCCCAGACACTCCTAAAGGGTCACTATGCGTATGGCGGGACAATTGGATAGTTTTGAAACAAATTTTAAAAAACTTGTGCTGGCATGAGCCTGCAGTAAGGAAAGGAATTTTGTAACTCCCCTCGAAAAAAAGATGGAAATGCCTTAAAAAGGTACAAGTGCCATGAGGAACGCACCTGCATAGGTGATAAAAATTCTTATGACTCAAAGCGGTAAGATTTTAAAACGGCTGGAGAAAATATGCATTCGTTGTTCTCATCGTAGCAATACGAGAAATAGGCATTAGCGAATAATTCAAATATGGTTTTAGGGAATAACTTGATAGGTGGTCGCGAAACCCAGGTGCTTACTAGGAAAGTGAAAAATTTTTTTATAATAACGTGAGTCATAAAGTAAGAATTCAACAAAGCTTTGGTCAGATAATTTTAGCGAGTCTTTTGTTGGGTAAGGTGTTTACGAGAGAGAGAGACAGAGACTTTTTATGAAAATGGAAAGCAGAGATATCGTAAGGGGGAGAAATGAATAGCGTTGAGATGCAGATGTTTAATGAGGACCCTTCAGGCGAAGTTGTCATTGAGGGAAAATTGTTAGTGGCACAAAGATAATTGAGATTTTTGGAAAAGTTATGGGAAAAGAAACAGAGGTCTTAGGCGATTTAACAAGAGGATCGAAAAATAATAAAAAATAAAAGAAGTTTAAAGGAGGGATTTCGGAGATCCAATAGAATGAATAAATGTAGATCTTGACCAATAAAGTGAATTGATAAAGGGGAATATCAAGTAAGGTAAAATTTTAGAAGACGGTCAGTTTGAATAAGAAGGTAGAGAGTGGCTGAGCACCGAAAATACCCTTTGGGACAAGGAGGAATAAAACGGGGAGGACCAATTGAAAAAAAAAAAACCAAGTGCAGCAACGGAGAAGTCAGTTTTTTTCCTTAGATTTTGGAGGTTTCCATTCTTTGAGATTTGTTTAGTATTATTAGAAATTTTGAGTTTTTCTTAGATTTGTTTAGTGTTAGTTTGTGAATATTTTCCCTACGGATTTCTTAAGGATGCATTACTTCCTACTTCACTGGATCCCAGGTAAGCACGGTTTTGCCATCTCCCAAATTTAGAGTGACAATTTTATGATTTAATATTTATAAACAATTATATATTTAATATCGTAAATAAATAAATAATTTTCTTGCTTAAACATGTGCATGTTATTTCATGAAGATTCCCATTTTAATGTTGGGTTAAACATAACCCCGTTCTATGAACTGTCGTGCCCTACAACCTCCTGGGTTAATTCTATTAACACTACACAGAATAACAATTTAATCTAAGCAATGTAATCAAAAACTTAATTTAGGAAACTTCTTTTCTTTAAAAAATTTGTACAAAAGGGTGGGACACCTCAGCACTTGTTATCAATAGTCTAATGGAAGTCTTCAATAATAATTAAGTAATATTTTCACGCTTAATTATAAAGATAATTATTGAATAATAAAATATAAGTACATTTGAACTCTTAGTGAAAATTATGACTAAACCGTTGCTGACTTATGAAGAATGTGTTTTATTGGAGATATTCAGGAAATTTATGGTTTTAAACAGCAATTAATTTGATAAAATAATAGTTTATTGGGTACTTATGTATTATCCCGACGTCTGCCAAAGTGAGCGATTTTTCACCAAGATAAATGTCGGACACATAAAATTATTGATGGTTCGGAATACGATTGGCAGCAGTTTGGCAGCACATTTGACGAAACAATAGTTTGCCGGGAATGACCGCTGGATTTCAAAGTTCAAAACGATTAAAAAGCACAAAATGTGTAATAACATCTACACCGTTTGTTCGATCTGCTTGAATTTTTTCATAATTATGCATAAAAATATAGAAAACAATGTGCACTACTTTAAAAATATGAAAATCCACCCGTTCTCCCATTTTAAAATGATTTTTTGCTATTTTCAGTTCCATTTTATTTCCGAGAGTCAAAAAAGTAAATCATTTGCATGACAAAATTAAACTCTGCTAGTGAAAAAATTTGTCATATTGTTGACGTCACTGTTTTCTGGCTTTGAAGAGAAAATTGGGATTCATTCGTTTAAAATAGTTTTTTCAGACTGCACAGTTTAATTTTTTATTCAGAAATAAATCGTCTGCATGGATCTAAGAATGGCTTCGCACAAAAAACGAAATCGTTCGAATGCAAAAAGTTTCTGCACGTTTCAGAGGAACATTAAATTCGATTTGAGTAAAAATAATAAAAATTGAAAATAAACTTATTTACTTCAGGTGAACAAAGCTGAACTACATTCAGTGTCGACCTATTTTTGCCAAACATTTTTTCTAGAGCCCATTGTAATTGTGTCCAGGACGGGCTTGACTTCTAGTAGGAGAAAGAATGATGCTGATAGTTATCTCTCTCACGCTCAAGCGGACGAATAATGACCTTGCGCACATGCGTATAGCGACCCTTTAGGGATGATTGGTCTGGCAGCTTACAAAAAGTATTGAAATAGTTCACCGAGTATCATATATAAAAATCAAGACTGAGAATATAAGTAAAGTTATATTTTTTTTTTGGGGGGGGGGGGCGAAGCTTCAAGGCGTCTGGCGACAATTACCTCCCACAGAAAGTGTCTGGCAGTATTGATTCAAAATTTGTAACAATATTCTATACAACATACGTAAAAATCAGCTGTGAGAATATAAGTAAAGTTAGTATTATTTTTACGCACCTGTAGCAAGTGGTACCTGAGAATTGGCCGTCGGCCCAAGCTAGCAAGTATGCATACGTTTACTGTACGTACTAACACTACTCTATCGTATACATTTTGAGAATGAGAAAATAAGTAAGGCCTGGGATCTTGATCTATAACGTTCATTTGAGGGCGGTGATTGGCGGCTATGAAAAGAAAGGAATTGTTTCGCCCCAAACAGACTCCAGTGTAGTGATGTGGTTTGAGCGTTTTAGTTCAAAGCGATCTCGGGCAACTCGGAACGATTTGTGTGTATGTGAAATACTGCGAGCAACTGGTTAGGGTTTAGGGTAATATTCACTCAAAGTTTGTTTGTTTCTTTCTTTCTTTCTTAAAAAAAAAAAAAAAAAAAAACCATTTATATAAGGTCATTATTTTTTTTTATGTTGGTTGATAATCATTTTGCCGCCCCTTAAGCTTGGCTGCCCACGTGCGGTGCACCATCTTGCCCCCCGCTAGGATCGGCACTGTAGATTTCTATTCCGAAGATGTGTTTTATGAAACAAAGAAGGAAAACACGATACACTCATGGATTATGATGCTCATTCCAAACAGTATTTAAAATGTCTACGAGATATATTTGGAACTAGCTGAAGTACCCGTTCTTCGCACGGGAATGAATGGACTTTTTGATATTAATATTTGTTGTGATTACTATTTATTGTAATAAAGAGATATAGCAAAATGGATATCGCGTTATATTGTGTTCAATAATGCATACTGAATTTCAAGGCAATCGTTTTTACGGTGCAGAAGGCGATGCGGCGTAGCGCAATCTAGTGGCGAGTTTTAGCAAAACGGATACGGCGAAAATATTCTTCGCATTCAGATATCGACGTATACGAATTTTCATGACGATCGGCTGAATAGTCCTGAAGTTCATGTGTTGACGCGACATCTAGTGTCAAGTTATAGGAAAATGGATCGTGCCAAACTCTTCCCCGTGTTCAAATATCAATGTATACCTATTTTCATAGCGATCATTCGCACAGTCAAGAAGTGATACACTGCAGGGCCATCTAGTGGTTAATTAAAGTAATGATTTGCTACAGCGCCGTCATGTGGCGAGTTATAGCAAAATGGATAACGCCAAAATATTCTCATTGTTCAAATAGCTATGTATACTGATTTTCATAGCCACCGTTTGAATGGTCAAAAATTTGGCCTGCTGCAGTGTCATCTAGTGGTGAGTTAAAATAATAATGCGTTGCAGTGTCATCTAGTGGCGAGTAACATCAAAAGTAACGCAGTTAGAATATATTCTTCGTGCTCAAATGTGTAAGTATAAAAAATTTTATGCCAATCAGTCGAACGGTGTAGAAGTTGATGCTTTGCAGCGCCATTTAGCGGCAAGTTACAGCAAAATGGATAGTGAAAAATATTCTCCGTGTTCTAATATTCGCGTGTACCAAATTTCATCGAAATTGGTTGGACGATATTCGCATAGCAAACGGCTAAACGGAATAGAATTCGACGTTCTGCTGCGCCACCTAGTGAAAAGTTAGAGGAAAACGGATAGCATAAAAGCCTTCTCCATGATAAAAGACTTAGGTGAACCAAATTTCATGGTGATCGGTGAAACGGTGCTGGAGTTTTTCAACCTCCTACACACATACCAACATTCATTTTTATCTATAACCAGTCTTATTATACGTATATACCAGTCTCAAGTAAAATCCAGTTTCAAATCTAAGCCTCGCCAAAGTGCCAGCATACGCCATTTTGCAGGAGTTTTTTCAGGGAATCATTCGAAGCATTGCCTTAGCAGCAATCAAAATGGGAAATGGTTCGACCGCCAGGCATTTTTTTGAAAAGTGGAATCCCTTAATACAGCCGCATTTTTTAAATTATCAACTATAACATGTTTTATTCATCGTTACCTCGATGTACTAAATGCGAAGATTTCAATTTTCTGAAATTTGGCGGATTTCCCCCAAGTTAAATCAATGTACTCAATTGGCGAGAATTCTGAAGCTACATCGCTTGAAATGCCCTAATAACTGCATTATTTCTGCACGGATAGTTAAAATTTAATGCTGTATTCTAAGAAAACCTATACACTTGTTTTCAAAAATGCTATTCCCTTAAGCTCCCAGTAAATTGCGCCAAAAAGCCTAAAACTGTGCAAACCGCTAGAACTCACTCTCTAAAAATCGGCCTAGCAGCCATTTTTTTTTCGCCAAACTAAAAAAAAATTACATATTAGTCTCGGATATCTTCGATCCTCATTGTTTTGCGTATAAAACATTTCATTCCTGCTCTCATTTCTTATGCGCACACGATATTATAATTAAAAAAATAAACTAAAAAAATCATCATTATTCTTTTATTTTTACTTTAAGAATTTAAAACATTTTATTCGGCAAAATCGCCACACATGGCAACCAAGATGCTTATTTCACACACTTTTTTCACTACAGGGGTTAATATTACGTAAAGCTTTCTGCGTGGAGAACATAAAAAATCTCTTAAATTCCGGGAACGGAAATAAAGTGGAGTTTCAAAGCTTTAAAGTGGACTATCATTTATTCTATATTATTTTACATATCTGTGTAAAATTTCAGGCTGACAGGTCCATTTTTGTGGAATTGTATACTACCCAAATCAACAAATTGACAAACAGAATTTCATTTTTATTTATGATAACCTACGCTTGTTTTTAAAAATACCCTCTCATTAAATTGCGCCAAGAGCTAGAATCATAGAAAATCTGACACACTTTCAGATTTTTAAATACGCACTAAAGTGCTATATATAAAAAGAGTTATAATCCATGGGTCTTCCCTATTTTCGTTCCTTCTTTCATTAAGTTGGAAAGTGTATCATTATTCATGAGTTTGATTAAACAAAATTAAAAATGATATTTCTAACATCCTTTTTTCTGGATGTAATACATTAGATGCAGAAAAGCTGCTCAGAAAAATGCACAATTCCAACTGAATGAAAATTTCAAAAACTTATACGCAGGTGTATTCATAACCCAAATAGCAGACGATTAAATTACGATAAATAGCGCCAAGCGTTAGAATCCTCCTCAAAATCGCGAGAATGCTGAAGATAGATCGCTTGAAATCCCTTAATAACTGCATTATTTTCGCACGGATCATTAAAATTTAACGCTGTATTCTAATAAAACCTTTGCACTTGTTTTCAAAAATCAGTTTCCTTAAGCTCTCAGTAAATTGCGCCTAGCCGGAAACTGTGCAAACCGCTAGAACTCACTTTCTCGGCATTTGAGCCATTTTATTTTTTCGCCAAACTAAAAAATTTTAACATATTAGCCTCGGAAATCTTCAATTCTTATTGTTTTGCGTATAAAACATTTCATTCCTGCTCCGATTTCCCATGCACACGATATTATAATTAAAAAAAATATAACCTTACGAATATAAACTAACAAAAAAAAATCATTATTATTCTTTTATTTTTACTTTGAGAATTTAAAAACATCTTATTCGGCAAAATCGCCACACATGGCAACCACGATCCTTATTTCACACTTTTTTCACTACAGGGGTTACAATTACGGAAAGCTTTTTGCGTGCAGAACATAAAAAATCTCTTAAATTCCGGGAACGGGTGGACTTTCAAAGTTTTAAAGTGGACTATGATTTATTCTATATTATTTTACATATCTGTGCAAAATTTCAGGCTGATAGGTCCATTTTTGTGGATTTGTATACAACTCAAATCCACAAACAAACAAACAAACAGAATTTCATTTTTATTTATAAGACTAGCTGAAGTACCCGTTCTTCGCACGGGAATGAATGGACTTTTTGATATTAATATTTGTTGTGATTACTATTTATTGTAATAAAGAGATATAGCAAAATGGATATCGCGTTATATTGTGTTCAATAATCATGCATACTGAATTTCAAGGCAATCGTTTTTACGGTGCAGAAGGCGATGCGGCGTAGCACAATCTAGTGGCGAGTTTTAGCAAAACGGATGCGGCAAAAATATTCTTCGCATTCAGATATCGATGTATACGAATTTTCATGACGATCGGCTGAATAGTCTTGAAGTTCATGTGTTGACTCGACATCTAGTGTCAAGTTATAGGAAAATGGATAGTGCCATTTTCCTATAACCTATATTTTTTCTTCCCCGTGTTCAAATATCTATGTATACCTATTTTCATAGCGATTATTCGCACAGTCAAGAAGTGATACACTGCAGGGCCATCTAGTGGTTAATTAAAGTAATGATTTGCTACAGCGCCGTCATGTGGCAAGTTATAGCAAAATGGATAACGCCAAAATATTCTCACTGTTCAAATAGGTATGTATACTGATTTTCATATATCGCTTTATATTGTGTTCAATAACCATGCATACCGAATTTCAAGGCAATCGTTTGTACGGTGCAGAAGGTCATGCGGCGTAGCGCAATCTAGTGGCGAGTTTTAGCAAAACGGATACGGCGGAAATATCCTTCGCATTCAGATATCGATGAATACGAAATTTCAGGACGATCGGCTGGACAGCCCTGAAGTTCATGTGTTGACACGACATCTAGTGGCAAATTATATAGTAAAATGGATAGCGCCAAACTCTTCCCCGTGTTCAAATATCTATGTATACCTATTTTCATAGCGATCAGTTGCACAGTCAAGAAGTGATGCACTGCAGCGCGATCTAGTGGTTAATTAAAGTAATGATTTGCTACAGTGCCGTCAAGTGGC